>JANUWF010001088.1:1200000-2400000 GCA_026120185.1 Voacanga thouarsii | reverse complement strand
ACGCTTCTTTCTTTCTTTTTCATTTTTCTAATTTTCCTTGATTTTCTCTTTCTTTTCTTCCTTTTTCTCCTCTTTTCTTCCTCTTTTATGGCTGCCAGATTTCAGCCCTTCTTCACCACCTCAATATGGTCAAAATGAAGACCAATGAGATGTTATTTCATTAAATGCATGGGGGCCTACTTTACACATGTCGCATCCTCATTTTTCCACATATTTTCTTAATTATTTTATAAAACTTCTTTAGGAAGTTTTATATGCATGAATATTTCAACATCATCTTATGATTTGACATATGTCCTTGGCCACCAATCACACGAAGCCACATGCCCAAATTTTTTACCGCGTTTTCAATTTTTCTTAGAAATGACCGAAATTCGGGTCCGAATTGAAAAAATATTTTATTTCACCAATAAATTCTACTAAATTCAATGGTAACATTCAAAATCTTCAATTATTTCTTAATCCTATAAAATTCACGGTCAAAATCTCAATCGTAGTCAAAATTACAAAAATGCCGCTGGAACCATAAATAGCCTAATTCACACCAAAATGCTCATCGCATTGCATTGATCAATTTTCATTTTAAGTGTACCCCCAGCCTCTTATTTCATTAAAAATAGTAGCCTTCTAAAAATTTAAGATACGGGTGGAACAAATTTAAAATTACATCTAGGTCCCTACATATTTTTATTGCACGAAAATATTCTTCTTATTACAATGATCATCTTTTGTTCTAACCACTGATACAAATGCTGATTCTATCAAAAGTAGTAGCTAGTTAAAGATTAAAAATACAGGGTATTACAATACTTCCTCCTCCTTGGTGGACATTAAGGCATCAACACTGCATTGTAAGCCACTTTCTTGCTGCTTAGGGCCCTTCACAGTTTGACTGAACTTATATGCAATTTGGCTGTTGGTGGCGGATTCCTGAATTGCCTAACTTTCAACATCCATATTATGCTTTTGAAGTGCATCTATTGCTCCACCATCACTCAATTCTTGGGCATTCATATTCTCATTATCATCTTTTTTATTAGATCTATTCAAATCCTCAATATTTTCTATACTTGAAACAGCAGAAGTCAGTACATTAAATGTTTGCTCAGCCTCAGCCTCCATCTCTATGTGATCATCATTTTTTTGCTATAGGTTCTTTTCATGTGGATTTTAAGCATCAATATCGGGCATCAAACCTGTACACAATGTGAGATTCGATCACATCTTGTAAACTAAGTACTTCTGCATCTTTATCATGGGCATTCCTTGACCAAGTTTCTCCTTTTTCTAATGCTTGATATTCAACATTATCACTTGATATTCTAGGTGACATATCGATCATAAAGACTTATCCAAACATTGCCTTATATTGCCTGATGCTAGTCCATGTTTGAAGGAAACCAAATCATCCATGGTAAACCAATCCTCCATCATCTACAATGAATTGAATTAGAGTATATAAATGGATAGAACACGAATGCATTATCAAGCCAGAACATCAATAGAAAAAAGGAATAGAGTTAGTAAAAAGAATATTTAGACACATTAATTATTGTAAACGTATGGAACAATATCATAGGCAAATGACTTACAAAGTAGGGGAAGCCATAGAGATGCTGAAAGTGTCTGAGGCATTCTTCATCAACAAGTAAGCATAGTATAAAACATATCTTCCATTGTCTTCCCCATTTTGCTATTGCAAAACCTAATAATAAATTCAGAACCTAATCAGTATAATTTGGAGATTCAAAGAAAAAAGAAAGATTTATCTATCCATTAGAAGAAAAGTAACTTGTCTGTGGCATCAGAAAGGGATTTTTTTTTTTTTACTATTTCCCTATCAATAGGCCTCCCATTTGCTTTGAGTATGTCCAATACAAAACTATTTACAAAAATAACTCACTTTAGTTCTCAATTACAACACTTGAAGTATTGCTTTCTATAGATGATCCTAATGGAATAAAAGTAAGAGTATAACATACTTTCTGATCTTAGGCTCATATCTTTGCTCTATTGATTGAAGAGAGTCTTTGTGTTTGAACAGGGGAGATACAACCCTTCATTCGTTTTGTCCTCCTATTTTCACCACTACCTACTTGACACCATATCTAGAGCACGGGGTCAACCCTCCAAAAGGGCGAGAGCTTCCTCTTCCTCAATCTCTTCATCTATAGATCCCTTGTTCCTTAGACCAGTTGAGTTCATAGATCCATCATGTGTGGAGTGGTATAATAGGAAAGCTTCCAACAAGATTATTGTGGAGCGTACATTCGCACCGACCCTAGACCATGCCCTCAAACTTGAAATGATGTTTAGACGGCTAGGGTGGGGACCTATTGTACAGCTAAAGGGGAATTATTGCCCAATACTCATTAAGGAATTCTATGCCAACATGGTTGACAAGGGTAATAAGCACCTTCCACACATAGAGACAAAAGTAAAAGGCACCCCCATTATCATCACACAAAATCACTTAGCTACTCTTCTCCAGGTATATGATGATGATTCTTGGCAAGGGATAAATGTTAACAATCAAAAAATTCTTTCTGACCCTGATTGGGATGCCCGTGGAACTTGAGTCACTCTATGGTTGTACAAGTACAATGCCTTCCAAGCCAACAATTTCTATTCAAACAATGATCTTACTGCCAACTTTAGTGTAATGCCCTATATTTTTACCTTGTCGTAGTGGGCCGGGTTCAGGTGGGATGTTGCCCCATCTGAAATCTCGGGCTAGGGGTCTTTATAATGAATTGAACTTAAAATAAGTAGGTAAAAAAAATTTGAACTTAAGGAATATATGAAACATGCTCTTTCATTATGTATATATATAAGTTAAGATAGATACATCATCATGGTTCCCAAAATACACAAGCCAAAATCATTTCATCAACTATGTACACTGATCATACTAAAAGATTCACTATCTAGTGCTAGAGGCGAAGTCCGGGTAGTACCCTCGTTAGTCTTCAGCTCCAATTCTTAAAAAAAAAGACAAACATACGTGTGAGTGGTATACTCAGTGAGTCCCGTGTGTGCCAGTATTTTGCTTAGAAGAGAAAGTCGATTTTCACTTTCTTTGCTGAAATAAATTTTATAACAGGCAACAGCGGTAATTGATAAATTTAGGTTCAGTCTATCATGTACTTTAAAAAAAAAAATGGCTTCCAAACACATGGCCCCTAATTCAATAAATGCGGGTTCTTCTCAATTTAGAAGTGCGACCCGCATGCAAAGTTCAAGGAACTTCGCCTTCGGTTACACGGTCTCTTGTGCTAGGGATTGCGTCTTATAGCACATCACATGTGTTATGCCGGAAGGGTGAGCAGCGTACAAATGTACCTCACCGTGCACTTAGGGATCTTTTACTTGCCACCATAAGCCAGGGGTCCCAATCCTGACGTCAATCACCATTGAGGTGGCAAGGGATTGAACACACCGAGTGTCCCCGCTTGGTATCATGTGAACAACCCATCATAATCAATAGGCAATTGCTGGGCTCACAACGGCTAGCCAGGGACGGCTAATTCTATTATCCTGTCGCCCCATTCGGAGTAAGATGAGCCCAATAACTGGACCGGGTTATTTGGGTTTATCTATCTCGAATGAGAGCTAGTACAACGGTCAAAGCCCTCGCTGAGTACTCAACATCTTCACTGATTCACATATTCAATATACTCCTTTGAAATGAGTCTGCTCTTCCCGAAGGGAATTCAAAACAACTCATTCTTGGGGCCAAATATCATTTTCTAAAATTTTTACATCACCCGAGTGGGTATTTTTAAGAACTATCAAAATTATATGAATTTCATCTCAGAAGCCTTTAAGTATAAAGAAAGCTTATTGAAACATTTCGTAAATATCAATTTAGACTGGATTCATAAGCTTCAATCATATCAAGAAGACATAGTTTATATCAGAGAAACATTGAATTTTGTCAGAAAAGCACATAGCTAATGATAGTTTAAAATCAAGGGACTCACCTGATATAGTAAGTCGAAGTTGCACTCGTATAGTCTTAAAAGGAGTTCTCTCAACTTGGTTCTCCTACACCATTAGTATATCTCTGTATTATTACTTAATGGGTTCAAATAAGGTTTCTATAATTTCCTTAAAGAAATAAATGGACTAATGCTTTGGATGATTTTCTGGTTTTACAGCTTTACCATCCTCCACTATTCTTCACATAACTTATTCAGTATAGGTCCAAATAAAGTGAGGTTACTTCCATAATATTCCTAAGATATCCTTCTATCAATTCTAGGTCATGAGACATATAAAATCCATCTCATTTCGTACAATTTTTCAGTTAATTCCACTATTCTGAGTTTGGAGTTTAGTTTTGTCATCTTCCAGTATTTTGTACATATCTCTTTCAATACAGGTCCAAATGAGGTGAAACTACTTCCAAAATACTCCTAGGACATTTATCTATCAAATTCAGGTCATGGGGTATTCAAACCTCTCTCCATTTTGTTCATTTTTTCAGCTAAACTTACTATTCCGAGTTGGAGGTTCAAAATTACAGTTTAGAAGCCCAACTTGTTTTAACTTATTTCTATGGTTTCTTCAACACATCCTACCACATTTAAACACTTCAATTCTTCATTTAACATCCCAATATCAATTTTATAATGAATTTTCATACCCAGCACTTCTCTCTTATCCAAACGAAAAAATTATCCCATGTTTACCGAACCAGTAAATTTTTGACAGTTTTCACCATTCTTAATGTTCATGATCTCTTAGCCATTCTAAACCCTCACAACCTCCACACAACTTGTTCCAATTCCTTTCTAACTAGTCTAACATATTTAGGATTAGTTATACTTCACTTCCAGCCACTCCTACTCAGATTTCCTTTGTTATTTCTAAACAACACAAGCTAGTTATTGGTTACTATCCAATAGCTCTTCTAGTTTCCTTATCATTTCTATCTTTTTCCTTTCCAAATTTCCAGCATACCATCACTCCAAAATACATTAAATGAACTGAAAATCATACCTAATTCATCACCAACCCAACTGGTCAACCAACAACCATCATAAAATCAAGATATTTTCAACAATATTCATATGCAAATAGCTTGCAACTTCTAGTATCATTCTTTTAGCTTTTGAGAAGTGGTCTCTTACCTTTCCAAGATGAAGGCAAAGCTGTAATACTCCTTCCTTTCCTTCCTTTTCCTTTCCTTCTCCTTGCTGTCGGTTCTTCTTTCTTTCCTTTTCTTGCTGTCAAAAAATCTTTCTCTCCCTTAGTCTTTCTTTTGTTCTTCCTTTCCTCTCTTCACTTTTCTGTTTTTCTCCTCTTCTCCCAGCTTTCTCTCTTGGCCGAAAGTCCTCCCCCTTGCTCCTATTTATATAGTTTGTTTTTCTTGGTCTTACTTTGGTCTTACTAAAAGGATTTAAGGTGAGTTGGTCATTCTAGAAGCTTTTAGGCTTTCATAGAACTTAAAAGAACCTTGTAGAATATCCTCGAAAATTTTAGAACCGTGTAGAAGCTTGTAGAAATCCTTAAAACTTCTCAAGATTAATATATTTGCAAACCTTGGATGGCCATGCATAATTATAGTTAACTTGTCCTAATCTAGTTTAACTTAATTAATCTTGGTCAAATGAAGTCTAAGAGTGGTCTAACTTAGTCAAGAATATCATCCCTGTGGGCCCTCTAAATTATCTTTGTAGATAATATGATATAGCTAAGATATTTATGATATTAATTGTATTATATATATATATATATATATACATAATAATAGTAAGAATAATATAATAATTCAATATAAATATTGGATATAATAATACTATAATTTAATATTGCCAAGAGATTTTGGTATTAAATAATAAATATAAAATTATAGTAATGGTTATAGAATAATAGCGATAATGAAATAAAATATAAAATAACAGTAGTAATAATAATATTAATAATATTATTAATTTGTGGCCTTAATAATACTATTAATAATAGAAAAAGAAAAATATATCATTAATTCCTTTTATATTTATTCTTATTTTAAACAAGTCTACCCTACGTAAATTCTTTATATAAGGCGGGTTATTACATTTAGGGCTCTGGTATACATGTTTGGGTTTAATGTTGTACCCTGTGCCAGTGGATTTAATGAGACATGCCTTATCGATACGTATATTTTGCATAGGATGATGAACACCCTGCCTATCCCTCTTGCACCCTTGATTATACAATCCATTAGGGATGTGGTTCATCACCGTCTCTCTACAAAAGCCTTTGTTTTCCCTCTAGTCATCATGAAAATTCTGCGAGACTTTGGTGTTAGTACTGAGGCAGAATTGATGGAAGCTACCACTGAGCATGAAATGGTTACGGAGCAAACACTGATAAGTCATGGGTACAAGTATAACCAGGAGCTAAAGAAGTGGTTAACACCCCATGAGGTCAGGCATCCTGGTCAGGTTAGGCCACCACCTGTGGAGGAGAGGCACCTACCACCACCATCGCAGGCACGAGCAGGTAGTTCACATCCCAAGTCAGGACTGATTTTGAGACTGCAGTGCAGGACAGTTAGCCTAGCAAACGGAGATGCTACTGCATATGCAGGGATCTATCGACACCATTGCCCGGAGGTAAGCTACTAGGGAGCACAATGAGCTGAGTGGAGGCCGCATTTTTCGGGACAACATGGTGGTGAGGGCACGTCCGCACCTGATGATGATGATGGGGCGGATTGAGATGCTTGTTCTACACATGTCCCTACTTGTCACTCTCTTTTTGTTCTTTTTCCTTTATATTTTCATGTCATTTTCTTGTGGAGGTGTACTTTTCTTTTCTTTGTGTACTATTTTCTTTCTTTTGTTTTGATTTATTTCTCTTTTCTCGTTTTATGCTTTGATGTGCGCTTTTGTATTTTTCTTTTTAGGTACTTTGCCAATGTTTCCTTCTCCAAGAACTCAACTCTTGTATAGAAGTATGCATAATGAATGGAAATAATGTCTTTCTTATCTTTTCCCCTTTGTTTTTGGTCCCATGGCATTGTTTTCCCTTGTTCTATTTATTTGGCCATTGAGGATAATGTCCAGTTTAAGTGTGGGGGAGTGGTGAAATTGAGAATTCTTCTATCCTTTATTCTTCTGTAATCTTCTTGAAATTCTTCTTTGGATCCTTGTTTGAGAGTAACTATTTTCAAAAAAAATTTTGATTTTCCTTGAGATTTCAAAAGGTATTTTTAATGCATGTCTTTGTGATAGATCATAAAGCATATGTTCTATATCATTTATGGCTTATGCATAACTTTTTTGTACGCACTTGGACTAAGTAGTTCTTGATCAAATGTTTTACATTGTTCTTAAACCTATTTTTTCACTAAAATTCATTAAGCAATCTAGAATTTACTTGAATACCTCGCGAGGCGAAATAAGAAAGACATTTATGATTTAACTTAGGAATGACGGTAATATGCCTTCTTTAGATAGTTTGAGCTTTTCAAGCCTACCTATTTGATATTATCCCTAGTGCCTATTTTGAGTCTAAATTTGGAATTTCTTTCTTAAAACCCGTTATCATACTTTGTCCATTACTTCCTGCTAAGAGTTTGAATAATTCATCCAAATCTTTGATTGCTCTTGATAGATAAAAGTACATGTAGGAGAATGTTGAGAGAGAATACTTGTGAAAAGGTCATGACTTGTTGCTTTCAGTCATGCATCAATAGTTGTGTTGAGTTGGGAACAAAAAAAAAAAGAAAGTGAAGAAAGAGAAGAGAAAGATTAAAAACAAGAAAAGAAAAAAAAACTGCCAAGAAAAGATAGAAAGAGAAAAACTACGAAAGAAACAATAGCAGCATTTGGAAAAAAAAAAAAAAAAGAGGAAAAAGAAAGAAAAATTGAAAGAGAAAGACAAGAAAGATCACAAGAAGAATGGTGGTTGAGCTGTAAGTATTTCTGAAAAAAAAAACTTGGGGTCACATCAAGTCATTGGCACCATTGTTGAAATGTTTGAATGATTTTGTAAGAAAATTATTGATGAGTTGAGAATGATTGATGAAAATGCAGGATTTGCTTGAACTGTACTGTAATTGCTACACAAGGTTATGGGTTTTAATTGATTTTGGAATAAGAGAGCAAGAAGAGTTTGGAATTTCTTGATACATTATGTTTATCCTTTTCTTGTGAACTCTCAAAAGGAATGGCTAATTCCCTTAATATCTGTGCTTTTTCATGCAATGACTCCCTTATATTTCCCCTATAGACTTACCAATTTGGTCTTTTGTTCACAAGTAAGGTCTTTTATAATGATTATGAGCAGTTGTTCACCTTTTGCCAAAAATGCATATTCAAAATGTTCGGGGAGTCTTTCAAGTCCAATTTCGGTGGTTCCTTGATAGATGACTTCATCCTTCTCAAACTGCCTTTTTCAATTTTCTCAAACTTTCCCAACTTATGGCCCTCATTCGAGTCCTTCAAATATGAAATAGATTGTTCCACATAACATTGGACAAATGATTCCTGCACAAATTCAAAGATAGGTTCATCAAGAATCTCAACCCTTAAACAAGAATCATCATAAGACATAGGATGTTCCATGCTTTTGTAGATTTTAATGATGACTTCCTCGTCCCCAACCCTATGTGTCAATTTTCCTCCATGAACATCAATTAAGGCTTTGGCAGTTGCTAAAAAAGGTCGACCTAGAATTAAAGGGACTCTAGAATCTTCATCCATATCAAGAATAACAAAATCTATAGGAAATATAAATCTATCCACTTTAACCAGTACATCTTCCATTATTCCCCTAGGATATTTAATAGATCTATCTGCAAGTTGAATACTCATCTTAGTAGGCTTAGGTTCACCTAAGCCTAGCTTTTTTAAATTCTTATATGGTAAAAGATTAATACTAGCACCTAGGTCTGCTAATGCATTACCAAATGTAAGAGTCCCAACAAGATAAGGAGTAGAAAAACTCCCTGGGTCACTTTTTTTTCATGGCAAAGTCAATTGTTCCTGCAAGATTGCTGAGCATTTTTCATTTAAAATCACTGTGGATAATTCCTTCAATCTCTTTTTGTTAACAAGCATGCTTCTTAGAAATTTTTCATATTTGGACATGTGCCCCAAGGCCTCACTAAGTGGGATGTTTATGTGCAGTTATTTAAATATTTTCAAAAACTTGTCAAATTGTGCATCTTTTCTTGCTTTGTGTGTGTGAGTAGGGTAAGGTACTTGTGGCTGAAAATATGATTTTTTAGTTTCTTTTTCAAAAGGTTCAACAAGAGGGGTTGGTTCCAGCCCATTTTCTTTAGATGGTACCGGTTCCTTACTAGGATCAGGTAACTCTTTACCACTTCATAATGTAATGGCAACTGAATCGTGTTGTGTTTCCACCCCTAATGATGACTTTATCACTAAATCCATTAAAAACCAAATTTGCCTTTCCATATTTCTAATCATGCCCAAATTTTGCCAATGTATCATCTATCTCATAAAAATGTTTAGTTACATGGGTGGCAAATTTTTTCAACACCCCTTCTAAGGCAATGGAGTCGGATGGTTGATATATCATCTCATGAGACATGTTAGAATACCGTCCCATGCTCCAATTGGTCATCTTACCTACATAAAGAAACTTGTTAGTATCATATATACACCTTACAATATAAAATCAAGTTAGTTAGTTAGTTAATTATGATACATGTTCACAAATTAATTTAGAAGGAATTACAATAAATAGAGACATTAAATTACAAGTATACAAATTAGAGCACCTAGTCATACAAGGAACATATATACATATAGACATATAAACATATAAACATGGTTACATCAACAAAATTCAAGCTTTCATGATATTGCTCCCCGGCAACATCGCCAAAAACTTGATACGTTAATTTTGGGTGTATAAAAATCATCAATTTTAAACCCATCCCTTAGTCGAGTTTTAACTAAAATATTAATCCCAAAGTACACATAGAGTAAGTATACTCATCGTAAGCATAGCATAAGGAATTAACGAGTGTCGATTCTCAAATAAACAAGTACACACTAATCACTTTTTATTCATTGTTTAACCGACCCAATAAAGTGATAAAATAATAAAAAGAAAAAACTAATAAAATATATACAACTCAAGGATATATGAATATGTAATTTAGACAATTATCCTAGAAATCATAACAATGAACCATTAAACAACTATCTCAATTAATCATCATCTTGACATCATGAATGAATATAAAGTAAAGTTCAATAATTTTTCAAGTCATGAATTCACATATCTAGACTCCACTTCTTTCCCAATCCATAGAATCACTGCCCTTTGATTAAATTAGCATATTTTTCAAGTAAACCAACATAACCAAAAGATGCATTAACCCCAATTCCTTATAGACATGAAATTAGCGAACAACCCTATATTGTAGGCGAAATTAACTAACCTTCGATAACTTAAGTTCTTTGATCTTAACTTCGTTTCCTAAGTCCATTAAGCAATAAAAAATATGAAATCAATAAAATTAAATCAACTCCTATCGTCGTTTCCCAAGTCAATTAGAAGCAAATCTAACTTCATCAACTCCTCCACAATCACAAGTAATCAAACATCAAGAATGAGAGAAAATTGATCGAGTAATTAAATTGCTACATAAGTCATGAATCCCAAAATATTATTAAATTACAATAAAAACATTGAATACATCATTGTTTAAGAACAAGAAGACAAAGAGAAAAGAAAGCACACATAGACAAGCATTTTCTTCTTCCTTGAAGACAGATTCTCTTGAAAAACCTTCCGTGATTGGGTGAATCTTTCCTTCAATGATTGAGTGAAAATTTTTGCTTCGTAATCCACCTCTACACATGTATCCCTCATTTCTCTTGTGTTTACTTGTACTTTTATAGGCCTCTTGGATGCTAAATTCGTGGCTTAGGAAGTCTTGGAAAACTAGGACAGAAAATACCAAAATTATTGAAAAATTCCTAATTTCATGCATAGAATATTCGCCTTCCAAAGCCTACCTAGCGTCAAGTACCTTTAACCCACTTGGCGCCAATGCACTCTGTTCTTCCCTTGTTTTTGCTCTATTTTTTGTCTTTTTTAAATGGCAGATAGAATGGACTCGGCGCCGGTACACTTGCTAGACTTGGCACCAGGTCTGTTTTGGTTTTCCCTCGAATGTTAGCTCAATTTCTGCTACTGACCAGAATGGACCTAGCGTTGGGTCCATTGGCTGGGCCTAGTGCCAGGTGCATTCTGGAATTGTTCACTTTCTGCTTGATTTTAACTCAAATCTACACAAATTTACTAAAAACACTTTTCACAAGCAAAATATCAAATAGGAAGGAATATGCCTAATTATTACAACAAATGTATCTCAAAACGACCTCAAATTACTAGGAAAATAAAGGTGCTTTTAGCCCCTATTAGGAATCTATTAATATTATTAACCTAAACTTATCAATTACAAAAATTATTTATTAATTATAATAGTTTTTTAGTTTTAGTATTTAGTAGGTTTCAATTATATTGAGTCCTGTTTGGTAGTTTCCTATTGTTATTTGGATTTCTTAATATTGTCTAAAACAAATTTCTAATTGAAATAGCTTTTGTATTCTACTCTTATGAGATCTATTTATATGGATTAGCGTCAAAAGTTGCATGTATGATGGAGTCCTAGTATATGCCTTGGTCTTGTGAAATAGTATAGAATTTGGTTGTATGAAAATTTGAAATGATACCATGAAGGTTTGATGTATCCATGAGTCTTGAGACATAAACATATTATGTTGTTTATTTATGAGATTCCTACCATTCAAATTTCTATATTTAATTTATATCAAATATATTTTTATATTTCTTCATAGTGGTATCAGAGCTATTTCAAATCCTATAAAGTAGTATTTGAATTTATTTTTTTAAAAAAAAATGTTACAAAGTGGTATCAAAATCAGATTGATTCAAACCACAGTTATTAGAGCTAGTTTTTCCTAAGTCACGCTCATCAGAGTCATGCTGATCTAAGTTACATTGATTAGAGTTTAGTTTGTCAGAGGTAGATCAATGGAAGGGAGGCTAATAAGAGTAAAGTGATATGGAAAGACCTATTATTTATCCTTGTATAATTTTTGTCTTGGATGGCAAAGAAAACTTAGATTATGGTGTCCTGTTATGTAAAATTTTTCTCAAATTATCCGTCATTAGGATATTATAGAAAAGGTTTTTGAAGAACCTCCCTACCAATACCCAATTGACAATGGAAGAAAGATAAGACATGGAGAAAAAGAGACACATGGATGAAACTGAACATCTATTTTTTTTTTTTTAGTAAGTTGGTAGCTAACGTAAAAAGAAAAATCATTTATGTAGATCAGTAAAAAAATCATGAAGAATCTCGATGAAGTCTTATAATGGTATAGTTTCTTATGAAAATTATTTTGATAGAGAAATTTTTGGGAAAAAAAATCAAACTTTTGGATATGAAAATGTTGAAAATAAGAAAGATCATTATTTTGAAAAATTTGATGAAAATTTTATTGTTGAAGTTGAAAAGGATGATGAGAATATTGTTGAGGTTAAAAAGTTTGAAAATTTACTTTCTAACGATGAAATTGAATTAAATCCAAGAGAGGTTAAAATTTTGATTGTTGATGAAAATATAATAGAGGAAAATAGAATAAATTTTGGGTAATTTAATTCAACAGATGATGAAGTTGAATTCTTTTAGGATTGTGAGAATTCTAACTCACTCAATATTTCTGCAGAATCTGAATTCTCTTTGGTCAAGGAACAAAACATTAAGTTGGATAATTCTAAAAAAAATATTGATTATCTTGATTTTCATTATTGTGATGAGAAAATGAATATACTCAATTGTTAGTCATGCCTTTCATGTAATTCAAATGTGTTTACAATATTTGTATTTTGAAATTAAATAAAGTATATTTTTATATGTATACGTATATATGTATATATATATATATATATATATATGATTTTGATTAGTCCACAAGTTATTTAGCTATTATAAATCAAGCGTTTATTTGTTGAACATGGAAAAACTTGATTTATAATTTAATTCGAAATGAATTAAGTCAATTTATTTTGATGAGATTGTCTTGATTTTATTAAAGTTTGTGTTTCACTTTGGTAAAAAAATTAAAGATATATTTTCATATATTGGATTGGACCATCTATGTAATTTGTAGAATAGACCACAAAAATTATAAGATTTGTACATGATACCTTAACCCTGAGTAAATAATGATTTATGTTTATTAACTTGAAGTTTTTTGAGTTACCAAAGAGTATGATTAATTTAATAATCTATTTCTCGGTATCTTGAGAACTAAAGTGAAATAAATATCGAACACTTATTTCGCAAAATGCAATCCGTCACCATTAATAGGCAAGATAATGTCCTCTTGAGTTTTTTTTAAGGGACAATTAAATCTAAACTCAATAATTCAATAGTGACTATTAAATTTTTCTATATATGTGACGTGGTCACATGATACTGTCAAATTGAAGATTTGAATGAAGAGCACTTTGGTCATTTTGCCTCATTCAAAATATTATGTTGATCGACCGGGGTAATATGTTAAATTGATCGATCTTAAAATATAAATATTATTGATTCCAATAATTTCAATTAGTCTAAGAGTATAGTTGTATTATTTTAGTAGAGTGGAACGTAAGCTAAAATAACTTATTAAAGTTTAGTCTAACGGTATTCGGTTAGGTTCTTTCAGTGGTTCCTAATTATGGGATAAATATAAATTATAAATATTTATAATTTCTTATGATAACTTGTCAGAAATTAAAAGTCGTATTTGAGATGGAGTAAAATAAGTAGAAATAGTTGTACCCTATTATACATATCTTGTAACATCCTACTATTTCCAGTCATAGTAGGCCTTATCTTCGTGGAATGTTACCAAGTCTAAACTCCCAGATAAGGGGTTTTTATAACGATTTATAACTTAATATACATCAGATTCATTCTATAACCAAAAATAAATATGAAATTCATTTCATGATAACTTTGAAATTACATTTCAAGTATATTACAATGCATAATTACTCAATTTTCTATCTCCGACAAGATAATTCAACACCAATTTCTACCCTATGCTTTTGTTACGCCACTCTAATTTCCAACCTGTACAATAGAACCTAAATAGGAAAACATAAAGAAATGTATGAGTGCAAAACACTCAGTGAGTCGCATGTGTACCTGAAATTTTCCATTAAAAAAGGTTTCATAACATTTTTCAAAACAAGACACATATTTTTCTCACATGGCGATTAATGGTCCCACACAGAAATTAATAGTCTCATATAGAGAATTGCTTTTCTCTAACAAAACAAAGAATGATAATCTCATACAGAGATTACTTTACTTATATAGAGCATCACTTGACACACAGAAAATTGCTTGTCACATAATATCTATGTTTAGAGGCCTATAAAATCCATGTTTCATAAAACAATCAACGAGAACTACACATATGCAAATTTTATAAAAAATTACTAGCCAAAACGGTATTTGTACAACAAAGGAGACTCACCTCGTCTTCTAACCTCAAGTCAAGCTCATCTAATAGATTGAGAAAAATCAATCTTTAAAGGTCACTACTTCTTTGTCTCCTTTTTCTTCTTCTTGGTCTCTCTCTCTCTCTCTCTCTCTCTCTCTCTCTCTCTCTCTCTCTCTCTCTCTCTCTCTCTCTCTCTCTCTCTCATTTTTCTTCCTTTTCCTTCTTTTTATCGGTTTCCTTTTCTTTTTCTCCCGATTTCCCTTTTCTTCTCTTGTTTTGGATCTCCTTCCTCCTGTCCTCTATTTATAGTTGTTCTTATGATGACTTGGTGAAAAACATTAAAAGGGAGAGGGTGAATAAGGTTTTTGGCAAATTTAAACACTTTCTCAAAATTTGATTTTTAAAATCTTCATTTTGTTTTAAAGACAAATCGTGATGTATGAAGAGTATGCAAAGTAGAACTTCGTGCAGCTTTAAAGAGATTTCTAGGATCTTAAAGAGATGTGTCAAATGATGTGCAATCAATACAATAGTAAAGATGGGTTAGTGAAAGTCATAAAGATCTCTTCAAGTGATTGTAACTTTGTGTAGAGAAGTTCACAAACATTCAGAGATAAATGTAAGGAAGATGGACAAAAGATTTATAGTGGTTCAATCCTCAAGGATCTACATCCACTACCTTAAGCTCACACTTAAGGATTTTAAACCACATCACTATAAACCTTACTCAAATCAATGGTGTTTAACTGCACTAATTAAACAAGAGGATCACCACACTTAATTTTACCCAAACCTCTCAACCAACTACAAATCAAGGCTCACCCCAAATGAGTTTTACAGCACAACCTTGATATACAAAAGGATTAGAGAAATAAGATAGAGATAGCTCACAATTTTGAGCAGATCTAGCAAACTTGAGCACCTTTGGCTTTTTACCTTTGAATGATTTGATTTCACAATGAAACACAATGAAAGAGAGATTTTTGTGTTTTGAAAGTGTAACCATGTTTCTAAATAAGTTAGCACAAAAATTTATTAGAAAATCGTGTTTAAATGACTTTTATAGAAGCAAAAAGTGAAGCTCCAATAGCTAATTTTCTGTCAAGATCTTCAGCATTTTGGATTCACGAAAGTGGACGGATGTGCGTCCAAAACATATGTCCAAAATACCACTATTCTTTTTAAAATAGTGTTTTGAAAATTCTACAGAATACTGGATGGATGTTTTGGATTCAAGGTTTCATCCAAAACACTTCTCTAGAGTATTTATAAAAATCAGATTCAAAACATTTTCATAAAAAAAAAAATTTATAAGTGCTTCAATATAAAATAAAATTAAGCCAGGGTAAAGAGATATAGGAATTACAGTCAATACCTTGAAGCAAAAAAATCCTAGTCTACAATTCTTCAAGAAGGTCCTCAATATATGCAACCTCAATTGATCATTCATCATTGCCCTTAAGTTGCATGAATCATTCAACATTCTCAAGACTTTGAAGAGTGACGGTCAGACATATCATATCCAAAAATTCCTATTACATGTAAACATATATAGTAGTCCACATCAATGTTTGTCATAAGTCAAAACTTAGAAGAATGCCCTTCGGGCTAACAATCTCCCCCTTTTCGAGTGATGACAAACTTAATTGGATGTGATCAATAATATAAGTTGTATGGATATGTAAAATCGAGAGATTTAAAGGATAAGATTGTTTGAAATACAGTCTCTCATCGTAGGGCTCAAAGAGTGTTTATGAGTATGATATAAGAAAGATGATCAAGCATTGTTCTCATAAACAGTGGCTCTATGTGCCTATGTCCCAACCAACCTCCATTTCCTCCTTCTTTCCAAATAAAGGACTATTCTATTAAGGAAATAGCCAAGAAATGATCACAAAAGAAATGTATAGTTTATGTACATATAAGAGGTAGAAGACAGGATGCGAGATGTAATGCTCCCCCTGAGTACGTGCATATATGAATATAAGATATAGAGCTATGAAGTGTGTTAAAAATAAGACTGAATTTCAAAATTTTGGACTTCTAAAATATGCATCCAAAATTGGGTAAAACTGGGTAGAATCTTTTAAAAAATCATTTTTGGACTGCTATTTTGGATTGAAGAAACAAGGGTCCAAAACTCTCCCTATATATGTGCAGGGTAAAAACGAATTTTTACAAAGATAGATCAGAAGTTTTTAACCCAACCTAGTTTTTTCAAGGTATTTCAAACACAAAAAATTTTCTGTGCAACTAGAAAAATTTTATAAGCATAAATATCTGAATTTTTAATAAAGTGCTTATCACAACCATAGCCAAGAAATAAATCATCAAGCCAAGTTAGAATCAGTTGAAATGCACAATGAACTCATACCTATACTTCAAAGCTTTTTATTTCATAAACCTTAACATAGTCTCCACTAAGTCTCTTAATTCTTTACAGCCCGTATTCTCAACCCACAAACATTCTCAAACATGTATTCTCACATCATAGTTCCCAATCTACTATTGCCAAAGAATTCCATCATTAATCATAATTCACAAAATCCACCACCACAATTCACAATAATTCATATTCATCCACATCACAGTAATTCCATCATTAATCATAATTCACAAAACCACCACCACAATTCATAGTAATTCATATTCATTCACATCACAACAATTCACATTCATTCACAACAATCCAATTTTCTCCCCCTTTGTCATTACTCAAAAAATATAATAGTGTGCAAAATAGGAGATTAGTGTAAAAGTAATTTTGTTCAGACCAAAGTAAGAATGTGTGTAGACAATAGTGCTGAATTCATAAGATTGTTTATCAAAGAAAAGCATAAAAATAGTGCAAGCACGGATTGGTAGCAGCACGCATCACTAGCAGGTTAGGGAATGTGGATGGTTTCAGGCTTAGTCCCGGCCCCCTTATTTGAATGTTGTCTAGCAAGTCGGCTGTATTTTCTCTTAACCACCACATGTTTCTATCTTTTTCCAGAGGAAATTGGCTTGTGAGCAGTCATAGTAGGAGCAAGTGGTGTTGCTTCTTCCTCACACACGGGTGTCTTCCTTTCTTATTTATCTTTCTCAATTGTCTGTTTTTAGCCAAGGTCTCTATCTTTCAGTTCCTCCTCCCTCTTATCTGCCTCACTTGGTTCCTCTTCAATCTGGGTTACTTTTATTCCTTCATCCTCCCTCTTATTTTCCTTTTCAGCATCTTGTTCATTGTCATTTTACTCTCTCTTGGGCAGTTTGTGTTTCGTCACTTGTTCTCAAAATGATGTTGATATATCAAGAATGTTTTTAGCCTTTTGATCCTTTTCTTCCATAGCAGTTAACCTTTTCCCAACATTTTAGATATTTGAGCTGAGGCTTTCTATTTTAACAGCCAACAAGTTTATGGCCTCCAGAATGCTCTGATTGATTCCAATATCATGAATTCTCTATTTTCCCTTACTAGATGACTCCTCTTGAACTTCTATCTCAGCTTTTCTCTTTGCTCCTACAGGTTGAGCAACCTTCCATTCGGTCTTAACCTTTAATAGTCTTTCCTTTTAGTTTTTAGAAACGTCTCTGAGTAGCTTCCACTCATTATTCACTTGCACATATCCCACTTTTTTAAATGACTCAAAGCTATAAACATTCATTTTTAAAGGAGCAGGAGTGATCGAACTCAAGTCAACATTGAAGTGTCTAAACACTTTGGTTAACAAATTTCCGTAGGGCAGGGCCTTGTTTGAGGTGTTCTTTGTTTGCATCATCAATTTCTCAGCAAGAAAACCAAAATTCATTAGCCTATTCTCGAATAGTGCTAACATTATTACCATTTACATGATGTTTATAAACGTTTTGTGACCAAAACTTGGTACCACCATGGTAGAAACCATGTGGTGCAAAATTCTACCAAGCCCATTTAATACTTAGTGTTCTTCTCGCTTGAATTCTTAAAGCTTCTCTCGCCAGTGAATGTTCTTTCAAATTTTCCTAAATTGAACAAATCAGTTCCCTCAGGGAACTTATTCGATTCAAAAAATTGACTGCCTCTATCTCTACCACCATAGATTCTGTTCAATAAGCGATGATCAAACTTAAGATTCTTTCCTCCAACTCTCGAGATATACCACCGGACCATAGAACCCCCTCCAGTCTCCTCTAATTGGCCCTTTCTCATAGTTGCATAAAATTCCCACACTAGAATAGTGTACAATTTTTTGTCCATAAATAACAGGACTCCCCACTCAAAAGACTCAAACATATTCAGAATATTTGCAAAATTTAAGAAAGACTCTGGATTAACGCGATAACCAACAAGCACAGTTTAGTTTGTTAAAACCCAGTCATTGAAGTCAGATTCACTTTTAGATTCAAGAAAGTGGGGTACTTAAGTCTCCAAGCTTTCTTGTCTAGGGGTTGGTTCTAAAGAATCATTATGAGAAGTAGGGAGTTTGGGAATGACTTCTTTCCCTTTCTTTTTTGTAGTTGATTTTGTCACAGTAGCTTATTTCTTTTTCATTGTTGTTGTGTTTTTTTGGGCCTTCTTTGACTGTGGTTTGGTCAATTTTGGAGATTTAACCATTGTGATCAGAAGGTAAAAACTTGGGCTTTTGGTTTTTCAGAGAGAAGATGGAGAAATTTTGAAGAGAGAAAGATACAGCACAATGTCAGTTTCAGAATCCGAGAAGAAAGAGCAAAAAAGACTTTTTGGGGTTTCCTAGGAAGTTGTGAAGATAGATACAACCAAGTACACTAGGAAGTAACTTTCATTAGAGATTTCAAAAGTTATCTTTGAAACGCACCAGTGTTTTGAATTTCAAAATGAATATTCTAGAAGTAGTCATTATAATATTTTTTTTTTTTTTAAATCATATGAAGCACTAGGTTTCTTTCATTTTGGATTAACCTTTCATCCAAAATGTTCATCTAAAAAAATTCTTTAAAATGAGGGTTTTGAAAAGTGAATTTTTGGATTTACTCTTTGAAGACTGCATCCAAAGTCTCCCTCTGAAATCATGTTTCTT
Source organism: Voacanga thouarsii (assembly GCA_026120185.1). Lineage (NCBI taxonomy): Eukaryota > Viridiplantae > Streptophyta > Magnoliopsida > Gentianales > Apocynaceae > Voacanga > Voacanga thouarsii. The sequence goes on along the minus strand of JANUWF010001088.1, from coordinate 2,380,478 downwards.
CAAAAACCTACAAAAATAGACAATTATTCTTAAAACTTTAGTCACACAATTTTTGTAATGTCCAACCCTCTTCTCAAAAAGAAGAATCTGTCTTCAGCTAGGGGTGTTGTGAATATATATATATATATATATATATATATATATCTATGCGAGTTGATCATTAGTGGGGATATATTCAACACAAACATTGTAAAACCCTACCTAAGACTACCCTAGAAATAGAGGGAAGGGTTGAATTCCATGGCATATTGCATGAATATATTCTTTATGGGTGAAATTGTGCATTTTAAAAATTGCTATATTTGGTTTTTGTGAATTATTTATGCTAAATATGTATTGGGGGCAATTAGAGAATTTTGCTTAGGGATGAGAGAAGAAGAGACTTGGGTTTTAGAAAGGAAGAGAATTAGGTTGGGAAAATAAGAATAGGAATTAATGTGGTTAAGTAGTTAGAGCTTTGTGGTTAATTCCTAAGGTCTTGAGTTCAAATCCTATAAATTAAGTATTATTTTTAATTATCCTAACTAATGTTTGAATTTTATTTTATGCATTTCATGAAATTAGGAATAATGTCTTGGGGAGGACATAATGGTAATATTCTTAACCATATGATCTTGCCCTAAAAGAAAATCTAGAGGAGTTTTAATCTCCATTACTTTAGCAACCCATGTCCTAACATGTTTAAATTTAAAATATTCTTATTTCTTGAATTCTTTTAATTTTCTTATAAAATATTTTAGATTATCTTGAACTTGAATTTTTAAAAGAAAAATTCCAGCTCTTGGAGAATTAGTTGGCTAAAATGTAGGAGTGATACTAGTGTGTTTGTTTTCCAAGATTAAATCACCATGGTTTCTTCTCTAAAGAACTTTATTTTGTTCATTCTTATGTTGGTGCAAAGCTGGAATTATTTCCACCTCTTCCTCTTGGCTAAATTTCCAAAAAAATGCAGCAAAAATACCTTTTCTTTCCTTGCTATCAACAGCTATTTCATGTGTGTAGAAAACTGAAAAATCCCTTTGGAAATTCGGAGCTAACATAGCTTCAACAAACCAGAAAATTTTCCAGCAAACCACAAAGTATTTTAGCCATAGGAGTTGAGCATTCAACCCATGCATAAGTTCATCTAAAGTTCTATTCTTTTCCTTCAAGATGATGGCTGAAAACCACCATTAATAGACCTTGAAACACTCCTATTTTACAGCTGCAAATCCATTCAAAATAATTCAAATTCTTGCCAACAAACCACCTAGATCTTATCTAGCTAACCAGAATTTTTTTTCCAGCATTTCAAACCTTCAACTAGCTAGCATTTCTCTTCATTTTCTTCTTCAATTCTCCTTCATTTCCTCACCATATTTTCGGCCATACTAGGGACCTAGCTGAACATCCTTTCTTCTTCACCAACCTTAGCCAACAAAACTCCATTAAAGCACCTCAAAACTCCCCTAATTTCTCTCCATTCAAAATACTTTAAATTTGAAAATTAAAACCCACCTTTTGCTCCATCAAACACTCACCTATCTAGCAACCAATCCTATCAAACCAAACCAGATATTTTGCACTCATTTCCACAAGGATTTTTGGCCACACCATCCAAGAACACTATCCCACTTCATCTAGCTTTCTCTCCTATTCTCTCAAGAACACCAAGAACACACACTACCCACCTTCAACCATTTAGTCAATTCTAAACACTCCAAATCACTCTAAAACCTTCAAATTAACTAGAGATCATCATATTATTTCCTTTGGTACACTTTGTAACACCAAAACATCTAAAGTGCATCCTCTATTCGGATCAAACAAGCATTTTTTTTAGCAAGTCAAGAAGAACACTATAAAGTAAACCAAGTCCAAGCTTCCTCTTTCTTTCTCGTTTCTTTACTTCCATTTCTTCTTGTCCTCTTCTCAATCTCTCTCTCTTGGTCGAATTCATTACGGGCCAACTTGGACTTCTTCAAACCTTGGTCTCCCAAAGGACTCATCAAGACATTTAAGGCTTCAATTGTCAAAGCGACATCTTCAACTTAGATTAGTTATCAAACAAGTATTTTGTCCTAAACTCCCACATTTATTTTTGAACTCAAGATTATTGGGTTTATGGCTTATTGATATGATGATGGATGATCTAGTGGTGTTGGGGAAAATAAATGCCTGTTTATATGACATGGATGATTTTACGATGTATAGATTGAGATGTGTATTAGGAATATTCTATGAAGAAGATTTGGATTTTGATTTTAACATAAGGTTATGATATGTTGCTAGTATATTTGTGAATTGGGTCTATATGACACTAGCATGAGATGATATGATGAATAGAGAGATTTTTACTATTATGATTTTGCTAAAGTTTTAATATTGTTGATCTTGCCATCAATTACCATGCAAACATCTATATGGCTAATGATACTACTTTTGCTATGAAAATTATTATTATCACTCTACGTGTATGATTACAACTTTATTTATTAATAGCAAAATTAATACTAATAGTAATATTATTGCTCCTTTTGATACTTCAATTGCTATAATTATTTTTATTATTAACATTACTACTAATATTATTATAAGTATTATTATTGATATTGCTATTTTTAAGTATCATTGATAGTATTAATATTACTATTATTATTAGTACTAAAATCATTACTTTAGAAAAATATTAATAACATTTATACTATTACTGTTATTATCGCTACTAGTCATATTATTTTTATTTAATCCTATTATTATTAATAATCATATAATAAATATTTTTTTTATTAAACCTTGTTATTTTCTTTAGAAATATACATATATATAAATATATACATAATAATATCATCATTACAATTTATGTTATTATTTTCATTATCCTTATGGGAATATTATTATTTTTTACTTTTGACAATATTACTATTTTTTGTTATACTCATTTAATACTTATATCACTTACTTATGTTACCATAGTATCAAATTATTTTTATCAGCCTTGAGATTATTTTATTAATCAATTTTAGAACCCCTAAATCATTAACATCACATTTGAGTGTTGCTACTGATTATGTCTATGTAAAGTTGGGAGTTATTTGTACCTATGCAAATTTATTGCTTAGTTGTGCACCAATGGTGACATATACCATGTATTTAACCCAAACAGGATTAAGTTGCCTTGAGCAAGACTTGAAGGATTATTTTGCCAAGTGGAACCAAGAGTTCAAAGTAAGTTCTTGCACAATGATGTATGTGAATAAAAGCACCTCGTCAAATGCACGGATTGCCATGGAGGATGTACTTTGGGATGCAATTATGGACAATTTATTCATTTTGCTAAAATAAAATAATTTTAGTCAAGCAAACAATTTTTTAAGCAAAACAATAAATTTTCCTTAAACAAATTTTTACCTAAGGTTGTTTGAAAATCATAATTGCTACTTCAAAGAAAACTCTTCATTGATGTTACCTTTTACAAGTGGATTAAACATAATGTTGAGTACTCAATAAGGGTAGACTACTAGAACTAGTCTTTAAAGGGTTGGGTAAGTCTCTCAGTAGGAGGCCACCTCTGAGAAGTGAGCCCTGCCTAGACAAGACGACAGTTCTTGTTAGTCAGGCTGGTCCGAGCTAGCAGTATAGTTCAGGTGGACTATTTATTTTTACAATAGACAACCCGTAAGTTTGGGTGTCGAGATGGAGGAGTATCTTACCCGGTAGGCTGTACACCCACCTTGTATCAGAATACACAAAGTGTGGCATTCTGATCATTCCCTTGCCATGATGCACAAAGTGTGGCATCCTGACCGTTCTTTTGTTATGGTGCACAATGTGTGGTGCCATATCGAATCACGATGCATGGTTTCATAGTCAACTTTATTTGAGTAGTTATTTCTTTACAAGTGGAGCACTTTTACTTATACAAATGCTAATAAAATACCACTCAGTGTTCAAAGATAATGTTTTGGACTTGCAGACTTTTTGTTATGACTTGTTCAAAACTTACATACATGAAATGTTCACATAAATTATCATAAGCACACACAGGACTTATTGGGAAATATTTCTCACCACCTTTTTATGTCATGTCTTTAGGTCAATCCTACTTCGAAGGTTGATTTGCTTTGTGTTGCCTTGAGTTTTGAAGATTCATTTGATTTTATTTGTTCTTGAGAGATTTTAGTTATTATTTAATTATTTTAAGACTTGTATACGTATTATTTTTGGATTGTAATAAGTTTATTACTAAGTTATTTCTTTCTATATTTTCTATTACCTAGTTATAAAGACCCTTTTATCCTAAGGACGGTGTGACATCTCCGCCCCTTTTGGGGTACGTAGGTAATGGAGTGTTACAAATATCACTTTTAAGACATGATCTCTAATAAAATGATGCTTAACCTCAATGTGCTTAGTCCTAGAATGCTGAACTGAATTTTTTGTCAAATTAATTGCACTCGTATTATCACATAGTATAGGTATGCAATTAAAATTAAGACCAAAATCAAGTAATATGTTTTTCATCCACAAGGTTTGCGCATAGCAGCTCCCTACTGTGATATATTCAGCCTTGGTTGTAGATAGTGATACACAAGCTTATTTATTGCTATGCCATGATGATAGAGAATGTTCGAGAAATTGACAATACCAACTAGTACTTTTTTGTTCAACTTTGCAACCTACATAATCTGCATATGTGTAGCCTACAAGATCAAAGAAGTTAGTTCGAGGATAGCATAATCTATAATTGTGTGTCCCAACCAAGTATCTAAGGATACGTTTCACAGCAAATAAGTGGGACTCTTTTGGACATGATTGAAATCTTGCACAAAGATAGACAGAGAATATAATATCTGGTTGGCTAACAGTAAGATATAACAAACTTTCAATAATACCTTTATATTTTGATTCATCCACTTTCTTACCCTTTTCATCCTTGTCAAGCTTAAGTGATGTGCTTATAGGCGTACTGATTTCTTTAGCTTCGTTTATACCAAATCTTTTGAGTAGTTCCTTAGCGTACTTAGCTTGATTGAGAAAGATTCCATCCTTGGTTTGTTTGAATTGAAATCCGAGGAAGAAGTTAAGTTCTCCCATCATGCTCATCTCGAATTCTTGCTGCATAGCCTTGGCAAACATTTGACACAAGGATTCATTAGTAGCACAAAAATGATATCATCAACATATATTTGGACAATGAGAAAATCATCTGATTTTTCTGATTTAATAAACAATGTAGTGTCAATCAAGCCTCTTAAAAAATATTTTAAGAGTAAAAATTCACTTAACCTTTTATACCAAGCTCGTGGGGCTTGTTTTATACCATAAAGAGCCTTTGAAAATTTGAAAACATGATTTGAAAAGTGCTCATGAATAAAAGCAGGAGGTAAAATTTTCTACATACACTTCCTCTTCAATAAAACTATTTAAGAAGGCACTTTTAATATCTATTTGGTAAAACATGAAATTTTTTAAGGATGCAAAAGCAAGTAACATTCGAATGGATTCTAATCGAGCAACGGGAGTAAATGTCTCATCATAGTCAATGCCCTCTTCTTGATTGAATCCTTAAGCAATAAGTCTAGCTTTATTTCTAATCACCACACCATGCTCATCAAGATTGTTTCCGAAGACCCACTTGGTACCAATGACCGGATGATCGAATGGTTTAGAGATGAGTTTCCAAACTTGATTTTTTTCAAATTGGTTCAATTTTTCTTATATAGCTAGGATCTAAAAATCATCACGTAAGGCCACATCAATACAAAAAGGTTTAATAGTTGAAAGTAAAGAAAAATTGTCAACAAAGTACCGTCTAGTTTTGAGCACCCCACAACTAGGATCACCAATGATCTACTCTTTTAGATGACCAGTTTTGTACTTTTGATCTTTTGGTAGCCCTTGATTAGTGTGCTCTTTAGTTTCTTGCTTACTTTGTTCAGCTTGTTGTTCTTCCAATTCTTCTTCCTTGCCATGAATGTCAAGCAATGGAGCTTTGTGTTGTTCACTGCATTTTTCTTTTGAGATCCTTACATCATTATCATCTTTTCTTGATGTATATATATTAGATTCATCAAAGATAAAATGTATGGATTCTTCCACACATAGAGTTCTTTTATTGTACATTATATATGCCTTTTTGTTGGAAGAGTATCTAAGAAATATGGCCTCATCGGATTTGCTAACAAATTTTCCAAGATTGTCTTGAGTATTAAGAACTAAACATTTGCAACCAAAGACTTTAAAATAGGAAATTTATGGAATTTTGTCAAACATAAGCTCAAAGGGTATTTTTTTTCTTAAAAAAGGTCTCAGCATGACTCAGTTAACAATGTAACAAGCAATATTAATAGCTTTAGCCCCAAAGAATTTTGGAAGAGAGTTTTTATAAATCATAGATCTAGCCACTTCTTGCAAGGTTCTATTCCTCCTCTCAACTATACCATTTTGTTGAGGGGTTTTAACAGCTAAGAAGTTGTAAAAGACGCCATTGTCATCACAAAAATATATAAACTCATGATTGTAAAATTCTCTACCATTGTCATTTCTAATTGAAATTAATTTGCATCCAAGAGAATTTTGAACACATTTGAATAGCCTAGAAAATTCAGAGAATGTCTCATCTTTTTATCCGAGAAATAAAGTCCAAGTAAATCTTGAGAAATCATCTACTAGTGTATAAGCATACCTCTTACCACCAAGACTGTTAGCCCTAAGGGCTTTCTTTTATGTTTTGATTTATGACAAACATGGATATGGACTAACATGTCAATTTATTATGAAAGGACATGATTGACCTTTGTTCTTCTAAAGTCTTCAGATAAGAATTGTTGGCGACTCCTTCATCACTGATTTCAAGAATGGAAGATCAAATGGAAAATCAAGTATAAGGAGTTATACATCAAGAAGACTTTTTATGAAGAATATTAGACTAGGAAGTGTTCATTAAGGTATATTTATTATTTCCTATGTTCTCTTATCTTTTGATTCATTTGACTTTACCTTGAAGCTTGAAAGGAGATGGTTTTCAAAGTTTTTAAAATTCACAGAATTTTGGATGGTACAGTTTGAATCCAAAAGGTTCATCCAAAATCCTGTAAACCGGGTTGAAAATTGTTCATCACGGATGTGCCATTTTGGACTTAACTTTTGGATGCATCTTCGTCCAAAACCCGAGTCCAAAACTCGGATGAGTTTAAACAGAAAAATTTATAACCGTTTTTTTATGACCGTTGGCACTCCACTTTTTGGCTCTATAAATAGCCCTTAAAGCAAGATTACAAGTAAGATTTTTGAAACATTCATCTTAGAAACACTATTGCTCAATATTTTCAAAAATCTCCTTTTATCTTAAGCTTCAAAGTGAGTTGATTGTGTATCAAAGGTAAAAGTATTTTGTGGCTTGTATCCGAGAGAATATCTGCTCAAGTAAGTGAGCTTATCTCTATTCTATTGATTTTCATATTCTCTGTTTGTGAGTTCAAGGTTGTGGTGTAAAACCCATAGGGGTGAGCCTTGTTGTGTGTATATTCAAGGTTGTGGTGTAAAACCCATAGGGGTGAGCCTTGATGTGTTTGAGAGGTTGTGTAAAACTTAGTGTGGTGATCCTCTCTTGTATGTGGCTGTTTCATTAAGTGAGGTTAATGAAATAGAGTTAAAAATCTTTAAGTGTGAGGCTTAAGGTAGTGGACGTAGATCATTGTTGATCGAACCACTATACATCTCTTGTCTCATTGTATTTCAGTGGTTCATGAATTTTGTTTTTATGATCTTTCACTGTCTAAATCTGAATATACATCTACGAGTACTTAGATAGCTTTCTATGCATCTATAAAGTCAGTCCAAGTATCTTGGTGATCATCCTTGTTCAGCATTTTAGACAGTCGGGAAAAGTTATTTTTGCTTGCCAAAAACCTTATTCATCCCCCCCTCTAAGGTTTTTCATTTGGTATCAGAGCGAGGTCTACATATTCTTGGTTTAACAGTCTTGTAGAAAAGATCTTAATGGCAAGTTCATCTTCTCTTCCATATGTTGAAGAGTCTTCAACAAATCGTCCACCCTTGTTTAATGGAAGCAACTATACTTTCTGGAAAAATAGAATAAAGATTTATGTGTGTTCTATTAACTTCAAGTTATGGAGCTTAATAGAGAATGGTCCTTTTATTCCATCAAAGATGATTGATGGCATAAAAATACCTAAACAAAATGATGAGTATAGTGTGAAAGACAATACAAAAATGACTCTAAACTTTCAAGCTATGAACATCTTGTGTTGTGCACTAGATGCGACTGAATACAATCATGTTAGTGGTTGTGATTCAACTCATGATATGTAAAGATTGCTAGAAGTCACCCGTGAGGGGACTAATCAAGTCAAAGAATCAAAACTTGGGCTTCTTATTCATGATTATGAATTATTTACTATGAAGCCAAACAAAAGCATCATTGACATGTTCACAAGATTTACCAATATCTCAAATGGTCTGAAAGCTTAGGAAAGGTTTATTCCCTTGGGGAACAAAATCGAAAAATTCTTGATGCTTTACTAAAGAGCTGGCAGCCTAAAACTCTTGCTGTAGAAGAATCCAAGGATTTAAAATCCTTACCTACTGAAGAGTTGATCGAATCTCTTTTAACTCATGAGATGAAGCTTAAAAGGTTTCATGAATCTGATGATCATGATAAAGGTAGAAAAGGGGTTGCTCTAAAAGCTGAAAGTGAAGATGGAGAAACAAGCTCTTCCAAAAGCAGGGAAGGCATGGAAATGGACGGTGATGACTTAGCAATGATAGCAAAGAAATTCAGAAAGATGTTCAAAGGAAACTACAAACGAGGAAGGAAGCTTATAAGAAAGAAAGGAAAAACCTCCGACTTCAAACCTCAATGCTTTGAATGCAAAAGCACGGATCACTTCATTGCAGACTGTCCGGTTGTAAAAGGAAATAAAGGAAAAATGTCTAAAAAGAGGAAAGATCAGAAAGTCAAGAAGGGTAAAGGATTAATGGGAGCTTGGAACTTAAATGAAGAATCTGGAGATGAAGAATCTAAGGAAGAAACTGCTAACATCTGCTTCATGGCTTTGGCAAATAAGGTAAACTTTTCAACATCAGAATGCATGTCTAATTCACATAGATTTATGACTGAAAAGCATATTGATCCTAATGAGTTGTTATGTGATATGTTTTGTGAATTAAAAAAACTGCCCAGAAAAAATAAAGATTTAAAGTTGAAGGTAAATTGTCTGATGAAAGAAAATGAAGCTTTGTTGAATAGCTACGAAATGTCTCTTGAAATACATATGTGTGATGAAATTGAAAAAGATGTGATCATGATAGCATTACATCATGCATCTCTAGAAAATAGAAACTTGTGTGATAAAATTCGAATTCTTGAATGCATGGTTAGCACCTTCAATGATATGAAAATTAGAGTAAATGATCTTACCAATTGCATTGAAAAATTTACAAATGGTAAAAGTAATTTGGAAAAACTTCTCGGAACTCAACATCATTTTGGTAATCGAAGTGGGTTAGGATATAACCATGAGGATAATAACAAAACTTGCATGCCCAGATTTATTTATGCTGGAAATCAAAGTGGCTTAGAATATAACCAGGAGGATAAAAGCAAGCCTTGCATGCCCAGATTTGTTTATACTAGAAATCGAAGTAGCTTAGAATATAAACATGAGGATAAAGACAAAACTTGCATGCCCAGATTTAGCTTAGCGAAAAATTAAAGTGGCTTAGGATATGAACATAAGAATAAATACAAAAAGAACAAGTTTCAGCAAGCTAAACCTACTCCTTCTCACAGCACATGCACGTATTGTAAAAAACCTGGACATATTGTTTGAAGATGTCTTATTAGAAAAAAAGTCGAGTCCGGTGAAGCTACTTTCTGGAAAATCAAAGAAAATGTTACTAACCTTCATGGACCCAAGAAAGTATGGGTACTAAAAATCATCTCTTCCTCTCATGTATAGGCACGGTCTTTAAGCTTTACCAAGTGGTTTTTGGACAGTGGTTGTTCAAGACACATGACTGGAAATGCAGCATTGCTAAAAGATATTCAGACAACAAATGAAGGATTTGTTACATTTGGAGACAAAAAGAAAGGGAAGATTCTCGGTATTGGTAATATTGGTAAAGGTTCATTAACATTTATAAAGCAAGTCTTACTTATTATATAACCTGCTCAGCATTAGCCAACTTTGTGACAATGGTTGGAAAGTTATTTTTGAAAAAGATTCTTACTCTATACTTGACAGTGGAAATCTCGAAATCATCTTTACTGCCAAACGCATGGTAAATGTATGTGTTTTATCTTAATGACCTTGTAGCTAATGGAATTAGATGTCTATCCATTCATGATAATGATGGTTACCTTTAGCATAGGAAACTAGGTCATGTATCATTTGATTTATTAAATAAACTATCCTCAAAAGAACTTATTAGAGGGCTTCAAAAAATGAAATTTGATAAACACAAAATCAGTGATGCATGTCAATTTGGAAAGCAAATCGAAACCTCTTTTAAACTAAAGAAAATGATTTCTATCTCAAAACCTCTTGAATTAGTTCATATGGATTTATTTGGACATATGAGAACTACTAGTCTTGGAGGTATAAAATATGCATATGTAATTGTTGATGATTTTTCTAGATTCACCTGGACATTATTTCTTGGACAAAAAGATGAAGCCTTTACTGAATTTTCAAAACTAATTAAGCGCATCCAAAACTCGATTGGATGAAAACTGATTTCTATTAGAAGTGATAATGGAAAAGAATTTTGTAACAGCGACTTTACTCACTTCTGTGATGAAAATGGAATCTTTCATAATTTTTCAGCTGCTAAAACTCCTTAACAGAATGATGTTGCTGAAAGGAGAAATCGTACCTTGCAAGAAATGGCTAGATCAATGCTTTGTGAAAATGTTCTTCCAAAATACTTTTGGGCTGAAGCTGTTAACACAGCATGCTATACAATAAACCGAGTCATGTTAAGACCATTTTTAAGAAAAACTCCTTTTGAACTTATGTTTGACAAAACTCCTTCTATCTCTTATTTTAAAGTTTTTGGATGCAAATATTTTATTCTAAATACAAGAGATAATCTTGGAAATTTTGATAGCAAGTCCGATGAGGCAATATTTCTTGGATATTCTTCCAATAAGAAAGCTTATAGGGTGTACAATAAAAGAACTCTTTGTGTGGAAGAATCTGTGCATGTTGTATTTGATGAATCTAACATTTATACTTCAAAAAGAGATGACGATGATGTAGGAAAATCAAATGAAGTTAAGTTAAATCAAGTTAAAGCTCCATTATTAGATACTCATGCAAAAGAGGAGGAGATCAAAGAATTACAGAATGAACAAGAGAAAGATCAAATTGAAGATTCTGCAAATCATCAATTGCCGAAAGATCGGAAATACATATCAGGGCATCCAAAGGAGCAAATCATTGGAGATCTAAATCAAGGAGTTAAAACTCGACGGTATTTTATCGACAACTTTGCTCTTCTTTCAAATATTGAACCTAATAACATTGATATTGCATTACATGATGAATTTTAGATTATTACCATGCAAGAAGAGTTGAATCAGTTCGAAAGAAATCAGGTTTAGAAACTTGTTCCTAGACCGCATGATCATCCTGTTATTGGAACAAAATGGGTTTTTAGAAACAAGCTTGATGAAATGGGGTTGTAATTAGAAATAAGGCTAGACTAGTAGCTCAAGGATTTAATCAAGAGGAAGGCATTGACTATGATGAAACATTTGCTCCTGTTGCTAGACCAGAATCAATTCGAATGTTACTTGCTTTTGCATCCTTTAAAAATTTTATGCTCTATCAAATGGATGTCAAAAGTGCTTTCTTAAATGGCTTTATTGAAGAAGAAGTGTACGTTGAGCAGCCACCTGGTTTCTCTCATGAGCTCTATCCAAATCATGTTTTCAAACTATCTAAAGCTCTTTATGGATTAAAGCAAGCTCCTAGAGCTTGGTATGAAAGGCTTAGTGGTTTCCTAATTTCAAAAGGATTTTCTAGAGGCTTAATTGATAATACCTTGTTCATCAAATCTAATTGCTCTGATGATTTACTAATCGTCCAAATCTATGTTGATGATATTATTTTTTGTGCTACTAATAACTCCTTGTGCAAGATGTTTGCTAAGACTATGCAGCAAGAATTTGAAATGAGTATGATGGGAGAATTGAACTTCTTTCTCGGACTGCAAATTAAGCAAACTAAAGATGGAATCTTCATTAACCAAGCAAAGTATGCCAAAGAGTTACTCAAAAGGTTTGGAATGAATGAAGCAAAAGAAATCAGTACACCCATGAGTACATCCATAAAGCTTGACCAAGATGAAAAGGGTAAGAAGGTAGATGAACGAAAATATAGAGGTATGATTGGAAGTCTACTATATCTTACTGCTGATCGACCAGATATCATGTTTTCAGTATGTCTTTGTGCTCGATTTCAATCTTGTCCGAAAGAATCTCATTTGAATGCAGTCAAACGCATACTTCGATATCTTATTGGGACATATGATTATGGATTATGGTATCCACGCACTAACAATTTTGATCTTATAGGATATACTGATGCAGATTATGCAGGGTGTAAAGTTGAAAGAAAAAGTACTAATTACCATTGTCAATTTCTTGGACACCATTGGTATCATGGCACAGTAAAAAACAAGCTTGCGTATCATTATCCACCACTGAGGCTGAATATATTGCAGCAGGAAGCTGTTGTGCTCAAATCTTATGGATGAAGAATACTCTGCGAGATTTTAATTTAAATTTGAATTGTGTTCCTATAATGTGTGATAATACAAGTGCTATCAATCTAACAAAAAATCCAGTGCAGCATTCGAGAACAAAGCACATTGAAGTTAAACATCACTTCATCTGAGATCACGTACTCAAAGGAGATGTGTGTGTTGAATATATCTCAACAGATGAACAACTTGCAGATATCTTTACGAAACCTCTAGCTAAGGACAGGTTCAACAATTTGAGAACAGGTTTGGACATTACAAGAATTTGATAACTAATCTTTTTGTGTAAGGTCTTCTTGTGCAGGAATTGTAAAGAAAAAGATTTTGGAAACACAACTCTACATCCAAAATATCTTGTTCCTATTTTGGACGAAGTGTTGGAATCTAATTTCTACATCCAAAATGCATTTCAGGGAAACACTCTTTTGGACATTGATTTCGGATCTTGTCTTGTTCCAAAATCAATGGTTAATATTCCTTTATTCCAAATTTCGAGTTTAAAAAAAAAAATTAGTTTGCGCGTTTTTCAGAACATCTCAGAAACACTTATGTTTCCAAGGCATTTTGTTCTCTCATTCTTCTAGACATTCAAGGCTATCTGATTTTCTCTTTCTCGAAACTCTTGAAATTGTCATTCCTCCAAAACAACTTATCCGTGTTCTTTCTCTTTGAAAACCCAAAAAGCCCTGAAAAAGCTTGAATCTTTCAATGGCAAAAACTAAATCTTCCATTCCAAAACTGAAAAAGGAGAAAAAGCCCACTCTGATGAAATAGAAAAAGGTTTCAAGTTCAAAAGGCAAAGCCAAAAAAGCCTCTCCGCAGCCTCACTTCTCGGCTTCTCACTATGATTCGTCTGAATCATCTTCCGAACAACCAAGTTCTGCAAATCAGATACCTCGATTTCTTGACTCTAAATGCGAATCTGAGTACAATAATTGGGTTTCAAGAAATAGAACTGTGATCTCTGGCTATCGGGTTAATCATTCTACCTTCTTAAATCTGTCTAATATTCTGGACATGTTTGATCACATTGGGTGGGGAAGTTTGTTGTCAGTCAATGAGAAAATATATACTCCTCTGGTTTGGGAATTCTACGCTAATTTGAGAAAAGGAAAGTTGGAAGAAACTGATGGAGGCTTTATGATTAGATGGTATGTATCCAGAGTTAAGGGCAGAGAAATAGAATTTGATCATAGGCTGTTTAACAGAATTTGTGATGTTAAAGATGTCGGCCTTCAGTACTTTGAGATGAATAAATTTCCTAAGGGGAAAGAAATTTTTTATCTGAAAAAATTTTGAAAAACTGTTCACTGGAGGGAAAAGCCTTGAAAGTTCTGGAAATAGAAATTCAAAATGGTTGAATGGGATGGGTAGAATCTTGCACCACATGGTATCAACCATGATTATTCCCAGTTCTGGTCATAAAACTTCTATCAATATTCTGCAAATGATGGTAATGCTTGGGTTGGTTGAACAGAGGCAGATAAATTTTGGTTTTTTAGCCACCAAGCTTATGTTGCAATCTCGTAGCACCTCAAGCAAAGCTCTTCCTTTTGGCAATCTGTTGACAAAAGTCTTTCAGTTTTTTAAAGTTGATTTAAATTCTATTCCATGTGATCCTTCAAAAATAAATGTCTACAGCTATAACTCTTTTGAAAAGATAGGATATGTTAGGGAAGGAAATTCATGAAAATTGTTGAAAGAATCTACTGGAAAAGAGAAGGAAAACTTTGTAAAGATCAAGGAAGAAGGAAAGTCAGGAAGTAAAAGAAAGATTGATGAGGAAGGAACTGTTCCGGACTTCGGTCTATCTGATAATATTCTGAGTGCAATCAGTTCTTTTGCGAAGAAGTTGGAATCTCTTAGCTCAGAAATCAAACTGTTAGGAAATAGACTATCTGTCATTGAGCAATCTGCTAAAACTTCTGAACATGAAAAAGCTGAAAATAAATCTGAACTGCCTGTGGACAAAAAGGATTCCTTTCCTGAACCTTCTCCTGCAACTTCTCCTGAACCATCTCTTCCACCTTCTCCCGTTCAGAAAACAGAAACTCCTCCTCCTTCTCCCAAACCCAAAGGAAAAATGTAGAAACATGTAGTTGTGAAGAGAAAATCCAGTCGGATTGCTGGTCAGTTTTCCAAGAAAGGTGCTAGAGCAAAATCTGAGACAATCAATATTGGATAAACTGTTTTCTGGATCGCAACTGGGATAATGAACAATTTCTTTTCTGCACTCCATTGAACAATTTATTTTCCGCCATTTATATTCCTGTCTTTGGATAATTACTGATGTTTGTTTTTAAGCTTAATTATCTATCTACTAACTGTTGCTTATTTCTCCGTTTGCTATGCCTCTTTTTGATTGATGACAAAAGGGGAGAAATAGGAATGTCATAGACTGTTATGATATTAGCTGGTGCAGTAAGAATTATTGGGAAAAATTGAGGATTATCTGATTATCTATGGGGAGAAATAGAAATATAATGAAATATGTTGGTCCGAAAATTTTATAATCTACTGTGAAAATATTAAATGCTAATCTGTGAAAATTCTGCTGTGAAAATTCTGCTGTGAAAATGTTGAATGTTGATCTGAGAAAATATTATTGTGTACATGACTGTCGACATGATGTTGTTGGCATTCACTAGGAAGAAGGAAATATGCTAGTCTGAAAATGTTATGGGTTCTGCATAATAATCTGATATGAAACTGATGAACTGAATTTGAACTGTTAATACAGTTTTTTTTTTACATGCGAAGTAACTGTTGAAACCATTCTGAAACTGAAACTGTTGTTGAACAGTTACAAAATTTCATGAAAATTGCATAAACTGTTATGAGCTACATAAATTACTTCTGGCATGAACAGTTATGCACACAAAATTCTGAATGATGATTGGATCTTTGAAACAAAATTCTGTGATAAATTTTATGGCGCATCGACTCAAGGAGAGTTTTGGACTCAGAAACTTCATTTCCAAAACAAATACTCTTATAAGCAGTTTTTGAAAACGTTTTGGACATCCAAAAGCCCCATCAAAAAATATTCTAAAAACACACATTCATCCAAAACTATTGTGGATACACTTTCTGGATGAATAAATCGTTACTTCTTCTATTTCATCTTATGTTCGAAATTTTCACATAAGCATATATTTAGGGGGAGCATTTTAGCATTTTATCTCTATCAAACTATTCTGAATATTTATACAGAGATATTGCATGCCTTAAGATTATTAAAATATGTTTACTTATAAGATCTCTATGAGACCTGTTACAATTATTTGCACTTTTTGCTCATCATGTTATTTCTATCTACATATCAAATGTGTCATGTTTGTCATCACTCAAAAAGGGAGAGATTGTTAGCCCTAAGAGCTTTCTTTTATGTTTTGATTTATGACAAATATGGATATGAACTAACATGTCAATTTATTGTGAAAGGACATGATTGACCTTTGTTCTTCTAAAGTCTTCAGATAAGAATTGTTGGCGACTCCTTCATCACTGATTTCAAGAATGGAAGATCAAATGGAAAATTAAGTATAAGGAGTTATACATCAAGAAGACTTTTCATGAAGAATATTAGACTAGGAAGTGTTCATTAAGGTATATTTATTATTTCCTATGTTCTCTTATCTTTTGATTCATTTGACTTTACCTTGAAGCTTGAAAGGAGATGATTTTCAAAGTTTTTAAAATTCACAGAATTTTAGATGGTACAGTTTGAATCCAAAAGGTTCATCCAAAATCCTGTAAACCGGGTTGAAAATTGTTTGTCACGGATGTGCCATTTTGGACTTAACTTTTAGATGCATGTTCGTCCAAAACCCGAGTCCAAAACTCGGATGAGTTTAAACAGAAAAATTTATAGCCGTTTTTTTATGACCGTTGGCACTCCACTTTTTGGCTCTATAAATAGCCCTTAAAGCAAGATTACAAGTAAGATTTTTGAAACATTCATCTTAGAAACACTATTGCTCAATATTTTCAAAAATCTCCTTTTATCTTAAGCTTCAAAGTGAGTTGATTGTGTACCAAATATAAAAGTATTTTGTGGCTTGTATCCGAGAGAATATCTACTCAAGTAAGTGAGCTTATCTCTGTTCTATTGACTTTCATATTCTCTATTTATGAGTTCAAGGTTGTGGTGTAAAACCCATAGGGGTGAGCCTTGTTGTTTGTATGTTCAAGGTTGTGGTGTAAAACCCATAAGGGTGAGCCTTGATGTGTTTGAGAGGTTGTGTAAAACTTAGTGTGGTGGTCCTCTCTTGTATGTGGCTGTTTCATTAAGTGAGGTTAATGAAATAGAGTTGAAAATCCTTAAGTGTGAGGCTTAAGGTAGTAGACGTAGATCATTGTTGATCGAACCACTTTACATCTCTTGTCTCATTTTATTTCAGTGGTTCATGAATTTTGTTTTTATGATCTTTCACTGTCTAAATCTGAACATACATCTACGAGTACTTGGATAGCTTTCTATGCATCTATAAAGTCAGTCCAAGTATCTTGGTGATCATCATTGTTCAGCATTTTAGACAATCGGGAAAAGTTATTTTTTCTTGCCAAAAACCTTATTCACCCCCCCCTCTAAGGTTTTTCAAAGACCATTGGTTCTCATCGGTCCAAACAAATCCATATGTACTAATTCAAGAGGTTTTGATATAGAAATCATTTTCTTAGGTTTAAAAAAAGTGTTGATCTGCTTTCCAAATTGGCATGCATCACATATTCTGCCTTTATCAAACTTTATTTGGGCAGTCCTCTAACAAGGTCTTTTGAAGATAATTTGTTCAGCAAATCAAATGATACATGGCCTAGCCTTCTATGCCAAATGTAGCTATTATTATCATGCACGAAAAGAAATATAATATCATAAGCCATAAGATCATCAAGATAGAATACATACACATTCCCAACATGATTAGCTACAAAAATTGTTTCATTACTACAACTGTCCATAATAGAGCAAAAGTCTTTCTCAAAAATAACTTTGCAACTATTGTTACATAATTAACTAATGTTAAGCACGTTGTAATTCAACTCATCAATCAATAATACTCGTTTGATAATAGTAGAAGATCATTTACCAATGTTACCTATGCCAAGAATTTTTTTTTTCTTTCTTTTTATCTCCAAAGGTAACAAACCCATTATTTGTAGCTTGAACATCTTCTAATAGAGCTACATTTCCAGTCATGTGTCTTGAGCATCCACTATCCAGGAACCACTTTGTGAGGCTCATTTTTTCTGATAAATGTACATATACATGAGATGGGAGAGTGATTTTTGGTACCCATACCTTCTTGGGTCCACATGAGTTAGTGATGATTCTTTTAACTCTCCAATAAGTTCTTATTCCTAATTTAATATTTTTTCTAACATGACACCTAGATGCATTATGTCTATTTTTACCACAATAAGTACAACGTGTATAATTTGCATTTAGGGAGCTTACTCTCACAAAATAAGACTTGCATTTTTCTGCTTTGTGCACATTTCTATAGCCAAGACCACTTCTATTTCCAGCCATACATTGCACTCCAAGAAGTTTATTCCAATTGTTTTGGCCATCAGTGAATTTTTTAATACAAATAGTGAGATCATTAACTTTCTTTTTCATATCATCAAAATCACTAAGCATAATTTCAAGAGATGAGACTTTATCATACAAATATTTGTTCTCAAGTGTAGAACAGTTCTAGAAGGTAGAGATGATTTCTTTTTCAACATGTGAGCAGCAAATGCAGTTAAGTAGAATTTTGTTCACGCTCATCAACTTGTCATTTTCGTTTGATAAGGAAACGATTTTCATTTTCATTTCCTTGTTCCTTCTTGATAGCTTTTTAAGTTCATGGAACATATCAAAAAGAAGTTCATTTGGATCATCACAATTATCACAAGTAGAATCATGCAATTCGGCCAAAAGGTTAGACGGGGAAGAATTTACCTTACCCTCCACTGCCATGAAGCATATGTTAGTTGTTTCATTCTCAGATTCTCCATTTTCTTCAAATTCGAAATCATTTTGATCCCAAGTTCCCATCAATCATTTTCCTTTCTTTGTTTTCAAGTCATTTCTTTTCTTTTTGAACATCTTGGCTTCTTTCTCTTTGACTATTGGGCAGTCAGCAATGAAGTGTTCTGTACTTTTGCACTCGTAGCATTAAGGCTTGAAGGATGAAGTCTGTCCCTTCTTTTTTATGAACTTCTTACTTCTTTTGAAATTTCCCTTTTTGATCATCTTTCGGAATTTTCTGGCAACCATAGCCAGCTCTTCTGTATCTAATTTAGTTCTATCGTCACTAGCAGATTAATTGCTATCGGGATCATCATCAACAGCTTTCAAGGCTGTTCCTCTTTTGCAAATTCTTGAAACCTTTTAAGTTTCATTTCGTAAGTCAAGAGAGAGCCAATTAACTCATCAGTGGGTAAGGTTTCCAAATCCTTTGATTCTTCCACAACTAGAGCTTTAAGTTACTAGCTTTTTGGCAAGACATCAAGAAATTTTCTATTTTGTTCACAAGGGAATAGCTTCTCCCATAAGCCTTAAGTCCATTTGTAATATTTGTAAATCTACTGAACATGTCGATTATGCTCTCATTGGCTTCATAGTCATAAATCAGAAGTCCCAGCTTTGATTCCTTTACTTGATTTGTCCCCTCATAGGTGACTTCAAGCAATCTCCACATGTCATGGGCATTTACTCAGTTATATTCAATAGTGGCAAGGGTACAACATAGAATGTTCATAGCTTGAAAATTCAATGTCATTTTGGTATTGCCTTCAGCATAATATTCGTCACTTTGTTTGGGAACTATTCGGCCTTCAACACTTTTAGAAGGAACATATGGTCCTCTTTCAAATAAATTCCACAACTCAAAATTAATTGAGCATACATAAATCTTCATGTGATTTTTCAAAAATGTATAATTTCTCCCAGTGAATAAGGGAGGTCTATTTGTTGAGGATCCCTCGATATAAGGAAGGGATGAGGTATTTGCCATATGGATCTTTTCTACAAGGCTGTTTAGCCGAAGAGATATAGACCAACACTCTTATACCAATTGAAAAACCTTAAAGGGGGTGAATAAGGTTTTTGAAAAATTTAAACACTTTCTCAAATTTTGATTTTCGAAATCCTCTTTTTGTTTTAAATACAGATCGTGATGTATGAAGAGTATGCAAAGTAGAAATTCGTGCAGCTTTAAAGAGATATCTAAGATCTTAAAGAGATGTATCAAGTGATGTGCAATAAATACAATAGTAAAGATGGGTTGGTGAAAGTCATAAGATCTCTTTGAGCGATTGTAACTTGGTGCAGAGAAGTTCACAAACGTTCAAAGATAAATGCAAAGAAGATGGACAAAAAAATTTATAGTGGTTTGATCCTCAAGGATCTACATCCACTACCTTAAACTCACACTTAAGGATTTTAAACCACATCAATATAAACCTTAATCAAATCAATGGTGTTTGACTGAACTAATTACATAAGAGGATCACCATACTTGGTTTTACCCAAAACCTCTCAACTAACTACAAATCAAGGCTCAACCTAAATGGGTTTTACACCACAACCTTGATATACAAAAGGATTAGAGAAATAAGACAGAGATAGCTCACAATTTTGAACGGATCTAGCAAACTTGAGCACCTTTAGCTTTTTACCTTTAAATGATTTGATTTCACAATGAAGCACGATAAAAGAGAGATTTTTGTGTTTTGAAAGTGTAAGATTATTTCTGAATAAGTTAGCACAAAAATCTATTACAAAATTGTGTTTAAATGGCTTTTATAGAAGCAAAAAATGAAGCTCCAACGATTAATTTTTTGTCAAGATCTTCAACGTTTTGGATTCACGAAGTGGACGGATGTGCATCCAAAACTTGCATCCAAAATACCACTATTCTTTTTAAAACATTGTTTTGAAAATTCTATAGAATACTGGATAGATGTTTTGGATTCAAGCTTTCGTCTAAAACACTTCTCTAGAGTATTTATAAAAATCAGATTCAAAACATTTTCATTTTAAAAAAAAATTATAAGTGCTTCAATGTAAATTAAAATTAAGCCAAGGTAAAGAGACATATGAATTACAATCAATACCTTGAAGCAAAAAAATCCTAGTCTATAATTCTTCAAGAAGGTCTTCAATATGTGCAACCTCTGTTGATTATTCATCATTGCCCTTGAATTGCATGGATCATTCAATATTCTCAAGACCTTGAAGAGTGAAGGTCAAACATATCATATCCAAAAATTCTTGTCGTATGTAAATACATATATTAGTCCACATCAATGTTTGTCATAAGTCAAAATACAGGAGAATGCCTTCCGGGCTAACACTTGGCATTCTTTAGAAGAGTTTAGAAGTTAATAGAACATGATGGAAGGTTATAGAAGTTAATAGAAACTTATAGAAGTTAATAAAATTAAATAGAAGCTATTATAAACTTATGGAAATAAATAGAAACTAATAGAACTAAGTAGAAGCTTATAGAAACTTATGGAAATTAATAGAATTAAGTAGAAGCTTATGGAAATAAATAGAAGCTAATAGAATTTTACTGAAGATGATAGAAACTTATGGAAATGGTGGAAGTTTATGGAAGATTTTAAAAACTTAGGGAAGATATAGAAAAGTTAAAAATATCTAGTAAATTTTTAATGAAGTGGGCCACCATCTAATTAATATAGTGGATCCTATAGGCCAGAATAGGATATTTCTTATCAAATAGATATATAAAATATATTTTAGGTGGTAACTAATCATTTTCCTTCAAATAATTTCTTCTTCCTTATTTTTCTCTTCTATTATCCGATACTTCCTCTAAAAATCTGTCCAAAAGGTCTTCAAAGATAATAAAATATATCCTCACTCATGGCTGCTCAGGGAAGGATGTTACATATCCAATTTTAATACTCTATCAATGTTGGTATTTGAGATAGAGCAAAATATGTGAAAATAATTGGATATAGCCAACTATATGTAGTGGTTTAAGATTCTATATCAAAATACTGAGAAACAACATATGTACTTTTACGTTCTCTCAAGGTTTGTATGAGTCCACCCTTAATATAGAGAGAAAAATATGACAGGTAATTTTTTAATCTTGGGATATTACAGTGAAGAAGATTTAGAGGTCTGAAATATTATCAGAAGGCCAAAAATTTCTGACGTTGTAGTTTTGAACGTGATATCTACAAAGATAAGATTCATTGTCATGTATTTGTAGATTTTAATTTGGTTAATACATAAATATATAAATTCTATTCCCAACAATTAGTATCAAAGCTACTAGTTTGATATATGTTTATGTATTAAGAATAAACCTTTTATGTATATATATTAGTTGAGTGGTATAGGAACAATTCATTTATGTTCATTGTGAATAATTTGATTAATTCAAAATAATTTTACGACTATAGTTTTTTATTAGGTGAATATGTATAAATATTATCGAGTCTTGTAATAGAAGGGATAGAGTACATCTCCATATTTTCCTTTGGAGTTACTTTTATTTTATTTATTATATTTAAAAAATGTAAAGAGTCATAAGATGTTGGGAGCTAAATGGAGAAAGTCATAGATCCAGTTATGCTAGGCCAACCCATGCTGGTCCATTGGCTCCAATAACCAATGGCCTAGGCTGGCCCAGGAACCAAGAGCCATTCCCTATAATAAATAAAAGAGGGGTGGGGGGAAGAATATGGAAATGTTGGGAGTTGAACCAAGGTTGATAGTTTGAAAGTCCAGAGAGCTAACCACTGCAATAGAGAAAAGCTTGTGACATTAGTTTGTTGCATTTAATGGAAATTGCAGATTGATTGAAGAATTGGCTATTTTGTTAGCCAATTAAAATTTTTCATTGTAATTTTACAATTTTATTTTTTTTTATCTAGGTTGGCCATAAATTTTTTTTTTTTTTTAGTTTTTACTACATTATTTTGTTGAATTATGTATTATTCATAATAACATATCATATAGTTTGCATTAATACCGCTTTAGTTACTATATAGTTATACATAAATTTTTTAATTAAAATATTAAGTGTGTAAAGGTTATTTTCAACCTTAGACTTTCCCTATTAGCCCATTAGTAAAAGTTGATGTTTGCTTCATGCTATTTTAAATGGTCTCGCTAAAGGAAGGCTATGTTGTATTATTGGTTATTAGATTAGGCCCAAGTTTTAATGTTATACTTATAAGTCTAATTAATTCAAAACTACCCTATAGGTAATATATTTGGATTGAAAACTTTAAAAAATATTAATATAGAGGCTATACACTTAAATCACAAATATTATAAGGACTTTCTATAGAATATCCAAATAATGTCTATAATGGCCAAAATATAAATGATACTAAAATTATTATTACACTTGTGTGTAAGATATATTAATTTTATTCGGAGACCTAATTGTAAGCTTCATTTTTATTTCCTACTGAGGTACAGTTACTTTGAGGTTTTAGGTTATCATTGTTTAATAGTAGTTTTATTACTACTTAAAATATTTTCAGGCATCATGTTGTAATGCTTTATATTGATCATGCATCATGCTATGATATTGGCTCATATATTGTATTTCATTTTATTTTAGAAAATGACTTCCAACACTTTATTAGTTATCTTTAAAAAAAAAATCAACTGGTTGGAAAAAAATTTATTGATTAGAAACGAAATCTCATAATCATTCTCACCACTACGAAGCTTAAATACATGTTAACTAAACCATGTCCTCCTAAGGCTACTAAATAGTCCACGCCTAAACAAAAGGAGGCGTATAATAAGTGGTTGAGTTCTAATGAGATGGCTCACTATTATATTTTAGGATCTATCGCAAATGTGTTGCAACAAAAACCACCCTTGGAAATAGAAGAGGATATGTATTGTATATTATTTCTCATATGCATATGGATTTTGAATGTGTTTGTGTGTGTTTTTCTTAGTGTGCTTATGAATTCATTGAGTGGTTTGGATAATTGAGAGAATTATCTTGGATATGCGCATAAGCTTTTATATGTGATGGGAGAAGTGTGATGAGATAGGGGTGAAATGATTTTTGTGAGAATTAAGAGAACATAAGGATCTAACAACTTGAATTCAAATCCCAACTTTTATTCTATTACTTGAATTTTGATTATCCCAAAGTCCTTAGCTGGCATCTTCCTTGTCCAAACCACCATTTTGATTCATTTTGGAACTCCTAAGATTTTTGAATTGTGTATTAGGAAGATTTAAACAAAATTCAAATTCCTATTTTTACTACTTTTATCTCTAACCTATTTTTAATTCATTTTCTCTTTAAATTAACCTTTTGATTTGCCTTCTCCCTAGTTGGTCAAACCCTAGGGGAGCTTTACCTACTAAGAATATTTGAAATTTGAATAAGAAAGTCTAGGATGTTCATGTTTGAAGCTCCCTAGAACTTCTCCTAAGAATTCTCCTAAACCCTCTTATTATCATTCTATGATAATTAGATTTGCAACACCTTTATCCAACTTATATCCTATCTTTTAACCTAAGGCGCATTCGACCATTAACACTAAAGAGAATTTGGTTCTCACAATACCTTTAATTGAATTTCAATTCAGCAAAAGTCTTCACGGTGCAAGCATATATTTCGAATTCAAAAACTCCCTAAATTTGTGTAGTAGTTAGCTAAGGTAGAACTTTGGTCAAGCCTTTCTTCTAGAACCCCCCCCCCCAACCAGTTGGCATTTGTTACACTATTTTCTAATTTTGTGCATACTCTTTAATAAAAATTAAAAAAAAATTTAAATTATAAAATCCTAGGAGTGCTCTAGATTATCCTATTTTGGTACAACCAAATAACTCATCAAATCAACCTCTTGACCAAAACAAAACACTCAAATTCCCCTCCTTTTCTCTATCAAAACTAAAGTTTACCATTTACTTTACTCTTAGCTTTCATTAGGGATGGTAACGAGGCCGGGGCGGGCCGGGGACTAGAAATCCCGGCCTCGCCTCCGCATATCCCCCCGTCCCCAACATGGGAAAAGGTGGGGATCCCAGCCCCCGGCGCACCAAGGACAAAATAATTCCCAGTTTCGGCCCGGTGGGGAACTGGGGAGGTGAGGGCCCGATTTCAGCCCAGGGGGGAACCAGGGATGCGGGGGTCCGGTTTTAGCCTAACGGCCCAAAAATAAAATTAAGAATTCTAAACACTTTATTCCATAAGTTAAACACATCTCAAGCCAAATTTAATGACTTATGTAAATAGACATTTCTTAACCTCATAAAAACAAAAGACAAAGACATGTTATTTTTACAAGAGGGAATTCAACTGTTACAAGTCCAATTATCCCAACACATATCAATCCATAAAATGAAAACACAAGCCAAGACAACAAATTGGAAATACAACCCAAGAGTCCAAGATATTAAAAACGTAACTAAGCAAATGATGCATGAAATAACCAAGTTCAGCATACAATACAATGACTCCACAATGCTGATTTTTACCTTCCAATAGGTCCAACATCACTTTGGCTTTTTTGCTGTTGAGATTCTCCAACTTCAAGTTCAATACTCTCACCAACTGCTATATTCACTTGCTGTATAGGATATGATGGGGTTTAATTAGATGAAATTAGAAATCAAAACAGGAAATGTTCAGGCATCATTAGATGGGATGAGGAAATGGTTGTATAACTTGGCCAAGATTAGTGACCTATAACAGTCAAATACAAAAGAACAAGCTCAAGTGCCAAAGAAAAATCCCCATGTGACAAATGCATAATGCAGCATTATGATGAGAAAAAGAGAAAAGGAAAAAAAAAAAAAAGGTAGGTTCTTCTGTGCTGCAAGAACTTGGTAATTGGCTACCCAACCATAAGATTACTTTGCACTTCATATGCTACAGCAACTCTACCATTCCTACAGAAAGCCCTCAAAAATGTCCTATAAGATCCCAACTCAAGTTCCATGTTATCCTCTTTCATTACCTTAAATAATTCAATGCCCTTGTTGAAGAACCTAGCCTTACACAATCCATGAAGTAATGTGTTATAAGTGCACGCATTAGGAGTACACCCTTATGCCTCCATCTCCTCCAACAGTGCCAATGCCCCAATGCATCCCCCTCTCTGCACATCCCATTCCTCAAAGAAGTATAAGTGACTACATCTGGGAAATGTCCCATTTTTCCATTACATAAAGAAACTTCTTTGCCTCCTTTACCTTTCCTGACTTTGATAACCCATAAATCAAAGTATTATAAGCCACAAGGTCAGGTGTCACCCCTTTCTCCAACATTTTCTTGTACAACCCCAAGACCTTGTTGTTTTGACTCAACATACAATGACTCTTCATTATAGTATTGTAAGCGTAATAGTCAGGCTTATATCCTTCCTTGCTCAACATGCCTAACAACCTCGTAGCCTCACGAAGATTCTTCTTGTTACAAACATTGTCAATCATAATCGTAAATGTTACGAGATCAGGCTTTACATCAAAGCCCTCCCTTGTTTCCTTAATAAAGCTACTCACAGTACTCAATTCCCTACTTTTAACAAGATGCCTAACTAAAAAATTATAAGTATAAGAATCAGGAGGCAAATCAAGGACCATTGTTAACAATAGAGGCATTAAATCACCAAATAGCAGGCAAATGCACAGTTAAAAAATCAGAAACGAGATAGTTTGGGCTTCTTAATAGATTAGCATTCACAGATTTGTATTAACATTGAAGGAGATACAACTCACCACCGAGAAAATGAGGGCTTCTTAACCTTGATGCAGATGCAAGCCGTGCAACAGAGAAGCCGATGATATCAGCTAAGTCTGGGCTCGATTCACTTGTAGTGACGGCGATGGCGACGACAGCAGCGAGCTTCAAGTGAACAACACAAACCCTCGATGTGGTGGGCTTTGGGTGAACAACACAGACACTCAGGTGAACAACACAGACTCTGCAATCACTAGGCTATCGAGCAATCTCTGGACACACCATGTTGTTGCAGCAATGGCCTCACCTGCTTCTTAGGGCTACACAAGTTTTAAGTTCAAGCTTGGTATGGCTATTGACAAATTGTTCCTTGTCGTTTCTAGAATCAAGAGAAGAGATTGGAGACCAATTTTTCCTACTCAATGGAATATGGATAATATTAGAGTTGCACGCGAATCAAGCATTTATTAAATTATTTGAGATATAAAAAGAGGTTATCCATAGTTCAAAAAAATAGTATGCTTGACTCAACTCACTTATACCTAATTTTAAGAAATTGGAAAATGTTTTAAGATAGGTCTTGTACCCTACGTAAAAAGAGAGAAGTTTTATTTTTTATTCATTCCGTTTGAATTTAAATTTTTTATTTTAACTCAATATAAAAATATTAAAAGGCCATGTGATTATTTTTATTTTAATTCAATGTAATTATTTACTCCTATTCATACTTACCTAATAATTCCAAATCCTAGACCATTTCCTCCCCCCCCCCCCAAAAAAAAAAAGAGACAATAAAACAAGAATTTTTTAATTTAAACTATTTCATAAATGTCTTTTTAAATATGTATCCAATAATACAAAATTTTAAGAATAATAAATTTTATGAATAAACTTATCTAAAGTATGCTTAGTCAAATTATTTAAAAAGTTAAAATACAATATTTATAATAGTAGAGAAATAAGAAAATAAAATATACACATACATATATTATTATAAATATAAATACATTTAAAATCAATTATTTTATAAATATAGATACATTATATATATATATATATATATATTGTTTTTTACATACTAATTATATATATGTACTCATATTTTGTGATTATATATATATATATATATATATATATATATATAAGTGTGTGTGTGTGTGTGTGTGTGTGTGTGTGTGTGTGTAAGCATTTGTTATTTTGAAAATCCCTTAACTTTTTGGGATAAAAATTGAAAAGAAGAAAAAATAAAATTAAGTTGCCTAAGTAATGTATGTGTATACACACACACACATATTATACATTTTGATAATTAATATATAATATAACATATATAAAAATATTTTATACATTTAAAAATATAAGTGTTTTTAATATTCACTCACTTATGATCCTAGATAAATCCATGGTTTGAATTTGATTATTCCTTCTTACTAACTATCTGAACT
Organism: Voacanga thouarsii; assembly: GCA_026120185.1. Lineage (NCBI taxonomy): Eukaryota > Viridiplantae > Streptophyta > Magnoliopsida > Gentianales > Apocynaceae > Voacanga > Voacanga thouarsii. Next base: position 2,352,565 of record JANUWF010001088.1, on the reverse strand, counting down.
ACGAATTGTCTTTTTATGACTTATTAATCAATCAAATAGATGAATATCTTTTAAAATATCTGTTTAAAAAACAATCAATCTCCTCTCCACTCATAACCGATTAACTCCCCCTGTGTCCATTAAATAATAATATTATTATTAGATCTTTTTCAGGAGATTGAAAAAGAAAAAGATATTTATAGTCTTTTAATTTCTATGTATACTAAATTAAAGTATTTTACTACTTTATTTTTTGTTTTCTTTAGTATCTTCTTTATTAGTTCTATCCCCTCTTTTCCTTCTGATAAATCGAAAACTCGTGTGAAAAAGAAAAAAAGAAAAGAGGATAGAAAAAAAGAAAAAAAAACTCTTTTTTTCTTTTTTGAAATTAAATATATATATATATATATATATATATATATATATATATATATATATAAGGCTAGAAATGAAAGTCTCTTTTCCGCATAGATTCTCTATTGCACTGTCACAGCAAAAATATAGGGGTTCAAATTTTTTGACTTATCTACTTAATTACTAATTATTATATATATAATATATATACATATATAGATACATTATATATTACATATATAGATACATTATATATAGTGTGTATATATATAGTATAAACTACAATATTAATATATATACAAACATTAGATATATAATTATTATACACACACACACACACTAGATATATAATTACAAACTATATATACTATGCGAGCTATTCGGGGCCGGGCGGGCCGGGGATCATGCAATCTCCGTCCCCGAACCGGCCCCGCCTAGCGGGCAAAAGAATGAAGCCCGTCCCTGCTTAAATCGGATAATCCCTAGCCCTGCCGGGCCAGGCCCCGCTTTATTCTAGGGAATTAGCATCCTTAGCTTTCACCCTTCTCTTCTCTCCATTGTTAAATTTACTTCTTCTTCTCCTATGATAAGGATGATTGAAACTAGTGAAGACCAAGGTGAAGGTATTTTTGAAATTTGAAAAGTCTCTTTTTGAGTTTTAAAGTGACTATTTATTCTCCTACAAATCTCTTTCTTGATAAGCACTCTATCACCTTGAAATTATATGTTCACACACACACTAGAGGAGTTTGACCACCACACCAGCCGAAACACCCTCAAGCTCTTGAATTCCACTCCATCCGAAGCATGAAGAATACAATTGTTGCTAGCCTAATTTAATTTTCAAACTTTCTAAAAGTCTTCCTAAAGTAGCTTATAGGAACTCTCCACAAGGTAGTACTCCATATCATCTAAATTAAAAACTAGCTTCCTTATCTTTTCTTCTTCAATTTCGCAAATAAACTGAGCCCACATTTTGCACTCCCTCTTAGACTCATCGTCTCTATTATCACAAGGAGATCAAAGCACATACACTATTCTTCTCCTTTGCTTCTCAATCCTCTCCATTTCACTTCCTCTCAACCAAAACACAAGGCTGCAAATCTTCTAAAGGTAAGCATATTAGGGCATTCATCCTTTTGGACTCTTCTTACCAAAACCAGGCACTCATCTCACTCACTTTCTTGGCTTCTATTCTCCTTTCCAATCAAAACTCCTTTCTTTGGAATTTTGAAAACTTCAAACTGCTCCTAAGTTTCTCTAAAGACTATCCTCTCTAGAACACTTGTTAGTTTTCAACACACAAAGACTACAATCATTTCATTCTTGGGAAATATCAATCTCTCTCACTCTCTACTCTCTCTAGCAGCCGAAACTTACACACAAGAGTATCCTTTCAGCCTCACTCTGTAGTCCTCTCCTTCCTTTTCACCAAATCAAAAACCCACCCAAACACACAAAGCTACTCTTGGAACCCCTTCTTTCCCTTGGCTTTACCACCATTCTATCAAGAGTAGGGTAAACAAGTTCCCATCTTTTCTTCTTCACTTAAAGCTAAAAGCCATATCTTGTTTTATTCTTTCTTCTATTCACACAGATCAAGTCTATCAAGGACAAGGCTTTTATTACCTCAACCCCGTGGAGGCAATCAAGTTTTTCTTCTAACAAGTAAGTCGTGCTTCTTCTTTTTCACTATTTAATCTTCTTATCTATTTTATTAACATCATGATCAACTCATGGTTGATTAAAAGGGCATATATAGATCTTGATTTAGTCTCTTTGATGATATGATTGATGATACTTCTTTCGGTTGTATTGCTTGGTGCACCATAGAGATAAAGTTGAACACATAAAGTTAATGCTATATTTCAATCTATGATATCTAGGGGTATGATTGAATGTATTTGATCATGTAATAATAAATTTTAGAGGATATGGTTATGCATATGGGAATGATTTTATTGGGGGATTAATTATTTGTTATTTGTTTATCATGTGTAAAATCCATTGATGCATAGATCTTGGCTTGACTATTGCATGATTTTCTAGAGAATAAGAATGTGATTTTGATCTTTGGCTATAGGCTACTATATGCATAAATATATTTGCTATAAACTCTTGTTGTAGGATATTTGTGTTGTCTGTGGTGATATAAAGACTATATCTATTGTAAGTTGATGGATAATGCATGATTGATAGTGGTGAAATAAATAAATATGTCTATGAAGTTTATATAGTGAGTGTAGTAGAGTAGATTTTGATTGAGATCTTGTGATATTTGATAGACGGTGTTGGATTCTATTATTAGGAGGTAAATGAGTAACTTGAATATTTGAGTAAACATGATCCAGTAAGTCCTTGCATAAATCTTTTAATAAATGATGTAGTTTTTCAATTCAACACTTCTGCGGGATATTTTATCAAACAGAAGTTGTACACTTGGTATGTAAACAAATATTATTATTTTTCTCATAGATAGAATAATATTTTAAAACAGATAGAAATATTTAAACTAAAATATTAGATATCTTTAATAATAACCTACACAAGTCTATGAATGCATACCTAAGTTGACATTGATGTTATTTGTTTTAAAATATCCCTAAGCAGGGATAGGTAACATTAAGTACTTAATATTGATAGGCCATTAGTACTGGCTTTAAAAGTTAGAGCAATTCTTTTAGTAGGAGGCCACCTCTAGAAAATGAACTTTCTAGATGAGGCAAGAGTACCACGCAAGCAACTCAATCTAGGTGAGATTGTTATCCAAGATTGGACAACCGGTAAGTTTGGATGGGAGGCAGAACAAACCAATAGGATTATTATCATGGTTTCATAATTCACCTATTTACAAAAATAAGAGTGGTTTTTATTTTTTGAGTAAACATTTCTTATTTGCTTTTATAGAAGTTATGTGATTGACTAAACCAGGTAAAAGCATGCAACTAAACCACTTAGTGATTTTGAAATCATTATGCAGGGACTCACAAATTTTTTCTCTCATTTTTACTTAAACTTGCAGCCTGAAAGAGATTTAAAATTAAAAAAGTACATACAAGACTTACTAAGAAGTATTTCCCACATATTCTCTACATGATTTTTAAGGAGTTCCAGTATTGACAAGGTTATAAGTTTCTAGAGTTTGAAGATTTAGTTTTTATGTTTTGAATGTTTCTTGTTGAGGATGTTCATTTACAGTTTTATATTTTGAGACTTTATATAAGTATTGAAAAGTTTCATAATTAGTTTTATTTATTTTCTCGAGTTTTGCTTGTAGTAAGTTATAAAGACTCCTAGTCTGCAGAACAGGGTGACATCCCCATCCCTTTCGTGGTTACATAAGTAGATAGGGTGTTACAAGTTGTCTCAAAGTATAGGTTTAGGATATATCTGTAGTTATTTGGATTTATTACTTTAAGCATTATGAATTGGTACTAACCTAAGTTTGTTTTATATATAGGGTGGTAAGATTATGTAGGATTGACCAAAAGACTACAACCCCAGGAATAAGGTGGCAAAGTCTCTTTTCAGCTTATTTCGAACGTTTTCTAGGATCTCGCTTATCCCAATCGAACCTGTTGGCTTACCCTTATTTGACTCAGAGTCTGAGCTCAAGTTGCCTAAGGACAAGAGTAGTATCAAAGAAGTGGAAGCAACGGAACCGGCCCCAGCCCAACCTAAGCAAGAAATTGACTTAGCCCTAGATAGTGATGACTCTAGGGAGATAGATTATGAAACACCCTCAAGAAGTTGGGGAGAGTTTTGGGAGGCTCGGGAAAAGGGCTAGGACACTAGGGTTTATCTCGAGAGAGGAAGTGAATGATGAGGGTATATTGAGAAATATTGACCTCATGGTAACATTAGAGGTTGGTTATACGAGCCTAATACTAAGGATTCAGATGATGATTCGATGATAGTAGTATATGATGCTAAAACCTTGATGACTCTTTGTGGTGTTCTTAAGTGAAAATAAGCCTAGCACCCTTATTATTTGTTTAAAGTTTACTTTCTTACAACTTTGTATATGAAATAAGGATATCCATGGGATATTTCTCTTTTCCTTTGTAAAAGCACTTTTTTTTATGCATAAAGCACTTATCTTTTATGCTTAATTATTTTTTTAAGAGATTCTTATACTCTCTTATTGTGCAATAACTTCAAGAGTTTAAATGATGCATTATTTGCATGGAATATTATTATGATATTGATTGACATGATTGCATAAGCACTAGATATTATAAATACATACCTATTCATATTGATGATTGTGTTATAAAAATGGCACCAAGACATCATATGGTTATAAGCAGCAGCAGTAGGAGAATCCCAATACCTAAGCCTACAACTCTTGAGTATGAACCCACATAGCTAACTACTCCAAATGAAGAAGGGGGATACGAGCAGGATCAAGGCATTGAATCCGAGGTACCTCCTAAGGTGACTATTGGTCAAGCCTTTAAATGAATGACAGAGATTATGCATACTTTATCATATAGAAGAACTCCCTGGGGGAGAAAACGAGGTACAAGAAAGGCTCTTAAAGTTTCAACCTCCTATTTTCTTTGGTGAAGCAAAATAGGACCATTGTAGAATTAGACAAAAGCCTCAGGTGAAGGCTAAAGTTTTTGTGCTAAACCGAAAGGAGGTGGTAGCTAATGCAGCCATTGTAGAAGATATGCTTACTATTCAAGGCTGTCATATAAATATTTTAATAGACTATGATTCTATATACTCATATGTGAATGACGTTTGTGCATGTCATTTGGGTTAGGACGGGACAGAATTACCTTTACCTTATTGATACGTACCCTACTGGGGAAGTTAGTAGATGCTGGTAAGCTTCTGCAAAATTGTGATATTAAGGTATGGAGAGAAAATTTGAAGCAGATCTTATAGTACTACTTGTTGAAGATTAGACCTAATTTTGGGTATGGACTGATTGGCAGTGCACGACGCTAGAGTAGACTACAAGAGAAAGATAATGCAATTTGTTAGGCCAAGATGTGATTTGTTAGAATTTAAAGGGAGCTGGGTTAAGGAATTGAAACTTTTGATAGCAGGAACCAAGGCTCGAAAGATGTTGAAGAAGAGATGTCAAGAGTATTTGGCTTATCTGATAAATAAGACAAAAGACTAGTGTACTTTGGAGAATACTACAGTGGTAAAGGAGTTTCAAGATATTTTCTCAGTAGAAATAACTCCTCTTCCACCATCTTAGGGACTAGAGTTCCCAAGAGCAGAACCAGTTTCAAGAATTCCCTATCGGATGGCCCCTGTAGAGCTGAAAGAGTTAAAGGAACAACTGGAGGAATTATTAAAATAAGGGTATATCAAACCAAGTACTTTAATATGGAGAGCTTTTGTGCTATTCCTAACGAAGAAAAATGGTACTTTGAGACTATGCATTGACTACAAGGATTGAATAGTTTGACTATTAAGAACAAGTGTCCATTACCACTTATAAATGAATTGTTCGATCAACTTCAAGAGTCCAGTTGCTATTCAAAATTAGATCTCAGGTAAGGATATTATTAGGTATGAATCAAGAAAGAAGATATTCTCAAAACAGCGTTCAACACGAGATATGGCCACTATGAGTTTGTAGCGATGCTATTTGGGGTAACTAACACACCTACTATCTTCATAGATCTGATGCACAAAGCTTTTCAGTCGCTCTTAGATAAGTTTATAATGGTTTTCATCGATGATATCCTAATTTACTCTAAGAACTTGAAGGAACATGCTGAACATCTAAGGTTGGCTCTGAAAAAATTAAAAGAATACGAACTCTTTACTAAATTTAGCAAATGTGAGTTTTGGTTGGACACAGCATCTTTTCTAGGATATGGGGTGTCTAAGGATGATATTAAAATAGACCCAACAAAAGTAGAGGCTATCTCGAATTGGAAGCAGCCTGAGAGTATCATAGAGATTAAGAGTTTTTTGGGATTGGCTGGGTACTACTATCAATTTATCAAGGGTTTACAACCTTAGATTTACTAATGACACAGTTGTTGAGGAAGGATACTCCATTCATCTGGAATAAGAAGTGTAAAAAGAGCTTCCAAGAGCTCAAAAAAAGATTAATAACACCTCATATTCTAAGTTTACCAGAAGAAAGCAAGTCATATGCCTTATATACTAATGTAACAAAGGAAGGGTTAGAGTGGTGCTGATGAAAGAAAAAAAGGTCATAGTCTATGTGTTACGAAAATTGAAACTGCGTGAGGTCAATTACCCCATGTATGATCTAGAACTGGCCACCATTATTTTTGCTCTAAATAAATGATAAAATTACTTGTATAAAGCAAAATACGAGGTATTCACTTATCATAAGAGTCTAAAATATATTTTCACCTAGAAGGACCTAAAATTTAGGCAGTGAAAATGGATGGAATTCCTAGAAGAGACCGATGCCCCATAAATTATCACCCAGGGAAAGCCAATGTTATGGTTAATGCACAAGCATAGATGTGAAGATGGCTAGACTAAAAATGTAGGAGGTATAAGTTATACAAGAGGTGTTAACCTGAGAGTAAAAGTCCAAGAAGGGAGAATACACATAAGTAACCTAAGGTTAATGCCTGATTTAAAGTAGGAAATTATTAAGATGCAGCAAGACAATAATGAATTTTGGACTTTTAAAGTTAAGTATATCTCTAGAAAAGATAAGGATTTTTAGGAAAATGAGTCGCGGATACTATATTTCTATGATCGGATGTGTACCAGATGACAAGGAGCTAAAGAAAAAGATATTAGGAGAAGCACATAAGAGCAAATATGTAATTTGTCTGAGAGAAGTAAAAAAGTACCAAGACTTGAAGAAAGCTTTTTGGTGGCCAGGCATAAAGAAGGATATTGTGCAGTATGTATCAACTTACTTAACCTGTTAGAAAGTTAAAGTAGAGTATAAGAAATTAGTTAGACTGCTACAGCCGTTACCAATTCCTGAGTAGAAATGAGAAGAGGTAACTATAGACTTTATTATTGAACTACCTATGATAATCACCGAAGGATGATATCTAGGTGGTAGTATATAGATTAACAGAACACTTCATTCCTGTAAATGTAAGATACTGAATGGAAAAGTTGGCTCGAATTTATACCCAGGAAGTAGTGAGATTGCACGTACCATCTAGTACTGTGTTCGATCCTGATCTAAGGTTCGCTTCCAGCTTTTAGGCAAAAATTTAGGAGTCAATGGGAATGGTTCTAAAATTCAGCAATTTAGTACACCCGCAGACTGAGGAACAGTCAGAGAGAATCACACAGATATTAAAGTTATGCTTAAAACATGTGTATTAGATTATGGGGACAAATGGATTAATAGTGTACCTATGCTAAATTGGTTTACAACAATAACTATCAATCCTTATCGTATAAGGCACTTTATGGACGAAAAGATCAAGTACCCCTATACTGAGGTTGGACTATAAGGTTGGAGAAGTCTATATACAAGATATAGTGGATACAGTGAAATTGATTGTGGAAAGAATAAAGGCAGTACAAAGCAGACAGAAGAGTTATGCGGATAACAAGAGGAGGGAGCTAGAATATCAGGTCGATAATTAGATGTTCTTAAAGTAGACTCTGAGTCAAGGAATTCTGAAGCACCCAAAAAAAGGCAAGTTGAATCCAAGAAATCTCGGACCATTTTAAGTAATAGAGAGGATTGGGCCAATAGCATATAGATTAGATTTGCCTGATGGTTTAATCGAAATACATGATATATTTTATGTGTTATAGCTCAAGAAGTATCAACCTGATTCAGAGCACATACTTAATGATGAACTACTTCAATTACATCCAAATTTGAGTTATGTGGAAAAGCGATTAAAATTGTGGATAGGAACATCAAGGTACTTAGGAATAAGTAGATGCCAATGGTGAAGGCATTATGAGAATACTAAAGGACACAAGATGTAACACAGGAAACAGAACAGTGAATGAAGGAGTATCTGGATTTATTATAGAGGTACGATACCATGAATTTCGAGACTAAATTCCATAAAGAGCGGGAGGATATAATACCCTACCTTAAACCACCCTTAGAAATAGAAGGGACATGCATTGCATAGCATTTCTCATATGCATATAGATTTTGAATGTGTTTGTGAGTTTTGCTTAGTGTGCTAGTGACTTCATTGAGTAGTTTTAGATAATTGAGAGAATTATCTTGGGTATGTGCATAAGCTTTTATATGTGATTAGTAAAGTATGATAAGATAGGGGCAATATGATTTTTGTTAGAATTAAGTGAATACAAGGATTGATGTGGTAAGATGATTAGAGCTTTAAGTTTGTTATCTAGTAACCTAAGTTCAAATCCCAACTTTTATTCTATTTATTTGCATTTTTGTTTTCCCCAACTTCTTGGCTAGCAATCTCCTTTGTCCCAACTGCCACTTTGATTCATTTTTGAACTCTTAAGACTTAGGAGTTGTGTATTTGAATTCCCATTTTACTTCTTTTTTTCTCTAACCTCTTTTTAATTCATTTTCTCTTTAATTTAACCTTTCAATATGCCTCCTCCCTAGTTGGCCAAATTCTAGAGGAGCTTTACCTACTAAGAATACTTGAAATTTGAATAGAGAAAGTCTAGGATGTTCAAGTTTAAAGATCCTTAGAACTTCTCCAAAGAATTCTCCTAAACCCTATCATTATCATTCTAACTTAATTAGATTTGTAACTCCTTTGTCCAGCTTACATCCTATCTTTTCACCTAAGGCATTCAGCTATTAACACTCAAGAGAATTCGGTTCTCACAATGACCTTAACTGAATTGCAAGGCAGCAAAAGTCTTCAAGGTTCAATCACATCTTTCAAATTCAAAAACTCCCTAAATTTGTGTAGTAGTTAGCTAAGTTAGAACTTTGGTCAAGCCTTTCTTCTAGAACTTACCTAACCAACTGACTTTTGTTTCACTATTTTCTGATTTTGTGCACACTTTTTAATACAAAAAAGAAACTTTAGATTTTAAACTCCTATGAGTGCTCTAGATTATCCTATTTTGGTGCAACCAAATAACTCATCAAATCTGCCTCTTGACCTCAACAAAACACTCAGATTCCTCTTCTTTTCTCCATCAAAACAGAAGTTCACCATTTGCTTTGCTATTGGCTTTCTCTCTTCTTTTCGCTCCATTCTTGAATTTAATTCATCTTCTCCTAAGCTCGGGATGACCGAAACTAGTGAATATCAAGTTGAAGGTATCCTGAAATTTGAAGAGTCTCCTTTTGAGTTTTAAAGCTCCGTCTTCCACAAATCTCCGTATTGATAAGCACTGTATCAACTTGAAATTATATGTTCACAACATACCCTAGAGGAGTTTGGCCACCATACTAGCCAAAACACCCTTAAGCTCTCAGATTCCACTCCAAAACACCCTTAAGCATGAAGAATCCAATTTGTTGCTAGCGTAGTTTGATTTTCAAACTTCCTAAATCTCTTCCTAATTAAAGTAGCGCTTAGGAACTCTCCACATGCTAGCACTCGTTATCATCTATAAACTAAAAGCCAACTTCCTTATCTTTTCTTCTTCAATTCCACCAAAGAACCGAGCCCACACTTTGTAATACCCCGTCTAAACCCTAACCTTAGTATTTAGGGAATGGGAACATTGAATAACATCTTGCATGTGCATATGAAAATTAAATTACTTTTGTCTAAGTATTAAATGGACGTGTGTGTATATATATGTGCATGTTTGTTTATATGTTTATTTGTGTTTTAGTTTGCTTAGTGAATTTATAGCACGCGAGTTATCTCAAGTCTAGAATTTTATTGGCATACGAGATGCTTGGGTTGAGAGAGTAAAGGAAATTTAATTAAGAAATATGAACAAGGAGTGATGTAGTCTAGTGATAACGGTTTGGGAATTATCTCTTGGTAACTCGGGTTCAAATTCTAACTCCACCAAAATTGATTTTCCTTCCTAGTCGCCACTGGGATGTTTTCCTCTTTATTTGGAGTTTTATTTTCCTTGAATTTCTTAAAGGAAAAATTTTATATATATAATTATAATTATAATTATCCCCAAGAATATGGATTAAATGGATAATAATATAATTTTAGTTATAACCTGTTATTTATTTTGATTAAACTTCTTTTAGTATATATATGAAAAGAATTCCAGCTGTTATGTCTAGAAGATATTGCAAATATCTTCTTTAAACTTATTATTTGGAAAATAGCTTTTGATAGATTTTTTCTGGAAAATTTCCAGTTTGTCCGACACTTATAAAGTTAGATGTGTTCAGCTGAAACTCTTGAGGATTAGCTAGAAAACTTAATCAGAATTTTTGCACATATATTTTCCATTAATCAAAAATTTTCCCTAGGTGAAACTCCTTCTCTTCTCTAATAATTTCGGCTACCCAAGACGCTTCTCTTCTACATTATTCAACCGACATCAAGCTATCCGCAAGCTGGAAACCTTACCGTGTGGCCTGCATCTTTGTTTCCCAAGTAATCAAAAATTTTCCTGCAAGAAGAACACTTCCATTTCCTTGAGGATGTCGGCTACCCAAAAGCTGTTTCTTCTCCAAACACAGCCGACAACAATACACCTTCCCAAGTGACAACACACCTTCACAAGCTAAAAAAATATTCTTTTCTTATTCCCAACCAAAGCTGACCGAAAATGCAGCCACCTGAAGATGAGTTGTCATCTTCTCAAGACTCTATACGCTTATCATCTTTTATTTGATGATATATTGGCTACCTATATCACATGCTGACTCGGCTACACGACATCAACAAACAAAAGCAGCCAAATTTTCTTTTGTACTACTTTAGGTTTTTTTTTTTTTTTTTTTGCCAAGTTTGTACTACTTTAGCTGACCGAAGCACAAGGAGGAAAAAGATAGACTTTCAATCTTCTTTAAAGACTCCAAACTCATATCTATTTCCATCAGGAGGAATTTGCACTTAACCAAATCACTTCACCAAGCACCGAACATTAGCTTTTTCAGCCAGCACACCTACACCATTACATAGCCGCAAAGCTTCCTCGATTGCACCGAATTCCAGAAGTATTTTCAGCCAAGCACATACAAGCCTGCGCGAAGTGCAGCGAAACCAAAACCTCACTGCTTCCCTCACAGGATTCCACCTTTACTCCTGCCAATAATTCGGTCACCTTGTCATCTCAGCAAAGCAGAGAACATCCCTCTCCATCATACCAAAACCAAAGCACCCAAATGAAGAGCAAGACGAGGGTTTTGTCGTTTGCTTCTTCTTCCATTACTCAAAGCTGCAACCTCTTCTCATCTGCACTTTTTTTTCGGCTTTCTTTCAGGCATCATCTTTTCACAGAAATAATCAAATCCCAGCTTTATCAAAGTTCTTCAAAGGTAAATAATTCCTTCTTCCATCGTCATCTTTTCTTTTATTTTCATTAATTTCTTTTGTTCAAGGCTGAAATCTAAGGCTGAAGTTTCTTCCATTTCTCTTGCAACAACATCACGGGGAATTAGAAATCTTGACCAAGTGAGCTATATCTTCTCATTCTAACGGTTCTGACTTGGTTTTCAAGGAGACATCAATAGATAGATCTTTTATTAAGAGGTAAATTATATTGCCTAAACAAAAGTTTTAGTTGAATGATATAGTTGTATGAATATTAGAAGTGTGATTAGGACATGTATCTATTCTTTGGAGATATCATTATATTTTGGATTAGAAGAGATAGTTATGCTCGTAATGTCATGCACACAACAGGAAAAATCGCCATTTGCGACGGCCAAAAACCGTCGTCGCAAAACCGTTGCTGACCGTTTTTGCGACGGTTTTAGCCGTCGCAAAAAACGACGTCGCAATTTGCGACGGTCATGGGAAACCGTCACAATTGCGAGGGACAAAAAAATTTGTTGCTATTTACGAAGGTTTTGCGAGGATTTTGCGACGAATATTTTTTGGTCAAACTTCACCAGAAGAACAATTTTTGCGGCGGTTTTGCGACGAAAAACAGTGACCCTCGCAAAACCATTGCAAATTGCGACGGTTTTGCGAGGGTCGACTTTGTGCCCTCGCAAAACCGTCGCAAATTTGCGAGGATTTTGCGAGGGTTACGGTTTGGACCCTCGCAAAACCGTCGCAATTTGCGAGGGTTTTGCGAGGGGAGAATTAACCCCAGTCGTGACCCTCGCAAAACCGTCGCAATTTGCGAGGGTTTTGCAAGGGCCAACCTTGTGTCCTCGCAAATTGCGACGGTTTTGCGAGGGAGAATTAACCCCAAGTTGTGCCCTCGCAAAACCCTCGCAAATTGCGACGGTTTTGCGAGGGAGAATTAACCCTAAGTCGTGACCCTCGCAAAACCGTCGCAATTTGCGAGGGTTTTGCGAGGGCTTGCGACGGTTTTGCGAGGGGAGAATTAACCCCAAGTCGTGACCCTCGCAAAACCGTCGCAATTTGCAAGGGTTTTGCGAGGACCAACCTTGTGCCCTCGCAAAACCCTCGCAAATTGCGACGGTTTTGCGAGGAAGAATTAACCCCAAGTCATGACCCTCGCAAAACCGTCGCAAATTGCGACGGTTTTGCGAGGGTCATGACTTGGGCCCTCGCTGCGACGGTTTTGCGAGGGTCATGACTTGGGCCCTCGCAAAACCCTCGCAAATTGCGAGGGTTTTGCGAGGGCCCAAGCAAACCCGCGGTTTTGACCGTCGCAATACCCTCGCAATTTGCGAGGGTTTTGCGAGGGCCACGACTTGAGCCCTCGCATTTGCGAGGGTTTTGCAATAATTTTTTTTTTATTATTATATTTATTTTAAATTATTAATTCCCTATAAATCAACCCTGAAATATTATACAAATAAATATCAACACTATGTTCATAATCCAAAAAAATACTATAAAAAATTAAAAATAAACCCAAATAAATATAATTAAATATTAAAATATAATATAAAATACATAATAAGTATCTAAAAAAGTAAAATAATTCACAAAAATAAGTAATAGTGTATAAAGAGCATAAAAATAAATATAACAAGTCTATGTAAGCAATGAAGGAGCAGCTGCAGAAGGGGGTGGAGGAGGAGAACGAGAGCCCCTACGTGGGCCCGGGTGCTCATTAGCTGAATCAAATCCATCGTCAACATTTGGATCTTCATCTTCAGCATTAGCAGCCGCAATGCGCGCTTCTATCTCCTCTATGGATGGCATAGATGGTGCGAGAATACCCATTTTGTCAGACATAGTCGCCATCCAACCACTAAATGTAGACTGTTGTTGCCTCATGAAGTCCCGGTACAAGTCTATTTGTCGATTGAATCTCCGCTCGACTCGTTGAACCCTTTGCTCTACTAGATGTCCAATATCAACTTGTGTAGGAGAAGATGCATGCGATCCACTTTGAGATAGTCTAGTTCGAACATGTGTCGCCTCCGAGCCTAACCCAAAACTCGTCCCCTTTTGAACCCGCCTTATGCCTTTACAAACATGGCTTTTTCATCAAGAGGAACAACGAGTTTACTGAGTCACTAGACTCGGATCGATGAGTGCTCCGTATGAGATTTCGCACCTCATCCTAAAAAAAAAAAAAGAATTGTCAATAGTAATTATCAAAATAAAATACAAATTCCACACGGTATAAAGAATTTCAACATATTTAATCTATATAGTACCAATGTACGGCGAGATCGCTCAGCGACAAAGCCGACCCTTTTGTGACCCGCTCCGAAAGACATGTAATGTCTCAAACATGTCTGTGTAGCTAAAAGACCTCCCCTCCTTGGCCCGCTACATTTATGTTAACACGATGTAATCATTACAATCTTACATAAATTTGTAATAAAACAATTTAGATTAATAATTAATTAAGGCATGTAGGTGAATTACCAAACGGTCCTCATGTTACGTGAACGAAATAGACCCTCCGATATGGGTGCGACTACTCCCACGATTCTTTTTGTTGGTGGATGAGAGCTTCGATACTTCTACGATCTCCGGTACTCGCAAATGTCATTCCAATACTGTGCCTCTATCCAATGAGGACATACCCAATCATCCCTCTTCCTCGGCCTAGACATTATGTCCGAAAATCGCGTCCAGACACTTCTTTTCCCAAGTTGATCGAATTAGCGAAGCATACTCTTCCCTCCACCGAAAATATTTACGCATGATCATGATTAAGATTTACGATTAACATATAACATAGTACTTAAACGATAAAAAATACTCAAAAATTGCTTACCCCAAATTCTTGAAACCATAAGTCTCGCACGGTTATCGGGACGTGCGTGTATGTCGGATACGAACCGGTGAAATACTGTCTTGTATTATATTTGAAATTTCTCGGACACATTTGTCAGAAGCAGTGAACTCTATTTTTGGTGAAATGACAATGTACAATATAGTTATGTTAATCTCAAAAATAATAATAATAATAATTGAACTAATAATCAACATCTTACAAAGTATGAATATGTTACTTACCCGTTTCCCAGTGGAACAATCCAAGGTCGGAGTCAGTCACTTGCAACCCAACGAATGCGAAGGCTGAAGCGACGGATGATTGAAAAGCGGGGATGGTACTCCCTCATCTCCAATAGAGCCATGTAATGAATGAGGCACTGAAAGCCTTTGTAGGCGAGTAGGGGATGGAGTATAAGGCTCCTCGACTCCCCTCCCTCAATGATCCTTCATTAGAAGACATTGCTAAAGGAGATGAAAAAAGAAAAATAAGTAACCAATAAAGACGAAGCCCACTCCAAAAGAAGGATGTAAATAACAGTGAATAAAAATGATAAAAGAAGAATAACATTGAAACGTTATATCTATTCGCTAGTTTAAAGTAATACAATAATAATGCTTTGCTGATGATGGATATGTCAAAATAAACATTGTACTTGTAAATTGAATTTTTAAAAAATTTTGACGAGTCTCCCCTATAATTGGACATTTCCCAGGCACAAGGCCACCTCAAGATTTGACAACCAAAACAGTCGTTACAAACAACAAAGACAGATCTTTTAAATATAGAAAAATTCAAAAGATAACTAGGGGTAATCACCCATTACCCAAGAGGAATGATCACCCATCACTCACGGGGAATGATCACCCATCACTCACGGGGTTCCAATTAAAATGTTAGATATAGTTAAAATCAAGCTAAAAATTATAAATGCCTCTGTCCTTGTGAATTGTACGTCAATACGAGCAACAATACAATATATAAACTACCTTGTTGTTTACACCACAAAAGAATATAATAAGGAATAACAAAAATCCTCCGAGTTGTACAAGTCTAAACGAAAGATTCTGCAAAAAAAAAGAAGGAGATGAGATTCCGACAATTAGACAAAATTTTGAAACAAAATTATATGTGATGGAATTTAAAATAATAAAAATTAAAAGATTCAAGGCATGTAGATTCAAGTAACAAATAAATTGTAAGTTAAAATTTGACATGGGATAGTAATGATGCAATAGATCTCGGGATTCCCTCACCATTAACTATATTATTTGTAAATGAATTGAAATCGGGCCTATTCACTAGAATCATTCTCCGATCTGAGACTCATCATCATCTACTGAGGTATTGCTACTTGTTTCCCATTCATCTTCTTCCTCTTCATTTATAGGAGAACTATCCCTTGCTTGTTATAGCCTCATCATGAACATCCAACATTTCACTCATACCATTCTCATGCGTCGAATACCAAGATCAACAAATAACGATATGCTGACTTCGTCGATAGCATCTACTTCTTCACGATAAGCTCTATCAACCACGGGTGCATCTATTATATGTCGAGCTTTGGTTTTGCAAGCTGCCAACCAATCAGATCTTGGCCTCTTACTCCCTGGATATGATGCATAATACACTTGGATAGCTTGTTGAGCTAGAACAAATGGATCATAGTTAGCATAGCTCCTTTTGTGGTTAATTTCTACAAGATTATCTCGCGGATGTACCCTCGTACCACGATTCAATGTTTGATCAAACCGAGTGACATTTAAAAAGAACAATGCTTTCTTTGTGGATTACCGGAAATTGCACTTCAATAATCTCATTTAACACTCCATAGTAATCGGGTCTCGATGCGTCATTTCCAATCCCTTTCACGCAAACACCACTATTAAGCTGTTTTCTTTCCCTCCGCATAATCATGAGTGTGAAATCGGTAACCATTAATTATGTACCCACTATATGATTTCACTAGCCTTGACGGACCCCAAGCAAAGTTCCTCAAGCATTCATTTGTAACCATATTTTACGAATCTTGTACCTAAAAAACATTAGACAAGTTAACCTCGTAATTATGAAAGTTATAGCATTATGAAACTCCATTGAATCCCCAATGGAGTTCCAAATGCAAGTTATTATCTTATGAGACTTACATATCCACTAAACCATTACGCAAATTCAAGGTGATACTTCTATTGATTTCTATCTACGATATAGTCGGAGCCGGACTTCGTAAGTGTGCGTGAATGCCCTGTAATGCATTAGAATTAGATGGAATGAGTCAAAATCATTATGAGGTATCGTTTATCGTATAAAATGTATGAAGTAGTAGCTCGTACTCAATGTATGGCTGCACTTCACCACAATTAAGCAACATATAAATTCTTGCTTGTAACGAATTCTTCGAAGTAAGGAACCGAGTTCGAATTCGTCCTATCACCGATCCTTGAACATTGCAGATTGATGACCCGGGTTCTTGCACCCTCTCTAATCGTTCTCCTTCTTCATTACGCGCTGGAATTGTACGTTTTGTTTGTACATGTGGCTCAAAATAATAAGAGAAGAAAGTGGATGCATCCTCAACTAGATAAGCATTGCAGATTGACCCTTCAACTCTAGCCTTATTTTTCACCTTGATTTTCAATTGATGCAAATACTGTCATTTAAAAAAATACGACTTCGATCACACACGCTTATATTGAACACTGCTATGAAAAGAATTAGATTGAATGATTCGATTACCGTTCAAACGGGTACATCCACCTATATTGAACAGGGCCACAAACTCTTGCTTCGTAAGGCAAATGAATTAATAGGTGTCCCATTACATCAAAGAATGCGGGTGGAAATATCTTCTCCAACTTACATAACAATAAAGGAATGTCGGACTCCAATTTGGCCATATGAGCTACATTCAACTTAGGAGAGCATAGATCACGATAAAAAAGACTCAACTCAGTCAAAACACCCCATACATTAGAAGGAAGAAATTCCTTCAATGCAATTGGAAGTAGTCTCTCCATGAATACGTGACGGTCATGTGATTTCATACGGGATAACTTCAACTCATTCAAATCGACACATCTTCCAATGTTTGAAGCGTATCCATACGGGAGTTGCAATCCCCTCAACCATTCTAGCAAAAGTTTCTTTTGTTCGGATGTCAACGAGTAAACGACTTTAGGTATAGCCACTTTTCCTCCTCCCACATTCAAGGCATGTAGCTCGGGCCTATGGCAATAAATTTCTAAGTCACGTCTAGCCTTTAAATTGTCTTTTGATTTACCCTTTACCTCAAGAAGCTGTATTCATGACATTGTCAAATACATTCTTCTCATTGTGCATTACATCAATATTATGTCGGACCAAATTAGTACGCCGATACGGCAAATCCCAAAAAATACTCCTTTTTGCCCAATTATGAGATATTCCCCTGCCATTACTCCTTCCAATTTCTTTGCATGTTTCTGTAATTTTTTCATAATTAGACAAACTATCCCAGATTTCTTCACCGGTAGGGTATTGCACGAGTTGTGATGTCTCGGAACCTCTATCATTCCTAAAAGATCTCGTATCCCTCCTGTAAGGATGATCAGATGGTAAGAAACGACGGTGACGAGTCAAACCATGATTGTTTCCCACCATTTTGTAGATGAAAAGACTTTGTATTGCCCATACAATATGGACAAGCCGATCTCCCAGCGAGTGCTCCGACCACTCAACATACCATATGCGGGAAAATCATTAATAGTCCACAAAAGTGCCGCCAGTAGTTGGAAGTTTTGTTTCTTCGATATGTCATAAGTGGTGACACCTTCAAACCACAATTTGGTTAATTCGTCTATCAAGGGTTGTAAATAAACATCCACCAGGTGCTTTGGATTCTTGGGGCCCGGGATAATGATTGTTAAAAACATGATTGGATCCTTCATACACATCCACGGGGGAGATTATACGGTGTGAGAATGACCAGACCGGGATGAATATTGCTTACCGACATCCCAAATGGTGAGAATCCATCTGTACATAAACCAAGTTTGACATTCAGTACTTCTTTTGCAAACTCGGGATATATTCGATCAAAGTGTTGCCATGCTTCGAGTATCACGAGGGTGACTCATTGTGCCTTTCTCCGATATGCTCTCTCCATGCCATCTCATGTGTTCAATTTGTTGTTTTGGAAGTATACAATCTTTGTAGCCTCGGTGTTATCGGGAAGTAATACATCTTCTTGAATGAAATTTCCCTTCTACTTGTGTTCTTCCCAACCTTTTTCTGTGCATATCGAGGATGGCCACAAAATTTACACTCTCTACGATTCATGTCATCTTTCCGATAAAGCATGCATCCATTATTGCATACATCTATTTTTTGTACGGCAAACCCAACCCGACCACTAATTTTTTCATCGATAGAAATCATCGGGAATCGTATTCTTGCTAGGCACAACCTCTTTCATCAATTGCACAACATCGTTAAAGGCTTTACGCGAGAGGTTATTTTCGGACTTAATGTTTAATAACCTTGAAGCCGATGAAAGCTGCGAATGTTGTGTGCATCCATCCCATATAGGAGTCTCTGCCGCCTTTAACATATCGTAAAACCTTTGTGCCTCCACATTAGGTGGCTCTTCAAAATGAGCTGCTGATGGAGCTTCGGGGGAAAGTCGGGTCTGCTACGTCTAAGACCATTTCGCGAGACAGATTTTCTTGATGTGAATCGGATTTCGGGATTGAGGTAGACACACTTGAGGGACACTCGAATGGCTCACCATGACATGTCCATCGGTAATACCTAGGCACAAATCCGGACTTCCACGAGTGGAGCTTAACTTGTCTTTGGATCCAGGTACTTTTTATTCTTACATTTTGCACACGGGCATCTAATTACGCTTGACATTGCATTTGATAAGGCAAATGTCAAAAAAGCCTTAACCCCTTCCTCAAATTCAATAGTGATCCCTTTTACACACTGAGCGTGCCTTCTATACATCCAACTACGATCCTCCATGACGTCTAAATGAGAGAAAAGAACAATCAACTCAATAATTAAAATCACCCCTTAAACAAAAGGAAGAGAAGTATAATTACATTTTCCTTTCTATTATCTAACAAAAAGAGGTCCAAAACATAGAATTTACAATTGCTATCTTTGGATACGATTACACCTTCAATATATACGTTTTAACCAAGTATTTAATCTTAATTGAGGAATTTGATTAAGATTAAATACTATTAAAGCTAATTATATTCTTATTTTACACATTCCAATGGTTAAATAATAACATTTTATTTATTTTCATTCCAATGTTTATATTTGTTTAAACTCTCTCTATAATGTATATTATTCATGCTATTATTAACATCGACCTATATATGAAATTATTATTATTATTACTCATTTCATTACTCCTATTCTTATTCTTATTAGCAATATTATTTTTAATAATAATGCTATTATGGGATATATACTCATGCTCAATCGAATAATACACTCCAAGATAAGGGTAGTTATTCTATTTCACATTAAGTAGCGGCAGATTTTGAAAAAAAATTTGACAGAGTCTCCCCTGTAATTGGACATTTTTCAGGCACAGGGCCACCTCAAAATTATACAATCAAAATGCAATTGCAAACAACAAAGACAGATCATTCATTTATACAAAAAAATAATAAATAAATAAAAGGATAACTAGGGGTAATCACCCATTACCCAAGAGGAGTAATCAACCATTACTCACGGGGAATCCAACATTTGAATTCAACAAAAAGGCAATTTATATGAACAACACGCACCTCCTACATCTTCATAATCTAAGGAAACAGATTTCTCACATAAAAGAGCCTTCAAAGCATTCTACTAGAGTTAAATCTTCCACTAGAGACACTAATATATTATTATAATCAAGTAATAAGATTACTAAACTAATCAGAAATCAACCTTCCTATTATGGCATCATAACCAATCAAATTAATTTATAAGGGTTTATATAGCTAAAACATAGTTCCCATATAATTTGATCAAAGTAGTAATTTTTTTATAATAGGGTAAAAAAGAGTGCACTATAAGTATAGATCAAAACACATTGAATGTTTAAAAAGGACAACAATTCCAACTAACAATTTAGCAATTCCAGTTCACAATTCCAAATTTAAATCAATAATCTCACATCAAACCACCATCATGTCACTCACAATCTCCTCAAACTCAACCCCAACATCAATACAACTTTTTTATACATCAATTCAAACTCTGCTCATTCACAAATAATCACCCAAATTTCAAAGCTTTAGGGAAATGCAAATCTGCCCAAAGTTTATAAGATAATGAAGTAGCTCAAGAGATAAATTCTAACTACTTACCCAAACGAATCGGCTTCGACAACGACACAGACGATAGCACGAGGAATGGCAGGCGACCGAGCGAGGCGGGGCTGAAGGGGGTAGGAAGAGCGGGGGGAGTTGAGGGGGGGGGCGGCGTGGGATGGGGGGAGTTGAGGGGGGCGCTGCGGGATGGGGGGAGTTGAGGGAGGGGGCCGCGGGATGAGGGAGGGGGGAGCGGGAGGGGGGCGCGGGATGGGGGGGTCGCCGGCGGGGAGAGGGAGGGGGGAGCGGGAGGGGGCGCGGGATGGGGGGGAGTTGGGGGAGGTCGCCGGCGGGGAGAGGGGGGAGCGGGAGGGGGCGCGGGGTGAAGAGGAGGAAGAAGGAAGGGGGAAGAAGGAGGGAAAAAAAAAAAAAGAGGGAGTGAAAAATTTTGGAAAATTTTAATTTTTTTTTTTAAATTTCTAACTATTTCGTCGCAATTTGTGACGAAAAAATAAAACCCTCGCTAATTTCTCATAAATTAATACGAATAATATTATAAATCGATCTATACATTATAATTTTTATTATTTTTTAGTGATTCTAATAATAATATTATTATGTAAATTATTTTTCTTTATATATTTTAATTTATACACCACTTAATCAAATAAATAGATAAAAAAATTAGATATATGTATATATATAACTATATAGTATAATATATATTAATATGTTCGAGGTGAATAACATTACAAATCGATCTCTACATTATAATTTTCAATATTTTTTTTAGTAATCTCAACAATAATAACAGTATTTGAATTGTTTTTCTTTACATATTTTATTTTATACACTACTTAACAAAATAGATATATTAAAAAATTGGACATATGTATATACATAGCTAAATTAGTATAATATATATTAACATGTAGGAGACGAAGAACATTACAAATTGATCTCTACATTATAAATTTCATAATTTTTTTAGTGATATCAACAATAATAACGAGTATTTGAATTATTTTTCTTTATACACTACTTAATCAAAGTGATAGATTAAAAAATTAGACATATGTATATATATACCTACATGTTATAGTATATATATATATATATATATATATATATTAAACTAAACAAATACTTATATACATTATATACATATACTTATATATTAGAATAAGTATATAACATAACATAATTAACTATATACATTTACTTATGCAATACATTAGGTGTATAACATGACATAATTACATATACAAAATTATAATAAAATGCACTAATTGAGACATGTTATTAAAAATATTTCAGTAAATTTGTCAAAATACACCATCACATAAACAGATAAAGAAATTAAAAAAAAAGATTAAAACCCTATTTTGTTGTAAAACCCTCGTAAATTCATCGCAATTAGTGACGTATTTGCGACGAATTTATGACGAATTGGGGTTTTAAGATTTTCTATACATTTTGCCATTTATTTATTTTTTAATTAAAAATATTTACCGTCGCAAAACCCTCGCAAATTGCGAGAGTCGAAAATTCGTCTCAAAACCCTCGCAAATTGCGAGAACTTTGCGACGGATGTTCAAAAATTTTTAAAATATTTTTTTAAAAAATAATCGATCGTCGCAAAGCCCTCGCAAATTGCGAGGGTTATTGCCGTCGCAAAATCCTCGCAATTTGCGAGGGTTTTGCGATGGACGTTCAATTTTTTTTAAAAATAAATAGCCGTAGCAAAACCCTCGCAATTTGCGAGGGCTGAATTACCATCGCAATACCCTCGCAATTTGCGAGGACTTTGCGATGGACGTTCAAAAATTTTAAAAATATTTTATAAAAAACAATTTGTCGTCGCAAAACCATCGCAAATTGCGAGGGTTATTTACCGTCGCAAAACCCTTGCAAATTGCGAGGGTTTTGCGATGGAAGTTCAAAAAATTTTTTTAAAATATTTTTTTAAAAAATAAATTGCACGTCGCAAAACCCTCGCAAATTGCGAGGGTTTATTGGCCGTCGCAAATTACGAGGGTTTTGCGATGGACGTTCAAATTTTTTTAAAAAATATTTTTTAAAATTAAATATCCGTCGCAAAACCCTCGCAAATTGCGAGGGTTTTGCGATGGACGTTCAATTTTTTTTAAAAAAAATATTTTTAAAAAAATAAATTACCGTCGCAAAACCCTCGCAAATTGCGAGGGCTAACTACCGTCGTAAAACCCTCGCAAATTGCGAGGACTTTGCGATGGACGTTCAAAAATTTTAAAAATATTTTTTTAAAAAATAATTTGTCGTCGTAAAACCCTCGCAAATTGCGAGTGTTATTTGCCGTCGCAAAACCCTTGCAATTTGCGAGGGTTTTGCGATGGACGTTCAAAAAATTTTTTAAAAAATATTATTTTAAAAAATAACTTGCCGTCGCAAGACCCTCGCAATTTGCGAGGGTTTATTGGCCGTCGCAAAATCCTCGCAAATTGCGAGGGTTTTGCGACGGACGTACGAAAATTTATTTAAAAATATTTTTTTTAAAATAACTCGCCGTCGCAAAACCCTCGCAATTTGCGAGGGCATAAATACCGTCGCAAAACCGTCGCAAATAGCGATGATTTTGCTACGAATTGCGACGGGTATTTTGGCCGTCGCAAAACCATCGCAAATTGCGACGGTTTTGCGACGGTTTTGGTCAACTCGCTACTTGTTTGAAAATCGTCGCAAATTGGTCGCTATTAGCGATGGTATTGAAGCCGTCGCAAAAAATTCGTCGCAAATCGCGATTTTTCCTGTAGTGGCAATTTGATCATTATTAATAAAAATAAAAATATTACTATTAAAATTATTATTTATCATTTTTTTCTTATTATCGTAAATAATATTTATTATTTAATAATTTATATATCTACTTATTATATATTTATCATTTATTAATTTACTGATATAATTTTTTTAAATATTTACTTGATTAACTTATTTATTTACCTATCTTCTCATTCATTTATTGTTCATAACTTATGTATTTATTTATCTACTCATTTATTTATTGTTCTTAACTTTTTGTTATGTATTACTTATGATTTATTATTTAAGATTCATTTATTATTTATCAATAATTAATTAACTAGTTATTAGTTATTATTTAATTATTTACTATTAATTACTATTTATTAGTTATTTATTAATGAATATTATTTATTATATATCTTCTATCTATTATATTTATCTATTTGTTAGTTATCTAATTAATAGTTTCCTAGAGCATGCTTTATAGTCTATTGTTTTACTACGTATTAATTATTTAGTACATGTTGTTCTAGTTGTCATATTATTTAGCACAAGATATCTTTTTATTGTTTGAATATCTACTTCTTAATCATGTGATTTGTCAAAGTCCCTCGTATGCAAAGTTGGGTGAAATAGAAGGAACCTTGGGAGTCGAGTCAAATATCATTGTTTGGGATATTGATTCTTTATGCTTAGGTGAAAAGAGGGAAATTGAATCTTAGAGGCATTATTATGTCTAGAAGGGTAGTATCTAATTGAGAATTGGTAATTTTTTTATGTAGACGGGAGTAGAACCCAAGCACGAGGAGTAAATCACTAGCTCAAGGGTTTGAGTGAAATTGACAAGTAAGTCCTTTCATTAAATCTAAAGCTCTGGATTGTGTGAAATGTGTATTATCCCAATGTTGTGATTATTTGGACTGCAAGTTCGATTATTTTATATTAAAGGTTTTTAATCAAACAAAGGTTTAAATGGAAAATCACCTTTTATTTATAAAACGATTTTACAACAATATATTTGGAACCATGCTTACATGACCAAAGCATTGAAAATGTTTACATTGAGTTTGGATCTTAAAAAATGTAATAAAACGTTGAGTACTCAACAAGAGTAGACCACTAGGACAGACCATTGAAAGGTATGGCAAGTCTCTCAATAGGAGGCCACCCCTGAGAGATAAGCTCTATTCGGAAAAGGTAACGTTCATGTTGGTCAAACCAATCCGAGCTCGCACCAAAATCCAGGTGGGTTGTTATTCCAGGGTAGACATTCGGTAAGTTAGGGTAAGAGATAGGGGAGTATTTTACCCAGTGTGCTATGTACCTACTTCACTATGATGCAGGGTTTTACAGTGTTTGTTATAATGCAGGATTTCATTGCAAGGCCATGATGCAAAGTTTCATAACCTATTTATTTTGAGTGGTTTTTATAAGTTATACATTTTATTGTGATTTTGGCTTCAATATACTACTCTATGTCTTCAATATACCACTCACTGTTGTTTATAGGAAAAATGTTCAACTTGTAATCAACTTTTAAGAAGTGATTTCTAAATGCATTCATGAAACTTATTTTGTATCTAACAAGAGCACACACCGGACTTACTAAGATGTATTTGTCATACTCTTTTTAATGTCATATTTCAATATCTACCAACTTTGACAAGGTTGAGCGCTATTAGGAGATAACTACATGTAATTTTCTTGATTTTGGTTCTTGTTTTGAGTGTTGTTTTATTTCATATATATCTAGAGACTTGTAGACAATGTTTTCTTTGTAATGAGATTTTGAAGTTATTTTCGTTTTAGTTTATATCATTGCCTAGTTATAAAGACTCCTGGTCTTTTGGATAGGATGACAACCCTGTCCTTTTTAGGTACATGTAGAGTAGGGTGTTATATACTTTGGCACCCTTCTCGGAGTCATTCTCTCTATTCTCACAAGAAGACCGAAGCACACACACCGTTCTTCTCTTTCTCTTCTCGGTCCTCTCCATTTCAATTCCTCTCAACCAAAGCACAAGGTTGCAAAATCTTTTAAAGGTAAGCTATTAGAGTATTCATTCTTTTGGCCTCTCCTTACGAAATTCGAGCACTCATCTCACGCTCTCTCGGCTTCCGTTATCCTTTCCAATCAAAACTCCTTTCTTTTAAATTTTGAGAACATAAAACTACTCCTAAGATTTCTCTAAAGATCATCCTATTAGAACACTCATTAATTTTCAAAATGCAAAGACTACCATCATTTTATTCTTGGGAACTCTCGGTCTCTCTCACTCTATATTCTCTCTAGCAGTCAAAACTCACACATAAGGGCATCTTTTCGGCCTCACTCTCTAATCCTCTCCTTCTTTTTCACCAAATTAAGAACACACCCAAACACACAATGCTGCTCTCAGAACCTCTTCTCTCCCTCGGCTTCACTATCATTCTATCGAGAGCAAGGTAAACAAGTTCTCTCTTTCTTTTCTCCAACTTTTCTTCTTCACTTAAGTGATACGGTAAAAATGCGGAAGCCTCTTAATTTTCAAACAAGAACCCTAGAGTTGGTCACCCTAACTCCCTACCAAATCCATACACACAAATAAACTAAATGCAAATACAATTAACCCAATGAGATTTGGTGAATCTAGCCTACTTCAAAACACCTTAATACCCTAATCTATCAAGAGATTAAAACAAAAATATGGGATTTGAAGGTACCTAAAAACTCAACCAATCAAGAATACTAGAGAAATACTAGCACCCAAAAAGAGAGAAAGAGATTTAAATTATCCCTTTGAAGTTTAAAGACATGGAATCAAAGGTAGGACTAAACCATTTGATTTGGTCTTGAGATGGGAATCACCACTCACACACTCCCCTCTAGAGAAAACTTGGTTTCTCTACCAAAAATTCTAAGTCTCTAAAATTCTAACTATTACAAGAGTACAGAGGTATATATAAAGATAACAAACTAAACTAGCAAATGGGAGATGTAATCTCAGCCATTCATCTCCTAAGTAAGTCTAAAATATACCTATTACAAGTCAAAAGTCGTAGGAATTAAATTCGAAATAAAATAAAACAAAATAAGAAAATTCAATAAAACAGAACATTACCCAAAGTGACCAGGCGCCAGGTAGGCTTGTTGGGCCAGGCGCCGAGTATGCTCTATGAAATTTGGCCAACAAGCCAAGTGGACCTAGCACCAGGTGGTCTTGTTGAGCATGGCGCCGGGTGCTCTCTATTCTCCACACAGCATGCTTTTCTTATTTTTTCAACCCCCTCTTGTGCTCCTTTGGCCTTCCATACCAATTGTTGTTCAAGTTTTGATCTTTTTTGCCCTTCTTTAATCCTCCATTGCTTGACAACCGTCTTCATCATTGGCTTGGAATCTTGAAATGCACCTTAAAGTCTCTTGAAGAGGAGCTTCACCCATGGAGCCAGATGTTATGTCTTTGTCCTCCTTCCCCCTTATTTAGAATGGCCTTCATACCTGGGACAATTCCTATTATTTCCCCTTCTTTGTGATGATTCGTCCTCGACTTGTCACCTACATAAAAATTCAAATAAGGATTTTTACGTAAAAGTTTTTTATCCTTGTCATGTGCTTTGTTGCCTCCTTTTACCACCCATATTTTTTCTCTCATTTTACTTCCACTCTCTTTTTTCTTCTCAATCCTTTGTTTATCCCTCATTTCATTTTCTTTTAAAGTTGAGGAGGTCACTTTATTTTAATCTTGCTCTCCTTTCCTCTTCTCAATTTGATTCCCAACCTCTTCTTTTGTTTTTCCCTGAACTTCTTTTCTCTCAATCTTCTTTCCCTCTTTCTTCTCTCTCCTTTTGTTTTCATTCTCCCTAAAAATATTTTGATTTTTCAAAACCTCACTAGGGAATAGGCGAACTGAGGTAAACTTTTTTCCATCTATCTTCAAAGTATAAGTTTTTTCTCTCCCCTTGTGGACTACATCCCTATCAAACATCTAAGGTCTCCTCAACAAAATATGCCAAACATGCATGGGATAAACATCACACAACACTTCATCATGGTATCCCCCATGTCAAATTCACCCTTGGCTTGATTGTGCATCTTCACTTCGTCATAATTATTCAACCAATGAAGCTTGTAAGGACTAGGGTGTTTCAAGATTTCTAGCTCTAACTCCTCCACCAATGTAGCACTAATCAAGTTTTTGCAACTTCCCCTATCAATAAGCACACTACATGATTTTTTCTTGATAAGAAACCTTGAAAAGAAAATATTTTTCCTTTGCATCTCATCTCCTTCTTTACTCTCACAAGCATTCCAACTCTTCTTGCTACTCCAATCAATGGACAAATTGCCTCAATCACCATTCCTCCTTTACTACCTATTCCAACCTCTCCAAATTTCTCATTTCTCACATCTTTTGATTGATTAAGTAGAGGGTTGGCATAAGTGATTTGCTTTGGGTCTACTCTCCTTTGTGATTGTTTCTCAACATTCACATGCTTTCCTTTTCTACCTTGTACCCCATTAAATCTCCTATGTGCTAATTTGTTGGAATAAGTAGTTTTGGTATGTCTATGGATGAAATTTCTATTACTTCGCAACTTATCCTTCCTCCGTTGTGGCTCATTAGGACAATTATAAAAGTAATGACATTTTTCCCAACAATTTGAGTAGTCATACATATACAGACATTTACACACACACACACACACACACACACACGCGCGCGCACAAAAAGCATGTATTAATACATATATATATATATATATATATATATATATGTATATATGAAAATATATATGTGTATATATTACTATATTAACAAATGTATATGTATTAATATGTGTGTGTGTGTGTGTGTGCGCGCACGTATACATCTGTATATACACCCGTACATATATATATATATATATATATATATATATGAATATGTGTATGTGTATGTGTATGTATATATACATATATATATTATGTGATTATTATATTATATTATAAATAATAATGTTTTAAAAAATTATAAAAAGAATATTTAGAATAATTTAAATAAAAAAAGGTATGACCAAATAATCAACTTAGCCTAGCAGCTAAGCCTTACCTCATACATATGTGAGCTCACCAGTTCGAAACTTGGTTGAGGCAAAATTCCACAATTAATTGGAGGGCAATAATCTGGTGTATGTGGTCCTCGTGGACCATCCACCAAGAAGAATGCGATCATGTTTGAGTGGTCCATGAAGACCGTGTAGTAAGAAGGGTGTGGTCTGGTGTGGGTAGTCCACAAAATTTTGGTGGTCCACAAAATTAAATAATTTTTATTTTTTAAAAAAATATACTATTGGCAAGGAAGTACTTGTCACCATTGAGCCCTTGTTGGCAATGAAATTAGCTGTATCGGCAAGAAAATTTTTTGTCGCGAAAGGTAAAATATTTTTTTCAAAATTGTATTTAATTTCTTAAATAAAATTTTTCGTGACAAAACTTTAGCAACAAAATGTTTTGTCACTAAAAATCACCATCACCAACAAAATTTTAACTTTTGGTAACAAAATTCTTTAGCTTTAGTGAGGAAATTTTTCCTAACAAAAAGTGAAGTCTTTAGCAAGGAAATTTTTTGTCGCTGTTGACCCATTTTGTGTAGGAAATATTTTGTATTGGCAAGGAATTTTTTTTTTGCAAAAGGTAATACTATTTTCTCAAAATAGTATACAAAATTATCTTTAGCGACAAAACCAATTCCTTTGGCTACAAAATGTTTATAGCTTTAGCTAGGAAAATTTTCCTAGCTGAAAGTAAATGCTTTTACTCTTTGGCGACAAAAATGAAGAATTTTGTTGCCAAGAACCATTGGCGATGGTGCTTCAGCATAGCCAATTTTGTCGCCATTAACCTTTAGCTAGCAAATTTTGACATTTAGCTAGGAAATTTCTTTTTGTTACAGAAAGCAATTTTTTTTATAGTGTTCGAATGGAAATAGTGCCAAGGAAGTCTTGGAATTAATGCACTCTAACATATCCACACCAAAAAATATCCAAACTAGAGGTGAATATGAGTATTTCATCACTTTTACGAATGATTACTCTAGATATGAATATATTTTGTCTATTGGCTTATAAGTCTAATAGATTAGATAAATTGAAAGAATTTAATGCTGATGCTAAGAAATAGTTAGGTAAGAATATTAAAATACTTCAATCAGATCAAGATGGAGAATATATATCCCACAACTTTAGATTATACTTGTCAAAAAAAAGGATTTTATCCAAAATAAGTGCACCAAGCACTTCTTAACAAGAATCATAAAATAAAATAAAGTAGTAAGTGGCGAGCAAGTGTAGCTCAAGTGTAAAACATTTCATGAAATTTGAGAAAAAGATTTCTTCTACTTAAAATTTTACTAATCCTTTTACTAAAAGTTTAACTAAAAAAGTTGGGATAGCTCAAATGTAAAACATTTTAGGAAATTTGAGAAAAAGATTTATTCTACTAAAAATTTATTAGATTTCAATCATACAAACTAATTTACACGTAGCAGAAAAATAAAACAAAATCCACGCAAAAGGATCACTCGTATATAATTAAAACGGTTAAGACAAGAAAAAAAAAATTCGTTACCTTGAAAATATATCTTTTAAAATTTTTCTTCACGCGTACGGAACCCTTTCATAAACTTGTTCAAGCACGACCCACTAAATTTTAAGAATAAGAATTTCTCTAATATTAATCCATACGAGGATGTATTCAAGAACTACTAAGATTTTCTGCTAGAAAAATAATATGGCGGCTAAGGATTTAATTTTGAGAAGAAATGAAACAAGACTACAGAGGTTTCTTATTTAACTAAAGGCGGCTGTAATTCTTTTCGGTCTCCAAAAACCTTTTTTTTAAACAATTCTATGTGTATTTATATATACACATCACAACATCCACCGGCTTTAGTCAACCTTCGTGTGTTTCCTAATTAACTATTTAGGAAACAATAATTTTAGCCTATTCAATTATGGTCATGGGCTTTCAAGAATTATAATTTGACTATGTATTCACCCATAAGGATTTAATAATTATAATTCAACCCCAACTGATTATAACACTTTATAATTAACATATAATAAATATTTCTTCTCATAAATCAACCCCAAACATTATTATATAATATCTTGAGTACCAATTCCTCTATTGTGTGTGACCTATTAAATTTTTCGATCTTTTAGTAGTAAAATATGAATTAATTCTAATCACTATAGAATTAATAATTCTTAATAATTAGAATTAACTTATTAATTCTAATTATAATTAATTTATAAATTCTCTAATTAATAAATCTATATTTAGAAAATCAAGAGCGGCATCTAACAATGCATCATGACCACCCAAAAGTCCAAAAAGTTAAGTGGCTTGACATGAACCTTTTAATAGCAAAACATCAGTGCAATAAACTCCTTTCATCAGTGCAATAAACTCCTTTTATTATACTACATCTTATTCGGTTTTAGAGTGTGAAATTAGTATCAATTCCTCCTAGAATATAATTAATTTAAACCCAAATTTATTAGTACTTGTTCCAGAATCCATTACTCAACATATGTATCAATTGAAACTATTTCCAACACATAATCACCTTGGCCAAGAACTTCTCGAGTAATGATTCCATATAAATGGCTATGCAATATACACCCCTACTGTTAGGAGTGATGAATCTTTTATTAACCATCTCAACCACTTTCATTTACCTTTCGTTGTACCCAATATCTGCCCTATAAATGGTCCCAGATAAGACTCCAAATATTAGAACCAAAATATAATGCTTAGTAAATAAAATACCTTAAAGATATTAAGTCTAAGGATACTTGTACATTTATTATAATAAGATTCTACCACTGATACTAAATACTTATCTATGTGATTATCTCATAATTAGATCATCCAATGTACTTGTTCAAGTAACAAGTATCCACTTGTTAACTTTCAGTATCATAATACTCACGGATGTGACAACCACTGCTTGATCAAATTAAGAAGTATAACTAGCAATGTCCAGTGGGCCGGTTCGGCCTGCCGGGTCGACGTGTCGGGTCGGGCCCGGCCCGGCCCAAGCGACCGAACCGCCATTGTGCCAACAGTCTGGGCCCGTCCGGGCTAGGGGGTAAAACCCCTTGTCCGCTTGGACGGCTCTCTCATTTTTGTTTATTGCATTTCAGCCCCCTAACAGTTGAAATTTTTTTTTTTTTTTGCATTTTGGTCCCTAACGGTTATATTCTCTTTTTTAACCCCCAAAACTCTATAAATACCCCCCAATTCAATCCAAAACTCATCAAACACTCTCCTATTCTCTCAAACTCTCTCCAATTCTCCATTTTCTCTACAAAAAGTATTAGAATAGATTTTTTTTTTTTTTTGTATTATATTTTTTCAATTCTTCAAGAAAGTCTTCATATTTTGGAAGATTGTTGAGTAGCGGAATAGTGGATACAAGAAGTAAGAAGCTCCACAAAATATTGTTATTCTTTCTTGAATCTTAGTCATCAACGAGTTAGTATTTCTTAATCTTACCTTCTTATATTTTGACTTTTATTAATTGTTTATTTGTTTTAGTTATTTGTTTAATTTTTAAGTTAATTTATTTTTTATATTTTTCAATTCTCTTATTTCATTATTTGTTAATACTTTATTTTTTTGAACTTTTATTTGAATTTTGATTGCTTGTTTTTTTTTTTAAGAAATAATGGATTCAAATCAATATCATCATTTTTCTTCATCCCAATCATCTGCACATTTTGATTTTAATATAGATCCAGTTTTGAATTTAATAAATAATGAAATAGGTAATGAAGATGAAGGTCCTAGTATGCCTAGTGTTAGTGTTTCACAATCACAACCAACTCCCATGATTAATCCCATTCCCGACGAATCTAATATAGGTGAGGATGATGTTGAAACAACGGATGTTACAACTAAAGCAAAAACATCTGTGGTTTGGAATCTTTTTGAAAAAGATAATGATAATGATAGGGCAACATGTAAAATTTGTAGAGTGGTATATGCACATTAGAAGTGAGGAGGGACGGGAACATTAGTTAGACATATGAAAAGGTTACATAATGATTGGTTAGAATACCTATTTAAACAACAACAAATACGTACTACAGGAGGTCAAATGGTTGGTAATTTTCAATATGATCATAGAAAAAATAGAAATGCATTTGCTAAAATGATTATTCAAACTAAATTACCTTTTAATTTTGCAGAAAATCCACATTATGAACAATATATGCAAAATAATTGTCAACCAGTATGGAAAAAAATTCCTAAAACAATATTAAAAAATGATATAATAAAGATATATAAAGAAATGAAACAGTATCTAATTGCTATGGTTGATTCTTGTAATTGGAAATTTGCTCTTACTTGTGATGGTTGGACTGCAATTACTAATGAATTTTATTTGTGCATTACATGTCATTGATAGATCATGATTGGTTAGTACAAAAAAGAACTATTTGTTTTAAATTATTTGAATATCCTCATGTAGGTAGTAGTATAGCTAGAATGATTACTCAAACATGTCGTGAGTATAGAATTTTAAATAAAATTATTTCTATTTCTTTAGATAATGCTTCAAATAATGATTCCGCCATAACGATTTTAAAAAATATTATGAATTCTATGTTAGATGGTATTTTATTTTATACTAGGTGTGCTTGTCATATACTTAATTTATGTGTTAAAGAAGGATATAAATATTTTGATGATATTGTTAATATAATTAGAAATGTTGTTTTATTTATTAAAACCTCCCCAACTAGGCAACAAAATTTTAAGGCATTATGCCGAGAACAAGGTGTATCTTTTAAAAAATTTAGATTAAATTGTAAAACTAGATGGAACTCAAGTTTAGATATGTTTGAAAGTATTATACCTTTTCAAAACCAACTTATTGAATTTTGTAATAGTAATAACTTTCAACCTCCACTAACTGAAACTCATTTTGAAAATTGTACTGCACTTTCAACATTTTTATTTACTTTCAAAGAAGTTACTGAACTTTTATCGAGATCCTATTATCCCACTACTCATCATATTCTTCCAACACTTGCTAAGGTGGCACATATTTTTGGTGAATATATGTATCATCCCCAATATGATTTTTTATTGAGAAGTATGTCTGAAAATATAAAAAATATTATGAAGATATTCCGATTTTATATGGTATGGCATTGTGTATGGATCCTAGAGTAAAGACGCCTGGTTTTCATAGTATTATTGAATATTTATATGAAACATTAAATTTTGATGAATCACAAACACTTAAACAATGTATGATAAAAGACATAAAAGATAAAACAGCTAAAGCTTTATCTGACATGTATAATTTGTATGAGTTTGAGTCTTCTTGTTCTAGTTCTCCTAGTTTAAGTAGGTAAGCTTCATCATCTAGTAGTCACTTTCAACCTCCACGAAAATCTACCTCTTCAATTTCATCAGCATTTAATCCATGGGGTATTATGAAACGTCAAAAAAGATCGACTACCACCTACAACGAGATGACAATTTATGAGATGCAGCCCTTGATAGAAAATGAAGATCAACATTTTGATATTTGTGGTTGGTGGAAGGCTCATGTAAGTCAATACCCCATTTTATCTAAAATGGCATGTGATCTTTTGACACCACCAGTCTCTACAGTGCCATCGGAAAGCGTCTTCAATGAGAGCACTCGAACAATTGATGAAAGAAGATCTCAATTGGCTCCTCAAACTTTGGAGATGTTAATGTGTTGTAGTAGTTGGTTTGCAACCGAAGATAGGACGGCTAATTCGTGAATTATTGATGATGACTCAAATGATGAATAGGGTGTGAACCAAGTAGTTAGTTTAGTATTTTTGTAATTAGGAATTTAGGATAAGTAATATTATATATTTAATTTTATTTTTAGGATATTTATTATATTTTTTAAATTTTAATCATTGTAATATTTTTTAGAGGTTTAGGCGTCAAGTCCCCCTCTTATGTAATCTTTATTTTATTAATTAATAAAACAGGTAGGGGTCCATACCAAACCCCCCACCATTTCAAGGTGGCTTTTTATAATTTTAAAAAATTATGTTAAGTAGAAAAAAAAAAAAAAAAAAAGAGGAATAAGCCCACGGGCCAAGGGCTCGGTTCGTGCCGGTCCTAGGGCCTCTGGCCCAGGGACCGACCCGAACCGGCCCGTCCCTCTCTAGGACCGGCCCACACTCCACGCGGGCCGATTCTAGGGCCCAACCCGACACAACTCGAAACCGTGTGGGCCGGCCCATTAGCCATTGCTAGGTGGTACCACAATCTCGATGCTCTTGATAACCTTTTCACCTTTGCAACATGACTTGTCTCGAATTTTCTCCAGGTTGCAGCATACCACAATGATTTTGACTATGTTGTTCTTCTCATCATACACCTGGTCTCTAATTTTTCTTGTCCCAAAATTTGATCGTCACAAAAAAGTTACTTAGTTTTTACCCGAAACTCGAAGGCACCAATGATATTATATAAGGAAATGAAACTCAAGATTTACAGTGCATGTGTGAATGAGGATGACGAATTAAGCGTGTGTGAATAAGAGACTCACCAGGAAATTTGCAAAGGATTTTTTTGATCTTCTTGTAGCAACAGTGGCACTGAAGATCAACCTTCACCGTCAGCTTCATCTCTGTCATCTGTTGCCATTGGAAAATATCAAGAAGAAAAAGAAGCAGATGCAATTGCAAATTCTTCAAGCATCAAATAAAGGGAAGTATAAAAATCAGAGCCAATCTCAAGAGTACAAATGAAATGAATGACAAAAGACCAGTTAAAAAATTTAAATTGTTAACGAGAACAAAAATTACAAACGTGAAGAATAACATAAAAGTATAAAAGATTTATATATTCAAATTATCTAATCGAGTCTATATTTATAATAAAAAATACGAAAAATTTTATTAATTGTCAGAGATTTATACAAAAATATATAATTTACGTGGTTCGATATCTTTAATTATAATAAAAATTACAAAATATTTTATTAATAATCGTGAAGAGATTTACATAAAACTATTTTTGGTTTTTATTCAAATTCATATCACCCACCTAACTTATACCTATATATTCTATAATACTGGATATACCAAATCAAATCAGGACATTTTAAAAAAATTATGACTCCACTTACAAAGTTATAAGACTCTGATGTGGGATGAGATGTAATAAGCATAATTTCTTAATTATAATTATAATATACATAAGATAATAATAATAAAATTTTATTTCTAATTACATTAGCAATACTTTTTTAATTACATTTCTTTGTTCTAACCTTATTAATAATACAAGACAATTAACAAAACCAAAACAAAGAAAGACAGGATATAGGAAACAATAGGAATACCTTCTCAGCCATGACTGATCAGAGATCAGCAGTGAGTGTTCGATCTGAAGTGAATAGCCTACCAAACTCAGAAAGAAAGAGAGAAGGGGGAGCTGGAAGGAGGGGAAGGCAATACTTTAATGTTAGATGAAAAGGGGACAGTTAAGGAATAGGAGTAGAATAAAAGCGAATTATGGGAAAGCAGGTCCGAAGAGGGTAGCGTTGAAGTTCATGCGATCATCAAGATTGTCTGCTTTATGCTGTCCATGACAAGGGAGAGTGGGTAAGAACGAAGAAACGGGACTAGAGTAACGAGAGAGGGCTTTAACAGTATTCACTAAAAGTAGCATTGTGAGTTTCTACCATGGAAACTAAGAGGGGGGCTTCCCCATCGTTATTTGCCACATCATCTGCATGTGCTGTTGGCCTTCCTCTGCCCCATTAGTTAATAATTTCATGAATTTCCAGGTACAATAGCGTAAGGAGCTCTAATTACTTGGGGGCAGCTGAGCTGCAATTATGAGCCATGCACTCCCCCAGGCCTATCCGTCCCCATCCTACATGTGTTTTTTCTACTCTCTTCACTTCCTTTGTTTGTGTGGCCTTGGATCTTTCGGTATCCTTCTGATGGAAGAAAAAGAAGGCGACAAAATTAAATGTTATCATGTGAAAGTTCTACTAATTCTATTAGTGTATATGAATATTTATCATTAAGAGTTAGTAGATATGTCACTAATACATATTAGTAGAAGATGATGCATTCTACTAATCTTCAAACTTGAAAAATATACTATTTTGTGAGAGAATTGTGAAAGAAAAGAAAAAGAATAGTTTGAAGAAATTTTTCTATAAATAATAGTTAGAGATCTATTGTGTGTATATTTTATTCTAATACTGTCAAAATTACATGTGCAACCACTCCCTCACTCACAAACCACTCCATTGAGATGACGTACCACAACAAAAATCTGGTACCTCTCCCACCTTATTTGTAAGCTTGCTTTCATTATGATAAATGTTACATAACCTGACGATGGCCTAATTGTTTGATTGCTCAACATTTGCATCCAACGGTTGACTTGAAATTAACATATGACCAGATTCTACTTCCCTAAAGTATTTGAGAAAATTTTTAACAAGGAAATTTAAATTTGTAAAACAAGCATAACTATTCAACCTCGTCAAAGACAACGAAAAGAAACCTCCTCTAAGTAAAAATTTAAGGACGGATTCTCCATCCAACGGAAGGATCGATCTAGGCAAATACTGGACTTTAAAATTTTATTTTCTAAGCTTAATTTCATATTGCTGGCCCAGCCCATATCTGACTTGGATTTCTCTCCTGTAACCTGTACCTGGGGCTATCTTCTTAAGCACTTGACCATGGGCATCCTTTTTGTGAGGCTTTGATCAAAATGGGTTAAAATAGATTTTGACTACTGGAAGAGGATCGAAATTTAGGGTACATGACAGACGGGGTACCTCGGGGCGAAATGCGAGATTCTCTAATAACTCGCATTTTGCATAGGTGAGATATGCAGCTTAAATTCTAATTAAAAATCTCCTGAAAAATATGATTGTACTATATATTCACATGTAAACGTCGACATATATCCAATTCTATATACCAGGTTTTCCCCCTCCCCCAAAGTATTAATGAGGAAAAAAGCAAAGACTCACGAAGAAATTTACTCAGTAATTTTTTTAATTTTGTCGATCAATCAAAATTTATTTAAATTTATTTATATCTTTATGATTCTTTATACATTAAGGTCACAAGACGAACTTTACTAAATGCACACGATAGCAATTACGAA
The DNA here is from genome assembly GCA_026120185.1 of Voacanga thouarsii. NCBI lineage: Eukaryota > Viridiplantae > Streptophyta > Magnoliopsida > Gentianales > Apocynaceae > Voacanga > Voacanga thouarsii. The sequence continues at coordinate 2,314,783 of JANUWF010001088.1, read as the reverse complement.
TTTCTTCCCTTCTATGACGAAAAAGCAAAGAAAAGAATCACATATTATAAAACTATAGCACAGGCTTAACTAATTCTTAAAATTGTGACCAAATTATAATTTTAAGTATTTATAATTAGATGATACGTCATCAATCTAATTCCTATTTCACTTCCCTCTTAACTTTTGTCCTCAAAATTTTGGGCAGACAATTGAAAAAAAAAAAAAGAAAAGGAAGGAAGACGGAGGCCTAAAGATTATATAAAATATACATCTTGACTTGGGCTTCAACTCGTTTGCATGAAGGCCTGAAAGCAAATCAATTGCCCGGCCAACCTTTTTGCTGCCATCACTTTGATTTCATAGCGACCCAATGAGGATGGTTTCATCTCCAATGGGGTCGCTCTTGGATTCTAGCCTTTTCTTTTAAAGATCCTCCAGAGATGGGGCTTAGCAGACCGACCATTCGATTTTGGTTCGCCTTGGCATGATCACAAGGGCCTGGAAATCCATCCCAAAACGGGCTTCATGCATCTAATAATTCAATTATTAAATCGTCCTCCAGGAATACACACAATGTGTCTCTCTCTAGCCATGTCTACGAATCAAGGCCATAAGTCATTTCAATTTTCCATTCAAAAGCTTCGCATTTTTGTTATCATTTCCTCTTGGCTTGTCTTCATTAACGGATACCCGGAACCCACTTAGTACTTACTCCCCTCGTTAAGTTTTATTTTTACCCAGTGGTAACAGGGTTTGGGTTGGCTAATTGGCTAATTGCTGTTGCACCTACCATACCTACAGTCTAATTTGCCGCAAGCTCCTACCCTAAGCTATGCATGGCTTACACTACTTTATTTGCATCTCATATTGTTTAAAGGGCTATTGCTTGGAGAATGGCTATTCTCCTGTACTAATAACACTGAAAATCATTCAATCTCTTCATAATATTAAAATACATCATCTAATATTTATATCAATAGTTATAATTTGATCACTGTATCATATTATTTTTTTCTATGAAGAGTCCACTTTAATAACTAATTAATCTAATTTAGTTATGTTTCAATTTTAACTATTTATATTATTGTTATATGACATATTTTGATATTATTAAAAAATTGAAAAATCTTCAATATTTTTAAGATGGGAAGGAGCCTTGCCCTATTGCATGATCTGAATTACTCACCCCATTTACTGATAAACATTTAGGTAAAATTGGGTGGTACAATTACAACATGCAAATGGTATCATGTACTTTTGTTTGTCTTGAATAAATAAATTTCGATACACATAACGATTAATAAAATTTTTAAGTTGTCTTCTCTTATTCCGTGGTGACAGATTTCAATTGAAAGATGAATTTATTTTTGGTTTTTCTTTTTAGCCATTTTCTTTTTTTGGTGGAAAACATGTACTTTTCCCTTCGTGGTTGGATAGTACGCGTAGAGAGTATAGATAAGGTGCAGAAAGGCAGAAATCAACCGCTGCTGGGAAACAAAAATACAATTTAGCTTAGCTTGCATGCATGCATACTACTATATATGTTTCTGTTCTTTTATCACTCCAAGCTATATATGTTCAGAAAGCCAATAAATATTACTACATCTTGAAAAGAACAACCAATAATAAGATCCAATGTGATATGAATGCCTGTGTTGTTGTGCAGAGAGCTAAAATGATTGGGATCTGAATTTCTTTAGAGTGGAAAATAGAGGACCACAATTCAAAAATAATGTCATAAATATAAATCTGAACAGTAATGCGAGGGTGACCCAAAAGAATGAGGTGCTAAGTCACGCTGAAAACAAATGGACTGCATTTGCATTGAATGATTAGAAAATTCCAGGTCAGATTGGGGCAACACACCTTTCGTCACCACCGGACTCTCAGAAAGAGAGAGAGGGGCATTTGGTTTGGTTTTCAAGTGGAGCTACGATAATCTCTACTATTACTACATTCGGACCTGTGACCAGCCGGAAATTCCGTTAAATGGGGTCGTTTTGGGAGGAATTGACCACAGTGGGGCGGCTGAATGGAGAATTCCGGATGTAGTGAGGCCGCATTTCCATAATGCGACCTTATTAATGCGACCATATTCGCCCTTGCTCCGTGCGAGGATTGAGATAAAGCTGAGTGAGGTCGCATTATCTAAGTGTGACCTCAGTTAGATCGCATTAGCATAATGCGACCTGTAGGTCGCATTACTTCTCCCCCTGCCTCGACGCGATTTTCATTTCTGCACTGCGTCTTCTTCCTCGCTTCTTCCCTGCGTTCTTCCGGCAGCTTCCTTCTCCATTTGCGCCGGCGACCGGTGACCTTATTCCGGTGGTGGGCTTCCTCTTCAGCGACGGGCATTGCATTTTGTCCCATTTTGGTATATTTATTTGTTCTTTCTCCATTTGATTTCTAATGTTTTATAATCCTCTGATGTTTTACATCCTTGCTCGCCTTGAGGATTAGAAAATGTTTTATAATCCTCTGATGTTTTATAATACTATGCATGAGGATTATAAATGATGAATGCATATGCAAAACAGTTGTTTTCTGGATGCTTTGCGAAGTGGGGCTTTGAAGACAAATCTTTATGCTCTATAATTTGATGTTTATACACTATTCTGATGTTAAATTCTAACTCAACCTTGGTTTTGACTTTGGGAACTATTGTTATGTTGATAAGTTGACGCAGATTTATGCTTGTGATGTGGAACAATGTTTACTTAATAGAAAGTATAAAGCCAGATAATTCGTAAGTAACTGAAAATTCTGATTAAGGGATTTCTTTTGAATAATTCTACTTGATCATCTGGTGGGGCAACATGCTTGCTCCATATGTCTTGCCGTTTCAATTCCTGTCACTAGTATGTGAAGTTACAATCATTTGGAGTGAGTTTATAATAACACCATATTTATCTTAAGATGAATTTTGGGGTCAACCGATAAAGTTGGAGTGAGTTTCACCTTTGGTAAAGCAGTTTGCACTTACAAAAAATCTCTTAACTTGAGATTTCACTAGAACTGTATGGGGCCCAAAGAAACCAATTTGTGCTGATATAACAAGAGGGAGTGGGTTTGTTTTGGTTTATGATGATATAACAATTTGTATTATGGACTGGGCATCCCGGGATTGGAAAATTGTAATTTCTATTCAGTAATATTATTTTGCTGTTTACCCAAAAAATGAAAAAGTAAGAAGAGATCTGGTATCCCATTGAATGCCTCACTCTCATTGTGAACTAATTTGGCTGTCATTCAAATACCTGTTCTTTGCATATGGTGCTTCTGAAGAAGATGATGAATTGCATCTCTTTCTAGTAGTTTGGATTAAATCATGAAAAAAGTTGAATTCATCTTCTTGAATAAAAAGCTAGTCGAATTGCTAATATCTTGAGTGTTGCAAAATAGAATTCTCTAGTATATATCTAATGTTATAGTTTGCTAGTGATTTTGATAGAAATCACATGCATACTCATTTAACTCTGTTCCTTGAAGTTTTGGGATAATTTGAGTAGTATGGAAATGTTCGAATGTATGCCCATTGGGTAGCTTGTATATATGGTCAATGTATTACGTTAATTGTTTCATTTTACTCTAAATAGGTAAGATGGATCACATGCACGTGGATATCCACTCCAACCCTCTTGTAGGTGGTTTATTATCTCTCCAGCCTAGTCACCGTTCTTCATTGGTATGGTCTGGCGATCAGCGTGCCTGTGAGACTCCACTGGTATTTAGACGATACGATTCTGCATTTTGGGAGCACACTCCACTTTCAGGCAGAGTCATGGATTTAGTGGATATTGCTGGATTTGGGAGAGTTAGACGATCTGGGCATATACAGGTAGATCATACCCTTATTACTGCATTAGTAGAGCGATGGCGGCAAGAGAATCATACATTCCATTTACCAGTAGGAGAGGCTGCTGTTACATTGGAGGATGTAGCACTTTTATGGGGCCTTAGAGTAGATGGGGATCCAGTCATAGGAGCACATTTTCACTATTCAAAATCCGATTGGATTGATCTTTGTGATAGATTACTAGGTATTAGACCACGAGTAGAGCACATTCGGGGGAATAGGATTAGGAAGGCTCCTATTGAGGAGCACTTGCAGATTCCTCTGGCAGATGACGCTACTGATGACGTCATACAGCAGCGTGCTCGTTGTCTTATATTCTTGTTGATCGGGGGGTTATTGTTTTCGATAAGTCTGGGAATTTATTGCACTTGAGATATCTGCCTATTATAGAGGATTTGGATGCTTGTGGCACCTTGAGTTGGGGTAGTGCAGTCTTAGCATACCTTTACAGATGTTTGTGCCAGGCTGCTATTGGGTCCGCCCAGGAGATTTGTAGCCCAATGGTCTTACTTCAGGTAAGTTTGAATTTGGTCCATTCTTTATTTTAAATATCCTTGATAACATATGTAATATTCCTAATACGTTTTTGTAAATGCGATGTAGCTATGGGCCTGGGAGCGTATTCGCGTTGTGCGACCGGAGCGGGGTAGACCCCGCAACGAGCTACCACCGCTTGCACCATACGGAGCTCGGTGGGACGTAGGTTTACACCTCTATCACACGTCCACGCATGTTTTGGTGTCATATCGTTCCCAACTTGATGCCCTATCTGACGATGATGTGAGAATACAACTTTTATGTATGCATACTTTATTTGTAACTCCATATATATGTACGCAAACCTTATATCTATTGTGTGTGTTGTAGTTTATTTGGCAGCCATATCAGCCGGACTTGGTGAGCATCCTCCCCTCCCACTATTTGGACGGAGCCCATATTTGGAGGTCACGCATAGCGCTTATTAGTTGGGAGGTCGTCGAGTTGTACTTTCCGGACCGGGTCATGCGTCAGTTTGGGATGCTACAGCCTATACCGGTAGACTGCGATATACGGATTGACCTCTATGATATTGATAGGCGGAGCAATCCTACACGAGATTATGCGATCTACCATGGACCGTATATCCAGATGTGGGCGCATCGACTGAAGTACATACAGACCACTGAGTTAGGTATCTCGGTTGATGGAGCGTACATGCAGTGGTATAGGGATCACACTCGTCTTAGGGTCGGGAACCCTGTTTCTCGTGATGCATCGCAATTGGGATATCAGCCTACCGGATCTAGTACAGTTGTATTGGTAAGTTTTTATAATTTAATAAGTTATAACATGTTGAAATATGTAACAAAATGTTGAATGTTTTTTTGCAGGCCGATATCGTGCGACGTGCTATGGTTGTGGCAAAGCGGCATATTCATGATGCCGACGCGGTTTCCCGGAGGGGGTTTATAAAGATACGGGATATGTGTGCTCGAGGACTGACAGCGACTCATCAGCCACACGATAGATACCCTGGCCCAATCGAGTCAGAGGAGCCGACTATTGCTGTGAGTCAGCCGACTGCGAGGCCCCGAGAGCCTATTGACGGCCGGGCACATGCCGGGATGAGGCGAGGAGGCAAGAGGCCCCGAGCGCGACCACATCCTCCACATGACCATCAGCACCAGGATGCCAGTGCTGACCATTTTGACTAGGATGCCGGGGAGGGTTTACCCCCCGAGTTTGGTGCGGATGAGCTGGTAGGGGATGATTCCATGGTAATTCCGATTCCGGATGACCAGGGTGCCGCTGCTGACGATCATGATCGTGTACGCATAGATTCATGGCCTACTGGTGGGCAAGAGGAGCCTGTTAGACGCATTGATGACCTGCCTGTTCAGCCATTCAGCGGGATTGTCTGTGCTAGGCGCGGACGACGGACTCCAGACCCCCCCCCCCCAGCAGGATGATCCGCAGCCTGCTCATTCTCCCCAGCCGGATCCGCAGCCCACTCATTCTCCCCAGCCGGATCCAAACCCCCCCCCAGTATGATGATCCAGGCCCTGCTCAGAGACCCAGAAGAAAGATTAGGCCTCGGAGGCCATGTGTACTGTCTCCTCATTAGTGGTTCTTCACTTCTACCATTATAGTGTAGAGTGTTTTGTGATGTTTGTATTCTGTGTATTTGGACAGTTTAGTGTTTGTACTGTATGTCTGTGTACTATGTGTGTTGGAAATATATGTGTTTGGAACTGTTTTTGGTGTTTGGACGTTTGGATTTTGATTGGATGGTTTTGGCGTTTGGATTTTGGTTTTTGATTTGGAGTTTGATTTGTTGGTTTTGATTGGGAGTTTGGTTGTTGGATTTTGATTTGGAGTTAGGAAATTTTTTTTACGTTGTACAGGGAGTTTGGTTGTTAGTTTAGGTGAACTTATAAAAAAAAAAAAAGTCATCCATTAAGGTCACATTTCGGAAATGCGACCTTGTCGCTATATCTTCCCAGATCTGCGGCCATTTCACAGAAAGCTTGTGTCTCCATTACCGGCGCCTTCAATTTCTCAGTGGGCAATCTGCGCGAACGTTAAAAGAGTTGCTGCCATTTTACTAATTTGAGTAAAAAGGTAACTTCATCCATCCATATAAACTTATTTTCTTTGCATTTTTCCTCCAATGTGCTTCATCATTATTTTTTGTTTTTAAATTGCTGTGAAACTTCATCCCTCCACATCATATTGCTTGCACTTACACTGTCATGTATCTTGTAATTTCAGATCGTGCGGATTTGGTAATCATGAATGTTTTGGAACAATCCATTGTGCTATGTTTTTTTTAGGATTATCAAATACAGCGCGATTACCGAGGGTCAATATGGTTCGATGGAGCAATTAAAAAAACTTGCATTCTCCGACGTCGGATATCGTACTCGGAACTAGTAGATAAGGTTCGTACATATCTCGGATTGGGAGGGCGAAATGTGACGATCAAGATTACACTGAGACATCCATTTCTTTATGGATCTAATCAACAGTATGCTGCAAATGAGTTAAGCGATGATGATGATATGGAGGTTTTGTGGATGCTTCCGCATGAATTTAAGTCCCAAATTATCCAACTGCATGTGAGCTATTCCGAGGTGACTTCCCAACGCCCGAGTCATTTATGTGATGTATCCCCAGCAACAGGTTCATTCGTGGCAATGTTGAATCAAGTGACGGGGTTAGGTACTTCGATTCAAGGGCAACACCATTCATTTTCTCAACTCCCGATTGGCATTGGAGGTGACACCTTTAACTACATGCAACCCCAAGCATTTTACCAACAAATGGGAGATACAAGAGCTGCCGTAAACACGTTTGAAACTGAACACATTAGTTCAACTAGTAGTAATACTGGGACAGTTAATGTTGGGACCACAATTGGAGTCAATGCATGCAACCTGGTCAACCAAGAATATCTTTCGGGTTTGGCACGCCCTCCAGATCCTACTACATATCAAGAGGAACGGGTACATCGTAACACCACCACTCCATCACATGGTCGAGTGTCTCGCCACAAATGGTCACTGCTGCAGCGAATGTTGATTCAACGGTGCATACATCTAATGGTGAGGGTTTCACAGGCTCCGAGGGGCCAATGAATTGGAGTGATAGATATGATAGCAAAGAAGATGACATTTCGGCCAACAATCCAAGCATTCCTTTCGAAGATGATGGGGGTGATGTGGCGGGACCTTCTAACATGGCGGGACCTTCCAACACCACATGGGAACATACAAGATTTCCAATATTTGAGGACACAGGGTCTGGTGCATGTGCTAATGAATCGCTTCGGAGACACTCTATTGATATCACGAGAAGTTGGTCCGACACTGATATCGATTTGCAACTAAACATGAGGTTTCAGAACAAGAAAGAGGCTATATATGCAGTGAGGAAGTGGTCTATTCAAGCAGGACGGGAATTCAGGGTCTTTGAGAGTAAGAAGGACTGTTGGTATGCTAAGTGTAAGCATGCGAGTGCTGGCAATCCTTGCTCTTGGCATATTCGTATTATACATAAGAAGACGCATGGACAATGGCAGATAACAGTTTTGAACAAGGAACACACATATGTCATTACAGTTGTGAATAATGTACATAGAAACATGGATCATCGGTTTATATCACGTAATGTGACACATTTGGTTTTAAATGACCCTGAATGCCATGTGAGCGATGTTATTGCTAAAGTTCAGAAACTATGGAGGACAGGTTGTTCTTATAAGAAAGCATGGGAAGCCCGAAAAGTAGCTATGGAACTTGTATACGGTGATTGGCCCTCCACTTGGATTGCACTACCAAAATACATGCTTGCCTTGCAGGATTCTAATCCTGGGACCATTGTGAAATGGAGACATCATTGGACTAGTGTAGGTGATTTGAAAGCTTTTGGTTTCCTTTTCTGGGCTTTCAAACCTTCAATTATTGGCTTCAAATATTGTCGACCAGTGGTATCTATTGATGGAACTCATTTAAGGGGACTTTATCGAGGCAAATTGTTGGTTGCGTCAACTTGGAATGCAAACAGTCACCTCTTCCCTCTTGCATTTGCCATCGTGGATGACGAGTCATTGGAGAGTTGGAGCTGGTTCTTAAAGGTACTATGTCAACATGTCATTATGGAAAGACATATATGTCTGATTTCAGATAGACATAAAGGTATAATTAATGTTGTACGACATATGACTAAATGGCAAGAACCTTTAGCTGTCCATCGATATTGCCTCGGGCACATTAAGGAAAATTTTCATGCTAAATTTAAGGACACAAATTTGACAAATTTGATGTACGCTGCGGGTTTGGAGCGTAAAAGGACAAAATGTCAAGCATACTTGGATGAAATTAGGATTCAAAAAGAAGATGCATTTAAATATTTGATGGACATAGGTTTAGAGAAATGGACTTTGTCGTATGATGAAGGGCATAGATATGGTTCAATGACTAAAAGTTTATCTGAATGCATGAACAGTGTGCTGAAGAAATCGAGATCTCTCCCGCTGAAAGTTTTGGTCGAAAAAACTTTTCATAAGTTAGTTAAGTATTTCAATGAACACAGAGATGAGGCATCTAATTTGAGACACCCATTGCCATCTGAAATGTAGAAGTTGTATTCTTATTTTGTGGACAAATCTAGAGGGCATGTTCTTACTAAATTTAATGCACAAGCCGGCATATATGGGATCAAATCCTCTGTCCAACAAGGGGGTAGAAGTCCAAATGTTTACAGTGTCAATTTGATGGAGAGATCATGCAGCTGCCAAAAGTGGAGCATATACGGTATACCTTGTTCGCATGGGTTTGCAGCATGTCGTCATAGAGGTTGGAACCCTATTAAATTTGTTTTGGAGTTCTATACCAGCTGGAATTACGAGTTAACATATGAGGGTCAATTTTTCCCTGTGGCAGATGAACAATATTGGAGGCCTTCTACTTTTACACTTGCACATGTGGACGAAATGATGAGGAATGAACTTCCTGGCCGTTCGCGAACATCAAGGATACCTTCTGATATAGATTATCGAACGCCCAACTCTCCTCCAAGATGCAGCAATTGTCATAGGAGTGGACATACTAGGAGAAATTGTAATAATAATACTTTTACTGTTTCGAGAGATTAGTCCACTTCTTCAAATGTTCATTTGTAATATATTTTATCGAACTACTTTATTTGTAATGTATTTTAAGAATCATTTCTAAATAGTACTTGTGATGTTGTAATTTATATTTTGAAATGTTTCCGCACTTTACCATATGGTCGCATTATTATGGAAATGCGACAATATTCGCCCTTGCTCCCAAACACTTGAACAATGACGAAGCGCTTGAAGACTTGTGGTCGCATTACAATAATGTGACTAAAAGGTCGCATTATTGTAATGCGACCTAGTGCCCCTGTTTATCTAATATAACATTGTTATCATCTTACTTAAAAACTTCCGCAACCAAAGCCTCTATTGACTGAACATATTCAACCGCCCCACTGTCGTCAATTCCTCCCAAAACGACCCCATTTAACGGAATTTCCGGTGACCAACAGCTAGTTTCAACGATATAGGTGAAGTAAATTCCATTTTCTTATCAGTTTGTGCTTCTTTTTCGGGTCTTTTTCACTTGTTTGAATGAATCAAGTACTTAAAAATGATGGTCATGTGTCATTCATCAAGTAAATACTGCTGCTAATTAATGCTAGCTTTTTTGTCTTGCAATTAATTAATGGATCCGTTGTATGATGATGCTGAGAGAGATAAATATTTAAACCAAGAGTATGATTAAGAATTTTTATGGCGTTTTGATAGGAGAAAAAGGAGGAAGGAAACAAGGAGGAGGAAAAGAAAGAGGAAGGGAAGAAAGAAGAAGAAAAGAAAGAGAAAGAGCCCCAAGAGATCGTCCTCAAGGTTGACATGCATTGCGAGGCCTGTGCCAGAAAAGGTAACCCGAGCTCTGAAAGGATTCCAAGGTCCTCTTTTTCTTCTTCTCTCTCTCTCTCTCTCTCTCTCTCTCTCGTGCATATTCTGGGTTCAGTGGATTTTTCTAATCTCCGATTTGAATCACTTGCTTGTTGGTTTTGCCAACTGTACTTGCATGGGCATCCATTCAAACCTAAAATATTAGCGTTGTATCCCCTCATTCCAATCCATACCTAGCCAGCTAGCACGTTTTTTAAATCTCTTTTCATTCTTTAATCCTGCTACTATGGCCAGTACGTACTACTACTACTACTGTGGCTTTGCAAATATGCCAAGAAGTAATTTGTGGGCTTCTTCTTCTACCCCATTTATAGGCGTCCTTTTCTTTTTTCACCTTCAAAAGTTAAATTATGAAACTGGAGACTTCAATAATCAAACAATGTCTTTAGTCATAGTAGATGTTACTTCACAGTAGATGCCAAATAACTTTGGAACATGAACATCATAAGAAACGATGTCTTTAGTCATATTTCATTACAAACTATTCCTACAATAATAGAGGTCAAGTGGTGTTGCTTGAGGCAAAGAGTACCTAGCAGTATTTTTACACATTGTATCCAGAATTCAGACAATAATACACTTGCTTTGGTATCATTCACTGAAATAGCATAATCAAACAATGCATCCTTGTTAAAAATGATACAATTTCTTCTATCAAGGAAGGAAAAAAAAAATGATTCTATGTTACAAAAGCCATTTGCCTTATGGATCTGTTGAAAATGGCAACTTTGGGAGTTAATAATTTTTAATTCATGATTAGTTAGCCTAAAACAATTAATGGGAATTGTTCTTGACATGTTAGAGATTGTTTTGATTGTGGTAGAAGCCATTTTCATAGTGGGAATCCATAATTAAATGTTGTTAAAGTTGGGTGTTTAATCATTTGGGAACTCATGTTAGACATGAGTCCCACATGAGAAAAATAGAGGAGTGTGGAAGCCTTTATATACTAAAAGACTTTTCTATAGACTTAATAGAAAAGCCCAAGGTATGGAGGATGCCACACGCGCGCCGCCCGCCCGGCTTGGGCTTGGGCCATGTTTTCACGATCCTCTATTTTTATTTGGCCCAATTAACTCTAATTTGAAAAGGAATAGGAAACATAAAATCCGGTAAGGAATTAGGGCTTCCTAATCCGAATTGGGTTTTAATTTTCCTAAGGCGAGATTAAAAGAGGGAACAGAGCCGCCATTAGGGAAAAACCCCTTTTTGTGGTTTTTTTTTTTTTTGCTTCCTGCGAGAAAATTCGCCGCTTCGGTTCTCTCTCCGCGATCCATAATTTTTACCTTATCGGGACCGGTGAACTGAGGGGATTTTCGAGGTGATCACAGTTGGTGTGCGTCAACAGTGATCTGAGACCGTCTTATCCTGCAAGAAGAGTCGCTGTACCCATCGCACCGGAGTGGGGCGAATAGCTTCTTGAAGGCAAACCGATGATTAGGCGGTGATTCGGTCGACGATACGATACGTTGCGGCGCAGCTTGTCCAGAGGAGTGCTGGCGCTTGGTACGTTCTGGTAGAACCGCGAGCAAGTCAATCAGATATACTACTGATTTGTTTATTAAGTGTGAATTCTGTCTAGTTACATTACGTTTGAACTGTGTGGCCTTGCCGACATTGTTGATATTTGATAATTGCAATTGTTAGAGCCCTGGTCGGGTATTGGCGGTGCTTGTTCAATTCAGTTGAGTTGCCTGTCTGTGCTCGTAGGTATCCTATGTCTAACAGTCTTCAAGAAGCTATTCTGCAATTATCTGTTTGTGTGCAATGGCCAGTTCGTCAGGTACTGCATCTGCTGCGTATAAGCCTTTGGTTGATTTGAATGGTCTACCGGACAAGTTTGGTCCAGGGCAGAATTTCAAGTGTTGGCAACAACGCATGAAAATTTGGTTGACCATGAGGGGCTTATTATTAGCAGTGCAGGTAGACAGGCCTATACCAACTGAAAGGCATTCTAGAGTAGCTGAGATTGCTGCGTGGGATGAACGGAACAATGTAGGCAAAGGGGCAATATTGTCAGCATTGACAAATGCTCTCTTTGATGTCTACTGTTCTGAGTCATACACAACAAAGATACTATGGGATGAACTGGATAGGAAATATAATACCGAGGATCAAGTTCTGGAAAGGTATTATGTCTCCAAATTCCTGAAGTTTCAGATGGTTGAGGGTAAGTCTGTGACTGAATAGACTCAAGAGTTGCAATTGATTATTCATTCTCTTCATGAATCGGATATTGAACTTCTTGAGAAATTTCAAGTGATGTCAGTGATAGAGAAATTTCCTAAGTCTTGGGAGGACTTTGGTATGTCCCTCAAACACAAGACGGAGAAGATTTCTCTAAACGATCTGATGAAATCAATATCCATTGAGGAGTAACATAGAAAGAATAGTCATATTGTACCTGTGGAGTCTAATGTCAATGTGGTGACTACTGGGAAGAAGAGCAATAATCAGAGGAATGTGGGGGTTAACTCAAACTCTAAAAACATAAACAAGACAAAAGGCAAGGCCAAGAAGAAATCGAAAGCGAACAAACCTTGCTGGAATTGTGGTCAGGTTGGACATTGGGCTAAGGACTGTCCGTCTAAAAAGCCCAAAGTCAAACAAGGATCAAATTCTGAAGCACAAGTCAATGTGGTGGTAGAGGATACTAGTTAAACGGAAGCTGATTTGAGTACTCACCTTACTGAGGTTTGTACCATTGAGGCTGAGATTGGCATCACTACTTCCAATGATGATGAAAGGAATGTTTCTGTTAACCCAGAAGCCTTTACTATTTATGAGCCACTTGAATGGCTGGTTGATACTGGAACAAATGTGCACGTTTGTGCTGATAAATTGCTTTTTGTGTCTTACCAGCCTATTAAAGGAAAAACTGTGAAGATGGGAAACTCAATTGCAGCCAATGTGTTGGGGATTGGACGCGTGGACTTGAAGTTTCCTTCAGGGCATATTCTTTCTCTTCATAGGGTGTAACATGTTCCAACAGTTCGTAGGAATATTCTTAGTGGTTCATGTTTAGTTAGAGAGGGTTATGAATTTACTTTCAAATGTAATAAAGTAGTAATTATGCACTACAATTCTTTTGTTGGCGAAGGTTATTTGTCAGATGGTTTATTTAAATTAAGAGTTGAACCTTTTACTTCTGATTTGAATAAAACTTCTTATATTGAGAATTCTGTTTATCCTATGGTGCACATTATTGAATCCACTGATGTTTGGCATTGTAGACTTGGACATTTAAATTTAGATTCTGTTAAAAGAATGATGAATTTAGACTTGATCCCTAAACATTCAATTGATAAGAAAAATAAATGTCAAGTGTGTGTGGAAGCTAAAACAACCAGGAAACCCTATCATTCAATTGAAAGGGATTCAGAAATACTTGATTTAGTTCACACAGACATTTGTGAATTCAATGGTTTGTTGACTAGGGATCATAAGAAATACTTCATTACTTTTATTGACGATTGCAGTAAATATTGCTATGTTTATTTACTTAAACATAAGGATGAAGCACTTGAAAAGTTTCTCATATTTAAAAACGAAGCTGAAACTCAAACTGGCAAGAAACTTAAAAGGTTAAGATTTGATAGAGGTGGAGAGTATGGGTCTAATCCATTTGTTGAATATTGCCAAAGCAATGGCATAATTCATGAGAAGACACCCCCTTATTCTCCCCAGTCTAATGGGATTTTTGAACGGAAAAATAGAACGTTTAAAGATATGATCAACAGTTTACTTTTGAATTCTGGATTGCCTAAGTATATGTGGGGTGAGGCTTTGAATACGACTTGCCATATTCTGAACAGAGTCCCTCATAAACATAAAGGGGTAACTCCATTTGAAATCTGGAAATGTAGGAAACCTAACTTAAAATACTTCCGTGTGTGGGGTTGTCTTGCAAAAGTTCTAATCCCTGAACATAAAAGGAAGAAGTTAGGACCAAAGACTGTTGATTCTATCTTTATTGGTTATGTGGAAACAAGCTATGCCATGAGATTTTTGGTAATTAAGTCCGAAATACCTGGTATAGATTGTAACACTATCATTCAATACCGTGATGCTACATTCTTTGAGAATATGTTTCCCATGAAAACTGATTTGCCTCAAGATGTTTCTACTTTAGATTCAGCCTTAACATTTGATTCCATTCCTGATCATGTGGAAAGGATGAAAGATGTGGGGGCAGGTCCAAATAGTTTCAATACTCAAATTGAGGAATTGGAAGAACCTAGAAGGAGTAAGAGAGCTAAGGTTGTCAAGGACTTTGGAAGTGACTTTGTCACTTACAATGTTGAGGACGAACCTTTGACTTTTCAAGCAGCTATGGCTTCCTCAGAAGTAGGGCATTGGAAAGGAGCTGTCAAGAGTGAGATGGATTCCATTGTCTCCAATGGGACATGGGAATTAGTAGATCTCCCTCCTGGGTGCAGTACAATTGGATGTAAATGAATATTTAAGAAGAAACTTAAACCAGATTGGACCATAGATAAGTATAAAGTCAGATTAGTTGCCAAAGGGTTTAGACAGAAAAAGGGAATAGACTATTTTGATACATACTCTCCTGTTGCTCGTTTGACTACAATCCGAGTGCTAATTGCATTGGCTTCCATATATGGTCTCACCATCCACCAAATGGATGTGAAGACAGCTTTTTTTCATGGTGATCTTGAAGAAAAGATATATATGGATCAACCTGAGGGATTTGTAGCCAAAGGAAATGAACGGAAAGTTTGTAAACTTATTAAATCCCTATATGGTCTAAAACAAGCACCCAAACAATTGCATGAAAATTTTGATAAAACAATTTTATCATTTGACTTCAACATAAATGAGAATGACAAGTGTGTTTACTGTAAGGTTAAAGGTAATGCTTGTATTGTTCTATGCCTGTATGTGGATGACATTTTGCTATTTGGGTCCAATAGTGAGATAATTAATGAGACTAAATCATTTTTGAAAAGTAAGTTTGAAATGAAGGATATGGGAGTAGCAAATGTGATTCTTGGCCTAAAGTTGATTCGCTCAACTGAGGGGATAACCATTTCTCAAACTCACTATGTTGAGAGTGTTCTTGAGAAATATGGGTATCAAAATTGTAGAATTGCTAAAACTCCAAGTGACCCTTCTGTAGCTTTGTTCAAAAATGAAAGTGGAGTTCCTGTGTCTCAATTAAGATATTCTCAAATTATTGGGAGCTTACAATATCTTGCGAATGGCTCAAGACCAGATATTTCATTTTCTGTATCTAAACTGGCAAGAAATACAAGTTGTCCAAATCGGACTCATTGGGAGGCCTTGGATAGAGTACTAAGGTACTTGAAAGGAACAGTGTCCCTTGGGCTGCATTATGGGAAATTCCCTACTGTACTTGAAGGGTATAGTGATGCAAGCTGGATAGCCAAGAACTCTGGTAGCAATGGTTGCACTGGATATGTGTTTACATTAGGTGGCAGAGCAGTCACCTGGAAGTCTTGTAAACAGACTTTGATAACTCGGTCAACTTTTGAGGCTGAGTTATGTGCCTTGGATACTACTGGAACGGAAGCTGAATGGCTGTATGGACTATTGTCCTTTTTGCCAATGATCAGCAAGCCCGTTACTGCTATATCTATGCATTGTGACAGTCAAACCACAATTGCAAAGATAAAGAGTACCAAGTATAATAAAAAAAACTAAGAGACACATCCAAGTTAGACTTAAGTCTATAAGGGAGTTAGTGTCTGAAAGGGTGGTGTCTGTTGACTTTGTTGGATCCAAAGATAACATTGCAGACCCCCTAACTAAGGGACTTGAAACATCATTGTTCCTTAAATCCAGGTTGGGAATGGGACTGATAACCTAGAAATGATTCACCTACAGTGGCAACGCAACTGACAAGTGGAGATCCCACAAGGCAGTTCAATATGGTATAAACAAGCTGTTTGAGTGAATCTGGCACTAATTCTGATACTTTTGTTTCTAGGTCCTTTCCCTGAAAGCCTGTAGTGCGTTTACTGCAATAAATAAAAGTTTTGACTCTGAATGGGATCAAGTCTTTTAGACAGGATGCCAGCAGTACATCCTTGGAGATCACCAACTATGTGAGTGTTGTTGTGTGGCCACAACTAAAGGGAATTGGGTTTTCTCTGAATATACTCATGAGACAAGATCAGGACACATGGCCATAACGTGTCAACCCTAAAGATTATCTCTATAGCCGATAGTCTGTTGTTACCAATGGACGCCGTCACATTCAAGGTTCAGATTCAAGGTTTAAGTCCATCTATTCCTGTGGGGGCATAAGTTGGATAACTTAGGTAGTGGTTCAAACCGAAAGGTACCATTATCGAAAGCAGATTATGTAAATCCTGAATAGTTTTTAACTATGGATTTGTGGGGGATTGTTGAAAATGGCAACTTTGGGAGTTAATAATTTTTAACTCATGATTAGTTAGCCTAAAAAAATTAATGGGAATTGTTCTTGACATGTTAGGGAATACTACTATGGTGGCTGACCTATTGTTGCGATTTAAGCAACCAAAGTAGAAATCAAAAGCAGAAGGGCCACTAGCTATGTGCTCTGAGCGGGCTTTGTAGGAGCTATGCCTTCGACTGCGATGGTAGAGGCCGTGGTAGAAAAGCGACGGAGGGGATAGGTGGTACTACAATGGCGGAGGCTGGAGTGGGTGATGCTCGATGGTGCAAATTCAAGGGTAGAGGTAGAGACTCAGAGTTTGTGGGAGGAAGAAAGATGTTTTAGAGAGAGAACAATTCGGAAAATAGGTGTGTGAGAGAGAGATGTTCTACTGTGGTAGGATTTTTTAAAAATTTCACAACTATGGTTAACCGTGTTGATCTCAAAGAATTAAAAAAAAATCAAAAATCCACAAAATTTATATTAGGAATATTTTATTCAAACGGATAGGTGTTGCGCTTTGAAGATGGCTGGGCCCACCTAATGCAGAAATAGAGTCGTGTATCGATTCATATAAAAATCTTCTCTTATTATAAATCATGCCTAATCTAGCTTGTTTTTTGAATCTTTTTTCATTCTTTAATGCAACTAGTACGTACTACTACTACCGTGGTATTCCAAATATTTCAAGTAGTAATTTGTGGGCTTCTTCTTCAACCCGATTTACAGGCGTCCTTTTCTTTTATGCACTTTAAAAGCTATATCACAAATCTCTTTACTTTTTTTCCTAAACCTAATTGAAAAGAATAAAAAAAAGAAAAAGAAAAGATGTGTAGAATGATTTCTACAAAGATAAAAGGGTTTCAAATGTTCATAAATTGTAGGAGTGGAGGATGTAATGACTGACTGCAAGGCCAGTAAAGTGGCGGTGAAAGGGAAAACTGCAGACCCTATAAAGGTACACAAAGAGAGATCAAGAGTGTTAGCTCGAGAAAAATGTAATTGATCGGGGCTGGCAAGTCCTAGTCAACTTAATGCTTGCAAAAGTTATTTTGGACGGTTAACACAAAAAATTGATTTACTAAGAATGTTATTCTATAATGGATAAATTTAATGTATATAAATTCGAGATTTTGAAAAAAATACTCTTTTCATTGATTAAATAAATGATAATCTTGGATGTAAAAGTAATTTCTATTACTGCAAGGGAGTATTTTTGTGATTTAGATTGGAAATCAAAGCTAGACAAAATGTAGACCAATGTTCTAAATGAAACAACTCCAGGAAGACAAAAATAAGGGAAATTGTTGTATTGTTCTTGATTCAATGCCTTCTTTGATATTTTCCTTGAGTTTTTAAAGGAGTTTGATAACCTCATGTCCACTATTTTTGCCATTTCTAGTGATCTTTTCTCCCTTGCTGTTCATGACAATCCTAGTGGAAGAGTAGGTCTTTGAACTGATCAAAATTTCTACACCTTTCTTGAGATGCAGCCTTTATCCTGCTTAAATTTTACTTCCTAAAAATCTAAACACGTTTTCCAATAGATTTGTCAGCTTAATTTGGCAAGCTATCCTCAATTCAACTGATTTTGCGTCGGCTAGTCAATTGTCCAATGGCCCTAACCGTCTTCTATTTGAAGGTCAACTGATCGAATTTTTCCAACCTAACTAGTGATTTTTACATGCTAACACTAATATTCATATTTACAGAAAGGCATACAAATAATTCAAATGGTTATTCTCAACTCATAAAAATTTAAAACATTTAAAATATAAAAAAATAATATTCATTTGTTTTAAAACTCAAATCAAACTAATAAACAATATATAAAATAAGCAGCCTGCAAAAAAGATTTTTTTTTTTTTCAAAAGATTTGAAATGGCATGTGAACATGCCTCGGGTCCGTCAAATCTGTCTATCCAAAATTCTTTTTTTCTTTTTTTTAACCAAAACGCATTTTTTTACGAAAAGAAGGACAGATTTTTTTAAATAAACCAAAAATCTATTTTTTTCCACGAAAGAGAAACACCTAAAAACAACAAAACACAACAAACACAACAAATCAATTCAATATAAGGGAATGAATATGAAATATATACGAATATTCTGGCAGTACAATTCATATAATTATTTTGATGGACCAGTCTATTCTATTTAGTTAGAAAAGTTTAAAAAGGTTTTTACCCGTTTTATCAATCCAAAAAATTAAAATTTTGTCTTATATAAGTTTCAAAGAGGCTATTTCAATTTTAACATTATTACAAAAAAAGTATTTAGCCCAACTTAAGGATCTCACGTTCACAGAAATATAAATAAATTTTATTATGTATACAATTCATCGAATGTAGCGACGATAATTAATAGATGTATAACATAGAGAATACAAATATTAAAAATACATATCATGAGTTAATGAATCAAATCATATGTTTTGAGAAGATAATACACTTTATTTGAAAATTTTTAATTAAAATTAATGTTTATGTTGTATTATTCTTTAAAAAAAAAAGAAAAGATTTATTCATACTTACTTTTATATTCTTTCCTTCAAACTTATTGCGTTAAGATTATAATTTTTACTGCGTTACAATTTTTAGCTTATAATCTGAATAAATTTAAAATACCTATATAAACGAAATATCCTGAAAAAAGACGGGATTTTACAAATGTATTCCAAAATCGAAGGTGCCGAGGCCAATTGCTTTGGGTCACAAGTTGGTTCATGCAACGGTGGTGCTTATGAAGCCGATTTCGGATGGGGAAAGCCAACGTGGGCGTGTGTGGGCAACGCAAATGCAGATATTCCTATGTTAAGAGATCTTGTCTTCTTGATGGATACTAGATCAGATGACGGTATTGAAGCCTGGGTGACCTTGGACGACAGAGGCAATTTGGCAAAGCAGAGGGAGATGGATCCACTAGTTACCCATCGAAAGTCTTTTCTAAATCAATCAAAAAATTCAAAATGTAGAAAACGAAAAATTCGAACACGAACATTTGGGTTCTAAAAACATCTGTCTGCTGCGATCATTGATCTTGAGGATATAGGAAGAATGATGCAAAGGATATGGGACCGTATATGAACAGATTGGAAACGATCACTTCTTCTAGAATAATAAAAACTGATTTTTCAAACTGTATGGTAGTATTTGAGTATACTTAAGAAATATTAATGATGAGAGAACAAATTGATGTATCATATATCTCTCGTATATTCTCGAATTTGACTCACATGAATAAGTAGTTTTTAATTTTGAAATTCTCAAAAATTTATAAAGATTAATCACAAAAAAATTAATGAAGTATTGAACCCAAAATAATGACATCGTTATTAAATATTCTTACAATAGACCCATTTGTAACTCAATACTATGAATTTGATTCATATATTTCAATCTTTCATTAATTCTTATTAGTGAAGGGATAGAAACCAAAGGGAAGTCCTGTAATTGGCAATTGCTCTTATATAGGAAATGCTTTAATAAAAAATATATATATATATTTGTTAAGAAAGGGCTCTTTCCGGTGTTGGATTTCGGGAGCCCGTTTGTGAAAGGTTGGAAATCGTAATTGCATAAAAGAAGGAGAAGAAGACAGCTCCTTTCCATGCGGATATTGTTGACAGATCCATTGAGGACTTGACGTAAGTCGCAGCTCCCCTTTCAATTTTCTCAAAGTAGTCTATGATTGAAAAAGGGCCTTTGAATTCACTTTGTTTACACAATGAGTAATCGAATTCAACTGGCCGCTCTGTTCCTATTTAATAATTTGATGTCGCATCCTCCGACATTTTGACGTTTTAACAGGAACTGTAAGGCAATTCCCAAATATATTCAAGTAAAATAAATAAAAGTAAAACATGCGGGGCGTATAGAGATGAGTAATGAGAAATTATTTTCTTTAGCTATTTCAAAGGAGACAGAGAAACAAAAAAATGTACAAAAGTTCAAATTTTAATTTAAAATAATATTATTTAAATAATTTTTATTTTTTAACATTATTATATTATTTTTTATTAATTTTACTTAAATTTTATTTTATTCTTAAATATTTAATAATTTATATATATTCAAATAAGTTTATCTTAAGTTCTGGATCTTGCCTAAATCAAAGTAGTAGTAATTAAAAAGGCATCCCAAACTGATTTCGACGTCCATTATGGAAGAGAATGAAAATGTCGCCATCTTCTCCTTCGTGAAAAGGAAAGACGCCACCACCATAACAACAGTTTCCGCCGCCTGACGTTTTCATGATTGAGCAGGCTGATGGATTCTCTTCGCAGAAGTAATCGCAGGGGCTCACGTAGCATGGCATGTAGTACGGATAACTATAGTTTTTGTAACATAGTGGGGGTGGCACGGGCCATCCGTACTCATAACACGGGCCCCCGGGATACCATATGCAACAATGAGGACAGCAGGCAGGCTTGGGCGGCGACGGTGGTGGTGGTGTGGCGGCGGCGGCGGCTTGGGTGGGGGTGGTACCACAATCTCGACGCTCGTGATAACCTTTTCACCTTTGCAACATAACTTGTCGCGAATTTTCTCCGGGTTGCAGCATACCACATTGATTTTGATTATGTTGTTCTTCTCATCATACACCTGGTCTCTAATTTCTTTTGTCCCAAAATTTGATCATCACAAAAAATTACTTAGTTCTAACCCGAAATTTAAAGGCATCAGTGATGTTAAATAAGGAAATGAAACTCATGATTTACAGTGCGCGTGTAAATAAAGATGATGAATTAAGGGTGTGAATGAGAGACTCACCGGGAAATTTGCCAAGGATTTTTTTGATCTTCTTGTAGCAACAGGAGCACTGAAGATCAACCTTCAGCTTCAGCTTCATCTGTGTCACCTGTTACCATTGGAAAATATCAAGAAGAAATAGAAGCAATTGTAAATTCTTCCGGCATCAAATAAAAGAATACGTGGAAATCAGAGCCAATCTCAGAGAGCATAAATGAAACGAATAATAAAAGACCTATTAGGAAATCTAAACAAATACAGTTAACAAGAATAGAAAATACAAATATAAATAATAAAATAAAATATAAAAATTTTATGTGGTACGCATTATCTAATCATGAAGATTTTAAAAATTATTTTTTAATAGCCATTTGTGCAAAAGTATTTTTAGTATTTTATCTAAACCTTTATCTTGCACTATTGCTACACCCATTTAATTTATATTTATACATTTTATGATACTAGACATATCAATCAAATTAAAATACCTTAAACTTAATTTATGACTCTATATCTATATATATATATATATATATATATATATATATAAAGTCATAAGATTTATAATCGATTGAGATGTAATAAATATAACTTCTCAATTCTAAAATATATAAGATAATAATAATTTTATATTTCTAAAAATATTTTTTAATTAAATTACTTTATTCTAATCTTATTAAGAATGTAATATAATTAACAAGACCAAAACAAACAAAGACAGGATATTGGAAACAATTGGAATACCTTCTCAGCCATGATTGATCAGAGATCAGCAGTGAATGTTGAGCCTGCAAACTCTGAAAGGGAGAGAGAAGGCGGAGCTGGGAGGAGGGGAAGGCAATACTTTAATGTACATGAAAAGTGGACGGTTAAAGGAGAAGGAATTAAATAGGCAAATTGGCAAAGGCAATACTGTAAGTGAATTATGCAAAAGAGTTGAATTTCACGCTATTGTCAAGATTGTCTGCATTATACTGCCCTGATAAGCGAGGCTGGATAACAAGAAAAATTCTTACTATCAGTATATTGAATATTTTAGATAATAAATATTATATATAATTTTATTTATATATGGTAATTCTCATTATTTCTATTTATTTATCATAAATAAAAATTTTTAATATTTTTTTTATTTATTATATTAAAAAAATTTAAGTGTTATTAATATTAATTTTATTACTATATTCTTGCATTAAATAGTTTTAAAAAGTAAAAATATAATAACTTTAAAGAAAATTAAATAAAAAAAGAAAATAATTATAAAGAATATTAAATACTTTTGAAATATATAAATAAAATTATATGAATTTTAAAAAATTAATTAATTTTTTAAAAATTATATAAAGTAATTAATTGTGATATAGATAAATAAAAATGAAGATAGTAATTATTTAAAATATTCAGGAACAGCATACGGAGTACACCGAACAGTTTTTCATTTGTCAAAGTACAATGACGCAAGGAGCTGATTGTAATTCTGAGCCGTAATTACTTGGGGGATGGTTAGCTGAAATTATGAGCCATTCTTCCCATGGGTCCTATCCGCTCCAATAATAAGGGGGGTTATATTAATAATTTAATCAAAATTTAAGCATGAGGATTTCTTGACCAAAAAACTAGTAATACATTAGGTATTTTTAAAAGGATGGGCCTTTTTAATCATCTTTTGTCTTTCAATTTCTGTTCTTTTTTTATTTATGTTTTTTCCATGTCCCCAATATTTTTTTATGAATTACTTTGATTCTTAAGTTTATGGTGACAATGTCTTCCACTTCTCCTCCTTTACATTAGATTCAGATTAAATGATTTCTTAGTTCTAAAAATTATCATTTGTCTTTTTCATTAATAAATAATTAGTATTTATTAAAAAATTTAAAAATTAAAAGTTTTCATCTTTGATAAGTGTCAAATGTCAATGCTCTTTGATACATTTATATTAATATTTTCTACTAGTTGAAGAATAAGATTTAACTCTTATTGCAAAACTCCTAAATGTGTGAATTTTCCATTTATTATTATAATGATGTTCACTGCGTGGCCTAATCACTCCCACACACCATAATGTACAAATGTTCGCTGCTAATAACAATGTACTTGACCTAATCATATCATTTGGGACCCGACAACCCGTGTGCGCCTACCTAAACATTTATTTCCGGTGGCCCAGCTCGCAAGTCAATGGCCATTCTGTCTCAGATTCTACTTCTTCCCCATCCCCAAAGCATTAAACAAAAATTTTTAAATAAAGATATAATTTGTAAATCTCTCTCGTATATATATATTTTTTTTCAAAATACTTATTTATGAAACCTTTTACACACTATTACTGTCAAAATAATGAGTCGATGTAACCAAGTATCGGCTACACTTCTGATAAACACAAACAATCCGATATGGTAAAATAGAAAACGATATCAGATCTTTTTTGAATTAGAGATAAGATTCCTTAAATTTACTATAGAAAGGGTTCAAGAAAGTTAGCTAAACATGCACAACGGAAGAACTTTTTGAAACAATGAATAGATACGTGTATCGATTTGCTTCAAAGAAAGTATAGAAAAGATTTAAATTCTGAAAGAAGAACGAAAAGCTGTAAAGAAAGCTGGAAATAAAGTTGTAAAGGAAGGTTGTAATAAAGTGGTAAGAAAGCTGTAAGAAATTGAAATCCTAGACTAAAAACTGTAAATGACGATAAAGTAGAAGAATTGAAATTTAATGTTGTTGGTTGATGATGGTCATGTCTGGGTTCTGGGCAGCGCTGTCATTTTATACTTGCTGCAATCGAGCCACTAACAGATCGTGGAGTTTCTTTCGGCCAAAGAATACTCCCAACGGTCGTGGATAAACTCGTAGAATTCTCGCGCTGAAAGATCAGGAATTCATTTTGCTTCTTATCGGTTTCGTGGTGCCGATGTTGACTATGACTAACGGCTGCTCAAAACATTGACTTTATCGGCTAAAAAAAAAAACTTATCAAATCGGCAATGGCTTAAAGTAACCGTTGCGCCGGCTCGGCAAAGCTAACGTCAACGCATGCCCCCCTGAGTCCTATTGTTTCAGCCGACGCGAGTCAGCGAAGCGACGGGAATTGTACAGTCATTAATAGCAGCCGTTCCTTTTCTGACAAAAATGAAATGTCCCAAACGTTATGGAACATTTGTGACGCCTCGTGTAATACCCCATATTAGACCACCTTTAGTAAGTGGGGAAAAGTCATGCATGTCATATTGAGTTATACCACATTTGATGATTTGAATTATTTTCATAAAAATATTAATTTGTTGTTGCATGAATTAATTTGCTCTTGAAGTGGTTGTGGTAGTTGAGGTAGTTGAGTTTTATTTTATTGAAGGGGATTTATTAGAAAAATGGATGGAGTAAGTGAGTAAGAATTAAAAGAATTTATTAGGAGAATATATTCACATTTGTTCACATTTGTTTATACATATTCATAAATGAAACATACACTTATGAACATTTTATATGACTTCAATTGTTGCGAATATATCTATGTGACTTATTTGTTTAAATGTCTAATTGTCATAATTTTTAATTGTGAATTATTTATGTACATTTAATTGTATAATATTTGTAAATATTAGTAATACTTAATTTCAATTTGGGAGTGAAGTATTATTTATTAACAATTATAATTTTAATTATTTTAAAAAATATATATCTTTTATGGGTGAAATTTTACTTTTATTTTTCATAAGGATATGCATAAGCATTTTCTATAAAATTAGGCCCTAAAAATATAATAAGGGAAAGTTTTAAAATTAGATAAAATCATTGTATAAGGTGTGAGTTGAACCTTTGAACAATTGAACTCAAGATTAACCTACGATTTATTTTAATTAATTTGACTTATCATAAATCAAATCTTAGTGTTTAAAAAATATGTGATTCCCTATCTTACCCCTTTATAGCACCACTTACTACTTCAAACACTAGCTTATTTTATAAAATTAATCCTAACCATCCATCTTGTTTAATCTCTGTTAAATGCTTAGTGTATAATTTTTGTCTACAAAAATTTTGTAGCAAATAGACCCAAAACTTAAAATTTCTGCAATTTTAAACCTCAAATGACTACCCAAACATCAATCTAACATGTAAGCTCAATCCCACAACAAGTTGATAGCTGAAATTTGACTTCTATACACTACAAAAATAGTAAGAGAAACAGTTTTGAGATTTTGAATTTTGCAAGTAATGTTCTTGAAGAAATTTGTACTTTTTGCCCAAAGAAAGGTGTCCTAATTAGAATCAACACAAAGACATCTCTAAAGCCTCTCAAAATGATGTTCAAACATAAGAAACAAAGGCTAATTTTTGTAACTCAATAATAGCTCAAAACAGGGGAATTTTTGTCATTCAAATAGTCATCATGTAAATGCACAAATTCAGCCCTTAAACCACAAAATAAAACCACTCAAAGGGTGATATTTCGAGCTCAAGCAATACAAATGAAGGGGTCAAATTTGTGGCTAAAATATAATAATAAGAACACAAGAATTGGTCACCCAATTCTCTATCTCTTTATACAAAAGAGAAAACCCTAAAGGAACTACAACTAAGACCCTAATTTTAATAGAGATTAGACAACTACTTTAATACCCAAACACCCTTAAACCAATAAGATTAATAACAAGTGGATAGAGAAAAGTAGGCACTCAATAAAAAATCCTAACAAGAACACTAGGTTATAAGCTAAGTTACCCAACATCCAAGTTAAAAAATAAGACAGATTATCCCTTGAATTTGGAGGATAAAACCAAATATAAGAGAAAACCCTTTGATTAGTCTTGATTTTCTGGGATGAGAACCTAAGAGGATCACCCTCACAACTCTCTCAATAGTCTATTTAATTTCTATTAATATCTAAAGTTCTTACAAGAAGTGTTATAATGGAATATATATAGATACCTTGTCGTAGCTAATTAGTAATCAGATCTTAGCTATTAAGTGGCCTTAATATAATTTTTTTAAAAAGGGTTAATGTTGGGATGTATGCCATCTTAGACTAGGTTTTTTATATAATTTTTACTTGTATCAATAAAAGTATACTTCTCAGAAATTGTTTACGAAATCGTCCTTATATTTGTGCACAATTTACATTGGAAAAGACCCATTGTGTTTAAGTAAATGGTTCATGTGAATAGGGGTCTTTCACAGTAAGATATGGACCATAGGTTACATAACACACAAACTTTTGTTCTTAACCGAATGATAAGAATAGGAATCTTATCATGGTAAGGTTATTGTCTTATGAATTTTAAATAGGGAATGGCTTACCTTTAGCCAATGAGAAGTCTTTTCATTTCATAACACAAGAGTATTTTGAATACGTAGAACTGGACCTGTAGCAGTGATTTCTAAAAGTACTATGCAGTAGAAACCTATACTACTACTACTATAGCGTGGACTCGTACTCTACAGCTTGAATATAAGTTGGTGGTCTGACGAAGTTGAAAGTGTATACCTTAATATACTATAGTTGAGGTTCTTCAGTAGGACCAATATACTTGTATGTTGGATATATGTAACTAGTTAGTTATGACATACTTGTACAAGATAGTTTCTACACCATATCACCCCTTGTGGTTGTCCGAATAATCTAAATATCTAGAGCCCTGGGAAACATGACTTAGATATTTGCTTTAGAGTAATTCCCTTGAAAAGTAAAAATATTCCAAAAAGTCGTAGATCATTGGACTAGAAGCCTAAGGATGGTAGATGTCTTTTAGAGAGGTGTCGTACACTTTTTCCTCTCTAAATGCACGACAATATGTAGAATGGTATTTTAGTCATTTTACCTTTAGGTAAAAAACATAACAAATGTAGCATTGTCCTTAGGGTTAGTATTTTTTTATAGTGATATTAGAAAATATTTAAAATACAATATACAACTATTTATATAGTAGGGATATTTTGGTCATTTTAGTAGTTAAGACGATGTATCTTTTTGGTTCTTGGAATAGCCCGTAAGTCCTAATTAATTTTAAGTCGAGAAAATGGTCTCAATTAAAAGAATTTTATTTTATTCGAAAATTCTAATTTATTTTTAGATTGGAATAAAATAAAAGAACGAGATGAATTAAATTTATTATCTAGTTTAATTGATTAATTAATTATTCAAAGTTTTAACCCAGATTAAATAATTAGAAAATTAACCTGGGCCTAAACTAGTTAAAAAGACTTAAATAATTATTTTAGTTCATTTAGGTTCATTAATTATTTATTAGGTTATTTTAATAGGTCCAAAAAATAAATAATTAATAGTTATTATTTTGGACTCATTAGGTCCAAAAAAATAATAAATTATTAATGGCCCAATAGCCTAAACAAAAGGATCTTTTTTAATTTACGGAATAGAAGAGTTTAGGCTAAGCCAAACCTCTTCTGTTGATAGTTTCTGCGTGTTTTGAAATATCAAAACACCGGTGTTTTGATTATCAAAGTGAAGTCATGTGCTTTTCATACACTGAGAGCATACAGACAATGGAAAAAACAAAAAACCAAAAGCTCAGTTTTTCATTCTACTGAGAGCATACACACGAAGGAAAGAACAAAAACCAGAAGCTCAGTTTTTCATTCTTCTCTCTTGTTCTTCTTTTTTCCTTTCTTCTTCTTAGTCTTGTTAATTAATAACAAGAAATCAACAATTGTTTGAGACAGTGAATTTTCTCGCCTAAGTTGTTTCACTAACAAGTGTTTAGGTGGTGAAATATTCTGAGCTCTTGCAAGCTTTGGCGTTCATGCCCCAGAAGAGTAGACGCATCGCGGGCTTTGATTCGGAGACATCTTCTAGGTGTGAAGAAAAAGCCCTGGTGGTTTCATCGTCCACTCCGAAACTGAAAACATCATTAAAACGTAGAGGTATTAATTTTAAAAGCTTCTCTGCTGTGTGCTTTGAGTTTTCGTTGATTTTCTGGTTTTAATTTTTGTAGTATGCATGGCTTCCATGTTATTTCATGAGCATCAAGTGGTATCAGAGAGATGTTGCTTTGAAAGGCTTAGGAAAGATGTATGCTAGTTAATAAAATTGGCAAGTTAATTGTGTGATTTAAAGCCTGAGATCATTTGCTGTTTATGGTATAGGATAGTCTTCTGTACACCTCACGGTTGAGGTTTAGGAAACTATGTAATTTTAAAGTTTTGTTTAGCAATCATGTAAACCCGATTTGAAAAGGGTATAAGTGGATGTGGTTGATGAAAAAATGTAACAAGAGGCCGCATGTGACGATCGCGAAGGAAGTTGTAGAGTTTTTAGGAAAAATTCACAAAAGAAAATTAAAAAAAAAAAGGGAAGAAGAAGGATCGAGCCTTGAAACCGCCAGCTCCAGCTGCGTCGAGCTGACCAGCAGCGGTTCGGTGGGAGAGCAGCTGAGGAGTGGCTCAAGAGCCGTAGCAAGTGCCGAGCTGATCCTCGGCTTGACAAACGCAGAGTGCATCCTAGGCTGGTCACTGTTGTGACCATGTCTATTGGGGCAGCCCGTGTGCCTATGGGTAGCAAGCACCCGCCCACGGTTCATGGTCCATGGGTTTTCCTATGGGCCATGATCCAGTGTAGCAAGTGCACAAGACAAAAGGGGAAAAAAAAATTTCCCTTGTTATTTTTGAGCTATTTCTTTTTTTATTTTTTGTCCTATGTCAAGTAAAGTTATTATTTTTACAATAGTTAATATTTTTTGAATATTTTGTATGAAAAATGATCGTAAAGGATTTTTAGGATTAAACAAGACCATTAATTAATTTAATTAATGTGTTTAATTCTATTTTTTGGGCAATTAGGTTTTAAAATAGAAAAGTATGAAAACGTTTACGGTTTTTTAGCATGCTATTCATTTTAATTCCTATATGCATGTTTTCTCAAATACAAAAGTCTTAGAAAAATTTTATTTGACAAGGAAAAATATTTTTCTTTAATTAAATGGTTATTTTTAACTTAAACAAAAATTAATCCTTCGTTATTTTCTTAAAGGTTGTTATCCTTGACATAGAAAATATTTTGGATTTAGAAATTTTTGTAAGTTAAAATGGACAACCATTTTAATTCATTTTAGCAAAGGAAAATTATTTTTAACAAATAAACACTTGGGATTAAAATTTCTAGAAAGTTTTAAATGGAAATTTTTTTTGAAATTATTAAGTTCTTAGCTTAAATAAAATTAATCTATGAGAAAAATTTCTCAAAGGGTATAAACCTTGACATAGAAATTTTTATGGATTTAGATATTTTATTTTTAAATTAAAAAGAACTTAATTGAAAATTTTCAAATGATATTTTTCCAAGAAAACCCTTATTTAAAAAACTAAGTGAGAGAGAGGTTCAAACGGCCCCACGGCTTCCATCACGATCCTCAATAGAGATCATGGGTCTCCTCGCATCACCCTGGGAGTGAACCCGTATAAGATGGAGATACCCCAATGATCTAGAACTAATGAAAGGATGCAATTGATAACCGAGGACACGTACTATGATCGGCCATTCCTTCAATGGAGTTACCTTCTAGATCATTATTTAGAAGGAAAACTAATTTGTGGTAATTAACACATTTAGCTTAGAAAACTGTTAATCTTCCCAAAAAGCTATGTTAATTTTCCTAAGAGCCAAATTAATCATATTAAAGATAGTATATCAAAGCATACGCTTCCAGCTTCGTCAGACCACCAATTTATACTCAAACTGTACAGTACAAGTCCACACTGTAGCAGTAGTAATCTAGGTTTCTACCGCATAGTACTTTTAGAAACCACTACTGCAGGTCTATTTCTATGTCTTCGAAATATGCTTGTGTTATGAAATAAGAAGACTACTTATTGGCTAAAGGTAAGCCATTCCCTATTCAAAATTCATAGCACAATAACCTTACCATGATGAGATTCTCATTCTCATCATTTGGTTAAGAATAAAAGTTTATGTGTTAAGTAACCCATGGTCCATACCTTGCTGTGAAAGACCTCCATTCACATGAATCATTTACTTAAACACAATGAGTTTTTTTCAATGAAAATTGTGCACAAATATAAAGAAGATTTCATGTTCAATTTTTGAGGAAAAATACTTTTATTAATATAAGTAAAAATTACATCAGAAGCCTAGTCTAAGAGGACATACATCCCAACAATCTCCCTCTTGCGCTCTAAGACTAAGTGAGTCCATAGATGCCCACGCCTATGGCATCTAAGTATCTTCTAAAGATTCTCTCAGCCAAAGGACAGATTATTCTCCTAGGCAATCTGTTCCACTACGACTTCCCGTCTCAGGATAAAATCTCGGATAAGGTAATACTTCTTCTCAATGTGTTTCTTCTTTTTATGGTTCCTGGGTTCTTTGGATTGTGAGATTGCACCAGTGTTGTCACAATATATCACAACCGGCTTGTCCTTTTTGGCATGACTCCAAGTTCTAAAATAAATTTCTGGAGCCAAACTGCTTTCTTGAATGCCTCCGAAGCAGCCACATACTTAGCTTCCATGTTTGAGTCAGTAATGCAAGATTGCTTAATACTCTTCCATGAAACGGCTCATCTGAACAAGGTAAAGACATATCCATTAGTGGATTTTCTCTCATCCTTATCCCTCTGGAAGTCTGAATTCGTGTATCTTGTAGGAAACAAGTCATCAACCCTGTAAACCTACATACAATATCTTGTACCCTTAAGATATTTGAGAATATACTTTACAGCCTACCAATGAACCTTCCAAATTTTGACTGATATCTACTAACTAAACTTACAGCAAAGCAGATATCTGACCTTGTATACAGCATGGCGTACATAAGACATCCCACAGCTGAAGCATATGGAATCCTACTCATTCTATCTTTTTCTTCTTGAGACTTTAGATAGTCCTTCGAGAAAAAAGATAACCCATGTCTACAAAGGATCAACGCTCCCTTGTATGAGTTCATGCTGAACTTGGCCAGTATCTTGTTAATGTATGTAGTTTGGGATAATTCTAACATTCTCTACTTCTTATTTCTAAGAAGCTTTATCCCGAGAATGTAATTGGCTTCACCCAAATCCTTTATACTAAATTGACTAGATAGTCAAACCTTGATAGATAACAATGTCCCTACATCATTTTCAATAAGTAGAATAACATCCACATATAGTACAAGAAAAATCACATTTATGCCTTCCAACTTCCTATACACACATGATTCATCCTTATTTTGAATGAAATCGTAAGATTTTACAGTCTCAGCTAAACAAATATTTCATGCTCTGGACACCTGCTTAAGTCTATAAATAGATTTCTTAAGTATACAAACTATATGTTTTTTGCCTTCAGTAATAAAACCATTCGATTAGGACATATAGATGTCTTACTAAGATGGCTAGTTAAGAATGCCATTTTGACATCCATTTGCCATATCTCGTAGTCATAATGACATACGATGGTAAGGAAGATACAGATGGATTTAAGCATGGCTACCAGGGAAAAGGTTTCCTCATAATCGATACATTCTTTCTGAGTATACCTTTTCTCCACAAGCCTAGTTTTAAAGGTTTCCATCTTCCCATCTGCTCCCCTCTTTCTCTTGTACACCCACTTATACCCAATGGGTTTTATCCTTTCAAATGATACAAGATCCTAAACTTGATTGAAGTACATAGATTCAATCTCGACTTTCATTGTCTCATACCATAAGTTTGCATCGGCATCAGCAATAGCCTCCTCGTATCTAGTGGGATTTTGTTCCTAATGGTCAGACACTAGGTCAAAGGCCTCTCCAATCTATCTTTCTGGAACCCTAGATATTCTCCCACTATGACGAGGCTCCGTTTTTATAGGTTCCTAAGGCTGTGCCTCTTTTTGTTCTATAATCGGGTTAGAAAAAGTCGATTCAGAAGATAACTTCTCCTCAAGTTCCAACCTAGTTGAATCTTTAGTGGATGTACTTTGATTATCCTCCAAGTATCTAGTATTAGTACTCACAAATACTTTTTGCTTCTTGGGATGATAAGAATAACCACCCTTTGTACCTTTTGGATACCTAACAAAATAGTATATGTGATCAGTACATAAGTTGGATAACCCCATATCTTGAGAAGATTTAGATTTGACTTACGCTCAGTCCACATCTCATAGAATATCCTAAGTATTGACTTGGAAGGTACCAAATTCAAAATATATACTGTTGTTTCTAGGGCATATCCCCAAAAAGATATTGAAAGAGTAGCATGAGACATCATGCTTCGGACTATTTCCATCAATGTCTTGTTCCTTCTCTCAGTTACACTGTTCTGCTAGGGTGTTCTTGTCGCAGAGAATTAGGATACTATCTCATAATGTACCATGTAGTCCTTGAATTTACCAATGAGGTATTATTCACTACGATCCGATTGTAAGGTCTTGATTAGTTTACTTGTCCGATACTCAACTTCAGCCTTAAACTCTTTAAACTTATCAAAAGAGTCAGACTTGCGTCTTATCAGGTAAACATAACCGTACCTGGTACAATCATCTGTGAAAGTGATATAGTACTTAAATCCCACTCTTATTGGTGTAGACAAAGGACCACACACATCAGTGTGAACAAGACTCAGTATCTCCTTGGCTCTATCCGCCTTTTGGTCATTTTTTTCATAAAACAGGATTCACACTAAGGCTAACTTTTTAATCTCAATACGTCTAAAGGCCCATCATGGATTAACCTTTGAATCTTCGTTGAGTTAATGTGATCCAACCTTAGATGCCAAATATATGAGTCATTGATATTAGTCTTTCTCTTTCTATTTAAATGTTTAGATTGAGCGTTATTTAAATGATTGTTAATAGGATTAATAAAGAATAGATTGACATGCATGTGTCCAGTACATATAACTTCTCTATTTCTACTAATAGTTATACTATAATAGAAAGAAACAAAATATCCTTAATTTATTAATTTTGCAACTGAAACCAAATTCTGTCTAAAACCAAGAACAAATAAAACATCCTTCAAAATAACTATTCTATTACAATCAAAAGTAAGTTTTAATTCTCCCACTGCAAGGGTCCAAACTTGTGCTCCATCTCCCACGCGTAGTCCATGTTCGTCCTTTTGGAGTCTTCTAATCTTTTTAAACCCTTGTAAGGAATTACAGATATAATCAATGGCTCGTGAATCAACAATCCAAGTGGAAATTGATCCAACCATTCATGTAGACTCTAGATAGAAAACATTATCTGTGGGATTTTTCTTAGCTTGAAGATCTGGACACTCTTTTTTTCAGTATCCATTTTTCCCACATTTGAAACATTTGCCCTTGGATTTGTCTTTGGGCTGGGACTTAGGCTAGTGTACTGCATTCCCTTCTTCTTCTTGAACTTTCTAGGCTTGGGCCTAGTTCTTGAAGAAGAAGCCATCATAGCCCTAACTTGTGGCTTCATGACCTTCTTTGCCACTTGAAACTCTTTCATAAACTTTGTTAAACTCATGTTTAACTTATTCATATTGTAAGTCAACTTGAACTGAGTAAAAGAGCTCGACAGAGATTCGAGAACCATGTCCACTTGCCTCTCGGGGTCAATGACAACCTTCAAGACTTCCGCTTCCTTGAAAACAGCAATCATTTTGAGCATGTGCTCTCTGGCTGATGTTTCTTCAGCCATCTTAGTGTTAATTATTGTTCGAAGAGCCTATTGCCTTGTGGGCTGGCTCTTATTCGTGAACATGATGGCTAGTGATGTGCTGATATCATATGCAGTTGTTATGTGCTCATATTTGGATTGGAGCACATTTGACATGGAAGCTAGTATATAGAATCAAGCTATCTCATCGGCTTTTTTTCATTCCTTCTTAGCCTCATGCTCCTCATCAATGAAACCTTCCCCGATCACAGGGTAGGTCTCGTAAATGACATATTTATACTCCTCTGCTGTGAGTATTATGTCCAGGTTTCTTTTTTAGTCTACATAGTTAGGATCCATTAGCTTATTCTCACGGAGAATAACAGCTAAAGGACTAAAAAAACCTCCACCAACCATTTTTGAAATTTAAAAAATAAAAAAAAAATTTAGAATTGTGAAAATAAAATAATTTTGTGCACTTTATCCTAATATTAAACTGATAATAGCTAACTCTATCACAATTATGAGGTTCTTCAGTATGACCAATATACTTGTATATTGGGTATATATAACTAGTTAGTTAAGACAGACTTGTACAAGATAATTTCTACACTATATCACCCATTGTGATTGTCTGAATGATCTAAATATCTAGGGCCTTAGGAAACATGACTTGAATATTTGCTTTAGAGTAACTCCCTTCGAAAGCAAAAATATTCTAAGAAGTCGTGGATCATTGGACTAAAAGCCTAAGAATGGTAGATGTTTTTTAGAAAGATGTTAGTACACTTTTTCCTCTCTAAATATACGGCGATGTGTAGATGGATATTTTAGTCATTTCACCTATAGGTCGAAGACATAGGTAATGCAGCATTATCCTTGAGGTCAATATTTTCTTATTATGATATTAAAAAATATTTAAAATATAAAATATAGTTATTTATATAACATGAGTATTTTGGTCATTTTAATAGCCAATGCGATGTATCTTTTTGGTCTTCGAAATAGCCCGTAAGTTCTAATTAATTTTAGGTCGAGAAAATGGTCTCAATTAAAAATATTTTATTTTATTCAGAAAATCTAATTTATTTTTGGACTGGAATAAAATAAAAGAACAAGTGAAATTAAATTTATTATCTAATTTAATTGATTAATAATTATTCAAGGCTTAAGCCCAAATTGAATAATTAAGAAATTAACCTGGGCATAAAAAAATTAAAAAGGCTTAAATAATTATTTTGGTTCATTTAAGCTCATTAATTATTTATTAAGTTATTTTAATAGGTCCAGAAAATAAATAATTAATGATTATTATTTTGGACTAATTGGATTCAAGAAAAATAATAAATTATTAATGATCAAATAGCTTGAACAAAATGATTTTTTTTTTGAATTCACGGAGCATAAGAGTTTAGATTAAACCAAACCTCTTCTGTTAGTAACCTCCAGGTGTTTTGAAATATCAAAACCCCAGTGTTTTGGTTATCAAAGTGAAGCCATGTGTTTTTCATACACTGAGAGCATACACACTAAGGAAAAAATAAAAACCAAAAGCTCAGTTTTTCATTCTTCTCTCTCGTTCTTATTTTTTCCTTTCTTCTTCTTAGTTTTGTTAATTAATAACAAGAAATCAAGAAGTGTTTGAGATAGTGAATTTTTTCGCCTAAGTTATTTCACCAACAAGTGTTTAGCCAGTGGAATATTTTGAACTCTCGAAAGCTTTGGTGTTCATGCCCCAAAGGAGTAGACATATCACAGGCTTTGATCTGGAGACAACTTTCAGGTGTGAAGAAGAAGCCCTGGCAATTTCATCGTCCACTTCGACATCGAAAATAGAGTTAAAATTCAGAGACATTAATTTTAAAAGCTTCTCCGTTGTGTGCTCTGAGTTTTCGTTGATTTTCTGGTTTCAGTTTTCGTAGCATGCTTGGCTTTTATGTTACTTCATAAGCATCACTTAAAACTTAATACAAACTGTGAGAATAAAATTATATTAAAACAAAATTTAAAACTATGCAAAACAAGAAAGCTTCTTGCTATGGCACACATGCACGACCATGCAAGGCTTGTGCCATGTTACACGGCCATGCATGTGTGTTTGCAAAGCCATGAAAAGCAAAACACATTTCATTGTTACATGGTTTTTCAACAAGCCATGAATCCCCTATTCTCTTATGTCCAAAATAATATTTTTAAAATCTCCATGACTTCCATTTCGTTCCTTTGGGCTCCTTTGACTCTTCTCATAAATTGTTGTTCCTTTTGAACTCTTTTTGGATCTCTTTTAACAACCCCACTTCTTAAAATCTTATTGGCTCTTAGCTTGTAGGCTTTGTTGACTTGAAAATCCTCTTAAAACCCTTAAATGTTGATTTTGTCCAAGGAACAATGAGTCTTGTCTTAGCCTTTCTTCCCCCTTCTTTAGATGGTCCTTCGTGCTTGGTATGATTCTTATCAAATCCCCCCTCCCCCATCTTATTTATTAACGATTTGTTTTCTCAGTAAAAAAGATCATTGTCTACTAGGATCTAGTCCACGAAAGGAAGTCCTTTTCTGATATAGAGCTAATATGATCATATGGATGCTTCCTTGAAAGAATCGAAAATAAAAAGTCAATTGCTTATTAACCAATTAGGAAAAGCAAACAAAATGGGTGGCATCTACTTACTTTCGATACGCATTCAAGGCCTTTAAAAGAATGGAGAATATGAACGGATCATATTTGTCTTCCTACTTGGAAGTTCCAGGGTCTATATTTAGAGTAAGATAGGACATAATATCTATTTTCCCTTACAGGATCTCGTCTGACCCCTTAAACTAGAAAAAAGCAATAAGGGATTCGTTCTCAAATCGATGCCTGCATTATAATTCAAACAAGTACTTTTGGATAGAAATCGAACTTTTGGCTTTTGATCCTCACCAACTCCCTTATTTTCTCTCTTCACAACCCAAGCTTACATTCTTATTTTACCTCCATTCTCATTCTTTTTCTCACTCTCTTGTTTGTCTCTCTTTTGCATTATACTCTTTTACATTTCTCTCCCTCCTTGCTCTTTTGCTCTTATTCTTCCGCTTTTATCTCATTTTTTGTCTCTTGGTTTGTTTTTCTCTCTCTTATTTTTCACTCTCTTTCTATCTTTTTTCCTCAAAATGTTTTGATCTCTAATCATCTCATTGGGGGACAATAGAAGAATAGTATATTTCTTTCCCTCTTTGTACAAAATATAAGTATTTCTCCTCCTCTTATGAACAACCTCTCTATCAAGTTGCGAAGGTCTCCATAGCAATAATTACTCAATATGTATGGAAAATACATCACAAATTACCTCATCTTTATATTTTCCTATGTCAAATGCAACCTTAACTTTTTTGTTCACCTTCATCTCACCATAATTATTCACCTATTAAAAGCTTATAAGGTTGTGGATGCTTCATAGTCTCTATTCCCAATTTCTCCCAATATCATTATATTGCATGACTTTTAATTAATAAGACATCTTGAGTAGAAGATATTATCCATTTGTAAATTATCCTTATCCTTAACAACATAAGTTCCCATGACCCTCTTAGTAACACCAATTAATGAACACTTTTATCCAACCACATTTATTTCTATACTATCTACTCCTTCTCAAGGCTTTGTGGTTTCTTTAAATGATAATATTGGTTACTCATTCTTCATGACTTTACCTTTCTTCTCTTTCTTTTGTTGATGTGAGATCACTCTCAATATGATTGTTTAAAGTATTCTTAGTCGTTTCATGCATTGTACACTTTTGCTCCTCAACAAGCTTATCAACATTATGCTTTTCTTTTTTGTCATCTCATATGTTGGCTATCATTTTCTTGTATAATTAGACTTTCCCTAACTTCTCCACATTCTTCTTCACTCTTTTGATTAAGCAAATCTTTCTTTTTTACTTCTTCTATCTTCTCCACTTTCTTAAATTCTTACAACTCATCTTGATCATTCTTTTCTTTTTGTTGTTGTAAGTCATCTACAGAACATTGAGTATTCAAAATTTCCTTAAACTCTTCACTCAATGTAATGGATAATTCCTAATTGTTCCCAACAACCTCAATATTTTCTTTAGCCTCCTTAACTTCAAGTGCAACTTTTTGCTTTTCAACACATTTCTTCTCTTCATATTCATATGCTTCAATGATCACCAATCTAAAGGGACAATACCACAAGTAAGCTCTTCAATACTTTTTTGTTGACTTTTAATTGTGAAACTTTGTGATTCAACACTTCTTCATTGACTAATCAATCTAGGACAACCACATGTATTATAGTCATATTCCTAAAAAGTAGTGCAAACACAATCTTGTCTTCTCCTAGTGCTATTTTTTGAAAAATTCTGCAATGTACTCCCTTCTCTTTACCTAGATCTTCTTGGACATTCATAGGAAGTGTGTTCATAACTCATAAAAGCATAGGACACATACTTTTTTTCATTTTACATGCCTCTCCTTGATTTTTGTAATTCACTCTTTGAATATTTTTGTAGTCCTCCAACTCATGCTCTATCATGCCAATAATTTATATTCTCATAATCATCTTTTTCATTTTTCAAATTATTTTTATCAAATATACAACCACCTCTACTTGAACTAGGATCCTCATAATAGTCACTACTAATATTTCTAATCTCCTTAGCGAATTGATTCCGACCATGGTGTATTTTTTTCAAAAGAGTTTTAGCCTAAAAATTTTAATTAGAAGCGTAGGAAATGTACTGTACTTCACTTCATTACATGTTTAGCACTCTTTTGAATGACACTCTTCACTCGTGTATACCATCTTTTTGGCTTTTATCAAAATAAGTTCACCCTCTTATTTTTTTCTCAAACTCTCAAATCCTTAATTAGTTCTTTCCAAATTATCCCCAAATAAAATGATTTAGTTCCATTAGTTAAAGTCAACTAAATTCCAAATATTCAACAAGATGAAAGTTTCTACGAAGAAATGAGCAAACACTTGAAGGATAAGACACAATCAAACAAGTGTTTCAAGTAAAAAGTTTGCCACACAAACTCAAAGTTTTCAAGGAGGATGTATACTGATATCCACAAAGTAAGCAGCATAAGGATTCAAGTAAACAAGGATAATATGAGATAGGACTTAAAGATAGATGAAATTTAAACTAATCCCAAAATAATTTAAGGAGATTATAATATAAATATTCAACCCACCAACAATAAGTTATATAACAAGTCTAATAAAAGTGAAATATATAAGTTAAGAACCCATATAAGGCATTGTAGAGAAATTTTAGTATTTCATCAAATACTTGGTAGGTAACTATTCAAATAAGGGATTTTCAAATATTGGAATGTTATCTCAACCCCAAGGAAACAAATTTGATAATCGACACTTCACTTAATACAATATTTTCACAAGGAATTCACGATACAAAAAGATAAAGTAGTTTGAAGTCAAGGATGCGCTAATTATTTCCAAGCTATAGTCAAGTTCATAAAACAAAAATTCCTGGTTGCAAATGGAAAGATATATCCCATTAAAATCAAGTTAAGAAACAAGAAAACTATAGGGATTCAATTAAGGAAGCATTTGTAGTCATATAAGAGTATTTCCAAGTCATAAGACAACAAATCAAACATTTGGAGTGTAAGTTTTGTTTACAGAAATTTTGAAGCAAATAGACCCAATAAAACTCAAAATTATTGCAATTTTAAACCTTAAATAACTACTCAAACATCAGCCCAACATGTAAGAACAATCCCACAACAAGTTCATAGATGAAATTTAAATTCCATACATATCAAAAATAGCAAAAAAAAAAAAAAAAAAGTTCTGAGATTTTAATTTTACAAGTAATATTTTTCAAGAAATTTGTACCTTTTACCAAGATATCTTGATTAGAATCAACACAAAGCCATCTCTGATACCATTTGAGACGATAGGCGGAAACCTCTCAAAATGATGCTTAAAACAAAAAACAAAGACTGATTTTCGAAGCTCAATAATAGCTCAAAACAGGGGAATTTTTGTCATTCAAATACTCATCATGTAAATGTACAAATTAAGCCCTTAAACCCATGAAACTAAACCACTCAAAGGATGATATTTCAAAACTCAAGAAACACAAATGAAAGCTCAAATTCGTGGCTAAAAATCTAAGAACAAGAATATAAGAATTGGTCGCACAATTCTCTACCTCATTCAACAAAAGAAAAACCCTAGAGAAATTACAACTAAGAACCTTATTTTAGTAGAGATTAGTCAACTATTTTAATACTCAAACACCTTTAATCCAATAAGGATTAAGAATAAGTAGGATAGAGAAAAGTAAGCACCCAACAAAGAATCCTAACAAGAATACTAGGTAAGCTAAGCTACCTAATGCCCAAGATAGAGAAACAAGATGAATTATGTCTTAAATTTAAAAACTAAAACCAAAAGTGGGACTAAACCTTTTGATTGGTCTTGACGTTTTAGGATGAGAACCTAAGAGGATCACCCTCACAACTTTCTCAAGAGTCTATTTGATTTCTATCAATATCCAAAATTCTTAAAAGAAGTTTTATAATGACATATATTGATACCCTGCCCTAGCTAATTTGCAACCCAATCTTAACTATTAAGTGGACTTAAGTTGTTAGGCCTTAAAACTTAATACAAATTGTGAGAATAAAATTATATTAAAATAAAATTTAAAACTATGCAAAACAAGAAAGCTTCTTATTATGCGACACATGCACGGCAGTTTTGCATGACCCTGCAAGGCAGAACACATTCCAGCCTTGCTTATTGCACTGCAACAAGTCATGTATTCCATGTGCTCTTGAGTCCAAAATTATATTTTTGAAGTCTCCATTGCTTGCATTTGCATTCTTTTGGACTTCCTTAACTTTCCGCATGAATTGTCATTAATTTTGAGCTTTTTTTGGACCTTCTTTCACAACTCATTTTTTGACAATATTATTAACTCTTAGCTTGTTGGCTTTGTTAGCCTAAAAATCTTCTGGAACCTCTTGAACGCTAATTTTACCTAATAAATCATGTGTCTTGTCTTGGCCTTCCTTCTCCCTTCTTTAAATGGTCCTTTATACCTAAGATGATTCCTATCAAACTCCAAATGTAACTATAAATTAAATGAAAAGAATGAGAACTTCTTTTGTTGCTAATTTAACAAAAAACACGAGTACATTTTGCTAATTGATAAATATCACAATGAAACTTAGAAATATCTAATTCTTGATACAAATGAAGAAACATAACTTTTAAATCCTAAATAATAGATGGCTTAAGTGATACAACCAAATGACATCTTTATTCAAGGAAGTAAGAAAAGATAAAGATAAATTGCTCCAACCCTTCTGAGATGATTCAAGGTAATAAAGGCCACATTTTCCCTTAGCAAGTCCAATCGCCTCGACCCTATTTCTAAAAAACACAATAAAAAGGGAAAAAAATAACCTAACATTTAAGATTATGGGTAAGTTTTTGAACGAAAACAATGTTGGTCGACAATTTTTATACATGAGGATAATTTTAATGACAAAGGTAGGTGTGATATGAATATCTCCAAACCCTACAACAGCAGCTAAAAAGTCATTGGTCATTACAATTTTTGTGTTACTAGGGCACGAGGTATAAGCATGGAAGAGTTGAAATGTAAGGTTTACATAGTCTATGGCACTAAATTTTATGATCCATGAATCAGTATAAATTTTGTCTAAAGTATTCATGAAAAGAGTAAATGAAGACTTACCTTAAAGCTAAAAAAGAAAAAAAATGCTCCAAGAGGTTTCTCAAGAGATCCCAACAAGCTTCTTAATTTCTCTATTTCTTCACAATTAAATCCTCCTATTACAAAATTTTCCTCAAGTTTAGGTTGCTCTGCCATATGTGCTTGAGGCCTTTGCTACCCTCCATGGTTTCTCCAATCTCGATTTGGTGATTTACTATTTAACCTCCAATATTTCACTCTTGTATGCCTCAATTTCTTGCAACAAGTGCACTAGAAATTGTTATCGCTCTCTTTCCACTACTTATCTCTACCCAGATGCTTGATCTATCTATTTTTGCATCTAAGGTTGATTTAACCATATTTTATGGTTCAAGCATAACATTTCTTTGGCTTTCTTCTGCTCGAATCAATGAAATTGTGTCTTTTAGAAATGGTGTATCCTTGCCAAGAATTTAGACTCTAACTTGATCAAATTCAAGCTTCAATCCAACAAAAAAAAAATAAATGATAATAATAAATCATGACACAATCTTTTACAATGAAGTTCTTCAAGATGGCAATATCCTTAGGGCAGTTCATCTCAAACACTCAGTAATGATCAAGTTCTTGTCACAGATTTTGCAACAAGTTTGTATACTCTATCACTGACTTATCTCTTTTTATAGTAGCTGCAGTCTTGACCTTGATCCCATACACTTGAATAGCATCATAGGCCTTTGAATATGTGCAACAAATGAAATACCAAATCTCCTTTGCTATATTAAAAAACATGCATATGTCGATAATTGTGGGATCCATAGAATCTTATAACTAAGACATTATCAAAATGTCAGATCATTCTTTACCAGCCTTGGTTCAAGAAAGGGGTAAAGTTTTCCTTTACCTTTAACATATGTGCAAATAAACTGGGACAATTTAAACGTAGTTCTTCCTGTTGAGCCTATTAGAGGGCCAAATATTGTGTAACTTTCCAATTTTCTGAATAGAGGGAATTGCGGTGGGAATTGCTAGTGATAGTAGTTTGTGAGGCTAACATGGTAAAGAAAAAAGATTTACAGCATCGGAATTGTAGAAAGAAAAATAAAGAGAAATGACAACAATAAAAGCTATATAATGCAGTAATGAAGGCCACTTGGTAGGCATCGCCTTTACAAGAAGCTCAAGCACACGAAAGGGGAATAACAATGCAAGGACCATGGACAAAATCAAGAGCCAAAAAAGGATTTCAAGAGAACCTTTAAGCATATATAAAGATACAATTGAGGATAGATGAGCCTTGAAGGACTTTGAAAGACTTCAATAAGCTAAATTTGTTCATTGTGCAAATGAAAATTTAAGGGATGGCAAAACAAAATCAAGAAGAAAAGAAACAATAAGTTTAGGAAGCTAGGAATAGGAGATGCACATATTGTAGCAAGAGTGTACCATAAGTAGTGCCAAATGAGTATTTTGCACAAGCTTCAGAAGTTGTGCACGACATCTCACATGGTCATGCTAGATGCCCATCATGATTATTCACAACCAAGTTTTTGGCTAGCACAGTCGTTGAAATCCAAACACAGCCATGCATCCTATAGCTACTTATGCTATGTTCTTATATTATCTTGTTTGACTTTGTTTTGAAAACTTTTCAATTTTCATGACTTGTATTAAGTTTGAAGGCCCTTAAACTTGTTATTGGGCCTCTTAAACTTTAAGGTTTGCAACCTAATAGTCCAGAGCAAGTAATTTATTTAATCTCTCTTAAAAGATACAAACAATAATTTTGGTTGATTAAACAAGATCAAAATTGAGAATTTGAGCATCTTGGGAAAAGTCCCTTCATTGTTCATTTTAAAATTGAAGACCGAGCAAAAGATTTTAGTCCTACATTTGCTTTGAGTCTAAAAATTCAAGAACAATTAGGTACTCTAATTAGGGTTTTAGAATCTAGGGTTCTT
Organism: Voacanga thouarsii; assembly: GCA_026120185.1. Classification (NCBI taxonomy): domain Eukaryota; kingdom Viridiplantae; phylum Streptophyta; class Magnoliopsida; order Gentianales; family Apocynaceae; genus Voacanga; species Voacanga thouarsii. Next base: position 2,271,082 of record JANUWF010001088.1, on the reverse strand, counting down.
CCTAGGTTTCCAATTAAGTGCCTACAATTTCCTATCCCTCTTATTCAATCCTCTTTGTTGAGAATTGAGTATTTGTGTTATTGATATAGACTAATTCCACTAAATTAGGAGTCCTAATTTGTTTGATTATTTAGGATTCTTATTTTTTGGATGAAATATTTAATTTGTGGTCAATTTTTATCATCTACTCTCTATATTGATTTCCTTCTTGTTTGATGTTAATTGGGCTACATTGAACCCTGATTTTGAGTTGTGATTGAGCCCCTTGAGCTCATATCAAATTGATATCAAAGCCGCAAAGAGTTTTGATTCTAATCAAAGCTTGAATTTTGATTAGATTTCCACAAAAAAAAAAAGAGAAAGAAACCCAAGAATAATACAGAAATTGAAGGCAAAACAAAGTAAATTCAGAAGTGCAAATTAGTCAAGAAAATGTCAAAATTCACTGATTACTTCTTGAATTAAGCATGTGGAAATACATTATTATGATTGTATTGAATTTGAGAAATGAAATTGACATGTATATTTGGTGAAATTATGCATATACAAGGGTGAAATTTCTAAAATATCATGAGTTACAAATTTCTATCTCTAACTAATTTTTGTAAAATATGTTTTATTGAATTATCTAACAATGACATAAGGTGATGAAGCATCTAGACACAATCAAGTTGGTCTAAGTAGACCATAAGGAGAACCATACAATGTGAGAATAGCTATTAAGTCTTTTGAAGAATTGCTATTGAAACAAAGAAAAACCTTACAAAGAAGTTTGAAGGCTACAAGAAGAAATATAACCGATTTGCAAATCTAACAAGGCCAATCCTTAATGGTAGCTCAAAGAAATGGTCAAGAATGTCAAGACATTTCTAGTCCAAGAATAAAGGATGACTTGAATATTCCTCCAATGAATGTACATTAAGGATAAGAGTAGGATGAATACTCAATTGGAAGTTGCCAATAAGCTCTATTGAGAGGAGAAAGATATGGGTTAATAGGAGGAAGAGGAAAAATGGAAGGACGGTTTGAAGGAAACTTGAGGAGACTAGAGAGGAACTTTGAAAGAGTTTACGGTTTGAAAGAGGAAGATCATAATGATGATTATAGTATGTAAAACAAGGGATTTGGGATAAAAGGTAAGAGAAGAGATGAAGAAATAGAGGAAAAGAAAATGAAACACATCAAAATGAAAGTTCCATTATTCCAAGGAAAGAGTGACCTAGAAGCTTACTTTGAGTGGACAAGAAAGATGAAAATCTTATTTAATTATCATGAAAATAGTGAAAGGACAAATGTGAAATTGGCAATTTTGAGATTTTCGAAGTATGCTGTTGTATTACCCTACCATAACTCGCTCTTAGAAATAAAGGGGATAATGAATCGCTTATCATTTCTTATATGCATTTGAATTTTAAATGTGCTTATCTGTGTTAGCCTAGTGTGTTTGTGGCATGATAGAGTAGTTTGAGTAAATGAGGGAACTATCTTGCTTATAACACTTTATATATGTTAAAATTTGATGTTATATGTTGAGTTAAGGTTGGGAATGATTTTGGTGGATAAAGGTGAACACAAGGACTAATATGGTCTACTGGTTAGAGCTTTGGGCTTATTATCTAGCAACTTGAGTTTGAATCCTAACTTTTACTCTATTTACTTGAATCCTTGTTTCCTTTATGCTTCTTGGCCGGTTTCCTTCTTGATCAGCCACCACTTTGAATTCAATTCTTAAAATTTCGGTGCATGTTTTATCAAGCAAAATTAGGGTGGAAATCTAATCCCAAGTTTCACTCTTTTTACTTTTACCTCAAATATCATCTACTCTATTTAACACCAATTCAATTTGCTAACTTTCCTCCCTTTTTATGCTTGACCAACATTTCCATTTTGATAATACCTATATTTGAACATTTCACTTCAATCTTGGAAGCCTAGAATTGTGGGGATAGGCGCTGCCAATTAGAGCCCTAAAGAATAGGAAATTGATTATCTAAAAGACCTTTATTTTAGCTAAAGCTCTTTTTTTTTTTTTTTTCCAAATGCCTGTTATCCTACTTCCATATGATTAATTTAGCTTTTTAATCCTAAGATTTGGTCGACATTGTAGCACTAAAAGCTCCTTGTAGAAAATGAAGGTTAGATATGTGAGACACATCTAGAGTTCTTCATACTCTTTTGCTTTAACTTTCCTTATCTTGCTTCCTTGTTCTAAGCTTGAAATTAGTCGGCATTAAGGCCTCCATTTCCTAAGTTTTTGCCATTAATGCCTGCCCTCAATTTACTCACATTATTACCCTTTTTGTGTACACAAATATATAGAAAATGGCTTTTGTGTTTGGACAGCCGAAATCAAGGAGTCTCTAACTCCTTGGAATTTTGAAATTTGAGTCAACCTTATCTAGTCTTTCCAATTTGAAGCTCTGCTCCAACTCCTCCTAAGTTCACTCTTCAAGATATTAAACTCTATTCCCTAAATAAGACACTCACTCACACAAGAATTTGCTCTCAGTTTCCCCCTCACTCTGTCTATTCTCCTTATTTATCTTCTTTTACCAAAGCTGACATACTCACATATTTTACCCCCTCAGGTGCACACTTTTTCTCTCCTCTTCTAACTCACAAAGATCAACATTCACTCACGTATTTGGCCTCACTCCTCCTCCTTATTTTCTTTCAAAATCGAAGCACACCCTTCTCCCTCTCAACTTCACTGTTTCTCTACGACTAAGCGCGCACACACACGGACCTAATCTCAACAAGACCAAGACTGCTCACACTCTTGAACAATCAAAGCTTCAACTGGCCTTAATAAAAAAACTTCAATCCTGCGGTGATAATCAAGTCTATCTCTAGAAAGTAAACACTTCTTCTTTTGCTCTTTTATTATTGTGAACCCTTAATTATTTAGATGATCATGAGTAGGGTTTAATATTGTTTTAGTGTGGTTTATGAATGCTGCTATGCTTTTCTCAAATCTAGTGATTTATGTTGTGAAGCCTTGATTTTAAGTTTGAGTACTTATGAAATCTAGTTATATGGATGATGTTAGTAATGAATTTGATTATATATGAGTTGGGAATATTAGATTCTTGTCAGTGTGATTATGCAAATAGGATTAGGACTTTGGTGTATATTCATTTAATGTAAGAGTTTTATACGTATATCTCTTTGTTGCTCAGACCTTTGGTTTAAGTGTTACACATTATATTAAGCATCAATATATGATTTTAATCTGATATTATGTGAGTGGGGCTGATAGAGTTTATTATATGAGAAGGTATGCATGTGGTAAATCTTTGATGTATATTACTAGGGAGATCGAAATGATTTTAGTATATGTTGTTTATGGAAATCGAGACTATTGGTAGAAGTTATATGATTCAAGTTGTATTTGTGACATGTACAGATGTATGTTTGTTGCTTATTATGTCATAGGGATCATATCTATTAGTAAGATGTATAAATTGAATCTATTAGGTAAATTAGTATGTTTTGTGTATATACTCCTTCTGTCCCAACAAAATTGACTTACTTACTATTTTGGACTGTCCAAAAAAATTTGATACTTTCTTTAAAAGAAAAGTTTTTACTATATAATTTATTATAAAATAATCAATATACTCCACATATATTATTTTTATATATTTAGATTTGACATAAAGTATTATAAGTCCCACATATTTCTTACTTTTATTATACTATATTATACTCTATTATTATTATATTCTAACTTTTACTTTTATATAAAATATTGTGCCAAGTCAACCACTATCAATTTTAGTGGAACGGGGGGAATATGTGGTATCTGGCTGGTTGATGAGATTTTGTGAGTTGTATTAGATGATCTTATTTGGTATGATCTAAGTGTTTAGGTGAATGCAAGAATTGAGCTTTGAAATATAATATTACATGTCAAGTGGAGTAGTTGGTAATTAGGATTCTATGAACTTTTGTTAGATGGAAGTGGGTATCAAGGTTTGAGCCACTCAGTAGCCTGAATATTTGAGTAAGCCTGAACAAGTAAGTCTGAGCAAGTAAATCTTTGCATCTCATGAAATTTCTTTTACTCTAGAGACTTTGTAAGTTTTTACATAAAATACACACCATTGCATAATGCTCAAATTTTGCAAATTTCATGCTATATTGAAATATTTTAATGCAAACTACTTTAGAAATGCTATGAGGAAAAGAATGTTGCATCAAAGATTTACACCCATCACTTGTCATACAATTTATGAACTCTACTCTAAAGCTCTTAAGCATTGATTTATACAAGAATTGTTGCATGGATTTAAACATTGAGTTTTACAATTATAGTTTCAAACATGAATTACTATTTGATTATAGAAAACACAAATAAGTTGATTATGTAGATTTTTGGGATTGAACTTGTCCCTAAGCAGGGATAGGAGAAACGTTCAATACTCATAAGAGTAGGCCATTAGTACTACTAGCCTTTAAAAGTTGGAGAAAGTCTTACGGTAGGAGGCCACCTCTGAAAGATAAACTTTTTCTGGATAAGGCAATAATACTAGTAAGTCAGGCCAATCCATGCTAGTAAATTAGTTCTAACTGGGACTATTATCTAGGGTTGGACAATCGGTAAGTTTGGGTGAGAGATTGAGAAGTATCTCACCTAATGAACTGACCACCCACGTTACTGTAATGCAGGGTTTCATAGCATTTTGTCGTGATACAATGTTTCATGACCAACTAATAAGGTTATGATGCAGAGTTTCATAACCTGCCTATTTGTTTTTAAAATGTACGGTACACTTTTCTAGAAAATTATTTCTTTAGCTACTTTTGCAGTAATGATATAATTAACTTAACTAGTTGAAAGCATGCAAATAAACCACTCAGTGATTTTGAAATTATTTTGCAAAGACCTGCATTTGTTTTCTCTCATTTTATCTAAACTTGCACCATGAAAGAATTTAAACAAATTTCATAGCATGCACAGGACTTACTAGAAAATCTTTCTCACTCAATTTCTATCATGGTTTTCAGGAGGATTCAATATAGATTGTGAGTTCTTAAAGCTTTGAAGATTTAGATTGATTTTTATTGTTCAATTTATGCAGAGGATGCTATTTATCTGTATTATTCTTTAGACTCTATATAAATATTGAGAAGCCATGTATTAAGTTTTAAATCATTCTTTTGAATTTTATTTGCACAAAAGACCCCTCGACCGTTTTGAGTCACGTAGGTAGACGGGGTATTACAACCTTAGTATCATAGGAACAAATAATCACAGATCGAATAATGATAGGAGAACAAATAGTTACCATTTGAGACTTGTTAAATAACTTAATAAGATCAAGATTTGTGCCTAACCATTATTACAATGAACTCTATCAAAGACTACAAGTGCTTAAATATGGAAGAAACAGTGTACAAGATTATGATAAAGACGTTGAGGTAACTATGATGAGGGAAAATGTAGTTTAAGATCACAAGGCAATAAAGGTAGGATTCTTGAGTAGATTTAATTGTAATGTAGCCAATATTGTCGAGCTTCATGCTTATGAAACAATTGAAGAGATAGTGCATATAAATATGAAGGTTGAAATATAATTGAAGAGGAAGACATTTACAAAGATTATTCTAAATGCTACCACCACTTCTAGCAAGCCACCTACTAAGAAGGAAGAGATTTCAAAGCTACCCGCTAGAGAGTACAACAAACCGAGAGAGGAATAGAATAAAGAAAAGGGAAGAACTATGAACAAACCTCAAAGAAGTAAGGACACAAAATGCTTTACATGCTTAGGCTATAGGCACACTTCTCATAAATGCCTTAGCAAAAAGGTTATGTATACTAATACACATGAGAAATCTCATTCACAAAAGAGGGTAAAGGAGAAGAACTAGAGGTAGGTTAAGAAAAGAAGGTTGAAGAAGAAGCCATGACTAGTGATTGGGTAATTGTAAGGCATTTGTGTTCACTATTTAGGGTAACAAGAAGTTAATTGAGTAATCAAGCTATTGAGGATGAAACTCATCAATAAAGGGAGAACAGATTCTATATAAGGTGTTTATTAATAAAGTGCCTTGTTATAGTAGGAGTTGTACTAATGTCATTAGTACAAACTTAGTGAAAGAATTAGTCTTGAATGTCAACAAACATCCTAAGCTATATAAGCTACAATAGCTCAATGATAACGGTTAATTGAGAGTGAAAAAGTAAGTGTTAGTGTCTTTTGATATAGGACAATACAAGGATGAAGTGCATTGTGATGTAATGCCTATGCAAACTGACCATATGCTATTATGGAGGCATTGGGAATATGACCAAAGTTTGGTGCATCATAGAAGAAGAAACACCTACTTAATTTTTAAAGAATGAATGAAATATACTCTTCTTTCACTATCTCCTAGTGAGGTAAATAAAGATTAAAAAAATCATGAAAGACAAAGAAAAATGGTATTCAAGAGAGATCACAAAAACAAAAGTGAAAAAAGAAAAAGTAAAAAGAAGGAATAGAGAGCTTAAAAAAAAAGAGATTTCAAAAGAAAAATAAAGGATGTAAGAATAAGTGAACTTCTTTTCTAAGGAAAATGAGGTTTTGAGGTAATGAAGGCCAAGGAACCGGTTACTTTACTTGTTTACAAATATTCTTATGTTTCTAATAATTATTCTAATGCTTCTTTGTCTAGTGCTATTGCAATCATTACTCAATATGATAAACCTTAGGGGGGGGGGGGAGGGGGGTGAATAAAGTTTATGACAAACAAATGCAAATTTGAAAGTTTTAATGCCCTTTAAAAAAAAAATGAATGCAAGAGTGTAGATAGGCATGTTTTAAACCAAAACGGAATGGTGAGAGAATAGTCTGAAATAAAGAGAATATAGAGTTGCTTTGCAACTTCAAGAATGTAAACGGGGATGTTTTTAAACCAGCACGGAATTGTGAGAAAATAGTTTGAAATAAAGACAGGTAGTTGATATATCTAGGACAGATTTACTGCAGAATGCACAGTCCTAAATGAGCCACAGATTTTGGAAGAAAAACATACAGTATTTAAAATCTGAAGATAGCAAAAATTCAGTGAGAAAATTTAGGCAAATAGTACAAGAAAAGACTCAAGGATTTATAGTAGCTCGATCCTTAAATGATCTATATTCACTACCTTAAGTTCTCACTTAAGGATTTCAACACCACTCACTAAAATCTTTTCCTAAATCAATAGTGGTAGGTGACACCAATCTTACATAAGAGGATCATCACTCTTGGTTTTACACTCAACCTCTTAAACACAACAATCAAGACTCACCCTAACTGAGTTTTACCTCATTAATCTTGATACAAAGCTGATTTAAGAGAGAGTACGGAGATAGTTCACAAATTGAGCAGAATAAGAACAACTAAGTACCAATACCTTTTACCTTTAGAATAATTTTATTTTATTTTGAAGTATAAATAAAAAGGAAAATTTTTGTATTCTAAGGTGTAAGAATGTTTGTGAAAGAGATAGCACAAAAATCTATATCAAAATCGAGTTCTAGAAGCTTTTATAGGAGCCAAATCCGAAGTCCCAATGGCTAGTAACAGCTAGTTACTTTCTATTAGGATTTCCAGGATTTTGGATTCATAAAGTGGAAAGATGTCCATCCAAAATGTGAGTCCAAAACGGTATTTTTGACAAAGAAATATATTTTGAAAAATGCTACAGATCATTAAATGATATTTTGGATTCAGAAGTCCATCCAAAACCACTTCATCCAAAAATTCAGATTTAGGAATATCCTTTTCTTTTGAAATAATTTTTAAGTACTTCAAGGTGAAACAAAACCGATCATGAGATAAAGAGACATAGGAATTTACAATTGATACCCTAACAATAATTCCTAATCTATAGTTCTTTCACAAAGGCTTCACGGTATGCGAGCTCTCAAGTTGAAGTTATATTTGATCAATCAAACATTTGGGTTCTATTTGTCTAAGAGCTGTTTAGCGGTCTTATTTGCATGCCTTAAAAGAATTGAGGTCGAATATGTCCTATTACATATAGATTACACAAGTTAGTCCACATATAGATTACACAAGTTAGTCCACATCAATGTTTGTATAAATCAAAACACAGGAGATTGGCCTTCGGGCTAACAATCTCTCCATTTTTAAGTGATAACAAATTTAATGGGATTGTGACGTTTACAAAAATGATATATATAGTATGGACATGTCAGACGGAAAGAAATAGGAATATATTTGTCTGAAATACGTTATCTCATTATAGGACTCAAAAAGTGCTTATGAGATTAAGATGAAAAAATTTAAACAACTTCTTATAAACATAGCTCAATGAGCCTATGGCCCAACTAACCTCTTTGTCCTCCTTCCTTCCATAAAAATGACTATTTCATATAGAAATGGCTAAATAATGGTCACAAAAGAAATGTATAAGTATGTACATGAAGAGATGTAGAGGATATATCATCAACAGCAATACTCCCCCTATGTATGTGCATATATGAACAGTAGATGAAGGATACTGACAATGAAGTGTGTTGAGAACTAACTGGGAATTTTGATTTTGGACTTTTAAATCATGCATCCAAAATAGGTTAAACTAAGATAGAAGATCACTTCTTCTAAAAGCAATTTTCGACTAGGGTTTTGGAATTGACAAATTTAGGATCCAAAACTCCCCCTAAGTTTGTACTGGGTAAAAAAAATTTCACAAGGATAATCAATGATTTTCAACTAAACCTAATTTTCTCAAGGAATTTAAACACAAAGAACTTTTCTATGCAACCAAAAAGAAACAACATAGTTTTCATAAGCATAAATGTCCTCATCATCCAAATATGCATTACAGCTTTCATCACAATCACATAGTCACTTTTGTATGCTAAAACACAAAATAAATTGCAAGTTCTCAATCCATATTCAACCAAATCACAGCGGAATAAGACCCACAGAATAAGACCAAAGATCACAAAGGCAGTTTATGTATATCCATAATGGCATTTTCTCAATCCATATCACTCGAGTTACATCAAGTTACACAGTTCATATAAATCAGAAGTACCAAGTCATAAACATAATAAATCCTAAATATAATCCAGATCAATTACAATCCAGATCAATCACCAAGTCATAATCATAATCAATCTTAGACACAATATAATTTCTCCCTCTTTTATCATCAATTAAAAAAAAAGTAAGGAATTTTACAAGATTGTCAGTGTAGTAAAATTGTTCATGCAGAATATATAAAACATAAAGCATATAAAATTGTTCATCAGAGTAAATTGTTTGTGCATCAGAAATCAGTAAGCAGTAAGCATCAGAGGCAAATCAAGAACTATGAACAGTCTAGGGCTCGGAGCTGGCTCCCTTCTTGGAATGCTGTCCAGCAATCCTATTGGACTTTGTCTAAACTACCACATATTTCACCTTGTGTCCCGAGAAGCTACTTGTGGGAATTGGCTTGTCAGTTGGCTTGTCTTTTGCAGTGGTGGCTGGATCAACAAATGGTGCAGTAGGGATCAGTTCAACTGGTTGAGATGGAATTTGTTCAACTGTGGGTGCTGTAGTAGGTGTAGCTGGAACTTCATTAGTGGCAGCTTTCTCAATTACAGAGGAGGGTCCAGAATCTTTTGCAGCCTCATCTTTGTGTGGAGAGAGAATGACTGGTTCATCGGAGACTTCTTCACTAGTCTTTTTCACTTTCTTTCCCTCTATGTTACTCAATCTATTTCCCAAATTCTGCAACTCAGTCTTAACTTCTGTGCTAAATCCATCAAATTTTTTAGCTAAATTGTTTAAGGCATTCAAGATGCACTGAGTCAGTCCACTTTCCCCAGTCTTTTGCTTGCCCTTATTTGAAGATTCCTCCGGTATTTCAGCCTTCCTTTTTGTTCCTATTGATGCAGCAAGTGTAGTCTTCTTTCCTTCGGCCTTGATTTTCATGAGCTTTTCCCTTTCCTCATCTAACACATCCCTAAACAAGACCCATTCATTGTTCACTTGTACAAATCCCATTTTCTCGAAGGATTCCACGCTGTATACATTTGTCTTAAGATGTCCAGAAGTACAAGTACTTAGATTCACGTTGAAATACCTAAAGACTTTTGTCAAGAGATTTTTATAGGGTAATGCCTTATGAGATGTATTTCTCAATTGAAGCATCAACTTCACTGTCAGAAAACTAAAACCGATTTGTCTTCCTTTAGACAGAGCCAACATTAGTATTATTTGCATAATACTCACGGATATTTTATGCCCAAAACTTGGAGCAACCATAGTAGACACCATATGGTGCAAAATCCTTCCAAAACCATGCAGTCACTTTGAATTTCTGTCATTTAAAATTTTAAAACTTTTCCCTCCAATAAACCTTACCTCAAACCTTCCCAAATCAAATAGGTCCGATTCTTCTGAAAATTTGTTCATTTCAAAGAATTGGATCCATCCATCTTCGACTCCAACAATTTAATTAAGCATTGGATGGTCAAATTACATATTTACAAAGCCTATTCTAGAGGTGTACCTGTAACACCCCAACTAAAAATAACAACGGAAGTATATTAATACTGGGTGTCGCCCCGTCTTGTAATACCCCGCCCAAAATCACCTTTGACTATAGGGAAAAGTCATGCATTGCATAGCATCTTCCATTTTATGTGAAAGCTAGAATAATTTTATTTGCATGACGCATGTGAATTTTCCCGTTGCTCTTGCATTTGAATTAATTGACGTGAAATAGTTATGTTGTTAAAGACTTGGTTAAGGGAGGTTTGGTCGAAGATTTGGAAGGATGAGCATTGGGGTGGTAAGAACTTCTTGTAGAAAAATTAGCATTGGAGTTGTTTTGGAATAGCGGGGAGGTTGGTGATTTCCTTTGGTGACCCGAGTTCGAATCCTACCTTTTGTGAAGTTAGTTTCTCTTCTTGAAATTCTTTTCCTTAAACCATTTCTTGTCTTGGCCGAAAAAGAATCTAGCTATCCTAGAGAAATTTTAGTATTTTTACTCTAAGAAAATAAGTCTCTATATTTATTTCCTAAATTCAAGGACTTTGATGTGAATAAAGTTCACTTTTAATTTTCAGCTTGTGTTCCTTAGGATTTTCGAAAAACCCTAGCTAGTAATTAAAATATTAGCTTGAATTTAGCTAGATAGATGTTGCCATGGATAGGTGGAATTAATGAGTCCTTTTCCTAGTAGGAAATCTTGTTGATTTTAATCCTAGAATGTTAGCTAAAAATCTGGAAAAAAATTCCAACAAGTGCCGCCACTTCTTGGAGGACCTTTAGCTCAATCCAAACTCTTCTAGGACTAGAGGAAATTCTATCAAAATTCTTGATAAAATCATATTTTATTTCAACCCAAATTCGACTAGGATTTTCTTCCTTTTCCCAGCTGAATTTCGGCAGTTTTGTATCAACATAAGCTGTCCGAAATTCCAGCCTTCTTAGCTACAATCCAACTCTGTAAATCCTAGCTCAAAACACCTAAATATTCCTCATCAATTCAGGGTACCTTAGCTGCACAAAACCAGAATTTTAGTCACACAAAACACTGAAATTCGTCCAGCTTATGCACAGGAATTTCGGCAGCTTGGTGCAGGAATTTCGGCCAGCTGTGGTGTTCCTAATCCAACCAAATTCTGCACACAAAACACATAAAAAAATCCCAGCTGATCAAGCTATTTTCAGCACCCAAAGCCCTCATCTTTTCTCTGGAAATTTCGGCAGAATTATAGCCTAAACAGCCGAATTTCTTCTCCTTTTGCTCAGCAATTTCGCACAGAATTTTCACAGCACTTGCACAGGATTTTTCAATTATCAAAAATCACTCAAACTCTTCCTTGTTTGGCCCAAAATTCTGAACACATTCAGCCCTTCCTTTGAGTAGTATTTCGGCCAGCATAAAGGAGCAAATTGCAGAATCTTTTCCTCCATTAAACTCACCTAAAATCGGCAGCAAGGAGACACGTAACAAGCTGAAATTTCGCCTTTGCTGTCCAAGAAACCTAAAGCCATTAGGAGTCTATCTAAACATCACCATCTAACCCTAAACCAATCTTCTCCAATTTTAAATTATAGCAACCGTCTACCCTCTCCATTCTACACGAAAATTTCAGCAACATCTCTCTGCAAATTTTCGAAAACTCAAGAGCTATTCTAAGCCAAAAGTCGAACACACCTTAAGGTAAGCATAAATCCCTTCAACCTCTTGATGCGTTTTCTCTAATGATTCTTTTCTCTTTCTTCTACCCTTAAATCACGCCCTATAGAGGCTGATTTCCTCTTCTTCCTTAATTTTCGATCAAGAGAAGCAAAGGAGGTAGCTTTTCTCTTCTTCTCAAGCGAACTCGGGACGATCACCATAGGAGCATCGAGACCTCATTACCCGGTAGTTGCAAGGTAAGGGAATACCCTCCCTTGATGCCGAAAGTAAAATTTAATGGTGTTTATTAGCAAGATAAACATGTGGTCGTAGTATATGATCTTTGGAGATTGAATAGTTTACTTGGAATTAAATAGGGGATTGTGAATTGTTGTGAAAATAAATAGGATTAGAGCATGTTTGAATTAATTGAGACCCTGATCATGATATTATATGGTTTAGATCAGGAGGATAACTGAGAAAAGCCAGCTGTGGATTTATCTCGTTATCTGAGGCATATCAAGTAAGTCCTTGCATAAACTCTTTTGTTAAATGTTGTGACGGTGAGTTTTTGCATAAACTCTTTTGTTAAATGTTGTGATGGCAAGTCTATGTTGTGAAGCTTTGTAAAGCTATTGTTAAACTATGTTTGCTTGGGGTGTAAACGTGGATATTTATTCTTTAAACGGTTTTGTCAAACTAACGATTTTAGCAAGAAAACTATTCTTTTCCTTAAATTTTTTTTAGAAATCTCTTTTAAAGAAAACCACGTTTTACAAAGCCAAGGTTTGGAAATATTTTAAATCAGAAATTGACGGATATATTCGTCGAGTACTCAATAAGGGTAGGCTAACAATACTAGTCTTGGAGGGCTAGCGTAAGTCTTCTGCCAGGAGGCCACCTCCAGAAGATGAACTTTGATTGAAAAGGCGACAGTGTTGGTTGGTCAGGCCGGTCCGAGCTAGCATTATACCTGAAAGGTATTATTTGTTTTCCCGGCATGGACACCCAGATGGTTTTGTTGGGTGTAGAGATGGAGGAGTATCTCACTCGGTGGGCTGTACACTCACCTTGATCAGAACGCCCAACGTGTGGTAATCTGGTTCGGACAAGGTACACAAAGTGTGGTGCCTTGGCCATTTTGTTCTCATGGAGCCCAACGTGTGGTGACATGACTTTTATCCGAGTGGAGGATTTATTTTGTACAAAGTGTAACAATGAGAAAAACCTACTCCTTCCGAAAAGAGATTGTTTATAACTTGCCAAATTATTTCTACAAATGTTTTACACTTTGCATACACGTACTATTCAAAACACCATGTGCACACACAGGTCTTACTGAGATTTATTCTCACACTGTTTTACATCATGTTTTCAGGAGATAGACTGTGCTGAGTCAGCGAGGCATGTAATAGTTGAAGATTTTGCTATTTTCTCTATCCAATCTAGGAGACATTTGTTGCTTATGCTTCTAAACAATATTTTGTTTTATTCCGTTTTGCTCCAAGTTGAGCCTGATGTAATAAGAGTATTTCTTTATTTATCTAAGTTGATCCTTTTGGAGATTGCCTTTATATTTTATACCTCGTTCTAAAGACCCCTTGTCCTACGGGACGGGGCGACATCCCCGCCCTTTTTGGGTAAGTAGTCGTGGGGTGTTACAAGTGGTATCAGAGATATGGTTTAGGTAATTACTTGACCTATGGGGTTCTATTTTCTTAAGTATTCTGACCTGGTGCTAATTTTTATCTTTTGTTTATAGGATGGTTAAAAGGGTTGTATCGGATGTCAGAGACTGGCCCGCTGGCTGCGGGAATCCACCTGCCCCACTACCCGTAGCCGATCCACCTGCGTCTGATTCAGAGAGAGAGCGTGAGCCGTCAGTGCTAGACGACTCGGTGGTTGAGATGGAGATAGAGGTCGAGGAGAGTCTAGGGGAAGATGAGGGAGATGAGGAGACGGCGGAGTTGAGTGAGGGAGAGGTAGACGATCTAGGGATTGAGGGAGACGATAAGAACGAGGGAGAGATGGTTGGGGTAGAAAGAGAGGACGAGGAGGTAATAGAGGTTGTCTCGGGAGAGAGAGACAGTAGGCAGTCAGCTCTAGGAGGGGTAGATAAGGGAAAGAGGAAGCTAGAATGAAGTCCTAAGGGGTGTGGACTTCGATATGGACTGGGTGTAGATGCCATGCTAAGGAGAAAGGGGTTGGTTGATCCATCTGTCTTGGGCAGTGAGAGGCATGCGCCTAAGGGTATAGTTAGATTAACATTGGATGAGTTCTATAAGACGGCCATGAGAGCCAAGAGATGCCGAGAGGGTGAGTTAGGGCAGCCAAGTGGGAGCGTTAGTTTCGCGAGGAACTACATAGGGAGACCCGATAGTTCCGTGGGGTGGCTGGTGGAATCGGCCTCTGACGACTCCGATACCTCTGTTGAAACTAGGGAGAGTCGAACATAGAAGACCAGCAACTTTTACTCTTTCTTTCTCTGGAATTTGCATACTTTTGCTTGTTTATCTTTTTCCTAAGGGAGCATGTGGCTCATAGGGCCTATCTATTATTTTAAATAAAAAGGGTAGCGTATGAGATGACCCCTTCTTTTCTGCAAAGAATGGTTTATATGACAAGCATGAGTTCCGTTTATTTCTTGATTTATCTCTGCACGTTATCATCACATTCTCTTTTAGATAAGTACATTACTATCAACTGATCATGCACCTAAGCATATTCTTTTCCCCCTTGATAACTAACTGACCCTGAGTGAATGTGATTAAGATGGCACCAAGACGCCGAACAGTTGTGCATAGCAAAACGGTGCAGGAGAGTGCATCCTCCATCCCGGAGTTTGAACAGATACGTCGTTCCACCCCCGATGTGGAAGAGCACCTGCCCGGAGAGCAGGAGATAGCTTCGGAGAGGTCACGGGATGTGACCATGGGTCAGGCCTTCAACAAGATGGCCTCGATCCTATAGAACCTGGCTAAAATGGTGGATAAGGTGGCTAGGAAACCACCGCAGGGAGAGGATGAGGCCCTGGAGCGTTTCCTGAAGTTCCAGCCTTCCACATTCCAGAGGGAGGTGGAACAGGATGAGAAAGCCGAGCAATGGATTGAGCAGATGGAGGACATTTTCGCTACTTTGCAGTACTCGAAAGAAAGGATGGTGAAATTTGCTGCTTTTCGGCTGAGAGGACCGTCCCGAGCATAGTGGCAGCGAGTACGGGGTGATTGGGACAAGGAGGAGCAGGAGTGGACCTGGGACGATTTTACGGAGGCTTTTCGGGCCGAGTACATTCCTTTATGGGTGGCTGAGAAGAGGGAGGACGAATTCCAGACCCTCAAGCAGGGAGGCATGACCGTGGCCCAATACGTAGCCCGATTCATGCAGTTGTCCAAGTACTGCAAGTGCTTGGTAGATATGGAGCAGAAGCGCACCCGGCAATTCGTGAAAGGGCTAAGGCCAGATTTGAGGAAGGCGTTGGCTCCATCACCGCCAACGTCGTACACCGCCGCAGTGGACGCAGCTTCCCAGACGGAGAACGAAGATCGGCACCGACCGGTGAACCGACCCCTCCAACCAAATCGTCCACCTATGAGGTCTTCAGGCAATAAGCGACCTGCAGGTTCTATGCCGTGGGGAAATCGGGGTAAGCAGCCTCGAGTGCCTATAGCCGGATCAATGCAAAGCAGTCTGAACTGCCGACTGTGTGGGAAGCGAGGCCACACCGAGAGAAATTGTTGGGGTAGCGGGGGTGTGAGAAGGTGTTTCAACTGCGGAGACCTAGGACATCTGAGGAACGTCTACCCCAAACCCTTAAGGACTGAGCAGACCGTGCCGACCCAACCAATGGGAGGCAATAGAGGTGCCGCTACTGGACCAGCCGAAGCAGGAGGCCTGAAGCCCCAGATGAAGGCCAAAGTTTTTGCCCTGAGCCGAGAGGAAGTCGGAGCGGACGCTGCCGTGATCGAAGGTAACCTTTCTATCCAAGGTTGTCTTGTTAATGTTCTGATAGATCCAGGATCTACACACTCTTATGTAAGTAAAGTATGTGCTTCACGTCTGGGCTGGGAAGGAAATGAGCTACCTTATACCCTAGTAGTTAGTTCCCCCTTGGGAAATGTGGTGGAAGCAGGCAAGAAAATGGGAAGTTGTGGAGTTGAGGTTGGGAAGGAGATTCTGGAGGCCGACCTTATAATCCTGGCCATGGACGATTATGACTTGATCTTGGGCATGGACTGGTTGTCAAAGCACGGAGCTCGTGTGGACTGCAAGATTAAGACGGTGCAGTTTGTGAGACCTGGGCGGGATGTAATTGAATTCAATGGCAAGAAAACGAAGGAACGGAAATTTCTTATTGCTGGAGCTAAAGCCCGGAAGTTGCTCAAGAAAGGATGTGCGGGATACTTGGCGTATCTCCTAAACAAACCAAAGGACCAGCGTACCTTGGAAAGTACGGAGGTAGTGAAAGACTTTTCGGATGTGTTCCCTACGGAGTTCACTTCCCTACCCCCTGAACGGGAAGTTGAGTTCACCGTGGATTTGATTCCCGGAGCAGAACTGGTATTCAAAACCCCCTATTGGATGGCACCGACAGAGTTGAAGGAGTTAAAGGAGCAATTGGAGGAATTGCTAAGGCAAGGCTACATTCGGCCGAGTACGTCACCATGGGGAGCCCTGGTGTTGTTTGTCAAGAAGAAAGATGGTACCTTGAGGCTATGTATCGACTATCGGGGACTGAACAATCTAACAATCAAGAATAAATACCCTCTACCCTTGATCGATGAGTTGTTTGATCAACTGCAAGGCGCTGCTTGTTTCTCGAAATTGGACCTACGGCAAGGATACTATCAGGTGAGGATCAAAGAAGAAGACATTCCTAAAACTGCATTCAACATGCGGTATGGCCATTACGAATTTGTAGTAATGCCGTTCGGTGTAACCAACACACCGGCAGTATTCATGGATTTGATGCATCGCATTTTCCAACCATACTTGGACAAGTTCGTAGTTATATTCATCGATGACATTTTGATCTACTCCAAAAATCCGAAGGACCACGCGGAGCACTTAAAGTTGGTCCTAGAGAAGCTGAGGGAATTCAAGCTTTACGCTAAGTTCAGTAAGTGTGAGTTTTGGCTGAGCTTAGTGTCTTTCCTTGGTCACGTGATATCCAAGGAGGGGATCAAGGTGGACCCTGCTAAGGTAGAAGCCGTAGCTAATTGGAAACAACCGGAGAACATTACCGAGATACGAAGTTTCCTTGGGTTGGCTGGGTACTATCGGCGTTTCATTAAAAATTTCTCCACTTTAGTTTCACCGATGACACGACTGTTGAAGAAGGATGTCGTTTTTGTTTGGAGTGAGAAGTGCGAGAAGAGCTTCTAAGAACTTAAGAGGAGGTTGATTTCAGCACCCGTACTGAGCCTGCCCGAGGCTGATAAGCCCTATGCACTCTATACAGATGCATCCAAGGAAGGACTAGGAGCTGTACTGATGCAGGAAGGGAAGGTCATAGCCTATGCATCTAGGAAGCTAAAGCCGCACGAAGTTAACTATCCCATGCATGACCTACAGCTAGCAGCTATAGTGTTCGCCTTGAAGAAATTGCGACATTACTTGTATGGTGCACAATACGAGGTTTTTACGGACCATAAGAGTTTGAAGTACATCTTCACGCAAAATGACTTGAATCTCCGGCAGTGTAGGTGGATGGAGTTCCTGGAAGAATATAAGTGCCCTATTAACTATCATCCGGGTAAAGCGAATGTGGTAGCAGACGCTCTAAGTCGAAAGGTGAAAATGGCACACTTGAGAATACAGGAGGTGTCGGCAGTCCAGGATATCCTGGAGAAAGAGGCGCAAGTGAAAAAGGCGAAGATCTGCATGAGCAACTTGACCCTAAAACCCGAGCTGAACCAGGAAATTGTATAAGGCCAACAGGGCAGTACAGAATTTCAAACTTTCAGGGAGAAAGAGAATGCGAGAGGAGGAGGCGAATTTCGAACCGATGAGAAAGGGGTATTATACTTTCGGGACCGGATTTGTGTACCGGACATCCAAGACTTAAGGAAGAGGATACTGGACGAAGCGCACAAGAGTAAATACACCATACACCCTGGGGAGGTAAAGATGTACCAAGACTTGAAGAGGAAATATTGGTGGGCTGGAATGAAGAAGGATATAGTTCAGCATGTGTCAACCTTCCTGACATGCCAGAAGGTTAAGAAGGAGCATAAGAAGTCTGCAGGGTTACTGCAACCGTTACCGATTCCCGAATGGAAATGGGAAGAGGTGACCATGGACTTTGTGACTGGCTTTCCGATGACCAAGTCACACAAAGATGCGATCTGGGTGGTAGTGGACCGATTGACCAAGACAAAGCATTTCATATCGATAAACGTAAGGGACTCAATGGAAAAGTTGGCGCAGACATATACCCGAGAAATTGTAAGGTTGCATGGTGTACCGTCGAGCATCGTATCGGATAGGGACCCTAGATTCACTTCAAGGTTCTGGGGTAAGTTCCAGGAGTCCCTAGGCACGACCCTGAAATTCAACACCTCTGCTCATCCGCAAACAGACGGTCAATCCGAAAGAGTCATTCAGATACTGGAAGACATGCTCCGAGCATGTATCTTGGACTTTGGAGATAAGTGAATTGAGTCTTTACCGCATGCGGAGTTAGCATATAACAACAGCTATCAGGCGTCGATCGGAATGGCGTCGTACGAAGCACTGTATGGGCGAAAATGGAAAGTACCGATATACTGGGGATGGACAGAATAAGGGAACGTTAAAAAGACTGGTGAAGTATGCATTCAGGAGATGACCGACAAGATTAAGTTAATTCGGGAAAGGCTAAGGGCAGCGCAAAGCAGACAAAAAAGTTATGCAGACACTAGGAGGAGGGAATTGGAGTTCCAAGTAGGTGACCGTGCATTCTTGAAGTTGACTCCTAGTAGAGGAATCCTGAAACATCCGAGGGGAGGGAAGTTGAGTCCTAGGTATTTGGGACCATTCCCGATATTGGAGAAAATTGGACCGGTTGCCTACCGATTGGATCTACCTGATGGTCTAACCGGGATGCATGATGTATTTCATGTCTCTCAGTTGAAAAGGTACAATCCCGATCCGAGTCATGTACTCAATGAGGAACCATTGGAGTTGCAACCCAATCTGAGTTATGTGGAGAGACCCGTCAAGATCTTGGAGCGGAGTATTAAGACGCTCCGAAACAAGCAGATACCCATGGTGAAAATACTTTGGGATCATCATGGGGCACAGGATGCAACGTGGGAAACGGAGGAATGGTTAAGACGGAAGTATCCGGGTATGCTCGAAGGGTATGAAATCTGAATTTCGGGACGAAATTCTCTTAAGAGGGAGGGGATGTAACACCCTGCCCAAAACCACCTTTGACTATGGGGAAAAGTCATGCATTGCATAACATCTTGCATTTTATATGGTAGCTAGAATAATTTTATTTGCATGACGCATGTGAATTTTCCCGTTGCTCTTGCATTTGAATTAATTGACGTGAAATAGTTATGTTGTTAAAGACTTGGTTAAGGGAGGTTTGATTGAAGATTTGGAAGGATGAGCATTAGGGTGGTAAGAACTTCTTGTAGAAAAATTAGCATTGGAGTTGTTTTGGAATAGCGGGGAGGTTGGTGATTTCCTTTGGTGACCCGAGTTCGAATCCTACCTTTTGTGAAGTTAGTTTCTCTTCTTGAAATTCTTTTCCTTAAACCATTTCTTGTCTTGGCCGAAAAAGAATCTAGCTATCCTAGAGAAATTTTAGTATTTTTACTCCAAGGAAATAAGTCTCTATATTTATTTCCTAAATTCAAGGACTTTGATGTGAATAAAGTTCACCTTTAATTTTCAGCTTGTGTTCCTTAGGATTTTCGAAAAACCCTAGCTAGTAATTAAAATATTAGCTTGACTTTAGCTAGATAGATGTTGCCATGGATAGGTGGAATTAATGAGTCCTTTTCCTAGTAGGAAATCTTGTTGATTTTAATCCTAGAATGTTAGCTAAAAATCTGGAAAAAAATTCCAGCAAGTGCCGCCACTTCTTGGAGGACCTTTAGCTCAATCCAAACTCTTCTAGGACTAGAGGAAATCCTATCCAAATCCTTGATAAAATCAGATTTTATTTCAACCCAAATTCAACTAGGATTTTCTTCCTTTTCCTAGCTGAATTTCGGCAGCTTTGTATCAACATAAGCTGTCCGAAATTCCAGCCTTCTTAGCTACAATTCAACTCTGTAAATCCTAGCTCAAAACACCTAAATATTCCTCATCAATTCAGGGTACCTTAGCTGCACAAAACCAGAATTTTAGTCACACAAAAACACTGAAATTCGTCCAGCTTATGCACAGGAATTTCGGCAGCTTGGTGCAGGAATTTCGGTCAGCTGTGGTGTTCCTAATCCAACCGAATTCTGCACACAAAACACATAAAAAAATCCCAGCTGATCAAGCTATTTTCAGCACCCAAAACCCTCATCTTTTCTCTGGAAATTTCGGCAGAATTACAGCCTAAACAGCCAGAATTTCTTCTCCTTTTGCTCAGCAATTTCGCACAGAATTTTCATAGCACTTGCACAGGATTTTTCAGTCATCAAAACTCACTCAAACTCTTCCTTGTTTGGCCCAAAATTCTGAACACATTCAGCCCTTCCTTTGAGCAGTATTTCGTCCAGCATAAAGAAGCAAATTGTAGAATCTTTTCCTCCATTAAACTCACCTAAAATCGACAGCAAGGAGACACGCAACAAGCTGAAATTTCGCCTTTGCTGTCCAAGAAACCTAAAGCCATTAGGAGTCTATCTAAACATCACCATCTAACCCTAAACCAATCTTCTTCAATTTTAAATCATATCAACCGTCTACCCTCTCCATTCTACACGAAAATTTCAGTAATATCTCTCTGCAAATTTTTGAAAACTCAAGAGCTATTCTAAGCCAAAAGTCAAACACACCTTAAGGTAAGCACAAATCCTTTCAACCTCTTGATGCCGTTTTCTCTAATGATTCTTTTCTCTTTCTTCTACCCTTAAATCATGCCCTATAGAGGCTGATTTCCTCTTCTTCCTTAATTTTCGGTCAAGAGAAGCAAATGAGGTAGCTTTTCTCTTCTTCTCAAGCGAACTCGGGACGATCACCATAGGAGCATCGAGACCTCATTACCCGGTAGTTGCAAGGTAAGGGAATACCCTCCCTTGATGCCGAAAGTAAAATTTAATGGTGTTTATTAGCAAGATAAACATGTGGTCGTAGTATATGATCTTTGGAGATTGAATAGTTTACTTGGAATTAAATAGGGGATTGTGAATTGTTGTGAAAATAAATAGGATTAGAGCATGTTTGAATTAATTGAGACCCTGATCATGATATTATATGGTTTAGATCAGGAGGATAACTGAGGAAAGCCAGCTGTGGATTTATCTCGTTATCTGAGGCATATCAAGTAAGTCCTTGCATAAACTCTTTTGTTAAATGTTGTGACGGTGAGTTTTTGCATAAACTCTTTTGTTAAATGTTGTGATGGCAAGTCTATGTTGTGAAGCTTTGTAAAGCTATTGTTAAACTATGTTTGCTTGGGGTGTAAACGTGGATATTTATTCTTTAAACGGTTTTGTCAAACTAACGATTTTAGCAAGAAAACTATTCTTTTCCTTAAATTTTTTTTAGAAATCTCTTTTAAAGAAAACCACGTTTTACAAAGCCAAGGTTTGGAAATATTTTGAATCAGGAATTGACGGATATATTCGTCGAGTACTCAATAAGGGTAGGCTAACAATACTAGTCTTGGAGGGCTAGCGTAAGTCTTCGCGCAGAGGCCACCTCCGGAAGATGAACTTTGATTGAAAAGGCGACAGTGTTGGTTGGTCAGGCCGGTCCGAGCTAGCATTATACCTGAAAGGTATTATTTGTTTTCCCGGCATGGACACCCAGATGGTTTTGTTGGGTGTAGAGATGGAGGAGTATCTCACCCGGTGGGCTGTACACTCACCTTGATCAGAACGCCCAACGTGTGGTAATCTGGTCCGGACAAGGTGCACAAAGTGTGGTGCCTTGGCCATTTTGTTCTCATGGAGCCCAACGTGTGGTGACATGACTTTTATCCGAATGGAGGATTTATTTTGTACAAAGTGTGACAATGAGAAAAACCCACTCCTTGCAAAAAGAGATTGTTTTTGACTTGCCAAATTATTTCTACAAATGTTTTACACTTTGCATACACGTACTATTCAAAACACCATGTGCACACACAGGACTTACTGAGATTTATTCTCACACCGTTTTACATCATGTTTTCAGGAGATAGAATGTGCTGAGTCAGCGAGGCATGTAATAGTTGAAGCTTTTGCTATTTTCTCTATCCGATCTAGGAGACATTTGTTGCTTATGCTTCTAAACAATATTTTATTTTATTCTGTTTTGCTCCAAGTTGAGCCTGATGTAATAAGAGTATTTCTTTATTTATCTAAGTTGATCCTTTTGGAGATTGCCTTTATATTTTATACCTCGTTCTAAAGACCCCTTGTCCTACGGGACGGGGCGACATCCCCGCCCTTTTTGGGTACGTAGTCGTGGGGTGTTACACGTCTAATTTCCTAGATAAGGGGTTTTTATAACGAAAATAATAGAGTAAACAAGGTCCAAATCCATATAATATCCTATACTGATGGTCATATACACACATAATAGAAAATCTCATTACGTGAAAATTTTCATTTCACATTAGTAATGAGGCACGTTATCAAAAGGGAAACGTTTGGACCTAAACTACTGTCACTGTGGTATCATCCTTCTATCCATTGGTCTGCTCAATTTCAGATCCTACAAAAGGGTAAGATAAAAGACACGTGTGAGTAAAAAATCACCCAGTGAGTCCCGTGTGCTAGTGCTTTATGAAAGAACAGAGTACATAAAACTTTTGTGGAGAAAGCATTTCATTTTCCATACATTTTCCAACTGAAAATAATTCTAAAACTCTTTAAAGAAGAGTTTATTTAGAATTCAATTATTTTTTAACAACAGTGTTTCAATTTCAAAACGTTGCCCTGATTTTCAAATCACAGATACTTCTCCAACAGAAGGTCGACCCGCGTGCAAAGCTCTCAAGGCTTCACCTTCGATATCACAGTCTCATTGTACTAATGACACAAGCCTATAGTACTCAACTGTGCATTGTCAGAAGGGTAAGTGCAAACAAGCACAATATCGAGTAATTCAAAATGTTTTTCTTACCATCGTAAGCCCAGGAATCCCAATACCAACCTTAATTATCATAAATTGGGGATCCTAATACCAACCTTACTTACCATTATTAATGCCAACCTTACTCACTAGTACAAATGCCAACCTTACTTACCATATGACTCATCTCAATGTCCTATCACCCTATTCGAAGTGAGACAATCCCTAGAACTAGGCCAAGTTACTAGGGCCGTCTTACTCTAAAGTAGGCTAGTACAAATATTAGAATCCTTGTTGAGTACTTAACGTTACCAATACCAACCTTTTTTTATTGATCAGGCCAGAGGGTTATCTGATCCCGTAGGATTTTCAAAACAAATATTTTTGGGGCAAAATAACATTTTTCAAACTTTGATCCCACTAATTTTCAAGTCAAATAATCATTTATATAGGCTCCGCAGGGCCAATCAATTTATTCCATAGGCACATCAAGCCAATAAAACAATTTCAGGGATCAAAAGTCGTTTTTTAGAAGTCAATCTCATCAAGAAAAATCATTTTCCAAAAACGTGTCAAAACAGGTTAAAGAGTTCTTTCTCACATTAAAACAAGTTTTCAGGAGTATTTGGGTCCTTTTTCTCCGTATTTGATCACAAAAGTCATTTCCAAAGGTATTCGGGTCATCTCACCCATACTCGATTTCGAAAAGACTTTTTGAGGGTATTCTAGTTATTTTACCTTTATTCAATTTGAAAAGTATTTACAAAAGTTTCAATAAGGATATTTCAGTCATTTACCGAATACTCGATTCTAAAAGTTTTCATAAAACATTCCAATAAGGACATTTGGATCATTTTTCAAATATCCGATTCCAAAAGAAACTCATTTTAAGAAATTCAGAATTCTAATCCCAAAAAAAATGATTAAATTCAAAATTTCCAAACACACTTACATAAAATGTTCCAATAAGGGCATTACAGTCAAGTTACAAATACCCAATTTCAAAATTTACCATTTTTCAAAAATCCCAAGTATTTAATCCAAAAGGACTAAATTCACAAAATTCATGCTTTAATCATTCATTAAGGTCTCCAAGCTAATTATGAAGTTCATTCAAGCCAAAATGGCATAAAACAAATCTTACTCGGATAAACCTTAAATATATTCAGGGATTTCCAAAACGGTATAAAACATGGCATTTCATGGAAAAACAAAGCACACTAACTTTCAAAAGGGTTTTAGAAATCCAAGGGATTTACCTCGTGTCCTAATTAAACTTTTTCGTTTACAACCGTTCGACCATCGTTTTTACCGTTTTCAACGTTCTATTGGCCATTTATTGATAAATCTTCATCAAACATCGTTTTTGGATCAAATCGTGTTTGGCCGAAGAGTAGCCGACATGCCCGACAGGTAGCTAAACGTCCAACCGATGTTTAGCCGACGGTTAGCCGATAGGGCCGATGGTTAGCCAACGGTTAAGGAAAACGTTCAACTTTCATTCACGTCGTTTTTTCGTCGTTTGATCAATTCTTTCGTTTTTCTTTTTCCACATCCTTTCTCCCTTCATATACAAGGGATTCACTTCATAATTCACATTCATTTCATCCAAAATCACATAATTATTCATCTTTAAACTCATCCATTTTCGGACTAAATTTCTGAAATTTCACTATTTCACACATGATTTTGTTTCGCACATAACTTTCAATCCACAACTTCGATTTGGCTCTACGATATACCAAAATGACCGTAAGACTCTTAACTTTAATTTTGTATAAGCCTTTTTCAGATTTCTAGTTTCTGTGACATGCTACTGGGCAAAAATAACCCCAATAGTTTTGGTTCAATTTCACTATTCATGCTTTCCTTTGTTTTTCTCTAGTCTTTAACACTTTGAAACCATTAATTCATTCAATTTTCCTCCAAATAATATTTAATTCTGTGATTTTCAAATTCCAATAGCTCACAAGAGTCATGCTTATTCAACACAAATATACTTCTTCTAATCAAAAGCTAGTATAATTCATTTCTCCAACCAAGTAACTTCTATTTTCATTCTACTTTGGTCATCATCTCATCAACCAAAAGCAATCCTTCAAACTAGCATGCATATTCAGTTCTTCCTCACACAAAATATTATCCATAAACCTCCTAGGCAGCCGACACACATAAGTATACATAAGGTTCAAACACAAAGTTCACAAACCCTAGCTTTTGATCTAAAATCAAGACATAAAAATCATATTTTCATGTTAAAACTCATACCAAAATAATCACCGTAATGAGATCTATGACTTTAATTATTGAAGCATAGACTTTTACCTTGTATGTGAGATTTCTTGGCTTGATTTTTCTCCAAGAACACCGAGAACACACACTTCTTTCTTTCTCTCTCTTTTTTCTTTTTCTCCTTATTTTTCTCTAACTTTTCTTTCCTTCCTTATAGCTGCACAAAATCTGGCTATTTTCACAACATTTCCACCGCCATTTTTTGGTCAAAATTGTGACCAAATTAGTCACACATTGTGGCTAACTTTACACATGTCATTTTCTTAATTTTTCACCATTTTCCTTATTATTTCTTAAGCTTATTTAATAAGCTTTTCCAATTACATAATCCCATAAATATTTCACTCCTCTAATGATATTTTAACACTTGTTTTCATCCACCAATCACAAGAAGCCATACGTCCAACTTTTCGACAGCATTTTCAATTTTTCTCAAAAATAACCAAAATCGGGTTCGAAATAAAAAATATTTTATTTTACTATTCAACTCAAAAAATTTCGCTAAGTCCATTGGTAATACTTAAATTCTTCAATTTTTTTCTCATTTTGGTCAAATTTGAGGTCAAAATCGTGGGTGCGGTGATGAAAATGCCCTCGGTGACCCGGATAGCATATTTCACACCAAAATATGTGTTTTATCGCACTGATCAATTTCTCTTCTTAGTGTACCCTCAAATTCTTATTTTTTTAATAATAGTAGCCTTCAAATATTTAGGGTACAGGTAGAATAAATCCAATAATTACATCTAGGTCCCAACAAAATATTATTGCACCAAAATATTCGTCTCATTACACCGATTAACTTTTGTTATGGCCATCGATACAAGTTCTCATTCTATTACAAGTAATAGCCAATCAAAGGTAAGAGTGTGGGTATTACAGTACCATTGTACAATAAAACCTCTGCCAGTCTCCTCAAGCCTTCTTTTTTCTCAAATTGGAATAAAATTCCCAAACCAGAGTGGCATACAATTTTTCATCAACAGACAACAAAGCCCCCCAACCAAGAGTCTCAAACATATTCAAAATATCAGCAAAGTTTAAGAATGCCTCAGTATCAACACGATAACCAGAAATCACAATCCTATTTCTCGATAGCCAGTCATTAAACTCAAATTTGCATTTTAAATCCAGAAATCGAGATACCTGAGTTTCAGAGCTTTCTTGTACAGGAAACTCTTATGATGAGTCAGACAATGAAGCTGTTTCTTTAGCGATGGTCTTCTTGCCTTTTTGTTTGATGGCGGGTTGGGTGTCGACAACAGCTTTCGTCTTTGCCGATGTTTTGTTTTTCTTGCCCTTCTTCATCTTTTGTTCAGTTTCTTTGTCTGATTTTGGGAGTTTTGCCATGGCAGTAGCGAGAGGAAGAGGGAAATATAAGAGAAACCAAAGGGCTTTAAAGGTAAGTGAATGAGCTACTTGAAAAGGGAAATATAAGAGAAAGCTTGAGCTCTAATGTTGTTCCTATTTTATTGCTTCTCAAGAAAAATGGGCACATGGAGGATGTACATAAATTGTAATGGCATAAACAATATAATAGTAAATATTATTATCCTATTCCTCCCCTCAATGAACTATATGATGTTTGTATTTTCTTAAAAATTGATTTGAAATCCGATTATAATCAAATAAGGATTAAGAAGGGGGTGAATGGAAAATAGTTTTCAAAACTGAATAACACTTGTATGAGTAGTTGATTATACCTTTTGGATTGTCTAATGCCCTTATCACTTTTATGAGATTGATACATCATTTTTTGAGGGAGTTTATTAGAAAATGTATTGTTGTGTACTTTGATGACCTTTTGATTTATGATTAAGTCTTATAAAGAGCATTTAAATCATCTTAAGTGTGTGTTAGTGGCTCTTTGTAGGGAAAGGTTGTATGCTAATTATGAAAAATGCTCTTTTTGCTTGGAAAAGATTACTTTCCTTAGATATACTGTAAGTTCAAAAGGGATTGAAGTTGATGAAGGAAAAATCAAAGCTGTCCAAGAGTGGCCAACACCTACCACTGTAACCAAGATTCGAAATTTTCATGAATTAGCTAATTTCTATAGAAAGTTTATCAAAAAAATTTACACCCCAATAGCTCCATTGACTGCAATTGTCAAGAAAACAATTGATTTTAAGTAGGGGAAGAACAAGAAAAAGCCTTAACTCCCTTAAAAAAAAGTTGAGACAAGCCTCTCTTCTAACTTTGCCAAATTTTGATAAAGTATTTGAAGTAGAGTGTAATGCAAGTAGGATAGGAATAGGAGCGTTTTTAACACAAAACCAAAAATCCATTACTTATGACAAAGAGTTCAACTATTCTACCTATAACAAAGAGCTCTATGCCTTAACTAGAAAACTTAACCATTGGAAACACTACCTTCTTCCTAAAGAATTTGTCATTCATACCAATCATGAATCTTTAAAACATCTCAAGGGTCAACAAAAATTGAACAAAAGACATGCGAGATGGATGGAGTTCATTAGCACCTTTCGATATGTGATTCGATACAAGAAAGGTAATAAGATTCGATGCAAGAAAGGTAAAGAGAATGTTGTTACTAATACATTGTCTAGAAGATATGCCCTCTTAAACTCTTTGGATACTAAACTACTTAATTTTGAAGTCATGAAATGCTTGTGTACTAATGATGATGAGTTTGTTGAAGTCCATCATGCTTGTGACATATGTGTTGTTGATAAATTCTATACATACGATGAATTCTTATTTAGAGAAGAGAAATTATATGTTCCTAATAGTTCTATTAGAGAGTCATTGACGAGGAAAGTACATAGTGGTGACTTGACACTTTTAGGGTTAACAAGACTCTAGATATTTTCTACAAGAGCACTTTTATTGATAAAAAATGAAGTGAGATATGATAGACTATGCTCAATGCATAACGTGTAAAAGAGTTAAATCTAGATCCTTACCACATAACTTATACACTCCTTTACCCATCCCAAAAGAACCTCAAACTAATATTTCTATGGATTTTATCTTGGGCTTACCTAGAACTAAGGGAGAAAAAGACTCTATATTTCTGATTGTTGATAGTTTCTTAGATTAATGATGCCTCTTTCATTGTGCATTTATTCTTCAAGGAAGTGGTAAGGCTACATGAAATACCTAGGAGCTTTGTATCGGATAGAGATTTCAAGTTTCTTAGTCATTTTTGGAGAATTTTCTAGAGTAAACTTAGTACTAACTTATTATTTTTTTCACAACTTGCCACCATTAAATGGATAGAAAAACAGATGTGGCCAATCGAACATTTACACAACTCTTGCGAGCAATTATAAAGAAGAACTTGAAGAATCAAGAAGAGTATTTGCCATATATAGAATTTGCTTACAATAGAACTACTTAGTCCAGTACATCTCATTCTCCTTTTAAGATTGAGTATAGTTTCAATTCACTAACTTCTTTAGATTTGATTCCTTTATCAATAGATAAAAAAGCGAGCCTTGATGGGAAGAAAAAGGCTAAAATAGTAAAATCTCTCCATAAAAAAGTAAAAGCACTTATTGAGAAGAAAAAATGAAGAGCTAACTTTTAAACACAACCAAGAGAGAAGAAATGTAAACTTTGAACCTGAAGATTGAGTCTAGGTTCACCTTCCTAAAGAAAACATTCTCAATGCACTATAAGTCCAAACTTGATTTAAGAGTAGATGGACCATTCAAAATTTTAGAGAAGTTTGGAGATAATACTTGCAAGATTGATCTACCCGTTGAGTATAATATGAGTGCAACTTTCAATGTTAGTGATCTTTCTTGATGATTTGTGGGTGAATCAACTTCAAAAATGGGGAAATGATATAAATCACCTTCAACAAGAAGCTGAAGCACAAGAAAGGGAAACAACGATGCAAAGACCATTGACGATATCAAAAGCCAAGAGATTCCAAGAGAACTTTCAAGCATATATGAAGGCACAATTAAAGATACATGAGCCTTCAAAGACTTTGGAAGACTTAAAAGAGCTAAATTTATTCGTAGTCCAAGTGGAAGTATAAGGGACGACCAAGGAAAACTAAGGAGAAAAGAAAGAACAAGTTTGGGAAGCTTAAAACAAGGGATATGTAGCTTGTAGCATGCGCATGCCACATCTCGTGTCAAATGAGCATTTTGCACAACCTTCAAAAGTTGTGCACGACATCTAACACAACAGTGCCATGGTCAAGCATATCCCAGTTTTTTTTTTGTCTTGTTCAACTTTATTTTGAAGATTTTTCAATTTTTACGACTTGTATTAATCTTTAAGGCCCAAACTTGTTATTGAGCCTCTTAAACCTTAGGGTTTGCAACCCAATAGCCTAAGGCAAGCAATGTATTTAATCTCTCTTATGAAACACAGTCACAAACAACCTTGATTGATTGAACAAGATCAAAATTGAAGGTTTGAATATCGTATGAGGAGTTCTCCATTGTTCTTTCCAGAATTCAAGATCAAGCAAAAGGCTTAGGTTTACCCTTATTTACAATCTCTAAAATTCAAGGATAATTCAGTTAGATACTCTAATTGGGGTCTTATAATCCAAATTATTCTAGGGTTCTTCCTAAATTTCCAATTAGATGTCTGCAATTTCTTATCCCTCTTGTTGAATCATCTTTACTAAGAATTGGGTATTTATGTGTTATTGTAGTAAACTAATTATACTAAATTAGGGATCCTAACTTGCTTGATCATCAATTATTCCTAGTTTGTGGATGAAGTATTTAATTGGTGATCAATTTCTATTTTGATTAGAGATCAATTTCTATTAAATTACGGATCAATTTCTATCATCTAATGCCTATTTTGATTACCTTCTTATTTGCTATTGATTGGGCTATATTGAGTCACGATTTTGAATGGTGATTGAGCCTCTTGAGCTCAGATCACTGTACGAAAGAGGACAATGGAAGAACAATCCTAAAAAGCCGTAGAGCTCTGATACCATGTAACAAAATATAATAAAAGAATTTTGAATTGCTTACTTCTCTTAATTGACTTTACACAATATTATATAATAGATTATCCCAAAAAAAATTACTCTTAAATCTAAATAACTATTTAATCAAATCCCTCTATTTAAATGATTAAACTAATATAATAATATCTCTTAAGGAATTTGAAACTAGTCTTCCTAATCTATTTACAATTCATTCTCCTAATCAATTTACAACTCATTTACACCTCAACAATTCACAATAACTAATCGAACGGAGGAATTCAGGTAACTGACAGACAAAAATCTATGGATTTGGTATGATCAATTGCAAAGCACTAGAAAATTAATAGCTGTACAATGCTCCAAACTGAATCTCAAAGCTCAGTAAAGCACCATTTTTCATTGATTCATCAGTCAATGAAGCAGAACCTGCTTTTATTGATGTGTGTGTATAGATGTACTGTGCAAAGACACCCATGACATTATGTCAAATAGCCCCAGCAAGCTCCACTGAAAGCCAATCATAATGCCTTTCAACGATCATGTTGGCAGGGTCTTCGAGATTGAAAAAGCTAACATAGGGAAGTTCATATGCTCCAAAACGAGGAAAGAAAAATGCTTGCAAATATCATCACCTAACCTAGGAAGGAAAAGTATTGACAGAGGTAGGAAAAAGAAATAAGCTGCGCATTGCTACAAAAGAGAGGAAACTAGTACTGCAGTAGTCATGGATAATACTGAAAATGGGATTTACATTTCATCATATACCAAATGTATAGCATGTATACAAAGAACTATGTACACAATTCTTTTGTAATATCTGTGCTACTGTATGTATAAAAATGCTCAATTTGATTTATATTCCAGAGATGGAACAGGATATAGACTAACTTTTTGTTTGATTTCACATGGTCACCTATATTCAGTCACTCCACTCTTATGTCATTTACTTGAGCAAATATCATCTATCTGTTAACAGGTTTCTATACTGGGTAATCAATTCTAATATTTACCAAGGTCTCAGTTTTGTGAAGACAACCATGCAGCAGTCAGTAGTAACAAGAAGACCAAACCCATTTGGGCACTGAGACCATGGGCAGAAGATATTGAGTGAGCACCTACAAGATGTACTGAGCCTGTAATCTCATCCTTCAATTTAATACTGGTCGAACCTGAAATCAACCAAAATTGATTACAAGAAAAATCTAAACACTGCAAGTAGCAATCCTGATTGCCACAATCTATTGGAATATCCAGCAGGATTAGTAGATTCAAATAAATTAAGCAGCTTGTCAATTTGTATTTTTGAACAACATAGAATAAGAGCCTGGACAATGCTAATCTTCATGTTTGCCCTATGGCTTAACCTCAAAGTTTCAAGAGTATCAAAGAGATGGTTAATGATGTGATATATGAAACATCCTTGCACTACTAGGACATTTTATCACACAGATCAAAATGCGGCACTTCTAGGACTATTACTGGCCAGGGAGAGGGTGGGGGAAAGTGAGTTCCTTAAAAGAGTTACACATCATTTGATAGATTGAAAGATAAAAGCAATGAAAATTTCTTGACAGAGCATTCATGTGTGAGGCTCACAATTAATTGAACTAATTGGAATTCACCATTTTTAAAAATCAAAATATTTTTATTTTTTAATTAAATGATAAAAATATCATAATCCTATTCCAAAAATATAAAAATTGCCACTTTTCATTGAATATAATATTACTTTCTCATTTTGGGTTGATCTCACAAAAACCAGCCTCAAAAGTCGTCACTGGTACTGGCAGCAATTTCAATGAGGCAACAAGCAACCAGGCAAATTGAGTTTTTCAACACACCATCAATGTTTGATTAAAGGTGCAAGTGATTCAATTCATGCAACAACTGAGCAGCTTCCAATTCATGTGATTCATTTGAGGAAGAGAATTGAGAAAAAGGTTTTTCCTTGCTGAAGTCTAATAGGGAAAGAGACTGGCACGGCATTGCTAGATCTGCAACCCAATCGAACCCAGCTGATTACAGTCTCCTAAAATGGATCTGAAGGTCACGCCGTCATGGTGAAGGAGAAGACAGCTTTTGGACGGAGTCAACATTTCTGGGCTTTGTGGAGATGGTGATGGTTTTTGGTGAAGAGGACTGCAGAGCTTAAGTTCAGATATTGCTTGGAGGTTTGGACCCAGATGGATTTAAAAACCAACAATTTGGCATTTGGCAGATACAGGCGAATTGGATTGTTTGATTACAAGGAAAGGAAGAGAAAAAATAAAAAGAAGAGAAGTTGCTAGTGCCAGTGGCGACTGTAAAATGGCCACTGGCAGTGCGATCTATATTTTAATTAAATGAGCCCCCCACTAATATTTTTATTGGTGCAAAGGTTTTTGAGGTTTGTATTGAAATTGCCATTTCCAGTGGCAATTTCTATACTTTTAGAATATGAATAAAAATTACAATAATGTTATCATTTAGTTAAAAAAAATTATAATATTTTGGTAAAGAAACTCTTGGAACTCAAGGGGAAATCAATAAGGGAAAGAGTGTGCCAAGAAACAGAAGCAATTCCACCCGCTACCCAAGAATAAACAGTTACTGAGCCTTAATCCTCTAAGCAAGAGGGGAAGACAATTAAGCCAGTCAAATCAGAATTTTGATTCACCCAAAAGCAAAAACCTTGACGAAACAAGTGCAATATTCTTATTTAGGAAATGTTGAATTTGCAATAGCATTATTCCCTTGATTAGAACACACCATAAACAAAGAACTATTCATAACATACATGCTTTCTATATATACTTACAGTTATATTCAGTCCATCCAATAGCTTGATTTTCCAGATCATATAAGACCAGTTTGTTTGAGAGTACCAAATCTGAAAAAACAAAAGAACAAAGTAATCTTACACAAAATGAGATGAAAAAATTAAAGATATTTCTGAAAACATAATTGATCAGGTTGCTAACACTGGGCACCAACTCCAGCATGATTGGCTGTTCTAAAGAAAATTCATCAAGTATCAGAACAAAGTAACCTATTAGACGTCATAGCATATTCAAATATGAAGGTAGTTACATCAAGACTAAGACCACCATACTGAGTTATCAATTTGCAAATTCCAAGAGCTGAGAATCAAAGGCTTGAATTTACAACTTCAAGAATTACATGGATTTTGTCTCAAAATCTTTACTTAGGTATTTATTTCCTTGAATGTACACAGAAGGTGATTGCTTACCATCTTACAAAAAATAAGTTAATAATATAGTCTAAATATGCCTCAAGTGTTTTAGGCTTTGAAGTAATAAAATAGAGTAATCAAGCTTCGCTTCTCAGTTCATAAAACTAGAAGACCGAAAGTTTTTATTCGAAAACAGATCAGATCTTATGGTCTAGAAACCAACTCCATGTAAATGTTATGTATACACAAGCAGAAAAGAGGCCCAAGTATCCGCTGCATGAAGCCCTTCTCTAACTATTGGAATATTTTTTAATTCCTATCGATTAAAACTTTGTCTCTTTATTTTGTAGGAGGCAACCACTTGTATGGATAGTTTGTGAAATTTGTTTCAAAAAAATTGATCAGAAAGAGCACAAAATTTTTTGAAATTTTGGTAAAGAATAATGTCCATTCAATTAACTAGAGATGGGATGATATAGTTGTTTTTGGCTTTCAAACTCTAGGATACTGCACAAGAAAGAGGGCAAGGAATTGTGGTTGTTTCTATATGGTAGAGGTAGTTTATTTGGATGGTCAGCACATAAACTGGAAATACTCAAAATCACTGAAATTTCGGTCACTCCACACTTAGAGAAGCACAGTATATATAAGACAAGCCCACAATGAGAAGGAAAATTTAAGCACTATATCCAGGAAAGCCAGTCAGAGTAATTACATAAAACCAACAAGAGGAGACTACAAAGGAAAAGGAGGGTATGTAGTAGTTATCATGGCACCTCCAACTTTGAGTACAATTTGGGAAAGAACTTCGTAATGGGCCACAAGAAGCAATTTCATAATGAAAACGTCTGCAGGAGACAATATTCAGGATGATTACTACTATATGTCACCTCCAACTATCATCTTTTACCATGTCTTCATTCGGAAGAGTCAGCCATAATTGTATAAAATAGAATTTTGTGTAGAAATGGATAGAGCTATTTGGTCCAAGCCCACCTTTAATTTACAAACTTTAGAGGGACTTGGAAATTATATTGGATATCAAACCACTGAAGCAAGAGCCTTTTGCCTAATTGTATTCAGATAACCATTTTTCTCAAGTAAATCTACAAAAATGATACGGAGAAGGTTGTCCAGCTGCTGTTTCCTATTGTTGAACAACTAGCAACCAGTATCATCACCTTCAGAGGGACTTGAGTTGGAAGCGATAAGGGAAGTTTTGCCACATTGTTAACCAGTTTTTAGACCACTAGGCAATGCTAAAAGCATTTCTAATATGCGTTCTTATTTTTTAGAAACGCATTTCATATTGCATTGTTTGAGAATGCATCTCAGTCTGAATAAAATTCCAAAAACAGCAAGGCAACGTAAGTTAAGACGTATCTATATCTCTTTTTTCTTTAACCACTTTATTCATCAACCAACTTTCAGCAGGCAACTTCAAAACTTGGCTAGAAATTAAGTTTAGATATTTCTATTACGTGGCAAAGATTTTCTTCTCCATTTTACTCTACCAAAGAAAGAAAATTCCTGATTTATACTGAGTCCTAAATCGGGGAAGTATTAGCCAAGCAAATTCATGTATATTTTTTGGGACAGCAGGTTATACAAAGGAAATGATGCTTCAAATATTTCTTTTTTGAATAAAGAAACACTAGCGTACTGAAATTTGCTTTCCAGTTTAATGCACTTGATTCAACTTGTCACACTAATCTCTCCATATTAAATAAAATAACCATATTTTATTTTGCATAAAGATTTCAAAAAAATTTTCATCATTTTTTGCCACCTTTATCATGCTGAACTATTAGGTGAGTTGTCTGTGATAGTAATGGTTTCAAATCCACTATTTTCTTTTAAGACTATCTTGCAGATGTTTATTTAATTATTTAGTTTTTCTTTTTGAAGGAAGGAAGGAAGAAAGTAGATATGTATTATGAAACATTTTCAAAACAGAAATATGGATATTGAACATGGGAGAGTGACTGTTTTTATTCATTTTCATTTTAAATTGTCTCTTTTTTTTGCTCTCTCTCCCTCCCCTCCCTCCCCCCCCCTCCTTTTTCTACTCCATGGACCGAACCCTTTGTTTTCTAGAATTGAAAATGGGCAGACAAAAGCATAATTGAGGTCTCATTGCCATTCAAAGATGAAAGAATAACTTTTCTTCTTGAAAAAATTAGAATGGACCTAAAAGTAGAAAAACAATGGCTGGGTCCATTAACATACTGCAAAATTATTTTTATCTCCAGGAGCCAAAACGCAAAAGCAAAAATAGCAGACACCAAGGAGGGAAAGGAGGACCAGCCGCCATGGAAATATATTTTTCTTTTTTAAGTCCAGGTAGGACTTTATGTTTTTTTATTCTTATTCAGATTGAGCCTCACTTTTTAGAAACGCATTTTTTAATCCCCCCCCCCCCCCCCCCTCTCTATCTTTGTATTCTCAAGGAAATTCTTCTATTGGAAAAATAAAAGACATAGAATGCATTTATTCAATGTGTTTTTATTTTTCAGCAATGCATTCAATCCGCCATGGTATATACTCTCAAAACAGGGCCATTTCATGAGCAAATTAAAAAAAAAAAACAGGGCCCAACTGGGCAAAAGCCCAAATTCATGTCCACTGCATTGTATGGATGAACAGATCACTGGAGTGGGCAAAAAGGTCAGACTGAAAGCACCTACATTTGGTGTTGGAAGCTGTAAATGCATAGCATCACTTCAGCTTGGACACACGGGAGTATCAAAGGTGGAAAACTGGTTCCACATCAATCATGACTGGTTAATTACTTCTCCAGAGGACAAGTGCTAACCACATGAAAGAAGGCAACAAATCCAACTCTTTCTTAGTCCACAATCTGTTGCAGGCACTCACTAATGTGCAGCATGGATTCCCAGTTGGTTGACGACACTTTCTCCAAACTCAATTCACCCTATCCACCCTCCATATAAAAGTGGCAACTATTAACCTAATAGGGAGGACTACTACATGGAAGAACACAACTATTTCTAACTTGGACAGAGCCAGGCCAAGAAAACTTTTACCTTATACAAGGAGCCAGAGTTATCAGGCACGCCGGCAGCCAATGCAGAGGCTCACCAGGCACAGGTCCATGACAAGAAACCACGTACTAACCAGTTCATTAGAGAGAGAGAGAGTCTGAAGGATCCACACTTCAATATCAACTGATTATATCAGCTGCTGTACTGTTAACAAATACGCACCACGAGTACTCATATTCTTCCTACTACTATTAGGGCTGTAAAGATTTAATACCAACTGGGGTTGTATTGTATATATTTAATGCAAATTTTTCCTTTTTCCCCTTGGGAAGGAGACTCATTTATCGATTTTTCTAGTTTCTTAGACTCCTTGTGGTGGACATTTATGTCATGCCTTCCCAGCTTGTGCAACACCTCTTGTACAATCACATGCATACCAAACCTCAATAGATTAAACACCACACCAAGTTTTAAGATGCATAGGTACCTTTCTAGTGGATTGAATACCTCTGCCTTTAAGCTTCTTGTTGCAGGTTTACAATTAGTACATAAAAACCCCAGAATTCAGTTTGGAGTACTGGAACTCTTACAGAGGAAATACGAGAGAAAGAGAAACACTCAATGGTAATAAAGTGCAATTCTCTAACATCAAGAGCAAGAAT
Source organism: Voacanga thouarsii (assembly GCA_026120185.1). Taxonomy (NCBI): domain Eukaryota; kingdom Viridiplantae; phylum Streptophyta; class Magnoliopsida; order Gentianales; family Apocynaceae; genus Voacanga; species Voacanga thouarsii. The sequence continues at coordinate 2,233,687 of JANUWF010001088.1, read as the reverse complement.
AATGAGAAGGTTCATTTCCAAACTAAAGAAGCTATCAGATAAAGCATAAACTAAAAAGAAAGGAGAGATTAATAGTGCATAAATCAACTCCCAGAGAAATTTTTTGGCGCCCTTTTAAACTTGGACTTTGTTTTTCTTCTTTTCCTTCTCTATCCATCTTTACAATTGGGGCATAATATTCAACTACCTAGTCCTAGAAAGTCTGTAGTATTAGTTAATTATTTGATTTTTCAGCTAATATTTATGTACATACAATCTTAATCTTTGGACAAAAACAATAGAAAACGACCACTCAAGTCTTTTCGCTATCTTTATACCCTGCCATACAAAAAAAATTTAAAAAAAAAGCACATTAAAAAAAAAAAAAAAGAATAGCTGATGAGCACAGATACAGTCACAGCCCAAACAATTTTTTTTTTTTTTTTTGGTGGTGGTGGGGTTGGGGTGTGTGTGGGGGAAACGTGTGGGTGGGGGAAGGATTTAGTATTCAAAGAACTGTCAAAGTACAACTTCAGGGAATCATTCATAATCCATCCTAAATCAGCACTCATTCAGAAAGGATCTAAAACACAGGCTGTTCAGATTCTTTTCCAATTGATGTAATAAGTCCAAAACAAATAATTTAGATTTAAGGATGTCAATTCATAGAATAAAGATTTTCAAATCCATCCATGAAAAATTTATATACAAAAGAAAAATCCTCCTATCCAAACTTCAATCTTGAAGGAAGATAATTAACAGTCACAACTAACCACTACAAAAATACCTACCTCCCAGAAGCGTTATATTTTTCTTATCGCCAGACAGCGCCCCACTGTTTTGCCAGCCAATACACATTAGACCGTCCTGACAAGGAACGGGAAATTGAAAATGTCAGTTAATCCAGCAAGCAGGTTGTCAGAGCTACAGCTTCATTTCCAAATAAAACGGCACAAAACAATCTGGTTCTGATTTTCAAATAAATTTCAACTTCGGCATTCTCTCTAATGTTGGTTAAGAGATGTTTTGAAGCTAAGTTAATCGGATTCCCAGATTGGAGCTAGGTGAACATGTTACAGATTCTCCAGTAATTCCAACACCACACCCCTACACCCCCCACCCCCCCCACCCCAGCACACCAAAAAAAAAATTTCTTCTCAATGGTAAATGAGCTTGCTTCTAATTCCCATTCTTCTTAGAAATCTCTCTTTCCCCAGTACATCCACAGAGAGTATTGCCTCATCCACTTTCAATTTTCTATTAAACACCGATTATTAGATCATGCATTCTTAAAGAACTTGCCTATATTTTTCATGCATCCTAATCGATTTGATTCTCATATAACTGATGAAGCTTGTAAATCATATTTTTCATTACCAGAAATCCAAAAGTCAATGCGCAAATAGTTGTGCATGAATCTTTTGACAAGTTCAATTGCTGTTCATGCTATAGTCCAATCATTGGCTGCAGTTGGTCCGGAAAATCTACTTTGCAATTGCTTATTCAGAAAAAGTTCCCTGATTTGCTTTGAGTATTAGAGCTAACATATCAAGAAAATAACTGATATAGAGTGAATGGATTGATGAACAACAAAGCCAAGCTCAAGCACTCAGCAAACTGAAGTGAACTGTTTGTCGCATATTGTGTGGCAAATTCACACTATTCACATTATGATTATCTGGTAATTCCATCGCAATCAAGCAATGTGCTCCACTTGCATGTACTGAGATAGACGGGCAAGGTACAAAAAATCAACTATTTAGCTGATTGATCATAATCATGTTTACCGACAAATTTCACCGCTGGAATAGGAAATGTCAACATGTAAATGAGCTGTAAATTGATTAAGATAATGAGTTGTAAATAGATTAGGAAGATCAATTTCAAATCCCTTAAATGAAGGGATATGATTAGATTAGTTTAATCCCTTAAATGGAGGAATTTGATTAGATTTAGAAGTGATCTTTTTTCTCTTGTAATCTACTATATAATACCGTATAAAATCAATTCATATGAGTAAGAAATTCAGAATCCTTTTTCTCATATTTCTTTTCATTGTATCAGAGCCCTAGGGCTTTCTGAGATTATTCTTCTTCTCTATTGAGCAGCCTTCATTGCTGCAGTCTTCTCTTTTGAGCAGCCTTCATTGCTGCATTGTCCAGCCTTCATCACTGTCATTTCTCTTTATTTTTCCCTTCTCCACTTCCTGTTCGGGCAGCCTTAATTGTTGCAAAGCTCTTTCCTGCACCATGTCAACCTCCCAAAGGCTTCAAGCACACTTGACGAAGCAGCCTAAAATTGAGAAAAAATCTGCAATAGGAGGGTTTAATAGTTAAGAAATTGAGAAACCGAGAAGCTTGTTGGGGTCTCTTGAGAAGCCTTCTGGAGTGTGTTCTTTGGCTCTTTCAAGTAAATCTTCATTTTCTTTTTGCATGAATGCCTTAGACAAAATTTTTGCCGACTCATGGATGATAGACTCCAGTGCCACATACCATATGACTCCTACATCTCAACTCTTCCACACCTATACCCCTTGCCCAAGTAACAGAAAAATTGTAATGGTTCTTTAGCTACCGTTGTAGAGTACAGAGATATTCATATCACACCAACCCTTGTCCTTGAAAATGTCCTTCATATGCCAAAACTATCGACCAGCCTTGTTTCCATTCAAAAGCTTGCATGTGATCTTAAATGTTATGCTATTTTTTTTTCCCCTTCTAATTGTGCTTTTCAAGAACAGGGCTCGGAGAGGAGGATTGGACTTGCAAAGGAAAGAAGCGGCCTTTATTATCTTGAATCATCTCAAAAGGGTAGGAGCAATTAATCCTCGAATAAAGATGTCATTTGGCTGTATCACTTACAGCTAGGTCATCCATCATTTAGGATTTTAAAAATCATGTTTCCTCATTTGTGTCAAGGATTAGATATCTTTGAGTTTCATTGTGACATTTGTGAATTGGCAAAATATACTCATGTATCTTTTCTTATTAGCAACAAACGAAGTTCTCATCCTTTCCATTTAATTCATAGTGACATATAGGGCCCTTCTACTATACCTAATGTTTTTGGGGCTCGTTGGTTTGTATACTTGATTCATGATTGCACTCAGGTTACATGACTCTTTCTTCTTAAACAAAAATATGAGGTTACCATTGTTATACCTAATTTCTACTCAATGGTTCAAAACCAATTTGGGGTTCAAATAAAAAGGTTTAGACCCGACAATGCTAGAGATTACTTCAACCAAATTTTATCCCCTACTTTCAATCACAAGGAATCATCCATGATTCATCTGTGTTAACACACCTCAACAAAATGAGGCAGGCGAAAGGAAAAATAGACATTTACTCAACCCCACCCACACTTTACTCTTTCAAGGGAATGTTCCTAAGTCCCATTAGGGAGAGGTTGTTCTCATTGCCACATACATAATAAATAGACTTCTCTCATATGTGTTAGACAACAAAAGTTCCATAGATATTCTTAATAGTTTCTACCCTATTTTCCGAACCTCAAATAGTCTCACACCTAGTATATTTGGGTGCACTGCACTGTTCATGTCCACAATCAACATAGAAGCAAGATAGACTCCCGAGAAATCAAATGTGTCTTCCTTGGTTACTCATCCACTCAAAAGGGATACAAGTGCTACCATCCATCCTCTAGCAAGTTTTCCATCTCAATAGATATCACCTTTGCTAAAAATATACCTTTTTTCTTCAACTCCTCTCTTCAGGGAGAGATTTCAATAATGGAAGATGGTACTTATGAATCCTTTGAACCAATTAAAACCCTTGATCTTCCTCATGTTCTAGTCCATGTTGCTAAACCCAAGTTCTTTGATTCAATCACATGTGAGTCTCCTAATTTTGCCACTGAACCTGAGTCACCTCTTATCCCAACTAGTGTTGATCACAATTCTCCAAGGTTCTCTCAGGGTATTCAAGGAGAACTGTTCCACAACTGACACAAGTCCAAGAATCCAAGTTAGACTCTGGGAATGAGATCATGGTAACATTCGACCCACCTTTACACATACAATATGTTAAAACCTCTATTGACCCAGCTAATGAGTTAGACCTTCCCATTGCTATTAGAAAAGGCACAAGAGAATGCACTAAGCAACCACTTTATCCACTATCTTACTATGTCTCTCTTAAACGCCTATAACCAACCCACAAAAGGTTCGTTGAAAGTTTAAACACCATTGCTATTCCTAACACTATTTCTGAGGCATTGTCAAAAAGGGAATGGAATGAAAGAGGAAATCAGTCCACTAGAAAAGAATAGAATATGGGATATTGTCAATATACCGAAAGGGAAAAACATTGTTGATTGCAAGTGAATTTTCCACTAAAATACAAGGTTGATGGATCCCTATATAATGCAGATCGGTGGCCAAAGGATACACTCAAACCTATGGTGTTGATTATCAAGAGATGTTTGCTCTAGTGGCAAAAATGCATACTGTGAGAATTTTGCCATCATTGGCTGCTCACTTGAATTGGTTACCATATGACGTTAAGAATGCATTGCTCCAAGGAGACTTAGATGAAGAAATCTACATAAACATACCACCAAGATTTGTTGTGAACGTAAGAAACAAGGTGTATAAGCTGAGAAAGGCTCTTTGTGGATTAAAACAGTCTCCCAGAACATGTTTTGGGAGATTTGCAAAAGTAATGAAAGATTCTAGATATAAACAAAGCCAAGGTGAGTACACTCTCTTCATTAAGCATTCAGTTGCAGGGGGGGGGTTATAGCTCTTGGATGACATCATAGTAACTAGAAATGATGAGGGTGAGAAACATAAGTTGAAACAGAAACTAATGAAAAAGTTTGAGATAAAGGAATTAGGGAAACTAAAGTACCTCCTTAGTATTGAGATGGCATATTCCAGACATGGGACCTTTATATCCCAACAGAAGTATGCAACTGATTTATTCACAGAAAAATGAAAGACTTGGTGCAAGCCAGTCTCTACCTAAACAGATCCAAACCATAAGTTGGGAGAAGCAAAAGAAGAACCAGTTGTTAATAAAAGAATGTACCAGAGGTTGCTGGGAGACCCATATGCCTTACTCAAACTTGGCCAGACATAGCATACTCAATGAGCATAATCAGTCAATTCATGCATGAACCAAGAGAACCTCATCTTCAAGCAGCTTACAGGGTGCTACATTACTTGAAAGGCAATCCAAGAAAAGGGATTTTGTTCAAAAAGAATGATACTCTTGCTCTAGAAGCTTATACTGATGCTGACTATGTAAGTTCCCTAGTAGACAGAAGATTAGTCACAGGACATTGTACTTTTCTTAGAGGTAATTTGGTGACATGGAGGACCAAGAAGAAGAAAGTGGGGGCGAGGTCATCCGCAGAATCAGAATTCAGAGCTATTGCTGAAGGATTATGTGAACTACTTTACCTGAAGATTATTCTAGATGATTTGAGAGTCAAATAGGAAGGTCCTATGAGGCTTTACTGTGACAAGTCAGCTATCAGTATTGCTCATAATCCTATACAACATGATAGGACAAAGTATATTGAAATTGATAGACATTTCATTAAAGAAAAATTGGAGGAAGGGTCAGTAAGCATGCCCTATGTTCCATCAAAACACCAATTAGCTAATGTTCTAAGAAAGGGCTGAACAATTCGAGTTCCCATGATCCTGCTTTCAAGCTAGGAATAGAAGATATATATTCCTCAGCTTGAGAGGGAGTGAAGATGTAAATGAACTGTAAATTGATTAGGATAATGAGTTGTAAACAGATTAGGAAGATCAATTTTAAATCCCTTAATGAAGGTATAAGATAAGATTAGTTTAATCCCTTAAATGGAGGGATTTGATTAGATTAAGCAATAACCTTTTTCCTCTTGTAATCTACCATATAATATTGTGTAAAGTCAATTCATAAGAGTAAGAAATTCAAAATCATTTTCTCATATTTCCTTTTAGGAAAATTGCATTTCAATCCCCATCCCTTCTCACTAATACAAACAAGCACAAAGCATCCACCTAACCCCACAAGTAGTGTTAAATCTTCTTTCTCAACCCACATAAAAAAAAAATCCCAATTTTTGAAACCAATGCAACAATGTGAAAAACTATCCGTATTACATCACTATAGCAAGATAGTAGGGTTTGCACACTCATTTTCAAAAGCAGAGACGCCAAGTGAAACTTGCATAACTAACCAGAAATATCACTTCAGCTAGTGTTTCAAAGACTAAAGAAAAGTTTAGACATCCAGGAAAAACTCTAATGTTGTGACATTTCAAAATCATAAAACTTCTTCTGTTCTTTGCAAGGTGTTTCCTTCCACCACAACTGGACGTTTGTAGACTCTTCACAAGACACTTTCACAGCTTTGTTACTGCATTCACCTGATCACTTCCATTATTCAACCAATTTTCAGTATCAAAAAGCAATCTCCTGACCTCATAGATGTCAAGGAAATGCCAAAATTCTCAAACCGTTTAAATCCATTGCAATGACTAGGAAATGCTTTTGTAGTCAAGATTCTCTAGCCATAGCTTTTATGCTTTAATTCAAGACCTCTGTACCATGGATACCCACATTTTAACTTGTGAGAAGAGAGTAGTTTCCAATTCATACAATGTAAAACTTGACAAATAACCCAACAAACATACAAAAGGGAATGCAAACAAACATGCAATTGATTTATGAAGAACAAAACTATCAATACAAAAGCAGAACTTGTATGACACAACATACTTACAAGGGGAAACAGATAGTCACGGGGATAAACTTTCAAATAAAGGGAACTTCCAAAGTGAAAAGTGACAGAAGGAAAACCATCATCGACACTGCAACCAAAGAAAGCAGAAGTTATTGCATTAAATAGTTTTTCAAGGTAACCACTAGGGGAGAAAATCTACACCGAAATATGGAATCATACAACTCAAACGAGTATTAAGAAAGCAGACCTAGACACAAAATTTTAGCTGAAAGGAATGGAAGATAAAATCATAAAATAATCCTTCAATGATATTACCAAAAAACTAGAAGTAACCACCAAGAAACACCATCGAACGTGCAAAAGCAACGGGAAATGTTTAGCACTAATTATACACATTTAGTTCATTCCAAGTTCTATGGATGAATTGTTGAGATTTTTGTCACTTTCAAATATGGAACAGGTGATAATAATTCGAAATCATATGCATGGTGAAATGAAGTCGTCAATGCTTTAGCATTGCTTTATTGGCCATATTATATTTCAGAAAAGCACAACAAATCTTTTGCTTAGATAAGATTCAGATGTTCATTCTTCAAAGTCCTACCAAGTGATAGAGGAAAAGAGAAGAAAACCATCCCACACCTATGTTACAAGGGCATGAAAAGGAGCACCCAATTCAGGTATAGGTCAAAATATCGGAATTTTCCGACATCCGAAATGAAAGATCCAAGATAACAACAGAGTATAAAATTGTTCACTGTTAAATTGTATTAGAAATTTAAAATTCAGGATTGTTTCCATTATGAACCGATTATAGCTAACAAGAAATGTACTGGGAGCAACCCATACATGTAACCCTTTCTTAGTCTCATATGCCATGAGAGATGTGTCCAAACCATCTCCCGTAAACAGGTACATCATGTATTCTTAAAGAGTCCATGCATGATTCAACATAGATCAATGTTGTGTAATCTATATCTGTAGATGCGTAAGAAGTTCTCAAACCTAGCCAACAGATCATTCTAGCTATGCCAGGATGGGTACATGATGGGTGTATGATGCATACATTAGGCTAGTAATTTCATTATAGATATGATCCTCTACTGAAGATGATACTATTCCGATTTAATTCATTTATGTAAATAAATTCATCCCAAACTGTTTAAGCAAAGCATATAATACTAGCTAAAAAATCCATACAAGCTAACAACAAGCAAATTAGAGTTGCTAAACTCTTCCATACTGCAAGAAAACAAGGACAATGAAAGGTGAATGTTTTAATATCATTCAGAAAATGTTAAACATCTATCATACACTATCTACTTCATATATAATTGATTGATATCATTCTTCGTGTATGCTCTTTGTGTTTTAGGGACACTATTATTGTTCTGAATAGAGTATAGCGTTGAAAATTAGGGCAACCTGCCAAGGTAACCCCCCCCCCCAAGTGCCAAAAAAAGGGAGAGAGAGAAAAGGAAAACGAGAGAATAACAAATAACAAGATAAAAAGTAGGGAAAGATGTCGTGTCATTTGATGTATAAAAATTACAAAGTAGAATGCATACTCCCAATGATTTAATCACCATACCTATCAGAGTAGTCAAAGCATGTATACTCATCCTGAACCATTTCCAGTTTAATTCCAGGTTGCCAGGATAGTATCTAATGAACAATCAACAGATAGAAAATAAACAAGAATAAGATATACGTGCTCTCAGATTATGTAATTGATGCAAAGATATTAAAAGGACAAGACTTACATTTTTTACCAGTGGCTGATAAATTGCATCAGGAAGATAAGCCAAGGTTGTACCACTATCAATTATTGCCCCAGCATTGCCTCCAAGCAAAAAGACCTCAGATGGAAGACTTAAAGGAACAAGACCAACCTCAACTGATGTCATATTGACATTATAGTGTGGCCTTTCATAATTTGCATGGACAAATTTCAAGCACATATTTAGTTCCCCAACAAAGACGAAAATAGGTATGATTCAAAAGTATAGTCTAAGTATCAAGACACTTTAAACTTTTGCACTTTTGGTTTCCAATGTTTGATTGCCATCTTAACTTGGTTCTATATGTTTCATGCCTAACAAATTCGGTTCAAAACCTATTATTTTTTTTCAATATTGGGCCTAAGAAGGAAAATCACCAAAAATTAACTACAGCATCAGGTGTAAACAAGGTGGGGAAAACAATGACGACACTATCATCTCCCTCAAGTTGTAAAATCCCAATTTCCTCTGATCACACAAAATCCTCAAGTTTGTCCAGGCAGTTAAGGATTTAGCATTAGGGTTTGATAAGGATAATATATGATGCTAACCCCTTTTTATTTTGACCACTGGGTTTCTCTAATAGGCACATGATGGTCACATAGTATCTGTTAATTTTTGGTGGCTTGCCATTTGTAGGCCCCGTTTGGCACAAATTGAAAAGGGTTTTTTGTTTTATATAATTATTTTGCTACTTGCAAGGGCTTCATAGTTTTGTATTACTAGAGAACCGACCAGTCATTTTCTTTTACAAGAGCTGGAAGATTGTTTTCTACTGCATCTTATTTAGTTTTCAGGTTTCCTACAGCTCATTATGTCTCCAATTAGAATAGACCAAAAATGTATATTTATTGTCACTTAGTGCTGGAAGATCGTTTTCTACTGCATCTTCTTTAATTTTTTCAGGATTCCTGCAGCTCATTATTTCTCCAATTAAAATAAATGAAAAAAGGTATATTTTACATACTCTAAAATTACAAACACCAGCTTTCAAGTTGTGGAAAGATTAACATGTGCTACATAAATTCCACAGGATAAAGCACCAATTACATTTAGAGAAATCCATAAAGAACCACAGAAATGAAGTAATCACTCAAAAAGCATACTAAACTATTCTACGTTCGTTCAATTTAATTAAAGCAGGTATCCGTAGTTAAATGTTTCAGAACACCACAAGTAGCTTAAATGAACAGGTCCTATATTTAATAAACTGCATCAATGCACTATGTTGAAATCTAGTAGTAGAAATAATTAAGCTCATAGGGAAAGGCACCACATACTGGTCTGGTACCAATGGTGTTGTATTAACTTTCGGCTGCACAACATTCCCAATGGCAAAGATTCCACCACCATTTACACCGTCTAAACAGTGTGCAAACATTTTTTTCACTCTGCCAGACGATGCGAGCTGTGAAATCATGGACGAATTGGATTTTCCAAAACCAAGTATCCCATCAAATGCATCATCCGCTGAAATGAGATCTGCAGATGGACCAGCGCCGCACCTGCCAAAACCACAACAAATGCAAAGGGACAAGGTCAGACAAGCTATCAGTCTGAACTATTGCAAAGCAAAACTAATATATCAATAAACAGATATCAAATTACAAAGTAAACACACGAGTATACAGAGTAACACCAATTCTATGATCTTGTGAATACACATTGAATGAAGAACAACAGAAACCCCCTCCAATTTAAAGCCTTGTCATGCACTAATGGACAACACAAAGCAAAATGACAATCATACCTCTCCTTCACTGAATGATAATAAACCTCCACTTCCTTTGGAGAAACTAATCTGGAAGGCTAATGTTCCCTTCAAAATCAAAGCTTTGACTAGACAATGGTTCCTCATAGAATCAGAAAAATGATGTGTTGTAAGCTCTTACCTAGATACGTGTTTTATGGGCAATTCAGGTAATTAGCCTAATAACCACCTTTTGACTTATTGTCAAACAGCAAGGAAGTTTTGGCTGACATATTTGACGTTGGTTGATGAGATATGGGTATGTCCTAATATGGTCCTAGAATTCATGTAGTTAAAATTTTGTGGTTTATGAAGAGAAAGGGAGGGAGAATTCTGTAGCAATATGCTTGGGTTTGCAATTTGTAGGCCAATATGGATAGAAATGACTAACATAATTTTAAAAACAAACGCCCATTTAGGAATGGCAACAGTATGGTAAATGTACTATTTATAATATACCATTACCGCTACCGATTAAAAATCCTCTTTCCCTTATTCATACAGATTTCTATTGGAATACTTATTGTTCTACCAATATCAATGCCGTCAGTATTAGTAAAACCTACGATTTATTGATACCAATCGATTAAGTACTAAAATATTAACAAATATATTTTGAACCAAAAAAAAATCAAAATACATGAATAATCTCCTTCAATTTGACTATACAAATTCAAATAACACACACACACTCACTATCACTAAACAGTCTGGTAGTGAGTCTCTTACTAATACCTAATGGTATCCGTATCCTAAGCAAAACCAAACCTTATCGAAAATTCCATCCTTCATATACTTGGTCAAATAATCAGTCAATAACCTATTGAAATTGATAAGAAACCGTACTGCTACCATCCCTATACTCATTGAGCTATATTGTTCTTTCTATCTCTTCCAGAAATAGCATCAGAGTCCTTAAAAGCGCACTAAGTGAGCACTTCATGATTCAGAAGCAAAAGCCACCCTTCAACACTTCTCTTTATTCTATTCTCTCTCTTTTGATCAAGCCCTCGCTTTGGACCTGAATCGCAAAAAAACCCTAAAGCATGAGCTTTTCCACTTTGTGAAAGATTGACTAGTCAGACTTTTTTTAATAACTGCAACTCATTTATTCATACCTAAATTTGAGAGACATCAGTTTGAGTTAAAGGAAAAATAAAAAACCAATTCCGAGTTTAAAATAGCCATCGACTCTATCACTTCATATCAGATGAACATTAAATTTCGAATTAAGATTTAGCCATGGTTACATAATGATACCCTTCCAGTTAAATAGGCCATTTATGACATAAAATTACATGTAATTTTGGTTCAGGTAGTGATAATGCTACTTCCATGCAAATTTTGCACATTTAATGCACCACATGTACTAATTGTCTACACTATGGTGATTACTTTCTAGTTGGAGAAGGGAAAAAAAAGGGGGGGGGGGAAGAGAACAACCAAAAATAATTCCCCCAGAACGAGATCTAATGTTTTTGGCAGAAAAGTGGAAGAGCCACAAACATATCAGTCAAGGACCAGTTTTCCCTGTAGGACACTGTGACAACCAACAAACCCTATGATTGTCCCAAAATTTGATATGCTCTACCCAAACTGTAACCTGTTGTAAGAACTCAGAAGCAATTAGAAAGATAAATAGCGCATCTATAACCCATTATTAGCAGAAAGCAAGACGAAAAAAATGGATGATTGATATGAATCTTGTTTCTCAGGTTTTTCCCTATGCTTTCCACTTATCATTTACCACCACAAAAGTATCCAGTTTCTGAATTGTACAGACAACCAAACTTCCTCTCTATTGACAGCACCAAAAAGATACCTAAAGAATACAGATGATGTAATATTACAAAATCCTTTAAATAAAAATATGAGTTATAATCAGGTTCTTATGGAAACAAATATTAACAGAAAGGATCAAGTTCAACCTATTCAAATCACACATCTCAAGGATTATCAAAGCCAGTATACCCAGAAAGAAGCATGCACACACCATCAAGCAGTACTTTAATGTTCACCCAATCTTGATCAAACTCACCCAAAAATAACACTTCCATTTGCTGATTGAGTTTGGAGATCACCGGATACTCGATCATACTGGACAGCGTCCTGAACAAAGTATCCCATGCTGTAGCTTCCATCTCCATAAACCTCAGTATATAGACAGGTCACGTTAGCAGTGCAACCCGGACGTGAGCCATTCATTATCTCCTTACAGAATTCTTCCTTACAAGAAACCAATTTACCAGTGGCAGAATCCTTAGGATTGTATGGCGTTAGTTCCAGCTGCCAGAAAAAGAAAAATCTCAAGCAACAAGTTGTGTGTAGAGCAACAGGTGTGTTTGGGATTTGGGGGAGGGGGTTCTGAAGGGAAAAGGAAAACTTTACAAAGAAAGAAAAGGAGACACATACACCATGATAGCCTCTTGTGGGGCATTGTTGGCAATTAATGCAATTAACCCACATTATGTCACTGCCAGTATCAACTTGCACATAGTAATCCTTTGAAGGAGTTCCAATTCCTATTTTAGCATAGTATAGCCTACATCCGAGCATCAAAAAAGTTAGCCCAAAATAGAAAATACTAAAGCCACAGTTCTGTAGTTATCCCATCACATCCCCCAGTGCATTGTGCAAAACTTGCATCAGACACTGTGCTGCTTAAGAAACAATCCATGTATTTAAACTCATTTGAATTTAGACAACAAAAGAAATAACCTACACACAGTTCACTGAACTATATTTCCAATAGTCGAGCAGAAAACTTTCAACTTTGACCCATAAAAATTATCGTTAGCAGTTATCGAATTAAACACCCATATAATGTTCCACACCGTCCTAAACCACCAAAAAAGAAAAGCAAATTTCCTAATGCTAAAACTGTAGCATTAAACAGTTACGCATATTGTAACTCAGCAATCATATGAACCGTTAGCATTTAGCAGCACGAGGATCTGACACTGTAACACAAAATGGTCATGGGGTACGACCGGCCAACTCAGTGCTTGCCCTAAATTACATGCATACATGTATGGATTTACAAATATCTTCTACAAGTCCACATATCTAGTTCTTCATTTCTGTAACAATCCATAAGCATTCAAAACTATAAGTATACAGTAATTCAAAAGTGCTGTAACCCAGTGCGATTCTTTCCCTACCATGCATACAATAAATATGCAACACAATAAAAGACTTCAACCATATATGTATAATCATTAATTCTTGATCGAAAATGCTCCATAATCAAATAAGTTTAAAGGAAAAACATTAATAACTAAACTTAGGAGAAAGTAAAAATTGCTATGACCCGACCCGACAGCATCAGGACGCCCAGTGCCGCCAATGGGCAAGTCGACGCCGGCGATAATTTGAAGGTGGCGAACGCTGTCATGAGCTCTCAGGACACTAAGAGACCTCTCCATCCCAGCAAACTTGTAATCAACTTTGAAAACTCCGCCGCCATACACACTTGTAACAGCAGAAATCAAAAGATTCACAAGTAGTAACAAAAATTCCAACAACTTGAGATTTTTTCTTCTCATGATTCGTTGTACTCCTGATTCTAATTGTTCTAGAAAGTGGGTTTTGACGTGTGAGTGAAATTGTGACGAGGGGTTCTTGGAAGTGTTATTGGTTTTGCATGTTTGGTGATGATGATGATTGGAGAGGTGGAATTGGGGATGGCTGCTGAAGCCTGGAAGTGCAATCTGTGTTGCTTTTATGACTTATGAGAGAGAGAGTGATAAATATGGATTTTGGGATTGACCTTTGGTCAGGTCTTTGGAACATTTGGAAAGTTCCTTTTCCATTTTTTTTTAATGGTAGGTAGCATTAATTAAAGTATTGATTGCAAGTTCAATTAATTGAATTTTATTTCAAGATACAATAAATATAATTTATTTTGAATTCTGTATGAGATATTTTCTTGTTTATCCGATCACTTTCTTTAATTTTATTAATATTTAAATTAATTATTAAACATATAAATTTTAAATAGCTCGAAACCTAATTTTCTTTTTTATACTCTTAATGATACTTTTTTTTGTGAGCTTATTATATTAGAAATTTCCATAAAATGGAATCGTTTTGTAGTAGAATTCCGATAATAGGACGAGAATTTCTCATTATAGTGATGTCACATTTTGCGACCTTTTAAAATCAGATTGCATTCTACAAATGTAATCATATCGAGTTAATTTCATATTTTATGAAAGAAAATAAAAATTTATGAAATTTAGAAAAAAAGTCATGCCGATTTGACTAATGCGACCTCAAGGTCTTATTCTGTATCAGAATACTCATATCCTCATTGTCCAAGATATCTTTCTATCAGTTCTATTAACCCTCACTAGTAAGGATTACACACATGATTCTCAGTCTTAAAAATTCTGCCTTACATCTAAATGTAACCATCCAATCTTCACGGAAATATAAGATGCAATGCACCCCATGTTTGTTCATAACACCAACCATCAGAATTTGTTACAAAGTAAATAAGCACCTACAAAAATTTAGGGAATAGGAGATTTCTTAGAATGACAAATATTAGCCTTACGGATTAGCTTTACAGATAGGCACCTCGATCGAAGGCGCGATGCTCTACCAGGTCACTTGTCGGCAAATGGCTTTTGGGGAGAGCGAGAACGGGCGCAGGAACTCGAACAAGAAGTGGGCGCGGCACTCCATCTATGATGTGCGAGCTTTAAAATTGCAGACACAAGAATGGCTTTGTTAATGCGATCGGTGGGTTTTAAAAATAGACACAGATCAAATTATTTTAATGGGAACTACCTTTTTTATCAATTCTATTTTTCGTCACGGACAGTAAAATTAGCACGATAAGGTCGCATAAAGAATGCAACCTCACTATAATGAAAATTTTGGGTAGAGTCACTCCACTGTTGAAATTTTGTTCGAAAATAGCCCATTTTACAGAAATTCCGCATTATATTGGTTGCTCAAGCTCTATCACTTGGAACCAAAAAAAAAAAAAAAAAAACCTCCATCATTTGGCAAATTTTATCTTACTTGTCAAGTCCAAAATCAGAAGTAAAATAGCTGATTTTTTTTTTTAAATGTTTTAATATACCTCTGATGAACAAAAAGATTGGTAAATAACTTAGATGAAGGGACAAAATTTGTTTCTTCATTATATTCTTTATATCAATTATAAATAATAAGTTTAAATTGTGGCATGGGTAAGGAACAATAGACAACATATGATATTGTGAATTTAATTAGATGACTATACTTGGAATGGGTATGCAGAGGATTTAAATCATTTTATACAATCTCATGTGAAGTGTCGAATTTGCTTTCTGCTTCGTTGTTGGGGTATCATATTTTGTTTCATTTTCGTTAAGAGCAAGGGCGGGTGCATAGCTAAGATGGAGGGGCCAAGAACTCCCATTTGTTTTAAATCTTAAATAATTATAATACATTAAATTATGAGTTAGAATATATATATATATATATATATATATATATATATATATATTATTAGACACTTCTTAAGTTTATTAGTTATTATTTCTTTTATATTTATTAAATTTTAGTCCTTCCAAATATTCTTATATCCACCTCGGGTTAAAAACTCTAAAGAACTATAAATTTTCACGTTTGTTGTATATTATATGGATCATTCTAGTGTCAAATTCTTTTGCTTACAATCATTAAATATGAAAACATTTGATAAAGCATTTATATACATAAAACTTCCATTTTCTTTAAAGTTTGAAACTTTGTATTTAAAGTTTTTTGTTTTTTGTTTAGGCAATAGTGAGTCTATTAAATAACAACATAAGATTCTTCAAGCAATAGGGATGCAACAATTTATATTAACAAAAAAGTTCCATTCTCGTCTTTTTACTTTTATGCTAAATTGATTGAAGTATTTTTAAGGTCGTTGTAAACAACTTAGTTAAGACTCTTATGTTAGAGTGAAGGCTTCATTCTTTGTGATGACTATTAGCTATTACCTAACTTGTTGGTGCCCAGTTCTACTACTGTTCCAACTTCTAAGTTTCATACTTAATTGTCAAGTCGATAGAAAAACAAATGATTGGGATACTCTCTTTAGTATTTTCTTATAAGATTTATCTGTTTAAATTTATTATTTTTTTTATAGTGCAAGTCAACTAAAATATCTATATAATTCAAATTGTCTATGGATTAAAACTTTGTTTGCACAGTTAATACAATTGTCCATAAACTTTTGAGCACGAAACCTCATACTTTTGACTTCATTTCAGGAAATTGACAAAAACTATAGTGTTTAAAGAAGTTAGTCATAGCATTTTTTTTTTTTAATAAAGGATTACCCATATATCCACCCACTAAAAAAAAACCCAAAGTTATAGTAGTTTATAGCACACTTTGCTATTGTTATATTTTCGTGTGTAAAATTCCTTTGTTATAGTCATGGATAGAGTTTTGATACTGGGCAAGATGAATATGGTTATACTATTAACTTCTTTTTAAAATTTTAAGTCATTTTTTTCCAATCATTTGTAATTTACTTTTAAATTATATAATTTTTAGATAATAAATGCAAATTATGACTAGTTTCAGTTTCTCAACAAGCATAAATTGGAATTTCAAAATATAGATGGCAATAAAGACTTTTCATTGAGAATAAAGCAAGATTAAATAATACTATTTTGACCTCTATAGATGTTGTTAGTGTGATAAACAAAATTCATTTTCAATTTCTAAATGAAGTTTAAAGGTGGAAATAGAATTTCATACTGAAGAAGATACTTATGAAATGTATTAAGCATATGTTAAAGAAGTTAGTTTTAGCATTCAAATGAGTCATGCCCACCACAAGGATGATAAAGTTAACGTTCTTGATAAAATTCTTTATTGTTAGAGTGAAGGTAAATGGCTAGTGGCTAGACAGAGATGTCAATGCTAAATCTCATCATCTAGAAATACAATTTCGTTGGCAAAGAAATGACGAAAGTCAATTGCTGACAAATAGGTATCTATTGAATTATTCAATTTATTCTTCATCATAGCCATAGTTTCTGTAGTTTTAGTAAAACTTAACTTTTTAAATCCCATAGAAAATTAACTCTTACTTAAGTAGTAGATGTAGATATGGTATAGAGTCGTGGAATTACTCCCAAAGTAACAATAGACTTTATAAGAAAATAAATAGGTAGATGCAAAAAGGATTTATTCCTTTAGATTACAAGAATTATTTATCCTCCAAGCATATATCACAAGAAAAATAAAATATAGTGATATCGAGGAATATTAAAATATCTTCAAAAATATAATTAAAAGTTTCCAACTTTTTTTTTTTATATACAATAGCAGCAGATGAAGATAATTTAATAACTATTTTTTAGGCAAATGTAAATATGGTGATAGGTTATTCATGCTTTAGTGATAGATGTTGTGTGTTTTAATACTACTTATAAGTCGAATAACGATGGCAAATCTTTTACATTGTTCGTTAATATTAATCACTAAATAGTAATTTTGATATTGCATTGTTGTACGATAAAAATAATAGTAACTTTTGAGTGGTTGTTAAATAAGTTTGCAAGAGCTACAACAAGATGTAAATTAAATACTATTCTCATAGACCAATGTTAAGTAATGAGAATTGCATTAGTATGACACTAGCCAGATACACATTATCGCCTATGCATTTGGCATCTATACCAAAATGTTGCCATTATCTTAACAATATTATTGCCAAGTTTAATGATTTTCTTAAAAGATTTTAGTGATTGCATCCATAATTATGATGATGAAGATAATTTTATTAATGTATGGGATATTATGCTTAAGAAATTTGATCTTAAAGATAATGATTGGTTGAGAGGAATGTTTAATTCGAAGGAATAATGGTCTTTAGTGTATGGATGCAATACTTTTTGTACTGATATGACTCTTACTTAATGAAGTGAAAGTATGAATAGTGTCTTGATAAGGGATTTGGGGGCCGCGCAAGTTGTGTATAGAACTTGTATGGCAATTTGACAGCTTATATTAAAAATAAAAAGAATTTGATGTTGAAAAAAGTGGCCGCATATCAAAAAAATCTTTTAATAGAATGACGTCGTTTTGGTCATTCTAAAAGCTTGTTCTTCAAATTGTGTATGATGTTTATATAATCGCGTGTAATATTTATATAATCGTATGTCATGTTTATAACTTGCCGGCAAGTTCTGTACACCAACTTGCCCGGTCCAAAACCCCTTGATGAGCTACAAAAATAATTTGTTTGAAGGTTTTCAACACTAATAGATTGGCCGATGAATCTTTGCTATGAGGAATTAAAAGTTAATTTTAGAACAAGTTAGAATATCCTTTTCCTATAAGTTGTGTACATATACTAAAGTTTATAAGACATATGATTCACACATAAATGTATGTGTAGATGATGGAATCATTATAGAATATTTATAATTTTTTAATTAATTTTAGCCGATCCCAAGTTACTTGGGATTAAGGCTTAGTTTTTTTTTTTTAATTTTATTAATAAAAGAACACACTGCCACTACTCAAAGATGCACACATTGCTCATGTCCCAGGAGAAGTTTGAATTTAAAATGTTAGTGTAAAAATTCCAATACTAAACATTTCGACCAATTCAAGGGACATTATAAAACATTTATAGTCACGCAACATAAAAGAAGTATCAACAAATTATTACATATGATTCCAATAAATATACAGTTTCAAGTAGTTGTAGAAATTTTGAATTTGTTGAGATCTTATGTTCACTGTTTTGAACATCCTTTCATTTAGGGATTGTGGAAATTTTTTATAAATATATATCACATAGATAGACCAAGAAAAGAAAAAAGAGGAATCAAGGAAATTCCTTATGAAACTACAATTCCAACTCCTTTGATGATAATGATTGGAATACATTATAATAGTATTCATAAGACAATAGTGTTGGGATGCATGCCCTCTTAGACTAGGTTTCTGATGTAATTTTGACCTATATTAATAAAGGTATTTTTCTCAGAAATTATTTGTGAAATCTTCTTTATATTTGTGCACGATTTTATTGGAAAAGACCCATTGTGTTTAAGTAAATAGTTCATTTGAATGGAGGCATTTTACAGTAAGGTATGGACCATGGGATACTTAACACATAAACTATTGTTCTTAACCAGATGATCAGAATGGGAGTCTCATCATAGTAAGGTTATTGCGTTATGAATTGTAAATGGTAAATGGTATATCTTTAGCCAATAAGTAGTCTTCTCATTCCATAACACAAGCGTATTTCGAATAAGTAGAACAAGACCTGTAGTAGTGGTTTTTAAAAGTATTATGTGATAGAAACCTAGATTACTACTGCTACAATGTGGACTTGTACTCTACAACTTGAGTATAAATTGGTGGTCTGACGAAGCTAAAAGCGTATGCTTTGATATACTAGTTGAGGTTCTTTAAAATGACCAATATACTTGCATGTTGAGTATATGTAACTAGTTAGTCAAGATAGACTTGTACAATATATTATCTACACTATATCACCCTGTGTGGTTATCCAAATGATCTAATTAACCAGGACCCTGGGGAACATAACTTGGATATTGGCTTTAGGGTAACTCTATTAGAAAGCGAAAATATTCCAAGAAGTTATGGATTATTGGACTAGAAGCTTAAGGATGGTAGATATCTTTTAGAGAGTTGTTAGTACACCATTTCCTCTCTAAATGCACGACAGTGTGTTGAGGAGTATTTTAGTCATTTCACTTATAAATCGAAGACATAGCTAACACAGCATTATCCTTGGAGTCAATATTTTCTTATGGTGATATTAAGAAATATTTAAAATGCAAAATATAGTTATTTATATAGCAAGGTATTTTGGTTATTTTAGTAGCCAAGACGATGTGTCTTTTTGGTCTTCAAAATAGCCCATGAATCCTAATTATTTTAGGCCGAGAAAATGGTCACAATAAAAGGGTTTTATTTTATTCAAAAAGTTTAATTTATTTTTAGACTAGAATAAAATAAAGGAACAAGAGAAATTAATTTGATTATCTACTTTAATTAGTTAATTAATTATTCAGAGCTTAAGCCCAGATTGAATAATTAGAAAAATTAATCTGGGCTTAAATTAGTTAATAAAAGGTTTAAATAATTATTTTAGTTTATTTGGACTCATTAATTATTTATTGGGTTATTTTAATAGACCCAGAAAATAAATAATTAATGATTATTATTCTTGGGCTAATTGGGTCCAAGAAAAATAATAAGGTAATTTTGGCCCAATAGTCTAGATTAAAAGGTTATTTTGATTCACGGAATAGAAGAGTTAAGGCTTAGCAAAACCTCTTCTGTTGATAGCCTCCATGAGTTTTGAAATATCAAAATCCTAGTGTTTTGGTTATCTGATAGTGTGAATAGTCGTGTGTTCGTGTGATTTTTTCTCAACATTTGAAAAGCACATAGTTTATTTTCCTCCGCCAAGCTTTCTCTCTCATTCACTTTTTCCTTTGTGTCTTCTTCTTGATTTTGCTAAAACAATAGCAAATGATCAAGAAGAGTTTTTCCTCGCCTAAATTGTTTCACCAACTAGATTGGACGGTGGAATATTCTGAGAGGCAAAAAGCTTCGCGTTCATGCCATGGAGGAGTAGGAGATTGGCGGGTCATCAACTGGAGACGTCGTATAGAGTCAAAACTATTTTAGTGGTCTGCTCAACATCTACTTTACAGCCACGAAAACCAACACAATGCAAAGGTATTAAAAATTTTATTATTCCGTTGCGCACTCCCTATGCTATTGTTGGCTTCATTTGTATCGCATGTATGGCTTCTGTTTCGTTTTCAAAGCATCAAGTGGTATTAGATAATAATGCTTGGAGAGGCTTAGGATTATTGCAAGCTAGTTAATAAAATTAGCAAGATTAATTTGATTAATACCATGAGATCCTGCGCTGTTTTTGGTATGGGTAGTTTTCATTTGTAAACCTCACGATTGAGGTATAGGAATGCTATAAAAAAAAATTAATGCTTTGTTAAGCTTTTGTGTAAACCCAATTTGAAAGGGTATACGAGGATGTGATGTTTTTTGTTGAAAAAATGTAACAAGAACCGCCTTGGATCTATCGCACAAAGAGTTGTAGAGTCCGAAAAAAACGTAGAAGAAATCAACGAAAAAAAAAAAGGATTGTGGAGAAGATGCCCAGCCACCAAGCCCAGCCTTCAAGTTGAGCCGAGTCGTGGCTCGTTCTGCCTAGAGCCAAGGCTGCACCTAGGCTAGTCACGGCTTGCAGTCGCAGCCAGGCCCAGCGCTCCTCGGCTCGGGTGCTGCACGCCAAGGATGCCGAGAGCATCCTGGGCATGATCAATTGCATCATGCCCAGGATGCATCTCGGGCATGGGTCATGGGCACCTGCTCGCAGAGGGTGCAGAAGACCAAAGGGAAAAAAAAAATTCCCTTGTAATTTTGGTTTTTTTTTTTTTTTTGGTTCTATACCAGGTGAAATTATTACTTTTGCAATAGTTAATATTCTTTGAATATTTTGTATGAAAAATAATAGTAAAGGATTTTAGGATTAAAAAAAGATCATTAATTAATTTAATTAATGTATTTAATTTTATTATTTGGGCACTTAGGATTAAAAATAGAAAAGTATGAAAACATTTACAGTTTTCTAACATGCTATTTATTTTAAATCCTATGTGCACGTTTTCTCAAAGATCAAAGTCTTTGAAAGATTTTATTTGACAAGGAAATATATATATTTTAATTAAATGGTTATTTTAATTTAAATAAAAACTAATCATTGGTTATTTTCTTAAAGATTTTTTATTCTTGACATAGAAAATATTTTGGATTTAAAAATTTTTGAAAGTTAAAATGGAAAGCCATTTTAATTCATTTTAGCAAAGGAAAAATTATTTTTATCAAATAAAACTTGAGATCAAAATCTCTAGGAATTTTAAAATGAAAAATTTTCGAAATTATTAAGTTTTTAACTTGAATAAAATTAATCCATGAAGAAAATTTTTTCAAAGGATATAAACCTTGACATAAAATTTTTTTATGGATTTAGATATTTTATTTTAAGTTAAAAGAGAACTTAATTGAAAATTTTCAAATGATATTTTTCCAAGAAAACCCTTATTTAAAAAAATTAAAACTTAATTAAAAAATAAAATTAATCCATGAAGAAAATTTTTTCAAAGGATATAAACCTTGACATAAAATTTTTTTATGGATTTAGATATTTTATTTTAAGTTAAAAGAGAACTTAATTAAAAATTTTCAAATGATATTTTTCCAAGAAAACCCTTATTTAAAAAAATTAAGTGGGAGAGGGGTTCCAATAGCCCAACGACTTCCATCATGATCCTCATTAGAGATCGTGAATCTCCTTACGTCACCCTAGGAGTAAACCCGTATAGGATGGAGATACCATAAGGATGTAGAACCAATGGAATGATGTAATTAATAACTCGGGACACGTATTATGGTCGGGCAGTCCACGTTTGAGGTTATAGTGCAAGGTATGTCCATAGAAGAAACAGCCATCCCTTCAATGGAGTTATCTTCTAGATCATTACCTAAAAGAAAATTTAATTTATGGTGGTTAACAAACTTAACTTAGGAAACTGTTAATCTTTCCAAAAAGTTATGTCAATTTTCCTAAAAGACAAATTAATCATATAAAAGATAGAAATAATAGGGTTAGCTATTATCAGTTTAATATGAGGATAAAGTGCACAAAATTATTTTATTTTCACAATACTGAGAATTTCTTTTATTTTTTAAAATTTCAAAAATAGTTGGTGGAGGTTCTTTCAGTCCCTTAGTTGTTATTCTTCGCTAGAATAAGCTAACGGGTCTAAATTATGTAGACTGAAAAAAGAATTTGGACATAATACTTACTGTCAAGGAGTATAAGTATGTCCTTTACGAGACCTGCCTAGTAATCGGGAAGGTTCCATTGATGAGGAGCGTGAGACTGAAAAGGCATGAAAGAAGGCTGACGAGATGGCCCGATGCTATATGTTGCCTCCATGTCAAATGTGCTCCAATCTAAACACAGCACATAGCAACTACATATGACATATGTACATCACTAGCCACAATATTTACAGATAAGAGTCGGCCCACAAGGCAGGAGGCTCTTCGAACAATTATAAACACCAAAATGGCTGAGGGAGCATCAGTCAGAGAGTACATGCTCAAGATGATTACTGCTTTCGAAGAAATAGAAGTCTTAGGGGCTGTCATTGACCCTGAGAGCCAAGTGGACATGATTCTCAAATATTTATCGGGATTCTTTACTCAATTCAAGTTAAATTATAACATGAACAAGTTAAACATGAGTTTAAAAGAGTTGATGAAAGAGCTCCAGGTGGCAAAGAAGGTCATGAAGTCCCATGGTAGGACTATGATGGCTTCTTCTTCAAGAACTGGGCTCAAGCCCAGAAAGTTTAAGAAGAAGAAAAGGAACGCAGTACACCAACCTAAGTCCCAGTCCAAAGATAAACCCAAGGGTAAATGCTTCAAATGTAGAAAGAATAGACACTAAAAAAATAAGTGTCCAGATCTGCAGGCCAAGAAAAACCCCACAAGTAATGTTTTCTATCTTGAGTCTATATCAATGGTTGGATCAACTTCCATTTGGATTATTGTTTCAGGAGTTACTGATCATATCTGTAACTTATTGTAGGGGTTTAGAAAGATTAGAAGATTCCAGAAGGGTGAACATGGACTACGCGTAGGAAATGGAGCACAAGTTTGGGCCCTTGTAATGGGAGAACTAGAACTTACTTTTAATTGTAATAGAATATATAGTTGTTTTGAAGGATGATTTATTTGTTCCCGGTTTTAGACAAAATTTGGTTTCAGTTACAAAACTTATAAATCAAGGATATTCTATTTCTTTCCATTCTGGTATAACTATTAGTAGAAATGGAGAAGTTATATGTACTAGGCACATGTATGGAAATCTATTCTTCGTTAATCCTATTAACAATCAATTGAATAACGCACAATCAGAACCTTTAAATAGGAAGAGAACGTCCAATATTAATGACTCATATCTTTGGCATCTAAGGTTGGATCATATTAACTCAATCAGGATTCAGAAGTTAATCCATGATGAGCCTTTAGGCTCATGAGATTGAAAAGTTGGTCTTAGTGTGAATCCTATCTTATGGGAAAAATGACCAAAAGGTCATTTATCCAAAAGGCGGATAGAACTAAAAAAGCATTAAGTCTTATTCACATTGATGTGTGTGGTCCTTTGTCTACACCAGTAAGAGAGGGGTTTGAGTACTTCATCACTTTCACAGATAATTGTACAAGGTATGGTTATGTTTAACTGATGAGACGCACGTTTGACTCTTTTGACAAGTTCAAAGAGTTTAAGGCTGAAGTGGAGCATCAGATAAGTAAACTAATCAAAACCTTACGATTGGATCTTGATGGAGAATACCTCAATGGTAAATTCAAGGATTACATAGTACATTATGGGATAGTATCTCAACTCTTTGCGCCGAGGACACCCCGGTAGAATGGAGTAGCTGGAAGAAGGAACATGATAGTGATAGAAATGTTTCGAAATATGATATTTCATACTACTCTTCCAGTGTAAGATATGCCCTATAAACAACGGCAAGTCAGTACCTAGGATACCAGTGTAAGATATTCTGAATTTGGTGCCTTCCAAGTCAGTACCTAGGATACCATATGAGATATGGACTGGGCGTAAGCCAAGTCTAAATCATCTCAAGTTATAGGGTTGTTTAGCTTATGTACTGATTAAGGGAGAGAAGTTAGAACTAAGATCATAATTATGCTATTTTATTGGGTATCCAAAAGGTACAAATGGTGGTTACTTTTATCATCCCAAGGAGCAAAAAGTACTTGTGAGTACTAATGCCAGATACTTGGAGGATGAACAAAATACATTTACTAACGGTTCAACAAGGTTGGAACTCGAAGAGAAGTTATCTTCTGAAGCAACTTCTTCTACCCGATTACAAAACAAGAAGAGGCACAACCTCAGGAACCTGTACAAATGGAGCCTTGTCGTAGTGGGAGGATATGTAGAGTTCCAAAAAGATGGACTGGAAAGGCTTTTGACCTAGTCGTTGATCATCAGGAACAAGATCCCACTAGATACGAGGAGACTATTGTTGATGCCGATGTAGACCTATGGCATGAAGCAATGAATGTTGAGATTAAGTCTATGTACTTCAATCAGGTTTGAGATCTTGTAGCTTTACCTGAAAGGATAAAACCCATTGAGTGTAAGTAGGTGTACAAGAGGAAGAGGGAAGCGGGTGGAAAGGTGAAAACCTTCAAAGTTAGGCTTGTGGCGAAAGAGTATACACTGAAAGAAGGGATTAATTATGAGCAAACATTTTCTCCTGTAGCCATACTTAAGTCCATCCGTATCCTCCTTACCATCACATATCATTATAACTACGAGATATGATAAATGGATGTCAAGACGTCATTTTTAAATGGCCATTTTAATGAAGACATCTATATGTCCCAACTAGAAGGCTTCATTGCTGAAGGCCAAGAGCATATAGTTTGTACGTTTAAGAAATCCATTTATAGACTTAAGTAGGCATCTAGAGTATGGAACATTCATTTTGATGAGACTGTAAAATCTTATGGTTTCATTCAAAACGAGGATGAACCATGTGTGTATAGGAAACTGGAAGGCATAAACGTGGTTTTTCTTATATTATATGTGGATAACATTTTACTCATTGGAAATAATGTAGGGACACTGTCATCTATTAAGGTTTGGCTTTCTAGTCAGTTCAGTATAAAGGAATTGGGTGAAGCCAGTTACATTCTCGGGATAAAGCTTCTTAGAAATCAGAAGTAGAGAATGTTAGATTTATCCTAAGCTATATGCATGGATAAGATGCTAGCCAAGTTCAGCATGTACTTATCCAAGAGGGCGTTGATCTCTTGCAGACATGGGTTGTCTTTTTCTTCAAAGGGCTATCCAAAGTATCAAGAAGAAAAAGATAGAATGAGTAGGATTCCATATGCTTCAGTTGTGGGAAGTCTCATATACACCATACTGTGTACTAGGCCAAATATCTACTTTGCTGTAGGCGTAGTTAGCAGATATCAGTCAAATCCCAGAGAGGTTTATTGGCAGATGTAAAGCATATTCTCAAGTTTCTTAAAAGTACGAGAGATCATATGCTGGTTTACATGACTGATGACTTGATTCTTACAGGATACACAGACTCATATTTCCAAACGAATAAGAATGAGAGAAAATCTACTAGTGGATATGTCTTCACCTTGTCTAGAGAAACCATTTCATGGAGGAGTATCAAGCAATCTTGCATTGCTTACTTAACCATGGAAGCTGAATATAAGGCAGCTTCGGAGGCATCCAATGAAGTAATTTGGTTCTGAAAGTTCTATTTGGAACTTGGACTCGTGCCATAAATAGATAAACTGGTTGTGATGTATTGTGACAACACTGATGCATCTTACAATCCAAAGAACTAAGGAACCACAAAAAGGGAAAGCACATAGAGAAGAAATACACCTGAACCAGGATTTCATCTAGAGATGGGAAGTCGTGGTGGAATAGATTGCCTCAGAGAACAATCTAGCAGATCCTTTTTTTACCTCCAAAACTAGCAGTCCTCATAGGTCCAAATAAATCTATATGAACCGATTCAAGAGGTTTTGAGGTAGAAATAATTTTCTTTGGTTTAAAAGAGGTTCTGATTTGCTTCCCAAATTGACAGGCATCATAGATTTTGTGTTTATCAAATTTCATTTTTGGAAGCCCCCTAACAAGTTCTTTTGAGGATAGTTTGTTTTACAAATCAAATGATACATGACCTAATCTTCTATACCAAAGATAACCATCATTGTTATGAACGAATAGACATCTAATTCCATTAGCTACAAGGTCATTGAGATAAAACACATATACATTTCCCATGCATTTGGCAGTAAAAATGGTTTCGAGAATTCCACTGTCAAGTATAGAGTAAGAATCTTTTTAAAAAATAACTTTGCAACCATTGTCACACAGTTGGCTAATGCTAAGCAGGTTATATTTCAAATCATCAATGAGTAAGACTTGCTTTATAATAGTCAAGGAATCTTTACCAATATTACCAATGCCAAGAATCTTCCCTTTCTTCTTGTCTCCAAACGTAACAAATCCTTCATTTGTAGTCTGAATATCTTTTAACAAAGCTACATTTCCAATCATGTGTCTTGAACAACCACTGTCCAAGAATCACTTAGTGAAACTTAAAGATCGTGCCTATACATGAGAAGAATAGATGATTTTTTGTACCTATACTTTCTTGGGTCCATGAAGGTTAGTAACAATTTCTTTGATTTTCCAGAAGGTAACTCCACCGAATTCCAATTTTCCTTTAACAAAACATCTTGAAACTATATGTCCAGGTTTTTCACAATACGTGGATGCCTTGTATGTGCTGTGAGAAGAAGTAGGTTTAACATATTGAAACTTATTCTTTTTGTAGTTATTCTTATGTTCATATTCTAAGCCACTTCGATTTCCAGTATAAACAAATATGGGCTTGTAAATTTTGTCTTTATCCTCATATCTATATCCTAAGCCACTTCGATTTCCCGCAAGAATAAATCTGGGCTTGCAAATTTTGTCTTTATCCTCATGTCTATATCCTAACCTACTTTAGTTACCAATTTGATGATGAGTTCCAAGTAACTTTTCCAGATTGCTTTTATCATTTGTGAATTTTTTAATGCAATTGGTATGATTATTTACTCTAATTTTCATATCATCAAATGTGATAACCATGCATTCAAGAGTTTGAATTTTATCACACAAGTTTTTATTTTCCAGAGATGCATGATGTAAGGCAGTCATGAGCACATCTTTCTCAATTATAGCACACGTATGTGTTTCAAGAGACATTTTATAGTCATTCAGCAAAGCTTCATTTTCTTTCACTGGACTTTTATTTTTCAATTTCAATTCTTTATTTTTTTGGACAATTTTTTTAATTCATGAAACATATCACATAACAACTCATTAGGATCAACATGCTTTCATAGATATACGCAAATTAAGCATGCAGTCAGATATGGAAGAGTTTACCTCATTTTCCAATGCCATGAAGCAGATGTTGACATTTTCCTCTTTAGAATCTCCATCCTTGGACTCACTTTCATTTAAGTCCCAAGTTCCCATCAAACATTTACCTTTCTTTACCTTCAGGTCTTCCTTCTTCTTAGGCGATCTTCCTTCCTTACCTTCACTGCTTTCTAAAAGGCTTGTTTCTTCATCTTCATTTTCTGCCTTCAGTGCTATCCCTTTTCTGCTTCTATCATGATCATCAGTTTCATGAAATCTTTTAAGCTTCATCTCATGAGTTAAAAAAGATCCGATCAACTCTTCAATAGGTAGGGATTTTAAATCCTTGGATTCTTCTACAGCAAGAGTTTTAGGCTACCAGCTTTTTGGTAAAGCATCAAGAATTTTTCGATTTTGTTCCCCAAGGGAATAAACCTTTCCGTAAGCTTTCAGACCATTTGAGATATTAGTAAATCTTGTGAACATGTCAGTGATACTTTCATTTGGCTTCATAGTAAATAATTCATAATCATGAATAAGAAGCCCTAGTTTTGATTCTTTGACTTGGTTTGTCCTCTCATGGGTGACTTCTAGCAATCTCCACATATCATGGGCTGAATTACAACTACTAACACGGTTGTATTCAGTCGCATCTAGTGCACAACACAAAATATTCATAACTTGAAAATTTAGAGTCATTTTCGCATTATCTTCCACACTATACTCATCACTCTATTTAGGTATTTTTATGCCATCAATTGTCTTTGATGGAATAAAAGGACCATTCTCTATTAAACTCCATAACTCAAAGTTAATAGAACACATATAAATTTTTATTCTGTTTTTTCAGAAAGTATAGTTGCTTCCATTAAACAAAGAAAGACGATTTGTTGAAGACCCTTCAACATACGGAAGAGAGGAAGAGCTTGCCATGAGGATCTTTACTACAAGGTTGTTAGACCAAGACAATGTAGACCTTTCTCTGATACCAAATGAAAAACCTTAGAGGGGGGGTAAATAAGATTTTTGGTAAGCAAAAATAATTTTTCCGAAGTGTCTAAAATACTGAACAAGGATGATCACCAAGATACTTGGACTGACTTTATAGATACATAGAAAGCTATCCAAGAATTCCTAGATGTATATCCAGATTTAGACAGTGAAAGAACATAAAAACAGTACATGAACCACTGAAATAAAATGAGACAAGAGATGTATAGTGGTTCGATCAATAATGATCTATGTCCACTACCTTAAGCTTCACACTTAAGGATTTTCAACCTTATTTCATTAACCTCACTTAATGAAACAGCTTCACATACAAGAGAGGATCACCTCACTAGGTTTTCCACAACCTCTCAAACACATAAGGATCACCTCACTAGGTTTTACTCCACAACCTTGAACATACACAACACAAGGCTCACCCCTATGGGTTTTATACCACAACCTTGAACGTACACAAACACAAGACTTACCTTTATGGGTTTTACACTACAACCTTGTGCTAACAACAGAGAATTGAAAAACAATAGAACAGAGATAAGCTCACTTACTCGAGCAGATATTCTCTCGAATACAAGTCACAAATTTCTTTTATCTTTGATACAAAATAAACTCACTTTGAAGCTAGATAAAAGGAGATTTTTGAAAATATTGAGCAATGGTGTTTCTAAGATGAATGTCTCAAAAATCTTGCTTCTAATCTTGCATTAAGGGCTATTTATAGAGCCAAAAAGTGAAGTGTCAACGGTCATAAAAAAACGGCTACAAATTTTTCTGTTTAAACTCATCCGAGTTTTGGACTCGGGTTTTTGACGAAGATGCATCCAAAAGTTAAGTCCAAAATGGCACATTTCTGACATAATTTTTTCAACCCGGTTTACAGGATTTTAGATGAACCTTTTGGATTCAAACTGTTTCATCCAAAATTCTGTGAATTTTAAAAACTTTGAAAATCATCTCCTTTGAAGCTTTAAGGTAAAGTCAAATGAATCAAAAAATAAGATGACATAAGAATTAATAAATATACCTTAATAACACTTTCTAGTCTATCATTCTTCATAAAGAGCTTCCATGATATATAACTTCTCATACTCTGATTTTCTCATTTGATCTTCTAATCTTGAAATCAGTGAAGAAGAAGTTGTCAACAATTCTTAACTGAAGACTTTAGAAGAATAAGGATCAAACATGTCCTATAACAGGAAATAGATAAGTTAGTCCATATCAACGTTTGTCATAAATCAAAACATAAAAGAAAGCCCTTAGGGCTAATAACTAATATCCTAATAAAATGTGAAAAAAAAAATGCTCTAGTAGAAGTCCAAAAAGAGAAAGGAAAAAAAGAAACTCAACACCAAAAAGAGAAACTATAAGCTGTAGTAGAAGTAGGGAATAAAAAAGAAGCTTAACACCAAAAAGAGGGAATAAAAAAGAAGCTCAACACTAGAACGAAAAAGGAATAAAAATGAAGCTCAAGACCAAAAACATAAGTTGTAAGCTATAATAGTAGTAGGGAATAAAAAAGAAGCTCAACACAAAAAATGTTGGAGTGTATGCCCTCTAGACTAATTTATCTGATATAATTATCGAATTTATTAATAAAAGAATTTATTCTCAAAATTTGTTTGTAAATTTACATTTTATTTGTGCACGATTTTCGTTTAGAAAGGACTCATTGTGTTTAAGTAAGTGATCCAAGTGAATGGTGGTCTTTCACAGTAAGGTATGGATCACGGGTTACTTAACACATAAATGTTTGTTCTTAATCGATTGATGAGAATGTGAATCTCATCATATTTAGGTTATTATGGTATGAATTTCAAATGGGGAATGGCTTACTTTTAGCCAGTGAGTAGTCCACTCATTTCATAGTATGAGCGTATTTTGAATACATAGAACATGACCTGTAATAGTGGTTTTTAAAGGTACTATTTAGAAGAAATCCAAACTATTATTGCTACAGCGTGGACTAATACTCTCCCGCTTAAATATAAGTTGGTGGTCTGACGAAGCTAGAAGCATATACTTTGATATACTGTAGTTGAGGTTCTTTTTTAGAACCAATATATTTGTATGTTGGGTATATATGACTAGTTAGTTAAGAGAGACTTATACAAGATAGCTTCTACGCTATATCGCCTCTTGTAACTGTTCAAACGATCTAATTATTCAGGGCCCTTGGGAACATGACTTGGGTATTTACTTTAGGGTAGCTCCCTTGGAAAGTGGAAACATTCCAGGGGTCGTGGATCATTGGACTAGAGGTCTAAGGATGGTAGATGTCTATTAGAAAGGTGTTAGTACACTAATCATCTCTAAATGTACGGCGATGCATAGAAGGGTATTTTAGTCATTACACCTGTAGGTCGAAAACTTTGCTAACGCAGCATTATCCTTGGGGTCAATATTTTCTTATGGTGATATTAGGAAATATTTAAAATACAAAATATAACTATTTATATAGTATGGGTATTTTGGTAATTTTAATAGCTAAGGCGATGTGTCTTTTGGTCTCCGAAATAGCTCTTAAATCCTGACAGATTTGAGTTAAGGAATTGGTCTTGATAATTATGGGTTTTATTTTATTTTATTTAAGTAATCTAATTTATTATTGGATTATAATAAAATAAAAGACCCGAGAGAGAGTTTATATTTTATGTAGCTTAATTGGTTAATTAATTATTCAGGGCCTATGCCCAAATTGAATAATTAGAAAATTAATCTAGATAAAAGGCCTGATATTTTATATTGGTTTATTTGGGCTTGTTAATTATTTATTGGGCTGTTTAATGAAGTCCAGAAATAAATAATTAAAATTTATTATTTATGGGTGTTCAAGTCTAAGAATAAATAATTTTATCTGGCTCAATGAATAAGACTAAAGGTAAAATAAAATTTAAAAAATTAAATTAATTAATTAATCAAAATTAAAAAAATTAAAAAACAACACGGGATGGATCCCGTGTTGTTTTGCTTGAAGGATAACAGAAAGCATGACTGCTTTCTATTATCATGTGTTTTGCGTGAATGATAACAGAAAGCATGGCTGCTTTCTGTTATCACATGGTTAGTTTCTCTCTCGGGTGTATTGATAAAAGTGAAGTGAAATGCAAATGAAATAGGATGCACATCGTAGTTCATCAGAGTCAGCAAGCCCAATTTTGGTCACAGAGACCAAGTCTGTGAAGTATTCATAGAAGCCAAAAGCTTAGCAAACCCAACACTTCAAGCTTTCACTGGCAGTGCTACGGGTACCATTTCGGAAGATCAAAAGCTTCATGCGAATGAGACGCAGTTGACGTTTACAAGGACGTGATCCAATAACTTCAAGCATCCTTGTATAGACATCTTCTTCAGTGCGAAAAGGGTCATTCAATCACAGAGGTAAATTTTTCGTTTTGTAAGCATGCTTTCGGTTTGATGATTTTTGCCATTTTAAACATTAAAAAATGAGGGAATAAAAAAGGATCTCAACACCAAAAAAAGAAGTTGTAAGCTGTAGTAGAAGTAGGGAATCCTAATAAAATATGAAAAAAAAAATGGGGCGGAAGCTATAAGCTGTGGAATAAAAAACTTAGTGGCAGGAAACAAAATTTGGTATCTTCATCAAGTTCTACATATTTGTATCCTAATAGCAAAAAGGTGGGAAGCTGTGACAAACATTTTGCCATTTTAACTTTTCCTTCAAAGCCGCTCCATTTTTTAAAAACCTAAAAATCAGCTAGAAAGAGTGTAACATTTGAAGGAAAAGGGGAAAAAAGGTTCAAAAATTGGAATATGGATTTATAGAAAACAACGTACCTACTCTCTTAATCTCACTCTTTTTCATTATTTACATTTTTAATTTTAATTTTTGAGATATTTTGACAATGTTAAATATTAAATTAAGAAAAAATGTGAATTTCTTTTTTAAAATTTTTAATTAATATTATATTAAGTAATCCTAATTCTTTGTTTGAGATTTTTTTTTTTACATTTATGAACAAATAGAACTGTATTTCCAATAGAAAAATCATAAGTAACAAACAAACAGATGAAACAAAAGACAAATATTCCAAATGCAGTCTTCAAAAAGCCACTACTTACAATTCAAAGTTTCCCTATCAAGATGCCAAGTAAGAAAGAAATTGAGAAGCATTACATTCTGATATTCATTAGACTAGCAAGTAAAATTTTCAGTAGTTATATGCTATTTACGTACATAGCAAATTTTCAACTCTCCAATCTTGATTTCTAAATGTATATTCTAAATGTCAAGAGGCGATTGAATTGTCTATATTATTTTTTTAATTATTTTTAAAAAAAATCTTTTCAACTTCCTTAATGAATGGTGTAAATTTTAGAATCCTTCCACCTGAACTTTTCAATGGTTGAGATTAATTTAGTCATCATGAGTAAAATAGCCATTGAACATTTATAATATTATTTTTAACAAAAAATTACGAAAATTATTTATAACTATTAATAACCATATTAATAACTATATACTTATTATTATAGTATTAACTATTAATAACCATATTAATAACTCATGAACAATAATGCCAATCTAAATTTATATTCTAAATGTCAAGAGATGATTGAATTGTCTATATTATCTTTTAAATTTTAAAAAAAAAATCTTTTCAACTTCCTTAATGAATGGTATAGATTTTAGAATCCTTCCACCTAAACTTTTCAATGGTTGAGATTAATTTGGTCGTCATGGGTAAAATAGTCGTTGAATATTTATAATATTATTTTTAACAAAAAAATTATGAAAAAATTTATAACTATTAATAACCATATTAATAATTATACACTTATTATTATATTATTAACTATTAATAACCATATTAATAAATCATGAATAATAATGCTAAAAAATCAATTATATTAATGAATTTGCCAAAATGCATAGAGAATTTGGACACCCTATAATATGAAATTCTATTACAAATGTAATTAGACTACCAATGGGTTGCTTTTGAGTAAGTGGCAAAAAACATCAGTATTTTGGCATATATAAAATATAAAAATAAAAAATAAAATACCACATAACAAGAATAAAAAAAATAGACATACAGATCAAAAAGATAATAAAAATTAATTCAACAAATATTATAGAATACACACACACACACACACACATTCTGATGAGGAAAATTAATTATGAAAATTACTTAAAAGCAAAGATACCATCATAATCTTAAAAGCCAAACAAATTATCCACAAAACAAAAACAGATAAGGAAGAAAAATGACAACAAAACTCAATAAAAGAAATCAGATACGTAAAAAATGCACAGATATATTTATAACATTAAAAAAGTAAAATACCATCAACAAGTTCACAAGTCAACAATACTCAAATAAGACGAATGCTCCAGTTTAATATAATTTTATAACAAAAACATAATTAAAACAAATATAATTAGAATAATGCCAAAAAAAGATAACAGAAAGAGGGAAAATGGTAGACAGTAATCATAGAAAATGTACTACAAATGTTTATCGATCTACAACCGTGGTAGCAAATGTTTCTACCATTTTGAGTTGTTATAACTCTTTGATTTGTATGTCTTCTTGTGGTTGATTAGTTAGCTTCTCTATTCTATCAGTTCATGTTGGATGGTTGTTATTATTTATTTAGAAGTTTTGGGTTTCTTCATATTTATTTTTGTAGTATTGTTTTGATTTTTTTTTAAGTATTTTGTTTAGTTCAATTTGATTCGTCATTTTTTATCTGAGTTCATTTTTTGCCTGTTACGATTTTTTTTCTTTTTTTATTTTTTATTATCATTTTTTATGGTTTAGTGAAGAGGGGATTGAATTGTCCAAGTAAATTTTCAAAGTAATTTTATTTTTTTAATTTTGCATTTTCTCTAATTAATGGTTTAGACCTATTAAAACTTTTTTGTATTCTATTATGGATGATGTTAATCTCATCAATACTTCCACCTAACTCTTTTTATGGTTGAAATTAATTTGGTCATTATGGATAAATTAGACATTTAATAGTATTGTATAAAAAAAAATATATGAGTATTATTATCACTATTATTATGACATAAATGAGAAAGATAATTTTTGAAAAGCAATTAAAAAGTTAGATAAGAAAAACAAAAAGACACGTTATTATTTTGTAATAATATAGGCTTACAAGTTTCATTGTTTAATTTATTACACATTGTTAATCTTTTTGAAAAAACTAAAAGTGAAGAGGGGGATTAAATTATCCAAGTAAATTTTCAAAGTAATTTTTTTTTATTTTTCATCTTCTCCAATTAATGGTCTAGATCTATTAAAACATTTTTATATTCTTTTATGGATAGTGTTAATCTCTTCAATGCTTCCATCTAATTCTTTTTATGGTTGAGCTTGATTTGGTCGTCATGGATAAATTAAACATTTAATAGTATTGTATATATATATATATATATATATATATATATATATATATATATATTATAACTATTATTATGAAATAAATGAGAAAGATAATTTAAGAGTTAATAAGAAAAATGAAGAAACACATTATTATTTTATAATAATATAAGCCTACAAGTTTCATTCTTTAATTTATTACACATTATTACTCTTTTGAAAAAAAATTCATTCTTTGATTTATTCATGGAAGGACATCTAAATGTATTTGCTTACTATATTCTTGCACATATTCTCCATTTAACTGAAATTAGGATTTTCAGTTTTCATTATTGATGATAAGATGCATTTTTTTTTTTTCTGTAGATGCAAGTATGACATGTCGAAGACAAAAATTGATGACTAAGAAAATCAACTCCATGAACTGAAGGCTGA
Source organism: Voacanga thouarsii (assembly GCA_026120185.1). NCBI lineage: Eukaryota > Viridiplantae > Streptophyta > Magnoliopsida > Gentianales > Apocynaceae > Voacanga > Voacanga thouarsii. Next base: position 2,197,598 of record JANUWF010001088.1, on the reverse strand, counting down.
CAGACATGAAAATGAGAGGGATGTCACGTTTTTTTAAGCAGTTGAAACTCTCAAAATGTCTCTTTCCTGGTATTCATGGTCACTTAACTCATCTTTGTAGGGCAATATAGAAGAAGTATAACTTTGTTGTTACTATTACAATAGACAAATTTATGGATGCAGTTTGTAGTAGTTGGGGATTAACATATAGGAAATCAAGATTTCATACATAAACATTTAATTTGTCTATTAATATTCAACTTATTCTCTTCTTGATTTGGATCATCAATTTTATTTTATCTAATATAATTTTGAGAAATCTCTTCCATATCTGTGATAACTCTTTATTCTTTTCATTTTAGATACTACAAGATTGATGATTAGGATGCATCCTAAAGTAATTTTTTATTTTCTTTTTGGCTTTTTCCCCACTTTTTATGGGATACATTTTTGTGGATTTTACTTACTTATTTATTTTTTGAGGGAGTTTGGGTATGAAGTGATAATAATCATTTACTACATAGGTTTTGCTTATCATTATCCTTCAATTTTGGTGGAGGTAAGAAAGAAAGAAAAGAACTAAAACTAATTATCTGTATCTTATAATATTGATTTATCTGTGATTGCAGGTAAACAAATCTTGAGAAGAAAGAAAGCATGGAAGAGGCTCTCTGAGTCCAAAAAAAATGATTTTATATTAACAACGTTAGGTTTTGGTAATACAATTTAAATTTTGTATTTCATTTAGTGACGAGTATGGTGGAGGAGAGACATTGGTACATTTGAAAGTTCTTTTTTTTTACTTTCATTCTAAGGAGTCAATTGCTACCAAAGAAGAGTTAGAACTTTATTCATTTTATTCTTCTTTCATGGCCGCATTAGATTTTATTGTTTGTGAAGAGAATGATATTTTGTCACAAACAACAATGGAAATATGGTAAGAATGCAAGTTCGAAGAAGATATTAAATTATTATAGCTAGGTAGTACTGCAAATCTTTTAGACAGATGCTAAACAGATCTTTTAGACATATTTTAAATTAGTACTCTTAGACATACTTTGAAGTTATAATTGAAGTTCTCATTTTAACTGCAAGTCTACAATTTTAAGTAATTTTATCCAATTTTACGAGCAATTTCGATAATTATTTTATCTACCACTTTTTAACACAATATTATCCTAATCTTTTTTTTTTTTGTTTAATATTTACTACTTCAGGAGATGTTTGATAAAAAAAAACCAGCAACTCATACAAATGCAAAAATGATACATTGATTTCTTTTGAATCGAGATAATATAACTTAAGAAGAGTTTGTCTCTCAAGTTTGAATTTTGTGTAATCTCTTTTTTTCGCTCTGTACAAATACATAAATAGACACATATAGAAGATAATTGATTTATTATTTTTTAGATTGATTATTAAATCTCAAAAACTTATATTTATTCATTTTTTGATTATGTCCCTAGGTTAGTGACAACAATCATAGAAAAACTATAAAAGTATAGAATCGATTGTTGATTTTTTGTTTATATTTAAATATATACACTCTATTAATAGCAGTTGTAATGTATGTACATTAACATTTGTTTGAAACTTTCTAACTAATAATTTATTTATAAATTTTATTTATTTGTAGATATTTGATAAATTTTATTTAATTGTCGGGCAAAATCTCCGCACATAGTGGGGAGATGTCAACTAGTACCTATTACAAAGAACGGTCACCTACTTCTTATTCATGCATTATCATACCTTGATTGCGACATAGCATGGCAAAACTTTAACACAAACTAAATATGAACAAAACTGTTGGCTAAAGTAATGGATTAAGTCATAGGTCATCGTGAGCATATTTATGTGTGTGTTTCCTTACTTGCAAAGCATTTAGCTTCTTGTATTAAGTGAATTCAGTCATTTGTTCCCTATCAAATGACTCTTAAAATGTAGATGCTTGGCCTACTTTATTGTAGATGAAAGACTACATTAAATAAGTAATGAAATGTATAATAACTTAGTAATATTTTGATAATTGAATATGAGGAATAATACTTGACTTACCATTATGTTTTTCTATTGTCATATGTTCCCCCAAAAATGACACTAAAACTATACATGTTTGAGTTGCTTCATTGTAGATGAAAGACTAAATCTAATAAGTCATGAAATGCATAATAACTTAGTAATATTTTCAGGAGTCATGAGTTCATTTAAGTTAATGCATTTATCATGTAAAAATTGAAATTCTATAGATATTGAATCTAAGGAATAATACTTGACTTACTATTGTTTTTCATCTTGTATTTATCCATGTTTGTATCATGTAGCATAGACATTGTTAGTCAAAGAATGAATTATAAAATGATCCATTTTTAGAATTATACATTTTATTCGCATGCTTTAGTATAACTTATAGGCACGATTGACATTGACAAAGGGAACAATTCAATCCTCAGTATGATGTATAGGTGCACGCATATATTTGACTTCTGATCAGAAAAATCAACTTAAAACACCCATCAAATAAGGAAAACTTATGCTACCTATTTCCGAGAGTGCTTGAGTGGTTTGGTATAACTCTCCCAATTCCTTGGCCTGTTAATATAATTACGGTAGGACCTATAGCCTTTTCCATTACATCTCCAGTCCTTCACCACAAATTAGGTAATGAATAATTATTTATCCAGCAGACTAATAAAGACATCAATAAAAAACTTCTAAGGGTGCACATAATTGAATAACAATTGAAGCCCAAATTGCCTCCTAAAAATTCACTATAGAAAAAGAAAGAGAACATATGATTATACTCTGTAACTATAGATTTTTTTTTTTTGTGCTAAAAAATAGGTCCATTTTCATGTCTTCTGTATTGGTCTAATAAGAGGTGTTTGTTTGCATCACTGTCTTTATGCTTCTAGCATATAGTTTTCATATACGAAAACCTATAAATGTCTGATAATTATCTGCACTAACTTTTTTGAGAATTATCTTACACATACTATTGAGAAGATAATTTCAAGTTGTTATCCCATCTTATGTGAATAAAAATTGTGCAAACACAACTACGATCATAATTTGTAGGCAGATGTTTAAATAGTTAGGGTGTAATACCCCAAAACCTAAATATCCAAATAGGACAGAATGTTGCCCCATCTAAAGGATCAGGGGTCTTTATAACGAAGTACGAAAGAAAAAAAAAAGATTAAATAAAATAATGCAATACTCCTATTACAACCATATACAAGTCTGAGAATCTAAAACTAACAATCGTCTCTCAAAAGAAATATAAAGCAGAAATAAATAAGCTAAAGGTCATCTATTTTCTCTTCAACCTGCTTAATAAAAGCACTCTCATGAAAACATGATGTAAAATGGTGTGAGATTGGCATCTCAGTAAGTCTTATGTGTGATATTGTCATGTATAAACATTTCATGCATACAGGTTTATCAAAACCGTAAAACCATGTTTGCAAGACATTGTCATCAATAAACAGTTATTCAAGGAGCATTGCTCATCATATCCAAAACAGTTCTCAATAAATCATATCTCATTATAATCATAAGTTCATTAAGTAGGGATTATCAATGATTCAAATAATAGTATCATAATCCATATTATGGTTACTACCATGATAGTGTCCCAATGTAACCTTTTAATAATGGCCAGTGGGGGATCCTCCCACTAGGGTGAGATACTCCTCCATCTTTACACCCAGCACACCGATTATCCAATAAGGATAAATAAAGTCCACATGGACCAATATGCTAGCTCGGACCGACCTGACTAATAGTACTATCGCATCTCCAAGTTTAGTTCATCTTCTGGAGGTAGCCTCCTGCCAAAAGACTCACTCTAATTCTTTAAGATTAGTACTACTAGCCTACCCCCACTGAGTACTCAACACTCTTTATTTAAGGATAGAATCATTTTCTTTATTTTCACCATCGTTGATTACCTTATCTTTGTAAAACGTGATTTTTCACAATAAGTTTTTCAAAATATTTAGTGATTAAGAAAAGAAATCGTTTTCAGTTTAAAGTTGAGATTTGGCAAAATTATTTGGAGAATAAAATGACCACGTTCTCAAACCAAGTATCAAAATACCACAGTACAATTCATCATATTCAACCAACGTTTCGATCATCATGTCAATCCTCATAATAACACATTTTCAAATATCATTGTACAAAAATACTTGCAAATATGTAATATTTAGCAAAATAGTTATGTAGGGACTTACTTGGATATTCTCAATAATCAACCAAATTAATGCTTGATCTCTTTTTCACTTTCTTCCTTATCTAGAATTAATGTTTCTATGATTAGAAACTAAATATGAATTCACTCATCTTTTCATGCATTATGAATTCCTATGATCATAATAATTATCTAAGTCATCCATGGCATCTAGGTAGACTAATTCATTGAATCATTGCTATAGCTTCCCATGATCATGTATCTTATCATATGCATGCTTAAAAATTAAATAAACTCATTTATACCATGACTTCGAATATTCATCTACTATTAATCTCATATAATGAACATATTTGCTACTGAAGATCTCATCTTTTATCACCATGTAATAGATCTAGGTTATCATAACATTATTTAACCATGCTTTACTCCATATACACTTAGTTCACAATATTGCACCATCAAACCTCACCAATTCTATCTATTCGTGTTTTCATGCTAGGCTTCATGCGGAAAAACACCTCTATAAAGTCAACCTTATTTAAATCAGTAAAACTATGCCTTAAATACCTCTTTTGACAACACAACAGTATCAAAGGTGGCGCCTTTGGTGCTTGGTTGAATTTACTTTGGAAAGAAGAGTTGATGGGCGGCTCTTGGACCTTTGGTTCAAGATCACAAGATGATAGGGGTAAATCAATCCCATTTGGTTCAAAATTAGGAGAAAAGAAGAAGAAGAATTGAATAAAAGTTGAAGGGGTTTGAAGAGTTGCTTACATTGCTCTTAGGTTTCGATTTTAGTGGAGATTGGTGCTATTTTGACCGAGTTATTGGAGGGGGTTGGTGGCTCAAATTTCTGGATAGTATAGGATGTTTAGGGTATGATTGAAGGCTGGTTTGATGGAGGGAATAGGTTAGTGTTGGTGTTTTAGAGTTTAGGAGAGGTGGATCTTGCTTTGGACTCTTGATCACAATAGGGAAAAATGGCAGCTTTTGGTCTCTCTTGGGATGGCCAAACTTGATCAGGTTTTGGAGGGTTCTTAGCTATTAGGGTGGCCAAAAATAAGAGAGTGAAAAGAGATGAAAGAAGTTGGTTTTTTGCCTTCCTTTTGGACGACATTGGGAGGAGGAAAGAATAGGGTTTTGTGTGTAGTTTTTGCCTAAGACAAGAAGGAAGTTAAGAGTAATGAAAAGATGGAATTTTCGTGAGAGTGTGTGTGTGTAGGATGGCTGAAACTAGGGTGAGTAGAAAGGGAAATTTATGGTTTCTGATTAGCTTAAAAGAACCTTAATTGATTAGGATTTCTTAGGGAAGTTTCCCCTTTTATTTAGGGAACTTGAAAAGAAATCAAAACTCCTCAAGGTGGCGGTTAGGGTTGTTTTTATTCCAGAAAATTCAGTTAATAAAAATAGGATATTAGTCCCATAAATAATTTAGTTAATGTCCTAATTTATTTTAAGTAAAAATAGTTGATTAAGGGAATAATTATATTTTGGTGGGAAAATCTAGTTTCCAAAATCAAAGTTCTATCATTTTCTTTCCATAATAAATCCTTTGAATAAGATTCTTTTAGGAAACTCTAGATGTTAGAATATTTAAACTTTCTAAAAGGTTAGAATAAAACATTAATTAGAGAATAATAAGAATTTAATTTACTTTATTTCTTTTTTAGCAAAATCCAAAATAATCAAAAATCCATATTTTAGGAAATTGGAAAATAAGAAGGCAGTAGCCCCTAGGATTTTCGGCCAAGGGAAGGGAGAATAAGGGAAAAGGGCTTAATCAACAATGAAAAAGGAAAGGGTTTGCAAGAATTGGGATTCGAACTCAAGTCACCAAAGAATGCACATCAAGCTCTAACCACTACTCCATAATAATTCTTGCTTAAATATTATTTCAACAAATTTCCTTGACTCCCACTCACTCCATTTTCCCTTCTAATAAATTCTACTTAATAAAACAAAAGCTCAACTAACTCAACCAACCCAATTATATCAAAGTGAATAAATTCATGAAACAACCAACCCATAAATCACATATACCCATGAAAATGGTTCAAGTTATTAATTTCCATATAAAATGTTATGCCATGCATAACTTTTCCCATATAATAAAGGTGGTTTTAGACGGGGTATTACATAGGGAGCCAATTCAAGTTATCCGATTAGTATATAAGTAGATTTACATAGTAGTGCTAATCCATATATCTAAAGAATCATAAGCGAAAACACGTAAACCTACATGAAGTCATACATTCCTCGTCAGAGCACAGTAATTAATTAATGTTTGGCCTTAGTCGTACATGCAACGGCAATGAGAGCAAAGAGTTTCATTGAAAACATACAAGTGCAAAATTCGATATACTATGGCTGAAAATTACCTCCATTTGAACGCACCAATGCATTGATGCCAAGCGTACATAGACACACGACGTATACATCCAAATCAAAGAGAAGCATATACTCTTTTCAGCTAATTGCAAATGAGAGAATTTATGATAATTAGTTGGCCTTATATGCATAAAAAACATGTGATGAAAATTCACCAGCATTATCTAAATGGATATTTTTAATTTGATGGTTAGGAAATTGTACTCGTAATTTAATTATTTGAGCAAGTAATCTTGCAAATGTCAGGTTGCGAATAGATAATAAACATACATATGACCATCAGAATGATGCATAAATTAAGACTATAAAATATCTGAATGGTCCATATAGTGGATGAATAGGTCCACAAATATCTCCATGAATCCGTTCAAGAAATGTAATACTTTCAGCTCCTATTTTTACTGGTGATGGTCTAATAATTAATTTTCCTAGGGAACATGCAGCACATGAGAATATTTCTGATGTCAATATCTTTTTATTTTTTAATGGATGACTATGTGTATTATCAATTATTCTTCTCATCATGGTAGATCCCGAATGACTCAATCGGTCATACCAAATGTTAAAAGTAATAGGATCAGTAAATTTCTAATTTACTAGATGATGAATTTCACTTGTATATATTTTTGCAAAATATAGGCCAGTAGAAAAAGACGATAGTTTTTCTAATACACATTTCTTACCAAAATTAATTTGAGTAATATAAAGTTGCTCAATTCCATTTTCCTCATTTGTTTCAACATGATACCCATTTCTGCGAATATCTTTAAAACTCAATAGTTTTCTTCTGGATTTTGAGAAAAATAGTGCTTTATCAATATTAATTGTTGTTCATTCAGGTAACAATATACTAGCTCTTCCGGAGCCTTCAATCACATTTGTACTACCATTTATAGTATAAATATTTATTTCTCCCATTTTGAGATAAAAAATATTTCTCATTTTTTAGTATGATGTGTATAGTTCCACTATCAATAATACACACATCATCATTAACAATAGCCATCTGAACATAAATATGTATATGCAAACGTAAATATTATTATAATATAATAAAAATTCAGAAATATTAGGGTGAAACATTAGTTCTTCTGGACACTGCCATCACCAATTAAATGGTCTATCCTACCTTCTGGGTGTTCAAAAAAATTAGATATATCCATATGGGTAATATTGATATTAAGATCTTCAGAATCAATATCATCGTTGTCAGTATCATTCACTGGATGTTGAGAAAAATTTGTTTCAACATTTTTATTTTTCTATTTTAGTGAAACTTGATATAATTTCACCAAATACTTGGTCGTATGACAGGTACGTAACCAATGACTTTTTATGCCACATTTATAACACTTATCTTCATAATTTTCTTATATTTCGTTTTCTTTTCTCTTATGATCTTTTCTGTCCTACTTCAGGTGACCAATATTTCTCATAGTTTGATTATTACTGCGATAAGAAAAATATCGAGTGTGTCCATGATCATAATCACGACCACGACCACGGCCACGACTACAACTACGACTACGACTACGACTATGGCTTCTGTTGGAGCCAACAACATTCACTTCTGAGAGTACTATTGAGCCAGTTGGTCTGGTTTCATGATTTCTCAATAATAACTCATTTTTTTTCTCTACAATGAGGAGGGCAATAATTAAATTAGTAAAGTTTGTATACCATTTTTCTCGATATTGTTACTGTAGGATAATATTCGAGACATGAAAGGTGGAAAAAGTCTTCTCCAGCATATCTTCATCAGTAATTTTTTCTCCACATAATTTTAACTGAGATGTAATTTTATATATGGCAGAGTTATATTCATTCATGGTTTTAAAATCTTAAAGCCTCAGATACAACCATTCATACCATGCAGTTGGTAGTACGATTATCTTCAGGTGGTCAAATCTTTTTTTTTATTCAGGTGATCAAATCTTTCTTTTAAATTTACTCATAGGACATATGGATCTTTTTGGGAAGATATTCCATTTTCAAATTTTCATCGAGATGACGACGGATAAAAGCAAAGCTTTGGCCTTTTGTTGTGCAGATGTACTATTTTTTTTCTGTAATAGTTTCACTAAGGTTTTTAGTATTTAGATGCATTTCTGCATTGAGAACCGATGATATATAATTTTTTTCAGAAATATGAAGGGCTATAAATTCGATTTTAGTAAGGTTAGCTATATGGATCAATAAATGCGTACCCATTTTCTAACTTTTATAACAACAAAGACTCGTGTTGTAGTCTTCTGACTTTTGTAACGACAGAGACTTGTAATGATAATGTGTTATGAAATTTTGGAAGTGTTAGAATAAAATCTACATACAATATATCTCTAACTATTATTTGTACAAGAATTTCTTCAAACTTCTCGCTTTCTTTTCTCTAACCATTTTCTCACAAAATGACATATTTCTCAAGTTTAGAGAAGAGTTCTATCTATATAACTCTATTAGTGGAATGCATCATCTTCCATTAATATGTATTAGTAGTGTCTTCACTAACTCTTAATGGTACACATCCATATCCACTAATAGAATTAGTGGAATTCCACTAATTTCACAACACTAACTTCATTATTTGAATTAATGGATTCTTGAATCAAGAAAGAAAACATTGTTAAAAGAACAAAGTAATTTAATTTGATTAAGAAAAATATTAATTTGTAATTTATAGATAAATTAATTTAATATTTTTTTAAATATGTAATGTTAATTGAAAGTGTATGTGTCAAACTCCACTACGTGTCACGGTAAGAACTTTCCCGCTTTCCGCAGCCGATTTTGATATCTATGAAATTGTGATCCAAATTGCCACTCTGGGCCTTAATCTTATATATAATATTCCCAAGACCAGACACATTTATCCAATTTTAAGCCCAATTGTTTTTGCACGGACTCAAGAGAACGGCGTAACAGCCCCTGAAAACCCTAATTGCATGTCACATATAAGCCCATTTTCTTTCGTCTTCTCTACATTACTTGCTATCGATCAGTCTCCAGTCTCTACCGGTAACCCTAGCTAATCCATTCACCTTGGGACCTTGAAACATGGCTGAGAGAGGTGGAGGAGACCGCGGTGGCTTCGGCCGAGGCTTTGGTGGCCGCGGAGGCGATAGAGGAAGAGGTGGCGGTCGCGGACGTGGCGGACGCAGAGGAAACCGCCGTGAATCAGAGGAGGAAAAGTGGGTTCCAGTTACCAAACTTGGGCGACTTGTGAGAGATGGAAAAATCCGTTCTCTAGAGCAAATCTATCTCCATTCTCTCCCCATCAAAGAGTACCAAATCATTGATATTCTCATTGGCCCTTCATTGAAAGATGAGGTGATGAAAATCATGCCGGTGCAGAAACAAACAAGGGCAGGTCAAAGAACCAGGTTCAAGGCATTTGTAGTGGTGGGCGACGGAAACGGCCATGTTGGATTGGGAGTGAAGTGTTCAAAAGAGGTGGCAACAGCAATTCGTGGCGCAATTATACTGGCTAAGCTGTCAGTGATCCCTGTTAGGAGAGGATACTGGGGGAATAAGATCGGAAAGCCTCACACTGTGCCGTGTAAGGTGACCGGGAAATGTGGATCTGTTACAGTGAGAATGGTGCCTGCTCCTCGAGGTGCAGGGATTGTGGCTGCTAGGGTGCCAAAAAAGGTTCTGCAGTTCGCTGGTATTGAGGATGTTTTCACCTCCTCCCGTGGCTCTACGAAAACCCTAGGCAACTTTGTCAAGGTAAGGGAAATTTGATTTTCTTCATTGCATATAATTGCCTTTAGATTTAGTCATAGTTGTTTTATCGTTTGAATTCTAATTTCAAGTTTCAATACAGAGATTCAGATGTTGTAAATATTTAATTTTATAGCTGGCTCAAATAATATTTGAAATCTACCTGGAAGTTTTTAGTTTGCATGAACTACAAAGTTTCATCAGAGAAGAAAAAAATTTAATGAGAAGAAAATGTGAATTTATTGGTTACTGTGTATCTTTTCTTTTGTCAATTTAGGGTTTAAATTGATTCATAGGGATATAACAGACTTGGTTATTTCAGAGGAAGACATTGTATATGTTTTGAGCTGTTTCAATTCATTCGTTTGCTTTGGCCTCTCTTTCAGAATATGCCCTCCCACCTTGGTTGTGAAAATTTTTGTTTAATGATGAATTAACTTGCACCGAGAACAGTCATCCTCAGTTATTTGCACATGGTAAAAGATCCCAGATAGTCTTTGCAAGTTCCCAGTCCAGTTTTAGGATTAATAACATAGTCCCAGTTATCTAAGAACATTGTGATGCTGAATTGTTTTTTTTAGCTCAGTGTAAGTTATTGGTTTATCCATCAAATGGATGTATTCGTATACATTTCTTCTCCTTGAGGACCGTGCCAAACACCGATTCATTTTAATGCTCCTTTGTTTTCCACCATCCCAATTGCTTAACCTATGATTATTTGGAATCCTATGTTTTAAGTCTCCCATTCACATTTAAGACAGGCATTTATTAGATTGTAGAATGTCTACGTCTGGATATCTACTCTTTCTGGCTTAGTTGTCCTTATTATTTTCTGGCAGAAGAAATTGATTTCTGTATAATATGTGATTGCTATTTGTTTAGGTCATTTCATTTGTTAGGTAATCCATTCAAACTATGTTATCTTTTCTATGTTCCATATTCTGTTTAGGACCTTCTCATATTGTCTAGGCATTTTCTGTATAGGACTTTCTTGTCATCTTGAAACTAGATTCCTATAGGATTACATGTTCTAAAACCACCCGTTTCTTTGTTATCAACCTTCCACTGATATTAAAAGGAGTAGAATACCTGAATTTGAAAACAAAATTGGCACGTATCTTTTTGTCTTTTTGACTATGCTACCAATACCTACTAAAATTATCCTAAACCTTTTAAAATTTTTTGGACAAAGAATAGAATCTATCTTTTCTTTGCACAAAAAATGAACAAAAAGAATCAAATTGAAGCATTTGCCCTATTTCCAGTAACAACTTTGCTGTGCCACCTTGACCCTGATTTTCTATCTCCTCTCCCATGTCTAATGGAGGTTTTCTTCAGCAAAATTTTTGATCACAGCATGATCACAGTTAGTAGATTGGGGAGGACAACTTCTAGCACAAGCCAAATCTTCCAAGTCTCTGTGGTATGCCAGAAAAAGTTTGGATTCTCAGGTCTCAAAAGATTTCTTGATTTTTAGGTTGGGATAGTTCCATGCATCCTGAACTATCAGGGAAATCTACAAGTTCCTTCTGTGCATTTTCATTTTTGGTTTATGTTTAGACCATGCATGAAAATACAATGAAGGTAAATGGAGGGAAATATTACTGGGGAGATTTTGGAGATTGTTGCTGGAGTGGAAGTTCTTTGTATTTGTAGTAAAATTGTTCATGGTTTTGGTCACTCTTTCCTAATTATGTGTCTTCAATTCTATGCTTGATGAATGCTTTTCAAGAGGCCTTTTTTGGGAGATTAGATTCTGAATCTTTTGCTAAAACAAAGTTGAAATGAGATTATCTTATCTCGATGAATATTTCACCTTGGTTTCTACAGTATTAGCTTATGTATATACATGTACCCTTTTGCAGGCAACCTTTGATTGTCTGTTGAAGACTTATGGGTTCCTTACTCCTGACTTTTGGAGGGAAACACGCTTTACGAAATCTCCATTGCAGGAGTATACTGATTTTTTGATGGTTAAACCTGCTGCAAAGAATATTCTTCATATAGAAGATGCTGCTGAGAAGCTTGAGGCATAAGATGGTTTTGCTTAAACCTGCTGCGAAGAATACTCTACATATAGAAGATGCATGGTTTAATAAAAAAAAAATGTAATTTGATGTCATAGTTTGTTTCTAGATGTAGTTAATGCTTTGTTTTACTTGCGATAATGCAGAATTAATTTTTGATATTTTAAGCAGTTCTTTTTTTTGTTTCAACGAAATATATATTATGTCCCAAACCAAATTCTGATTCTTAGTCCAAGAATTTGATTAATATAAGTCCAAGGTCACCGCTATTATTTGATGATGGGATTTTGTTTTCCCCCAACAAAGGATGGATGAGATTTTTTATACATTTTTATTATTGCGTTACAGCCCAATTCATATTTGATTCAAATTGATTGTCTAGCGTTTGGAGGGTCAGTATTAACTTCTGGATTATAAAGTCCAACTTTTAAATTCTAGTGATCACTGAGTCTGGTGATTATAAAGTACAACTTGAACCCAAAAATAATCACCTATGGTGACCAACTTAAAGACAGTCACCTTATCATGAAATAAAAGGAAAAATCTAATAATTTTTTTTTTCAAAATCTACAGGGTTTTTCAAAATTTTAACTTAATCCCAAGGGGAAAAAAAAAAAGAGAGAAAAGTGTCATCACCTTGAAAAAAGTCCAACTTTATCCCAAGAGAGAAAAAAAAAAAACAAATGTCATCAAAGAAAATTTTAAATCCAAGAAAAAAAAAATACTCAAATGTCATCACCAATATATATATATATATATATATATATATATATATATATAATTCGTATCTTTATGAGGATGATTATTGTTGGGATAAATAAACACACATAATGCATATTATTATATGCGTCATGTATAGAAGACGATTGTTGTTATATTAACTAAATACATACCTATCCTTACAAGAATGTGTATTTATTTATTTATTCTTAGAACTTTGGATTTTGCTGAATTTAGCCCAATTCTTAGATATGTTATAATCCGAATCAAATTTTATTAGCTACAAAATTTAACCTAAACCCAAATATCATGACATCATTTATTATTTAATTTCATCATGACTTCGGTCTTGCATTTTACTTGAATGGCTGTTGTTATATTAGCTAACACACATCCTTACAATATGTGTGTTATGCTCTCTGTAGATGCTATTTATTTCTCCATATGATTTTGGGTAAGGGTGACAATCATGTTATATTCAGATTGGCAGGTCGTATTAACTTGGAATAATTACATACGACAGATCAACTTGAACACGATACGATTAATAAACGTGTCGCGTTAACTTGTTTATTTTCGTATCGTATTCGTGTTATAAAACGGATTGACACAACTAGATACAAAAATTAAATAGATAATTATTAAATCCACCAACCCGAATACCTATTAAACTCGTCAATCTGTTCACCCATTACACAAAAAATTAAAAAAAAAAATCAAATTAAACTATATAAAATTAAAAAAAACCAATAAAACAATAAACCATCCAACCAAATATCTAAAGATCTCAATAAATTCATAAGACTTAATCTTAAAAATCTAAACAAATATAACTTTGCAATAAAATATGATTGTTCAAGAAATTATTTTCTCTAGTTAAAAGTCATTGTAATAATATTATTATCATAGATACTAAATCATAATTAATTAAGAATGATTCATTTACTATATATCAAGCAAATAACTACATTAATATCATTTATTTTTCTTAAAAGGTCTCATATAATTAAACAAAATAGACATACAAATAATTCAATTAATTCATATAATAAAATTTAATTCAATTAATTCATATAAAAAAATTAAATTATCTAATTTTTTATAGTGAAATTTGTAAGGTATTACAAAAGGTATTAAACATAAGTATAAAAAAAAAAGTTAAACGGGTTCGCAAGTTAAAATAAATTGAATCCGTTTATGACTCGAATACGTTTAAAGTTAAACGGGTCGACTCGTTTCAATCCAAACCTGCGAAATTTCTAACCTTAATCCGCTATAACCGTATTGTTTTCATATCATGTTGGCGTATTGTGTTCAATATTACCACCCCTAATTTTGGGTCTTGTTGGGGATTGAGCAAAGTCCTATTAGCTTCTGATAAAAAGTCCAACTTAAACCCAAATGTCATTGTCTCTCTTATTATTTAATTTCATCCTTAACTTCTAATGATGAGATTTTTTTTTTTTCCCAGAGAAGTTTAGAAAAATGTGTTCTAACTTTTGTAAGATGTCAAAATTTATTAAGATTCGATTTTTTAATTTTTATATTAAAAAATTAGCCGAGTTGGCTATTGCCTTTTGATTTGACCTATAATCAACATGACTATCCTTGGAAGGATAAGTGTGGTTATGTTAAATAACACATAGGATACGTTTGTTTATATTCTGATGAGTGCTATTTATTTATTTTGAGCACTTTAGGTCTTGTTGGGATTGGTATAACTCCTATCCGTGTCACAACTCAATCCAAATTTCATTACCTTCTAATAAAGTTCAACCTAAGCCCAACTATTATCACCTCTATTATTATTTAGGGACAGGCTAAATACATACCCTTACAACTTAAATCAATACCCTTATCTATTAATATATATAAATTAGACAAAAGCGTCATTCTCCTCTTCAAATTTTAAATCAATACCATGAAGTTGTTAATATTTAATGTATTAACAAAATAAATGTATATCTAATTAATTAATTACGTAATTAATTAATATTTTAAATGAATTCAGATAATATTTATTTTTCCTCAAGAAAATATATTCCCAGAATTCAACGAATCTAGATAAGTTTTAAATAAAATCTCAAAGAATCTCATAATTTAATGTATTAATATTGAATTCATGTATATCTTATAGTTAATTTAACTTTGCCTGTGAGTTCTATGGGCTTTGTTTGCAGTGTTCATTGCCGATCTCAAACCCAGATAAAGGAGGAGAGTTGTGGTAAGGTTTATGATGACCAATGTAAAATATAGTCACATCCATGACATAAACCAAAAGATTGACTTCATGGGGGCGTTTCTTACTTAGTGACATACTGCACTTCCTAGACCCGGGTGTAGTGATAAATATGCGAGGGTTGCTAGGTCGTTGCCCGGAAGTAACACACCATGTCGGTCCCCAGATACAGTGTCAAATATGTAAGGGTGTAGGTAAAAAAGACAGTATATAGTAATAGGATCCGTCTAGTTACATGGAATATAGGATTTTTGACCGGTAGATTGACAGAATTAGTTGAGGTTATACAGAGGAAAAAGATTAGCATTTTGTGTCTTCAGGAAACCAAATGAGTAGGTGAGAAGGCCAGAGTAGTAGCGTCTTTGGGTTATAAGTTTTGGTATTCAGGTAGAGTTAGTAATAGAAATGGAGTCGGGATTATTATTGATCGTAAGTTTATTGGTGATATGGTTGAAGTACAGAGGAAGAATGATAGGATTTTGAACATCATGATCATAATCGACGGCGAGATTACCATGTTATTAGTGCGTATGCGCCACAAGTGAGGCTTGATGATTCGATTAGGTAACAATTTTGGGATGATCTAGATGAGATTGTACAGAGTGTACTGTGTGCAGAGAAGCTTTTCATTGGTGGTGATCTAAATGGACATGTGGGTACTGATCAGAGTGGGTTTGAGAGTGTTCATGGAGGTTAGGGTTTCAAAGTTAGAAATGAAACATGAACTGCTATTCTTGACTTTACCTTGGCCTATAATTTGACCATAGCAAACACCTGGTTTAAGAAGCCAGATTCTCACTTAGTGACTTTTAGAAGTGGGTTAAATGCTAATCAGATAGACTTCTTTATTATGAGGCGTATGTTTTGTAGTGGTTGTACGGATTGTAAAGTTATTTCAGGTGAGAGTGTGGTTACGCAACACAGGTTGTTGCTCCTCGATTTTAATTTTAGGAAAAAGGGTAAGCAGTAGAATTATCGGGTTGGCCCTAGGATCAAGGGGTGGAAGCTACAGGGGGATGAAAGAATAGCCTTTGTCAGTAAGGTAATTTAGGCAGATGACTGGTCTTTTGATATGGATTCGGATCCAGATACTATGTGAAGAAAGATGGCACAACGTATTAGGACAGTAGCCTAAGGAAGTGCTTAGTGAATCTAAAGGAAGAGTACCTCTAAACAAGGACGTGTCGTGGTGGAACAATGAAGTGAAAGAAGCTGTAGTAAGTAAAAGAGAGTGCTATAGAAACTTAAGGAAGTGCAGGAGTGATGAGAATTTTGAGAAATATAAGGTCGCGCGAAGAAAAGTTAAAGAAGCTGTTAGAAAAGTAAGATCTATAGTTTACAAGGACTTATATGAAAACTTGGATATTGAAGATGGGGAGAAGAATATATATAGATTGGCGCATTTCATGAAGAAGAAGACAAGAGATATCGATGTGGTGCAATGTGTGAAGGACGACAACCACATAGTTTTGGTTAAAGACGAAGAAATAAAGGAGAGATGGATGTCCTATTTTGATAAGTTATTTAACGGGAGTTAAGTCCAAATTCTGAGTGTGGGTAGCCTTGCGATC
Organism: Voacanga thouarsii; assembly: GCA_026120185.1. Taxonomy (NCBI): domain Eukaryota; kingdom Viridiplantae; phylum Streptophyta; class Magnoliopsida; order Gentianales; family Apocynaceae; genus Voacanga; species Voacanga thouarsii. The sequence continues at coordinate 2,180,756 of JANUWF010001088.1, read as the reverse complement.
TCGAATGAAAAAGTTAACTGTGCGTGTATTCGTCATATTCAGAAGCATGAAATCTGAGATGCCCTTAAAAGGATGAGACTAAAAAAAGCAGTGGGATCGGATGGTATGCCGATCAAGGTTTGGAAGTGTTTAGAAGAGATATGTATTATGTGGTTGACAAGTCTGTTCAACAAGATATATATAGTTAATAAGATGTCTACAGAGTGGAGAAAGAGTACTCTGATTCTTCTGTATAAGAATAAAAAGGGATGTTCAAGATTGTGCTAATTATCGTGGGATTAAACTCACGAGTCATACTATGAAATTTTAGGAGAGAGTGATTGAACAGAGGTTAAGGAGCATTATACAAATTTCAGACAATTAATTTGGTTTTATGCCTGGGCGTTCCACTACGGAGGTAATTCATTTATTATGGTTGTAACACCTCACTACTTGCGTACCCAAATAGGGCGGGATGTCACCACATCCTGATATGACCTTGTGTAGGCTTTTTCTTGGTGTTGTGAGTGGTTTAGTTGGTTATGTGTTCAGCTCAACTAATGGGACCAAAAACAGAGATTCTTCTTGAGACAAAAGGAGAAAATGAAATAATAACCTACCCTCTATCAAACCCTTGAAGAACTAAGTTTCAAAGACCCTCAAGAATAATAGAAAGTTCTACTATAATCTCACCCCAATATCATTGAAGCAACAAAGGCAAATAAGAACAAATAGAATAGAGAAAATAGACACCCAAGTAATGGAATTCAAACAAACTTTAGAAGAATGAAGTAACTAAGACCCATTCAAAGAAACCACATTGGATTATCCAAAAGATTTATAGACTCATTCATAAGGAGGACAAACCCTTAAGCATGGTCTTGAATAAGATGAACAAGGAGGCTAGGGCCTTTCAAGATCCTCTCTCAAATTTGAATTAAAGTGTGTGAATTGTGTTGTCAAATCAGTAAAGGTTCTATTTATACTACCTTAATCCTAACTAAGTAATCCCTGAGGTTTTATTACAGTTTAGGGTCATAATAAGTCTTTACAAACACTTAAAAATTGGAGAAAATCAGAGAAAACATAAAAAACGTGGGGTAGCCAGGATGGAGCTGGCGCCGGCTTGAGGGCCCTAGCCGGCGCTAGTTAGGCTTTATCTTCGGCTGGTCATGCGCCAGAATGAAACCGTTGTTGGGCAGGTTGAAGCCAGTGCCAGTTTGGCTGCTTGGGGCCGGGATCGGCGCCGGCTATCCGCTGGAAGGCCTCTTTTGGTCAAGTTTCGTCTGCCTTTGTTGCCGACTTAAGTTCTTGTTGGGGTCCTTCTTGAATAGTCATCAAAATGAACTCTTGGCTAGCTTTCTCAACCTTCCAATCCTCTTCCATCCTTAAGTATGGTTTTATGAGCAATTGAAAACATCTTGGAGCTTCTTGGACCTAACTCTTATCAACGGTCCTTGTCTTTGTAAGGTCACGCCTCCCCCTCCTTAATCTTGACCTCCATAATGAAGTGGAGTCTCATCATCTTCCCCTCCTTGAAAAGGTTTCGTCTCCGAATTATTGCCATCATCTACATCAAAGGGAGAGAGGTCACTAACATTAAAAGTGGCACTAACATGATACTCACCGGGTAAATCTATCTTATAAGTGTTATCTCTAACTTTGGCGAGAACTTGAAATGGACCATCCCCCCTTAGATCTAGTTTGCTCTGTCGTTGCGTGAGAAATCTCTCCTTGCGAAGATGCACCCATACCCAATCGCCCGGCTCAAATGACACATTTTTTCTTCCTTGATTGCGCTTATGGGCTATCTCTTCATTTCATTTTGCAATGGTTGCTTTCACCTTCTCATGGAGTGCTTTTACCATTTCCGCTTTCTTAGCTCCATCGAGGTTTAACCGTTCACCTATAGGTAAAGGAACCAAATCTAAAGGGGTTAGAGGATTAAAACCATACATAATTTCAAAAGAAGGATAAGAAGTGGTAGAGTGAATAGCCTTATTGTAAGCAAACTCAATGTGTGGCAAGCACTCTTCCTAATTTTTCAAGTTCTTCTTGATTATGGTCTGCTTGGGTGAGTGTTCGGTTGACCACCTCTGTTTGTCCGTCTGTTTGAGGATGACAAGCTGTGGAAAACAAGAGATTAGTACCAAGTTTGTTTCATAAAACTCTCCAAAAGTGGCTAAGGAATTTAGTATCCCTATCTGATACAATAGTCCTTGGAATCCCGTGCATTTTCACCACTTTCTTAAAGAATAAATCTACAATATAGGACGTATCATTAGTCTTGGAACAAACCACAAAATGAGCCATTTTAGAGAATCGATCAACAATCACAAATATGGAGTCCTTATCCCCCTTGGACTCAGGTGATCCTAAGATGAAGTCCATTAAAATATCAACCTAAGGCACATTAGGTGTAGGCAAAGGAGTATAAAGACCATGTGAAAGGGATCTAGACTTAGTTCACCTACAAATAATGTATTGAGAATAATGTTTCTCCACATCATTTCTCATTTTTGGCAAAAAAAAATGCTCATTAAGAATGCCTAAGGTCTTTGCAATACCAAAATGCCCCATTAGTCCCCCACTATGAGCTTCCCTAACTAACAACACCCTAATAGAACCCTTTGGCATATAAAACCTTGCCTCTCTAAACAAGAAACTATCATACCTATAATATTTAGTAAAAGCACTTTTCTTACAAGCATAGAAAATATCCCCAAACTCCTCATCATCAACATACAAGTATTTCACAAGTTTAAAACCAAGAAGTTTAGCATCCAAAAAGTTTAATAGTGCATACCTTCGAGATAGTGCATCCGCTACTACATTTTCCTTACCCTTCTTGTATTGAATGACATATGGAAATGTCCCAATAAACTCCATCCACCTAGCATGCCTCTTGTTTAAATTTTATTGGCTTTTGAGGTGTTTAAGGGTCTCATGATCAGTATGAATGACAAACTCTCTTGGCAAAAGGTAGTGTTGCCAAAATTTTAAGGTCCTCACCAAGGCAAAAAGTTCTTGGTCATAGGTAGAATAATTGAGGGCCGCCCCGGACAATTTCTTACTAAAGTATGCAATGGGTTTCCTATTTTGGGTCAAGACTGCTCCTATTCCCACCCCACTTGTATCACACTCTATCTCAAATGCCTTCTCAAAGTTAGGAAGAATAAGAATTGGAGCTTGGCTCAATTTGTCTTTGAGGGCTTGAAAGGCTTGTTGTTGGGCCTGCTCCCACCTAAACCCCACATTTTTCTTTACCACTTCGGTTAGAGGGGCTACTATAGTGTTAAAATTTTAGATGAACCTCCTATAGAAGCTAGCTAGCCCATGGAAACTACAGACTTGGGTAATGGTGGTAGGGGTTGGCTAATCTTGGATGGCTTTCACTTTTCCCTCATCAACCTCAATCCCTTTGGCACTCACAACATACCAAAGGAATGTAATTCTCTCCAAATAAAAAGAGCACTTCTCAAGATTAGCATACAATCTCTCCATTCGGAGGACAGCAAGCACACTTTGAACATGATCCAAATGATCCACATATGATTTGCTATAGATTAATATATCATCAAAGTACACAATAATAAATTTTTCAATGAATTTCCTCAAAACATGGTGCATTAATCGCATGAAAGTACTAGGAGCATTAGACAATTCAAAGGGCATGACAAGCCACTCAAACGACTCTTGTTTGGTTTTAAAAGCCATTTTCCATTCATCCCATTCTCTTATTCTAATTTGGTGATAATTGGATTTCAAATCAATTTTAGAGAAAATGTATGAAAAATAGCTCATCAAGCAAGTCATTTAGCTTAGGAATGGAATAGCGGTATTTTACCGTGATGTTGTTGATAGCGCGACAATCTACATACATATGCCATGTCCCATCCTTTTTGGGCACTAAGAGAATCGGAACCACACATGGGCTTAGGCTCTCTCTCACATGTCCCTTCTTAAGCAATGCCTCTACTTGCTTTTACAACTCATTGGACTCCTTCGGTTGCTTCTATATGCCGGTAGGTTGGGGATGACAGCTCCGAGCACAAAGTCAATTTGATGCTCAATCCCTCTTATGGGTGGTAGTCCTCTGGGCACCTCCTTTGGAAAAACGTCTTCAAATTCTTGAAGAGTAGCTGCAATTTCATTAGGTAAGGATAATGTAGAATCATTAGTAGAAACATAAGAACTTTTGCATAAAAGAAGAATAATTGGTTCCTTAGCTTCTATAGCCTCTATGACCTTACTTTCTTTTACAAAGTAATTCACTCTTCTTTTACCTCCCCTCTCTTGTTCTTGCTCACCTTATCTTTGATTGTTAAAGGTACTTGTTTGTCCATCCTCTCTCACAACTTTTTTTCTTTCCTCTCTTATTTTTTCCTCTCAATTTCTTATTTTTGCTTAACATCTTACGCTCCGTTATTCTTTTCTTTCTCCTTCATGATTCTTTGATCTTTGTTCACCTTATTAGGGGCCATGGGGGTGAGGGTAAGCTTAGTTCCCTCATTGAGTAGGGAATAAGTATTCTTCCTCCCATCATGCTTTACGTGCCTATCGTATTGCCAAGGCCTCCCTAGGAGCAAATGACCCACTTGCATAGGTACCACATCACATAGCACATCATCCTTGTATTTTTCCATCTAAAAAGATACCAAAACTTGTTTGTCTACTCTCATTTCCTCACTATCGTTCAACCATTGTAATTTGTAGGGTTTGGGATGTTTAATCCAACTCATGTCCAATTATTCAACCAAGTTTGCACTAATCACGTTAGTGCAACTCCCACCATCCATAATGACACTACAGGGGGTCTTGTTGATTAGACAGCTAGTGTAGAAAATATTCTCTCTTTGTTAATGATCTTGATCCTCAATGGCATGTGAATTCAATAACCTCTTTGTGACTCCCACCAAAGAGTATTCTTGACCAACAACTTCTCCTTCATCACTTTCTTCATCTCCATTTCCTTCTTGGTCTTCTTGGTATCTTTCTCCCTCTTCTTCTTCGTCGGTAGAAATTTCACCATAGGGGTTAGTATGCATCGTTCTCTTGCTTGGATACTCATAGAAAGTATGTCCATATCTAAGGCACTTAAAACACTTGATATCCCTATTCCTTTGTGGCCTTTCCATGGCTTTTCCCTTGTCCTTGTTCTATCCTTCCCTAGGTTTTCAATCCTCCCTAGATTTGTTGAAGTCCCTTTGGAATGGCTTAGGGACTTCATCCTTCTTAATTGGTACATTGCTAGTAGTGTTGGGGTTTGGAAGTAGTGGTCTAGTAAATGCCCTTCTTTTTAATTACCTCTCAATCTTTATAGCGGCATGTACCATATCCTCCAATCGATCATAGGGGTGCAATTCTACCAAATTAGCAACTTCCCTATTTAATCCTTCCAAGAACTTTGCTCTTGTTGCTCTAGGATCTTCATTGATTTGAGCTCTCATCAACATTACTTCCATATTTTTATGATAATCTTCCACACTCTTATTCCCTTGCTTGAGTGATTAGAGCCTCATAGGGGTGCAATTCTATCAAATTAGCAACTTCCCTATTTAATCCTTCCAAGAACTTTGCTCTTGTTGCTCTAGGATCTTCATTGATTTGAGCTCTCATCAACATTACTTCCATATTTTTATGATAATCTTCCACACTCTTATTCCCTTGCTTGAGTGATTAGAGCCTTTAGTAAAGATCATTGTAGTAATGGTGTGGTATAAATCTTGCCCTCATCATATCTTTCAACAAATTCCAACTAGTCACGGTTTCCACTCCCATTTGTCTCCTTTGTGCACTAACTTGCTCCCACCAAATCAAAGTATACTCCGAAAATCCCAAAATAGCCAACCTCACATTTGATCTCTCACTATAGGTATGACTTTCTAGGAAGATCTCCATCTTGCTTTCCCACTCAAAATATGCTTCGGGGTCACTCTTGCCATAGAATATGGGTACTTTTAATTTAATAGGGTTTAACTCTCTCTCCTCATCATTTCCTTCTCTCATTCCTTCTCTATTGCCCCATCCTCTATGGTGTTCCCCAGGGGATTCAACTTATTCCCCCTCATACCATTTATCAACTCTCTCAAACTCTCTTTCTAACCCCCTTAGGTTGTTCCCACCATTCCTTCCTTGACCTCTACCTCGTCCTCCTCTCATACCATGTCTTCTCCCTCTCATAGGAGCTTGTTGGAATCCCCCGATTGAATGCTCATCCCACTCTTCCCCTTGTTGGGCATTTAACGGAGGAGTTTGGGCATCACCATCCCTCATCCTTGGGCTAGGTACTTCAAATCATTCTTGGCCTCTTCTTTGTGCAACGATAGAAGATTTTCTAAGATGATTTATCAACTTCCTTGTCATGTTTTGAAACTCACTTTGCATAGTCCTCATCATAGCTCGCAAGTCATCACGCAAAAATCTATCATCAATTTATTCTTCTTGAGGTCGATTAGGTACACTTGGGTTAGGCCTAGAGATCTCTTGATCATGGGCCATGGTGATGGAATATTTACTTACTTATACCTGCAAAACAAAAGAGATTAGGAAGAAAAATAGATCCTCAATTCACTTCCTTGCGTGTTAGCTCTCAAGGTTGATCACTCCACACTCGTGTTTGCTCTCTTAGGCTCTTTTAGTAATAGGTTCACCCTCTTGCCTTTTTCTCAATACTCAAGCCTTTTTGTTCAATCCCAATTCTCTCCAATAGCTAAAGATTTAGTCCAACTTAGTGAATCACACAAATAAAAGGATTTTTCCAATTAGGGGGTCTTAGGGGAATTTCAACAAACACTTGTTGGGCATCTCAAGCAAATAAGTTTAATCAAGAATTTCAAGAAATGTGGACTCAATCAACATAAGAACAAACACTAAATGCACAAGAAACACTTCTAAGCAAGAAACGAATAAGAATTAGCAAGAACAAAGAAACAAAAACAACTAGAACTAGGATTATGAAGAACAAGATGATCACAAGTGTGCACTAATAAAGTGGAGTTTAATGAGCATGGAATTCAACAATAGAGTGATACACTAAGTCCCAATATCCCAAGGAATACAAATCAAGAATCAAAGTTCCCAACTATAGCAAAAAACATTCTCATGGAACATTTATCAAACACCTTGGCTGTAATCTCGTCACTTAAGAACAACCAACATTTTCACTTATATTCAAGCCAATTTTCATCACAAACTCAAGAAAAATTTGTTCCCAAGGATTATATTAACATCAAGGAGCAATTTCCCAATAGAAATATCAAGATATAACAAAGATTTCATAACCTTTTTAGAGCATGTTTTTGAGTTACGGGATTTTCTCTATTTTCGTTTTCTTCAACTTTGTAGGGCTCCTTTTCTTGCTTTCAAGCTTTGATTAGAATCAAGCATTTCATTACTCTGATACCAAACTCTTTGATATGACCATGTGTAGGCTTTTTCTTGGTGAAAAGGTTTGGACAAGCTAGAGGTAATGGAGGGACAAATAATTCTTCTAGAATCCTTTTTAGGACATAAGGATAGGATTAGGACATTCCCTTCACTTCTCCTCTAGGACAACACTCCTATTTTTTCCATGGAATGCAAGAAACGAAAATCTAACCCTAAAAAAAAAAAAAAAAAAATCATGATAAGACTTAAATGATGGGATTCGAACTCAAGACCTTAGAGATTAATTCCAAAACTCTAACCACTAAACCACAACAACTCTTATTCTTATTTTCTCACCCAAATATTCTTCTTATTTAATCCCCAAGCTATCTTCCTATTTTGTCCTCAAGCAAAATTACCATTTTACCCTTCTTGCTCAATGAGCATAACTAAGCATTTTAGTCTATAATTTATAATTCTAAAGCACATAAAATCATTCAAAAATATATATATTCAAGCAAAATAATATGATATGCATTTTGACCCCCTTACTCTAGAGTTGGCTTTAGGTGGGGTTTCACAAGGGATGTTGCCTTGTCCTTAAAACTAGGGTCTTTATAACTAGATAAGTACAATCCTAAAGAAATAAACTAAAAAATTCAAATTTTTTATAATTGATCAAAACTTATACAATTCTGAAAACAGTAAATAAAGTTCTTAAAAGAAATACAACAACATAAAAGAAACAACATCTTTAATCTCTAAGCTCAATCTTATCACTGTAAGATCTTCTTGAAAATATGATATAAACAATGTGAGAATTGCTTTCCAATAAGTCCTGTGTGTGCTCTTGAATATTTAAAATTATTTTCACTGAATATAGTTTCAAAAAAGTAGAACGAAATGTTTGCAAGCCATTACAATGTGCTTTTGAACATAGAGTGGTATTTTGCAACCTTTACCTCATCGAAAGTGTACATTTAGAAAGTAAATAAAAGGGGTTATGAAACCTTGCATTATAACTAAGGCCATGAAACTCTGCATTATGACCAAGTACTGTAAAACCCTGTGATGCATTGATAGGGTCTAAATTAGTCATATTTTTTCTAGTTATTTGAGGCTATTTTATAATACATTTTGTTCAATAACTAGTCATATTCCTTCATATTTGAGATTTTACCCTTGAAAAGGTATTTTGTACATTATTTCAGATTTTAGGAGTAAAATAAGGCAAAAACGTCGCAAACCAGAACATAGGTGGCGCCGGCCAGGGCAGAGGAATCGGCGTCAGCCACATATTGTTGGCACAGACTTCGAGGCGACAAAAAATAGTAAAACACCCGGAACAGAACTGAACCGGCGTTGGCTCTAGCAGCCAAGGTGGCGCCGGCCATACTCTGGAAAACGTTGCATTGAAGTCAAGAAAAAAATCGGCAAATGGCTGAAGAAACAGAACACAACCGGCGCCGGTTCCAGCAGCTAAGGTGGTACCGGCTGTGCCCTGAGGATAAGACGGACTTTAATTTTTGCACGCGATTTTTGGTAATCTGCAGAATTTTAGTATCTTCCTACTTCTACTCGACCAAAAACCTTATACCAACAAGTTTAGACACTTTCTAAGCCTATAAATAGATGAAAAACATAAGAGTAAAATGGGGAATTCATAGATCATAACAAAAAATCACTCAAATCAAATGAGAAATTCTTTAATTAAGGAGGATTGTGCAAGAAGATCTTCAAAGGAAGAAGAAGAAGGTTTGTCTATGAGTGCTTTCTTTTACTTTATTTTCTTTTTCTTGAACAATGATATGTTAATTGTTTTATTGTAATTTAACATTGTTTTAGATATTCATGATTTTTAGAGTTACTTTGATCTTTTGATTAATTGATTGTTATTCTTAGTATTTAATTACTCGTGCTAATTACAAGATTAATTGGTTGTTACTTTCCTTTAACTTGCTTGGACAAAGGGGTTGATGGTGGTCTCAATTGTAACACCCCTACTAAAGGTAACAATGGAAGCATATCTAATCCGGGTGTCACCTCATCCAGTTACCCAGACAAGAAATCTTTATAACGAGAAATCCATCAGAGTATTATCCAAAAAGGAAACGTTCGGACTTATTTTGCTGATACTATGGTATCGTCCTCTATCCGTAGGTTCTTCCAACTCTGGATCTTACAAAAAGATAAGATAAAAGACACGTGTGAGTGAAAAATCACCCAGTGAGTCCCGTGTGTGCTAATGTTTTATCAAAGAAGCAGAGTATACAAATCTTTTATGAAATAATATAACGTTTTTTCATTAGAAATGATTTCCAAACTCTTTAAGGAAGAGTGTATTCATAACTCAATCATTTTTGAAAAACTGTATTTCAATTTTCAAATCATTGCCCCAGTTTTCGAAACACAAGCACTTCTCCAACAGAAGGTCGGCCTGTATGCAAGTCCCGCAGTCCTTGCCTTCGGCTACATGGTTTCTTGTGCCAAGGACTGCACCTTACAACACGTCACCCGTGTCAGCCGGAACGGTGAGTGTAGAAATATACCTCACCTTGCACTTAGGGATCTTTTACTTGCCACCATAAGTCAAGGGTCCTAATCCTGACGTCAATCACCATCGAGGTGGCAAGGGATTAAACACACCGAGTATACCCACCCAGTATCATGTGAACAATCCACCATCATAATCAATAGGCAATTTTCAGGCTCAAAACAGCTAACCAAGACGACTCATCTCAATATCCTGTCGCCCTGTTTAGAGTAAGACAATCCCCAGAACTGATCAGGTTACTTGGGGTCGTCTATCTCTAACATGGGCTAGTACAAAGATCAAAATCCTTACTGAGTATCCAACGTTACCAACCCCGTCTGATTGATTAGGCCAGAGGGTTATCTGATCTCACAAAATTTTTATATCAAAACAGTTTTTGGGGCAAAATAATATTTTTCTAAAATCATGATGAAACTAGATAAAGGGTTCAATTTACACATCAAAATGTGTTTCTAAGAGTAATTGGGTCATTTTTCCCGTACTCGGTCACAAAAGTCATTTCCAAGGGTATTCAGGTCATTTTACTGATACCCGATTTTCAAAAGGCTCTTCGAGGGTATTCGGGTCATTTTACCCTTACCCAATTTGAGAAATATTCACAAGACTTTCAATAAGGATATTTCGGTCATTTACCGAATACCCGAGTTCCAAAGGTTTTCATAAAATATTCCAATAAGGACATTTGGAACATTTACCAAATACCCGATTCCAAAAAGAAACTCATTTAAAGAAATCCAGAATTCTAATTCCAAAAGAGGATTCAATTCAATGTTTCCAAACATATTTCCATAAAATGTTCCATATGGTATATAATATAGCATTTCATGGAAAAACAATGCATACTAACTTTAGAAAGAGTTTTAGAAATCTAAGGGACTAATCTCGTTTCCTAAGCCATTCATTCCATTTATGGCCGTTTAACCTCCGTTCCTACCGTTTTTGACATTTCATTAGCTGTTTATCGCTAAACCGATACCAAACATCGTTTTCGGGTCAATTTGTATTTGGCCAAAAAATAGCCGACGGGTAGCTGACGTGCCCGACGGTTAGTTGACGTTCAACCATCGTTTAGCCGACGGTTAGCCGACGAGACCGATAGTTAGCCGTCGGTCAAGGAAAACGTTTAACTTTCGTTCGCGTTATTTTTCCGTCGTTTGATCAATTCTTTCATTTTCCTTTTTCCACATCCTTCCTCCATTCATAAACAAGGGATTCACTTCATGTTTCCCTAATTATTTTATCCAAAATCACATAATTAATCACCCTTAAGTCTATTCATTTTCGGACTACTTACTGGAATTTCACTAGTTTGGCACACCATTTTGTTTTGCACATAACTTTCAATTTACACCTCCGATTTGGCTCCATGTTATACCAAAATGACCGTAAGACTCTTAAATTTAATTATGTATAGGCTATTTTTAGGTTTCTGGTTTCAGCACTACGATACTGGGCAAAAACAGCGTCAGTAGTTTTGCCTTAATTTCATTATTCATGCTTTCCTTAACATTCTGCAATTTTCCAGTTTGACACTATAACTTGTTTTGCCCATAACTTTTAATCCACAAATCTAAATGATGTCAAACCAATTGTAAAATACCCTTAAGACATTTCTTTATAAGTTCCAATTCATGGAGTACCAATTCTATTGTCCATTTTGTTCAGTTTTGAACAGAAAGGTCCAGTAATAAAATCCCGTTACTGATTTGGCACCTTTTACTATTTTTACCATAACTTTTGATCCGTAAATCCGATTAACCTCAAACTTGCTCCAAAATGCCTCTATGATCCTTAGATACAAGGATATGTACCTTATTTGTTCAAATCTGAAAAATTTACAGATTTACTGGACATAAAACCTCCCATAACTTTCTAGAATTAAACCCATCGTCCATCAAAACACATTATATCTTCATTCCTTGTTTATTATATGAATTAATTCAATCCAATATCCCTTTTATCACCCTTAAAGCCACTGATTTCCATTCATACATAAAACAACAAATTTCACCATAGTACAACAAGAAAACCGGCAGCCTCAATCATATTTTTTACACAACTTCACCTAGCTAGTTTCTATAATTCATATATAACTTCTTAGGATATGTATACCAAAATGGTCTCCATGCTTTGTATAATAACTTTACTTCAAGCAAGGTAGATCCTTACCTTTTCTTAGCTGCGTTTGGAAGCTAAACAGCCCAAGCATCTTCTTGTTCTTCCTTCTCTCTCTCTCTCCTCTCTATTTTTGAATTTCCTCTCTCTCTCTCTTCTCTATTTTCTTTTTCCTTTCTCTTCTCTTTTCCTTCCTTGTTTGCTGCAAAATTCTGGTTGTCTAAAGCCATTTCAGCCGGCCTTCATGGCCTATTTATAGATGTCCAAGAAGCTTACATAGGAAGCTTTGCTTAGGTGATAGGGACTAAATTAGTTATATTTTTTCTAATTATTTGAGGCTTTTTTGTGATACATTTTATTCAATAACTAGTCATATTCCTTCATATTTGAGATTTTACCCTTGGAAGGGTATTTTGTTCATTATTTCAGATTTTTGGGATAAAATGAACAAAAAACATCGCAAAATAGAATAGAGGCGGCGTCGGCTAGGACAGAAGAACCAGTGCCGGCCATGCATTGATTGCACAAACTTTGAGGCGATAAAAAATTGGTGAAACAAGACGGAACAAAGTGGAACAGGCTCCGGCTCCAGTAGCCAAGGCGGCGCCGGCTGCATTTTGGAATACATTGTGCGGAATTCGGAAAAAAATTAGCGAACAATTGGAGAAATAGAGCACAACTGCGCTGGCTCCGACAACCTAGGTGGCGCCGGCTGTGCCCTGAAGTTAAGGCGGTGCTTTGATTTTTCTACGCGGTTTTTGATAATCTGTGGAGTTTTAGTACTTTCCAACTTCTACTCGGTCAAGAACATTACACCAACGAGTTTAGACACTTACCAAGCCTATAAATAGATGGAAAACACAAGGGACAAAGAGAGAATTCGTTGATCATAATAGAAAATCACTCAAATCAAAGGAGGAATTCTTCAATTCAAGGAGGGTTGTGCAAGAAGGTCTTCAAAGGAAGAAGATGGAGACTTGTCTATGAGTGCTTTCTTTTACTTTGTTTTCTTTTTCTTGAACAATGATATGTTAATTATTTTATTGTAATTCGACATTGTTTTAGGTATTCATGATTTTTAGAGTTCTTTAATTTTTTGATTAATTGATTGTTCTTTTTGGTATTTAATTACTTGGCATATTACGAAATTAATTGATTGTTTCTTTTTATTAGCTTGCTAGACCAAAGAGGTTGATGGTGGTTGCAATTGATTAATTTCATATTTATTGGCTGTTAACTTGGTAGACCAAAGAGGTTAATTGCTGAGGATTAAGTAATTAAAGGTTAATTAATGTTTGCCAGACCAAGGATTCATTGATTAATTTCATACTTTAAATTTGCCAAACCAAGAAAATTTAATTAAGGATTGTGTTTAATGCCTCTTTTGGATGAATTAGTTGAGACAGACCAAGTGATGCTAATTTATCTAGAGGATAGTGATTTCATGGATTGATCATCGAAGTGAATCTACCTTCATCCTTCATGATGCCAAGAGAATAATTGGTTATGATAATGGTTGGATACTTTAAGATCATGTTTGTCCAAACAATGGCTTGAGTTACATAATTCTCCATCATTGACATGTATATATATATATATATATATATATATATATATATTTAATTTCTTTTTTTATTTTATTTCATTTTTTTTACTTTGTTGAGTTGGTTAAACAATGAAAGAAATGTGATTAACGTATACTTGTTCTTTGAGGATCGACACTTGTTTGAACCCTATGCTATGTTAATGATGAGTACGCTTGCTCATATGTGTAATTTAGATTTAACATTTCAATGTAAACTTGATTGGGAATGTGCTTAGTTTTTATATGATTTTTATACCCAAATCCATACGCATCATTTGGTCAAAGGTTATGTCATGAATTAAGTCATCAATGATGTAAAATTCTTTGGGAGAAAGTAACTACATTTGATTGGAACACATGGTAAGTGATTCACCATCTCTATAACCTTTAGGTAATGACTTACCATTTCTAGATAGTTATGGAAGCTTATGGAAACTTTTAGAATACTTTAGAAGCTTAGAGAAGCTTATAGAAAAATGTAGAAATTCTTAGAACATTATAGATATTTTCTTATCTTGCGTGGCCATGCATAATCAACCTTGATTAACTTGCTCAAATCAAAATTAGCTTAATTAAGCTTGGTCAAATGAGGTAAAAAAGGTGGTCCAACTTGGTCAAACTTTTCATGCTTGTGGGCCATTGTTATTTATTTCTTGTGGGCCCTCTAAATTATCTCAACTTATCACAACCAATCAAATAGAAACACTTGTCTTCATTAACCAATCACTAAATGACACTTATTTTCATCCACCAATCATAAGAAGCCACACGTCCCATTTCCAACCGTAATTTTTTATTTTCTTCAGAAATGACCAAAATCGGGTTCGTAATGGAAAAATATTTTATTTCACTATCCGACTCCAAAAATTCCATTGAATCCATTGGTAATACTTAAATTCTTCAATTCCCTCTCTACTTGGTCAAATTCGCGGTCGAAGTCACGAACGCGATCAGAATGACGAAAATGCCCTCGATACCCCGTGTAGCACGTTTTGCGCCAAAACGTGCGTCTCATTGCACTGATCAATTTCTCTTTCTAGAGTACCCTAAAATTTTTATTTTGTTAATCTTAATATCCTTTCAAAAATTTAGGGTACGGGTAGAACAAATCTAATAATTACACCAAAGTATTCGCCTCAATACACCGATCAACTTTTATTCTGGCCATTAGTATAAATTCTCATCCTATTACAGATAGTAGCCAACTGAAAGTAAAAAGGTGGGGTGTTACATTCTCAATTCATTAATTTCATATTTATTGTTTCATAACTTGCTTGACAAAGGGGTTAATTGCTAAGAACTAGGTAATTAAAGATTAATTGATGTCTGCCAAGATATGGATTCATTGGTTAATTTCATGTTTTAAGTTTGCCAGGATATGGAAATTTAATCGAGGATTGTGTTTAATACGTCTTTTGGGTGAATTAGTTGAGACAAGATATGTGATGCTAATTTGTCTAGAAGATAGTGATTTCATGGATTGAAAAAAGAAGTGAATCTATCATAATCTTTCATGATACTAAGAGAATAATTAATTGTGATAATGATTAGGTCCTTTAAGATCATGTTTATCAGAACAATGGTTTGAGTTACATAATTCTCCATCCGTGACATGTATATATTATTTTATTTTATTTTATTTTATTTTACTTTTCACTTTATTGAGTTAGTTAAAAATGAAAGAAAAGTGATTAATGCATACTTGTTCCTGGAGGATCAACACTCGTTTGAACCCTATGCTATGTTAATGATGAGTACGCTTGCTCATATGTGTAATTTGGGGTTAACGTTTTAATTTAAATTTGATTGGGAATGTGCTTATTTTTATATGAATTTTTATACCCAAATAAATACGCATAAAGTTTTTGGCGTCGTTGCCAGGGAGCAATATTATGAAAGCTTGGATTTCATTAATTTAACCATGTTTATATATTCATATGTCTATATGTAAATGTGTAAATATGTATATACGTTCCTTGTATGAAGAAGTGCCGTACTTTGTTGTTTGTATAATTGTATTTTAGTTTCACTATATGTTGTAAATATGTAAATAGTTAGATACATGTTCATAGTAACTAACTTGTCTTTGTTTGTTTGTATATATTGTATATTTAGTTATTTAATTTTACTAACCTAATGTTAATGTGGAATATGTGTAATCTTTGTATTTTGAATTGGATGATTTTTACGTCTATAATTTTGAGTCAATACTAACTGTTCTTATTTTCAGGTTTGGACTTTTAGCTAACATGATATTTTTGTCGGACTGAATTTCTTTTATTTTATTATTTGTTTCTTTATTTATAATTTTTAATCTTAGTTTAATATTTAATTTATGAATTCATGGTCATGTATTCAATTAGGATTTTTAGAGTTAAAAAAAAAAAAAACATTAGTGCATTGATGTTAGATTGGTAAAATTACAAGCTAATAGTGATGTTTTTAGTGAGACGTCATTAGAAGTATTAGTAAATTCTTTTGTTGCCAATACAAATTCATCTGTTCAGTGGCATGAAGAAGCTTCCCAACAATTGGGCGATCAAAGGAAACAATTAGTTAAGATTGTTGAGGAGACTCATGAGTTCATGCTAGCCCATACAATTGACCATGGGAAAACAGAGAGGCTATAAGGGACAATTGCATGATGTGGCAAGAGAGGTATTTGATTCTACTCTGTGTGCTCATAATTCTAATATTTCTTTGTCACATGATTTCTTAGGTTTCTCTCACTTCTTGGAGAACAATGGTCCCAATGATGATGTATAGAGTTTAACATGCCTCAAGAAGTTAGATTTATCATTCATTCTAAGAAACCCTTTGAGGATGTTGACAAATTCTACCCTTCACCCCATTCAATAGGAGGTAACTTAGTTTTTGTAGAAGCATTGAAAAGTAAGGATTTCCCAATCATATCTTTAAGAACTCAAATATTAAGTTTAAAGGGAAATTTTAATTGTAAAAAAACTTCTTTTGAAGGGTTAATTGGTGCTTTTCGAGTGATGCATCCGTTAGATACCATGTGTACTCATACATTGAAAAAGATATTTATGTGTCTAAAGGAATGTTAGAGAATGAGGTTTATGTGTTTTGCTTTACTGAGATAAATCAGTTTACCCTCTCTTTTTCAAAATCCTCCATTCTTTCTACATTCATTATACTATCTTCTACTTGGAGCTTTAATCTCTTTTCCAAAGGTTTGATGAGGAAGTATGATGAGTGGAAAAAGTTTGTATATTTGTTTTGTGTTTGGTTTTGTTAAGTCCCCCCCCCCCCCCTGTTTTCCCTCTCTCAAATAAGGAAAATATTTTTCATCTTAAGTGTGGGGGAGTAAGTTGCGTCTCTATTTGCTTGCTTAGGATTTTAAGTTTGTCTTCTTTTATTTTTGTGTGTCTTTATTTTGTTATTATTTTTCTTACTATTTTTTCTTTACCTTTTTGTTTATTTCTCCTTTTCTAGTTTTTATACTTTGGTGTGCTCTTTTGTATTCTTCTTTTTAGGTACTTTGCCAATGCTTCCTTCTTCAGGAATTCAACTCTTGTACAGCAAATTGCATAATGAATGGAAGTATTGTCTTTCTTATCTCTTCTCCTTTATATTTTTGGTCCAATGGCATTGTTTCTTCATTGTTCTATTTATTTGGCCATTGAGGACAATGTCTAGTTTAAGTGTGGGGGAGTGGTTAGCTTGAGAATTCTTCTATGTATCATTCTTTTATACTTCATCCTTCTTGTGAGCAAAATTTTTAAAATTTTCAAAATTTTTCTGATTTTCTTTGAGATTTCAAGCTATATTTTTAATGCATGTCTTTATGATATAGATATAGAGCATATGTTCTATATCATTTATGGTTTTTGCATGACTTTTTGCACGCACTTGGACTAAGTAGTTCTTGATCATATACTTTATATTGTTCTTAAACCTGTTTTTACACTAAAATTCATTGAGTATTCTAGAACTTACTTGAATACCACTTGAGGCGAAATAAGAAAGATATTCATGATTTAATAGGCCTTCTTTGGATAGTTTGAGCTTTTCAAGCCTACCTATTTTATTATCCCTAGTGCCTATTTTTAGCCTAAATTGATAATTTCTTTCTTAAAACCCATTTTCATACTTTGTCCATTACTTCTTTCTGAGAGTTTGATTTATATTTCAAATCTTTGATTGCTCTGGATGGATAAAAGTACAAGTAGGAGAATGTTGAGGGAGAATAATTGTGTAAAGATCATGACTTGTTACTTTCAGTCATGCAACAAGAGTTGTGTTGAGCTGGAAAAAGAAAGAGAAGGAAGAAAAGAGAAAGATTGAAAACAAGAAAAGAAAACAAAAAGCTGCAAAGACAAGATGGGAAGAGAAAAAAATTGTGAAACAAACAACAGCAGCATTTGAAAAAAGGAAGAAAGAAAGAAATAATTGAAAGAGAAAGAAGAAAAAGATCACAAGAAGAAGGGTGGTTAAGGTGTAGGAATTTCTGAAAAACTTAAGTTCACATCAAGTTATTGGCACCATTGAGGAAATTTTGAATGATCTTGTGAAAAAAATATTGATGAGTTGAGAATGAGTTATGGAAATGCAAGATTTGCTTGAATTGAATTGTAAAGGCTATACAAGGTTATAGGGATTGATTGATTTTTGGAATAGGAGAGCAAGAAGAGTTTGGAATTTCTTGATACATTGTGTTTATCATTTTCTTGCGAACTCTCATCTTCTTTGATATTTGAATTTCTTATATCATTCGTTTGACAAGTTATATTACAAGCCCTTTAGCCTTACATTACAAACTTAAAAGTTCTACTTAATCTAAGTAGAATTATGATATGTCTCGGATTAGTGGAGAGAGTGTATGAAAAGTAAGCTTATAGAATGCATATTCTTTTTGAACTAAATTCTTTCCAATGGTTTGAGAATGATGTTAAAGTATTGAGATGGTTCTACTAGTCACTATACACTTACACAAGTTTGGCATTTGTTATGAAAGATATAGTAGCATATGTTTTATGTTCTTGAATGAAGAAAACATTAGAGATATCATTTTGAAATTGATTTGAGTGATTCTTTAAAAACTTGTGTTTTTCCTACTTGTCGTTGATACTTTGCTTGAGGATAAGCAAAGAGCTAAGTGTGGGGGAACTGATAGAGTCTAAATTAGTCATATTTTTTCTAGTTATTTGAGGCTATTTTGTGATACATTTTGTTTAATAACTAGTCATATTCTTTCATATTTGAGATTTTACCCTTGAAAATGTATTTTGTGCATTATTTCAGATTTTTGGGGTAAAATAAGGTAAAAACGTCGCAAACAAGAACATAGGTGGCGCCAGCCAGGGTAGAGGAACCAGCGCCGGCCATGCACTATTGGCACAGACTTTGAGGCAATGAAAAAATCAGTAAAACGTCTGGAACAGAACCGAACCAGTACTGGCTCTAGCAGCTAAGGCAGCGCCGGCTATACTTTGGAAAACGTTGCGTTGAAGTCAAGAAAAAAATCGGCGAACGACTGAAGAAACATAACACAACCGGCGCTGGCTCCAGCAGCCAAGGTGGCGCCGGCTATGCCCTGAGGATAAGACGGACTTTGATTTTTGTACACGATTTCTGGTAATCTATAGAATTCTAGTATCTTCCTACTTCTACTCGGTCAAGAACCTTACACCAATGAGTTTAGATACTTCCTAAGCCTATAAATAGATGGAAAACATAAGAGAAAAGGGGGGACTTCATAGATCATAATAGAAAATCACTCAGACCAAAGGAGGAATTCTTCAATCAAGGAGGATTGTGAAAGAAGTTCTTCAAAGGAAGAAGAAGGAGGCTTGTCTATGAGTGCTTTCTTTTTCTTGAACAATGATATGTTAATTATTTTATTGTAATTTGACATTATTTTAGATCTTCATGATTTTTAGAGTTACTTTGATCTTTTGATTAATTGATTGTTATTCTTGATATTTAATTATTTGTGCTAATTACGAGATTAATTGGTTATTACTTTCCATTAACTTGCTTGGACAAAGGGGTTGATACTGGTCTCAATTCATTAATTTCATATTTGTTGTCTCTTAACTTGCTTGGACAAAGGGATTAATTGTTAAGAACTAGGTAATTAAAGATTAATTGATGTTTACTAGGATAAGGATTCATTGGTTAATTTCATGTTTTAAGTTTGCCAAGATATGAAAATTTAATCGAGGATTGTGTTTAATGCGTGTTTTGGGTGAATTAGTTGAGACAGGATATGTGATACTAATTTGTCTAGAAGATAGTGATTTCATAGATTGGAAAAAGAAGTGAATCTATCTTAATCCTTCATGATGCCAAGAGAATAATTAATTATGATAATGATTAGGTCCTTTAAGATCATGTTTATCAGAACAATGGTTTGAGTTACATAATTCTCCATCCTTGACATGTATATATTATTTTATTTTATTTTACTTTTCACTTTATTGAGTCGGTTAAACAATGAAAGAAAAGTGATTAATGCATACTTGTTCCTGGAGGATCAACACTCGTTTGAACCCTATGCTATGCTAATGATGAGTACGCTTGCTCATATGTGTAATTTGAGATTAACATTTTAATTTAAACTTGATTGGGAATGTACTTATTTTTATATGAATTTTTATACCCAAATAAATACGCATCATGCATTTTTTTTAATGTTGGAAAAATTAACAACAAAGGGCCACAATCAATCAAGTTTTAATTAAATGTTAACCACTAAAGCCACACATACAGGCAAGTATACCTATCATATAGTATAAGGAATAGTAAGTATCAAATTATTAAGAGCTTAAGCTCCCACCTTACTTCACCTTTATCTTTATTGCTTAGCCAATAAAATAAAGGGATAAAATAAATAACCTACCTATACTACTGAAAATCAAGTCACGTAAAAAAAGTCACTAGGATAACCAAGGAGTGAGAATAAGGAGAAAAGATATGCAATGAAGAAACATCTCGATTCCATGACAAGTGAAAAAAAATATTTTAACCAGTTGATTCCCAATCCCAAATACCAATATAAGTTTTGAAAGCAAATTTTACTCATTTTTCAAGTCATGAAATTATATTTTTAAATTAATAAAAGGGTATGTTCTACATCTCTAATTAAAACTAATAAGCATTAAGAACAATTCAATTAAATAATTAATATCCACATATTCTAGGCAACATTGAAGTCTTTTTAATGGAAGAAATAATACTCCTATATTTTAGGTGATATTAATCTCTCTTTGATTACCAAGTCTTTTCCTTAACCTTCTTTTTCAATCCAATTAAGAGAGAGCAAGATAGTGAATTAATTAGTCTCGAGTTAATTAATTCAACTCAATGAAGTCAAGCAATCAAATACTTAGAGTTAGAATTCAATAAGACTAGAAATAATTCACCACAAAATCATAGAGTAAAATATCCCCAATTACAATTAAAATATAATAAATTAAAATTGTCAATAAATTATAAAGAAGAGAAAAAGAAATCATTCATAGATAAGTAAGCCTTCTTCTTCTTCTTCCTTGAAACCTTCTTGATCAGCCTCATTTCCTTCTATAAGAGTCTTCTTAATCCTCCTAAATCTTGATGATTAATTCAACTCTCTAGGGGTTTTCTGATTGTATAGAGTAAAAACTGATTTAATAGGTGCTAATCTCTTATATTTATAAGATTTTAGATTGCCAAAAAGTTAATACAGGAGTCCTAATTCATTCCCAAATCAATTCCCAAAAGATCTCAACGTAAGTTTCCAAATTCTGCTCAAAAACTCATTTTTCGTATCAAATTCCTGAAATTAGCTGGCCTTGGCTCATCTGAAGCATCTGGTGCTGATTGTACTATATTTTTTCATGTTTGGGCAGCCTTGAGCTAGGGGCAGCTCAATCACATCTAGGTGCTGAAAGTGCTCCATTTTGGTCCTTTTTCAAGCAAAAACTTGTCAAAACTCTTACCCATGCACCAATCAACCTTGGTGCCCTTTTGTTTTACTTTTTTCACATGTTTTTGTGCTTGTTTTCACCAATTTTTTTTTATCAATCATCAATCTACACAAAAACATAGTAAAAATAGAAGCAATCAATAGTCATTTAAGCATAAAACCATAACAAATGTAGCACAAATAATCCTCAAAATATTTATACATTTAATCCCTATCAATTCTCCCACACTGAAGCTTTTGTTTGTCCTTAAGAAAATAAGAACTAAACACACCAAGAAAATAGCTCAATTAACTAAATGACTTTAGTGAACATGACCAATATAGTAAAGATATTCTTTCAATTTAAGAATTCAAGCCAACACCTATTCTACAAGACAAGTTTACATAAACTCATGTATTAAGACAGATATCACTTAGGCAATCAAAGTTGAGTTAAACAAGTTTATATCCATTCAATATTTTCATCCCATTCCTTAAGTAAAAAAATACAAATAATGTGAATCATATAAGTTTAGAATAATCAATCAACTCAAGTTTCACAATTTTCGACTACAATCTGAGTACCAAACTAAGGACATTCTCACTATTTTTTTTTTTTGGAATTTATAGCCTCAAGTTAATGGATTTATCTTTACTTATTGTATTGGCCCCCTTTAATATGTTCACTCATTTTTTTTCCACTCACACTCTTGTTTTCTCACATCTCACATTTTCATCAATTTTATTTTAGTTGTTTTTTCTTTCATTTTTCAACTTTGTTTTTTTTTTCTTTTTTCACTCATTGTTTTTGTCAAAGGACATGTGTTTTGCATTTTCAGACCTTTTTTCTCCCCAATTTTTCTAGAATGGGTACATACATCCCTTCTGACTTCTTTTTTTTTTTTTTTTCACTCTCATTCTCACCTCTCGCCATATTTACTTAAACTCAGAATAAGGATTGGTTTAGAAAAATAGGGAACTAAAATCAATCAAAATTCCATACTTATATTTCATCACAAAGTCAACATTAATCCTCAAGAAACAAAATGTTACAACATCTACTAAAACATAAATAATGTTAATCAAAATTCTCAAGACTTACCATATATCACACCTAGTATACAAGTTTACACAAAACCAAACCCGATCAAATAAGTTTTAAACCAAATTCGCATGCTAAAGGAAAAATAATAACAATCCTTAATAGTAAAAAAATTTCAACTATGCTCCAAAAAATTTCAAAATAGCTCAAAATTTCAAGAAAATGCCCAAAAAATTGATAAAATTTGGATAAAGAATATCACTAAACTATTCCCCTATACTTAAACAGGACAATGTCCTCATTAGCAAAAAATTAAGACAATAAAGCATCTCCAAAGGGACAAAAAATAATAGAGGTGAGAAAGTTAAGCAATACTCTCCAAGTGCATTATCACTCCTAAAAGATGTTGAAACTTTGAAGAAGAAAAAGAAGTGTACCCAAGAATAATTTATTCCTAGCTACAAAATAAAACACACATAAAAACACAAAGAAAATAATAGCAAAATAAAAGACACCTAAATAAAAGACAACACACTAAGGTAAAAGG
The DNA here is from genome assembly GCA_026120185.1 of Voacanga thouarsii. NCBI lineage: Eukaryota > Viridiplantae > Streptophyta > Magnoliopsida > Gentianales > Apocynaceae > Voacanga > Voacanga thouarsii. The sequence continues at coordinate 2,157,657 of JANUWF010001088.1, read as the reverse complement.
CTACTAGAAAGCCTAAGAAAATAAATAAAAACCAAAACATACTCCTTCTCACTTAAGATGGAAAATATTCTCCTTATTGGGAGAAACACATAGTTGGAAAAATCAAACTAAACAAAATTCGACATAAAGACTCAAATAAACCAAATGCAAAGCAAAACCAAACACGACAATGACAATGACCTAAAATCCTAAATAAACCTAAGAAAAAAACAAAACCAAAACAACGATACACACTATTTTCACTCGTTATGCTTTCTCATCATCCATTTGTAAAAGAAAGTAATGCTGACTGCAAAATTTAGGCATGATGAATGTAGAAAGAAATAAGGTTTTAAAAAATGGTAAGAGACGTGAAAATTAACGTGCTCAATGAAAGTAGTTGCATAAATCCTCTTCCATTTATGCTTTTTAGATGCATCAATCAATTTTTTCACACATGAATACAAATAATGTCTAAAGAGTGCACCAATATGAAAATCACTAATCAAGCCTTCAAAAGAATTGTCACAATAAAGTGTCCTTTTAAATCTAGTAATATAGAACTTAAAAACGGTATCAAGAAATCCTTACCTTGCAATGTATAGTTTACAAAAACTAAGTTACCTCCCTTTAAATAGGGTGAAGGTTAAAATCTAGTAACATCCTCCAATGACTTCTTATGATATATTATTAAAAAATTCAACTTTTTGAGGCATCTCAAACTCCACACAACATCATAGGCATCATTGTTCTTTAAGAATTGAGAGGAACATACAAAAGAAAAATTAGAATTAGAGCATAAAGTAGAATTAAAGTTTTCTCTCACCACATTTTTTAATTGTTCCCTATGGCTGCTTTCTTCTTCTTGGGGGGTTTTCCTTTTTAAATACATGGGCCTTATAACTTAAGGGACACAATTGTTCTCCAATTTTCTCCAAGAATGGATAAAAAAAATATCATTGCATCTTTTTGGGGGAGAACCGATGCCGCTTCATCCAATATATTTGGCACCACCTCTTTACTGTAAAAGGTCCCATTTTTTTGTGCAAAATTTAATTTGTTTGTTGAAATTCTCCCTAACGATCTTAGCTAGTTGTGTTCTTTGATGGCCCAACCATTGGGAAACTTCCTCATAGCACATCACTGTGAGCTGGTATTCCTACCAACTTATCAACATTATAGCTTCCTTGATTGTGTGTCTAGGGCCACATATTTCCCCATGCATAACCTACCATGATGATGAGTTCTTCTTCTTCTTTTTTTTTTTTTTCAAAACTCACAAAAAAAAGAAAGTTAGTAACAAGAAACATCCAAGAGATACAAAAATATAGAAATCAAGAAGAAACATACAAAAATAGAGAAAAGTTAGCGATCGTTACAAATACAACAATGACTAAATCAACAAGATTCGAGTGTTTCTAATAGTGCCCATCCCTAGTAATGGCGCCAAAAACTTGATATGTGTTTTCTAGTGTTGAAAAAAGTTTAAAACAAGCGGCCACAACCAATCAAGTTTTAATAAAAATGTTAACCAATTAAACCACACATATAGGCAAGTATACCCATTATATAGCATAGAGAATAGCAAGTATCGATTCTATAGAAACTTAGGCTCCCACCTTACTTTATCCTAATCTTTTTTGTTTAGCTAATAAAATAAAGAGATAAAATAAATAACTGACCTATACTAGAGAAAATTAATTCGCATAAGAAAAGTCAGAAGGATAACCAAGGAATGAGAATAAGGAGAAAGGACATGTAACGAAGAAATATCTCAATTCTATGACAAGTGAAGAAAATATCTTTCAACTAATTGATTCCTCAAATACCAATATGAGTTTCAAAAGTAAATTTCAATCATTTTTCAAGTCATGAAATTCTATTCTTAGATTAATTAAAGGGTATATTCTATCTCCCTAATTAAAACTAAGAAGCACTACGAACAACTCAATTAAACAATTAATGTCATCATATTCTAGGCAATACTGAAGTCTTTTTAATGGAGGAAATAATACTCCTGTATTTTAGGTGATATTAATATCTCTTTGATTACCAAGTCTTTCCCTTCACTTTCTTTTTCAATCCAATTAAAAGAGAACAAGATAGCGAATTAATTAGTCCCAGGTTAACTAATTCAACTCAATAAAATTATGTAATCAAATACTTAGAGTTGGAATTCAACAAGTTTAGAAATAATTCACTACAAAATCATAGAGTAAAAATATCTCCAATGACAATTAAAATATAATAAATTCAAATTGTCAATAAATTACAAAAAAGAGAAAAAGAAACCACTCATAGACAAGTAAGCCTTCTTCTTCTTTCTTGAAACCTTCTTAATCAATCACCTTTCTTTCTCCAAGAGTCTCCTTAATCCTCCTAAATCTTAATGCTTAATTCAATCCTCTAGGAGTTTTCTGATTGTATAAAATGAAAACTGATTCAATGGCAATTAACCCTTTGTATTTATAGGATTTTAATTGCCAAAAAGTTAATACAAGAGTCTTAATTCGTTACCAAAGAAATTCCCAAAAGATCTCAACGTAAGTTGCCAAATTCTGCTAAAAAACTCATTTTCCATGTCAAATTCCCGAAATCAACTGGCCCTGGCACATCTAAAGCATCCGGCACCAGTTGTAATACCCCACTACCTACGTACCCCAATAGGGGCAAGGATGTTGTCCCGTTCTTAGGACAAGGGGTCTTTATAACTAGGATACACAGAAGAAATGAAAAGAACGCTCCAAATTTAAACTTATTACAAATCAATCCAATACTTGTACAAGTCTTAAAACAAACAAACGTTAACTAAAATCTCTCAAAAATTAAATACAATCAAAACAAGTCTTCTTTGCAAGGTAACACTAATCAATCAACCTTCAGAGTAGGATCAACCTGAAATTATGATATGACAAGGTGGTAAGAAATAATTCCCAGTAAGCCCATGTGTGCTTAGGGTATTTCAGGGAAAACAACTCATGTATACAAGTTGAGAAACTTTTATAAAAGAAGATTGTTGGCAAGTCACAAATAAATTTCGCAAAGTTAGGAGTGGTGTTTTTTTTCTATTGCCATACCTTGTATAAAATAAAAACAACCACCCTAAAAATAGACATGACACCACACTTTGTGCACTATGACAAGAGAATGATCAAGATGCCATACTTTGTACACCATGAAAAGAGAATGATCGGGATGCCACACTTTGTGCATTTTGATACAAGGTGAGTGTATGATCCATCGGGTGAGATACTCCTCTATTTTTATACCCAAACTTACCAGTTGTCCACTCCACAAATAGACAATCCACGTGAACTATACTTGCTAGCTCGGACTGGTACGATCTACAGAATTGGCAACCTATCTGGGTAAGACTCACCCCTTAGAGGTAGTCACCTACTGAGAGACTTATCCTAACCATTCAAAGACTAGTCTTAGTAGTCTATCCTTATTGAGTACTCAATATTTTATTTGTCCCATTTAGGAATAGTAGAATCATCAAAAGTGTTTTCTTTGAAATAGCAATTATAGTTTACAAAATTCTTGCTAAAATTGATTTTTTAGGAAAAATTTAGAATTTTTCTTTAAACTGCTTGCTTAATTTGAAATTGTTCAATTGAACAGAAAAGGAAATATAAATTCCCAATAATTGCATCCCAAAGTACTTTTCCATGTATAAAACACTATTTAACTTGCCAAAGTGACTATGACCTGCAAACAATTTTATGTAAGGGCTTACCTGATCTCTTACTTGCACTGACATAAGAGTCCTCCAAGTTGGGTTCAAGGCAATTTTGTCCCGCCTAGGGTAAACATAGGGTATAAGTCACCAATGGTTCACAACCAAGCAACAACTGTACAATTAAATAACTCCCAACCTAGCAAGTTTAAGATCAACTAATCAACAACAACATTCAAACGTTTTAGAAGTTCTAAAATTACTTGATAAGATATTTTAGGGTTTATTGTTAATTTATAGAATAAGGATAATTTAATGTAACAATATTGATAAATGTCATAAATAATAAATAAGTATAGATAAAAGTATTAGTATGAATAACAATAATAATATTGATATAAAAAGATATTAATATTAATTAATCCTAATATATATACATACATACACACATATATATATTTATATTTAATAACGTTTAATAAAGATATTACTATTTGTTTATTTAATAACATAATAATATTAAAGTAATTATTAATTTAAAAAATACTAGAGCTGATATAAATATTCATGAATTAAATTTAATAAAAACATAATAATAATAATAATAATAATAATAATAATAATAATAATAATAATAATAATAATAATAATAATAATAATAATAATAATAATAATAATAATAGTAGTAGTAGTGATATTGCTAGTATTAAAAATTTAGAAAGGATAATGCACATATATATATATTTAATAAATAAAATGTTGATTTGAAAAATAGAATTGTAATGGTATTTATCACAACAGGGATGGTAATATACAAATAATGATATTAGTAAGGTATTCGATGTCAAAAATAACAACATAGGAGCATAAACAAATCAATGCTGGTAGTAATCTCCGTCATTCAACAAGACATCTCATACTAGTGACATAAAGTCTCAAATCTCAATCTACTATTGAACATATAATAATCCTAAATCTCAAATCATAATCCAACAATAATTCATAAGTCTTAAAACCAATCTCAATCTTTATATCATAAAATTATTCTCATCAAACCCACATGAATATTTCCATCCCAACAATATCAAATTAGTATATCAATTTCATCATCCTAACAATCTTGAGTTTGAAAATAAGGAAGTTATGGCAAAAATACTTTTTTGATGATCGCTAGAGTCGAAGGTGTTGTCTTGACAAATGAAGGCCCTTGAGTGCTTTGATAAATCCTCTAATGATTGAAGTTGTCCAAAGATGGCCACCAATAGTTTGGCCAAAAGAGAGTGAAAGAGAGGAAGATATGAAGAAAAAAAGATAAAGGAGAGAAGAAGAATGAGATGGTTGAACTTATTTTACCTTTTTGGTTTTCTTCTCATCTTGAACAAAAAAGGCTCGTTTGATTCGAAAGAAGGATCAACTTTGGTTGTTTTGGTGTTATGAAGTGTCCTAAGGGTGAGTATAGATTGAATCCTAGTTGATTTGAGAGATTTAGAGTGATTTGGGATGATTAGAAGTGGCTAAAGCTTGAAGAAGTGTAGTATGTGTTTTTGGTGTTCTTGAGAACACAAGAAAAAGTTGAGAGGAAAGAAAGAGTGTTCTTTGGTGAGTGATGCCCAAATGGCCTTGCTAAAGGGGAGACATTTTGGTTATGCCAAGGTAGAGAGAGACTAGAGCTAATTCAAATTCAAAATAAGGAAAAGGTGGAGGTTTTTGAGGTGTAGGATTTGCTAATGGCAACTTCTTCTTGAAGGTCTCTAGCCCTTCAATGGTGGTTTATCAATTTAGCGAAGTCTTGGAAGTGAAATGGAGAACTCCTTTAGCCTTAGTGCTAGTGGCTATGCAAGAGGAGTGAAAATTCTGGTTAACTAGCCCAGTTAGGTGAGTGTTTAAGAGAGCAAAAGATGGAGTTTTCCAGTTCAAAATGTTTTGAATGGAGTGAAGTTAGGAGAGGGTTGAGGTGGTTTAACGGAGTTCTAATGGCCAAGGTTGGTAAAGAAGGTAAGATGTTCAGCTATGGCTTCAAGGTGCTGAAAATGATGACAAGAATGGAGAAGAAATCTAATTTTTACCTTTGCTAACAAGGCTGGAAAAATTCTGTTAACATAGCTACAAGAATTCATAAAATCTAGGATAGTTTGTTATCAAGAGTTTGAATTATTTTAAATGGATTTGTAGCTGTAAAATAGAAGTGTATCAAGGTCTATTATTGGTGGTTTTCAACCATCATCTTGAAGGGAAAGAAGAGAACTTTAGATGAACTTATGTATCGGTTAAATGCTCAACTCCTATGACTAAAATACTTTGTGGTTTGTTGAAGCTATGCTAGCTCCGAATTTCCAAGGGATTTTTTTAGCTTTATACACACATGAAATGGATGTTGATAGCAAGGAAAGAAAAGGTATTTTTGCTGCATTTTTTTTCGGAAATTTAGCCAAGAGAAAGTGCTGAAAATAATTCCAGCTTTGCACTAAAATAAGTATGAACAAAATAGAGTTCTTTAGAGAAGAAACCATGGTGATTTAATCTTGGAAAACAACCACACTATTATGTCTCTTAAGTTTCGGCCAACCAATCTCTAAGAGCTGGAATTTTTGTCAAGAAATTCAAGTCCAAGATAATCCAAAATATTTTATAAGAAAATTAAAAGAATTAAATAAATAGGAATATTTTAAATTTAAATATGCTAGGATATAGGTTGCTAAAATAATGGAGATTAAAACTCTCCTAGATTTTCTTTTAGGATAAGATCACATGGTTAAAATATTACCATTGTGTCTTCCCCAAGACAAAATTCTTAATGTCATAGAATGCAAGAAATAAAATTCAAATGTTAGTTAGGATAATTAAAAATAATACTTAGTTGATAGGATTTAAACTTTAGACCTTAGGAATTAATCATAAAACTCTAACCACTTAACCACAATAATTCTTATTCTTTTTTTCCCAACCTAATTCTCTTCCCTTCTAAAACCCAAGTCTATTCTTTTCTTTCCCTAAGCAAAATTGCCTAATTTCTCCCAACACACATCTAGCACAAATAATTCACAAAAACCACATATAGCAATTTTAAAAATGCACCATTTCACCCATAAAGAATTTATTCATGCAATATGCCATGTAATGCAACTCTTCTCTCTATTTCTAGGGTAGTCTTAGGTAGGGTTTTACACTAGTTGTACTCTACCTTTTCACGTTTAGGTAGCCTTGAGCCAGCACCAGCTTAACCCCTTGAGCTAAGGCCGGCTCAAATCTGTCTGAGTGCCGAAAGTGCTCCGTTTTTGTCCTTTTTGTGCAGAAACTTGTCGAAACTCTTTCCCATGCACTAACCAACATTGGTGCCCATTTTGTTTTACTCTTTTCACATGTTTTCCTGCTTCTTTTCACCACTTTTTCATCAATCATCAATCTACACAAAAATATAGTAAAATAAAGGGAATCAGTAGTCATTTAAGCATAAAATGATAACACATATAGCACAAATAACCCTCAAAATATATGTACATTTAACCCCTGTTACCTTGCATCACAGTACAGTGGATGATTAGCCCACTGGGTGAAATACTCCTCCATCTCTACACCCTAACTTACTGGTTGTCCACTTTTGGGAATAGTTCACTTGGACTGAGTTGCTAACTCAGATAGCCTGAATAACTTGTACTAGCATATTTTTTAGAAAACATTTATCTCCTGAAGAAGGCCTCCATTGGAAGACTTACTCTAACCTTCTAAGACTAGTACTATTAGCCTACCTTTATTGAGTACTTAACATTTGCTCATTCCATTGTAGAAAAGTTCACAAAGTCTTTATTTTTTTGAAAATGCAATTGTGGTTTAATGAGTTTTAATTTGAAACTTAAAAATTTTAAATTCAATATTTATTTGAAAAGTATTTGTTTGATTGAAAAGTCTACTTTTGACAAAAAGAAAGAATTACTCACAATTGCATTTCATATACAAAACTTTTACATTAAAAGTATATTTTGGCTTATAGTAGCATATTTGTATCGTAAACAACTTTTATACAAGGACTTAGCAGGAAGAAATTCTCACATTATTTATATCATATTTTTAGGAAGATCCTGCACTTACAAGGTTGAGCTTAGAGACTGAAGATGTTGTTTCTTTTATGTTGTTGTATTTCTTTTGAGAACTTTATTTATTGTTTCAAGACTTGTATAAATTTTGATTGATTGTAATAAGTTTGGAACTTACCCAATTATAAAAACTCCTGGTCCAAAGGATAGGGCAACATCCTCGCCCCTTTCGGGATATGTAGGTAGTGGAGTGTTACAAGTGGTATTAGAACTAAGGTTTAGGTAACATGCAAATTTGTTTGGATTTATTTTTGAAGAATTGTAATCTTTTACTAACTTAAGTTGTTCATGTATATAGGATAGTTAGAATATATAGGATAACAAGAAAGACCATGAACGGTGCTCCATGGCACCTATCAATCCCTATTCAACTTACTGATCCACCTACATCTGATTCTGAGCCTGAACCTAAGTAAATTATGGAAGAAAGCAGTGATAACGATGTCCAAATAATTAAACCATTACCTATACCTATAAAAGACTTGGTGATTGAAAGTGAGGATGAGGTGGAAATTTTAAAACCTGCCCCAAACTCACTATTTCAAGAAATTGATCTCATTGTAGACAGCGATGACCTAGGGAAAATAGACTTTAAATCCCTACCAATGCACTTAGATATGCATTTTGAGGTTGGAGAGGGTTTAAGGAGACTTGGAAAAGAACATATGACTTGGGGATTTGTGGATGGGACATGAATAGACTTTTTTAGAAGCACTACGGGTAATTATATGAGGCTGATTCTGAGGATTCTAATGAGGAGTAGAAGTTTATTGGTTTTAGCATGTTTGAAGACTACTTGCCTTTCTTGATTTTGCAATAAGTTTAGTAAAAAGGAAACTCTTTTATGCTTTGTTATTTCCTTTTAAAGATTTTGTCTTTTGAAAAATGAATATCCCTGGACATCCCTTCTTTTGTAAAAGAGTATTTTCTTTTTGTGCAAAAGTTATATATATCTTTTATATATCTGATGTTTCAAGCATTTGAAAGTGGATCGAGGTAAATAAATGCACACAGAGAACACATAAGTAACAAAAATAGCAGTAGAAGGGTTTTGAAATTTCTATACCTTTACATTTATTTTGTGTTTTTGGATCTACTTTAGCTAAGATGACGTAGATGGTTGTTCAACCACTGGTGCTTAAACTGTTGGCTCTAGTGAATATCCTGCAAGCCTTCTACTTCTTTTTTGCATGAACATGAATCCTTCAGCCTTTCGAAATATTTCCTTCCCTAATCACACCCGTGGTGAAAATGAAAGGGAAAAAGAAAATCTGGTCTTTTCCTTTACTTGATAGACTGCTAACGAATAGTATCAAGAAAAAGAGTTTGAAAAGAAAGAGAACAATTTAGAGAGCAAAGAGTTGAGAAAAAAGGAACTATTTTCCAGACTTGTATATTTCGAGAATCCTTACCATATATCTGAACTACCTCATTATTTGTTATCAAGATATCCTCTGAGATATATGAGAAGTATATCTCTAGATTTCTAAATTCAAACATGAGACTCAACTGGTTAATCTGACTTGCCCTAGCTAAACTAGGCTTGGGTCTGGTTCTTAGATTAGTAGTCTAGACTATTGGGTGAAACTTAAATTATTTATTTAATCTTGAACTATTAAAAGCCCATAAATAAATAATTAATTAACCTAAATGGATCAAAATAATTTCTCAAGCCTTTTCTAGTTTAGGCCCAGGTTAATTCCATTTATTTAATTTGGGCTTAAACCCTAAACAATTAATTAACCTACTAAACTAAATAGTTAATTCATTCTCTCATTGGGCTTTTTATTTTATTTTAGCCTAATAATAAATTAGACTACTTGAATAAAATAAAACTCATTTTATTTAAGACCATTTCCTTAATCCAAAATTAATTAGGACTTACGGGTTATTTCGAGGACCAAAAGACACATCGTCTTTAGCTACTAAAATGACCAAAATACCCATGCTATAGAAATAGCCGTATTTTGCATTTTAAAAATATTCTATTATCACCATAAGTAAATATTGACTCTAAGGACAATGTTGCATGTAGCAATGTCTCTGACCTATAAGTGTTATGACTAAAATACCCCTCTACGTAATGTCATTCATTTAGAGAAGAAATAGTATACTAACATATCTTTAAATGTCATATACCATCCTTAGACCTCTAGTCTAATGATCTACAACTTCTTAGAATGTTTTTACTTTACTAGAGATCTACCTTAAAGCAAACATCTAAGTTATGTTTCCTAGGGCCTTGGATCTCTAGACTATTTGGACAGTTACAAGGGGCAATATCTCTAATAGACGCATAGATGCTATCTTGTATTAGTCGGTCTTAACTAACTGGTCATACATACTTGGCATATAAGTATATTGGTCCTACAATAGAACCCCACTTATAATCAAATTACATGCTCCCAACTTGACAAGACCACCAACCCATACTCAAGCCGTTGGGTATTAGTCCACACTGTAGCTGTAATAGTCGGGTTTCTATTATTTTAGTACTTTGAGAAACCACTACTACAGGTTATGTTCTATGTATACCAAATATGCTTATACTATGAAATGAGTGGACTACTCACTGAGTAAAGGTAAGCCATTCTCCATTTGGAATTCATAATATAATAACCATAAACCTAATGAGATTACTATTTTATTTTCTGGTTGAGAACTACCTTTTATATGTTAAGTGACTCATGATTCATATCTTACTATGAAAGCTTCTATTCACATAGGTCATTTACTCAATTACAATGGGTCTTTTCCAACAAAATTGTCCAAAATAAATTAAAGTAAAATTACACAAACAAATTTGAGAATAACACTTTTATTTATTACATCAAAATTAAATCAGACACATAATTTGAGGGTATACATTCCAATAATCTTTCGCTTACACTGTAAGACTTTGTAAGCGTATAGGTGTCCATCCCTATGGCATCTAAGTGTCTTCTAAAGACTCTATCTACCAAAAGTTTGGTGAATGAATCTACTAGATTATTTTTCAATGCTATCTGTTTCACTATGATTTCCAGTCTCTGAATGAATTCTCATATCAAATGGTACTTTTTCTTGATGTGTTTACTCTTCTTGTGATTCCTCAGTTCTTCTAACTGTGAAATAGCTCCCGAGTTATTGTAATATAATATAATCGGTTGGTCCATGTATGGAACAACTCCAAGTTTCGAAAGAAACTTCCAGAACTAAACAGCTTCCTTAGATACCTCTGAAGCTGCCATATATTTAGCTTCCATGGTTGAGTTAGCAATACGGGATTTCTTGATACTCCTCTGTGAAATAGCTCCTCCAGATAAGGTAAAGACGTATCCACTAGTAGATTTTCTTTCATTCTTATCCCTTTAGAAGTCTGAGTCTGTGTATCCATTAGGAACTAAATCATTAGCCCTGTAAACTAGTATATAATCTCTCGTTCCCTTGAGAAACTAGAGTATATGCTTTACAGCTTGCTGATGAATCTTCTTTGGGTTTGACTGATATCTACTAATGAAGCCTATGGCAAAACAAATATCCGGCTTAGTATAAAGCATGGCATACATGAGACTTCCAACAACTGAAGCATAGGGAATCCTACTCATCCAGTATTTTTCTTCTTGTGTCTTAGGACAATTTTTCAAAGAAAGAGACAACCTATGTCTACAAGGGATTTGTGCTCTATTACATGAGTCCATGATGAAATTAGCCAATATTTTGTCAATATATGTGGCTTGGGATAAACCTAACATTTTCTACTTCCTATTTCTAAGAAGCTTGATATTAAGAATGTAACTGGTTTCTCCCAAATCTTTCATACTAAATTTACTAGAGAGCCAAACTTTTGTTGATGACAATATCCTTGCATCATTACTAATGAGTAGAATGTCATCGACATATAAAACAAGAAAAACCATATTTAAACCTTCTTGTTTTTTGTACATGTAGGGTTCATCCTCATTTTAAGTAAATCCATAAGACTTTATAGTCTCATCAAAATGAATATTCCATGTTCTAGATGCCTATTTAAGTCCATAACAGAACTTCTTAACTTTCAAACCATGTGTTCTTAGCCTTTCTCAATGAAACTGATACGATCTCAAGAGCATCAAAATTTAGAAATTAGACTCAAGAATTAGTCACCTAATCCTCTACCTAAATACCCACAAAATAAGAACCTTAGGTGATTTAACAACTAGAACCCCAATTCTAATAGGATTTGGCTAACTATTTCAATACCCAAACACCCTTGAATCTATAAAGAATTTTAGAACAAGTGGGATAGAGAAAAGTAGGTACCCTTCTAAGATTCTTAACAAGAACACTAGGTAAGAATGATTCCACACACTACCCAAGATAAATAAATAAGTTAGATTAACCCAAGGATTTTAGAGACTCTAAATAAAAGTGAGTTTAATTCCTTTACTTGGTTTTGAAAGGAAGAACTAAGGAGGATTTCTCCTCTCTAAGAGTTCAACACTCTATTTAAAAATCTAAAATTTAAAATCTATTACAAAGAGGCTATAATAGGGTATTTATAGGCCCCAAGTTGCCCTAACTAATTAGCAAACAAGTATAGTAATTAGATAGCCTTAATACAAATTTTTAGGCCCTATTACATACCTTAAAATAGGTTAAAACATAATAAAATTCATGAAAATTAAGTGAAAAGGTTGAAAATACGAAAAATAACCAAAATTTTGGGAGGAACCCGACTGGACTTGGCGCCAGGTCTAAGGACTACACTCGGTGTCGGGTGTAATCTTCCCGGTGATTATTTGTCTCTAGATTAGGGCCAGTGATGAGTCCTTCACTCCTGGCCAGTGCTGGGCATCTTCTCCTGTTTTGTTGCACTTCAAAACTTGCTTCTTGGACATCCATTCTATTTCTCTATGTTTCCTTGATTTTCTAAATGAAATGTTGGTCATCTTGAGCCCTTCTTGATATTCTTTTGGCCTTCAATCATTGTTTAAAGGTTGGCTTGATCCTCCACATAGATTGTTGCTTTTGTTGTGTGTCTTTTGGCCCTTTCTTTTCCATCCATCTCTTCACAATTTTCTTGGACCTGGGTTTGTTGAATTTGAGGTCCTGAAAACTCCCTTGATTCTTCTTGAATATTTCTCTTACCCATAGCACCATGAAGTGTGATTTTGTCATTCTTCCCTCTTTTTGTTAATGGCCTTCATGCCTAATTTGATTTCTATCAGAAACCTTCCGGTTGAGACATATAGTTGTCTTCACTAACATGACCGTTCAGAAAAGTCGTCTTGACATCCATTTGCCAAATCTTATAGTCATAATGACATGTGATGGTAAGGAGCATACATATATTTTAGCATGGCTACTGGGGAAAAGGTTTCCTCATAATCATCCCCTCTTTCTACGTATATCCTTTTGCCACAAATTTAGCTTTGAAAGTTTCCACCTTCCTATCCACTCTTCTCTTTCTCTTGTATACTTACTTACACCTGATGAGTTTTATCCTATCAAACAAGCTACAAGATTTCAAACCTGATTGAAGTACATAAACTCAATTTTAGTTTTCATTAGTTCATGCCACATATCTACATCGACATCAACAATGACCTCCTCATATCTGGTGGGATCTTGTTCATAGTGATCGGCTAATAGGTCAAAGACCTCTCCAATTCACATTTCTGGAACCCTAGATACTTTCCTACTATGACGAGGCTGCTTTTCTATAGTATCCTTAGTTTGTATGTTTTCTTGTTCTATGATTGGGTTATTAGAAGTTGACTCAATGGACAACTTCTCCATGAGTTCCATCCTAATTGAACCTTTAGTAAACGTACTTTGTTCACCCTCTAAGTATCAAGTATTAGTCCTTGCTAGTACCTTCTGCTCCTTGTGATGATAAAATTAACCACTTCTTTCCTTATAGGGCCTAAATCAGTCATATTTTGCTTAGTTATTTGAGGTTATTTTGTGATACATTCTATTCAATAACTAGCCATATTCCTTCATATTTGAGATTTTACCCTTGGAAAGGAATTTTGTTTATTATTTCAGATTTTAGGGGTAAAATAAGGAAAAAATGTTGCAAAATAGAACATAGGTGGCATCAGCCAAGGCAGAGGAATCGGCGCCGGCCACACACTGTTGGCATGCACTTCAAGATGACAAAAAATTGTTGAAACAGGACCAGAACAGAACCAAACCTGCGCCGGCTCTGGTAGCCAAGGCAGCACCGGCTATACTTTGGACAACATTGCAGGGAAATCAAGAAAAAATGGGCGAACAACGGAAGAAACAGGACATAACCGGCACTGGCTCTAGCAGCCAAGGCGGCACCGACTGTGCCCTGAGGATAAGACGGACTTTGATTTTTTTCACGCGGTTTTTGGTAATCTGCAGAATTTTAGTATCTTCCTACTTCTACTTAGCCAAGAACCTTATACCAACGAGTTTAGGCACTTCCTAAGTCTATAAATAGATGGAAAACATAAGAGAAAGAAGGGGAATTCTTAGATCATCATAGAAAATCACTCAAATCAAAGGAGGAATTCTTCAATTTAAGGAGGATTGTGCAAGAAGGTCTTCAAAGGAAGAAGAGGGAGGCTTGTCTATGAGTGCTTTCTTTTACTTTATTTTTTCCCCCTTGAACAATGATGTATTAATTATTTTATTGTAATTTGACATTGTTGTAGGTATTCATGATTTTTGAAGTTACTTTGATCTTTTGATTAATTGATTGTTATTCTTGGTATTTAATTACTAGTGCTAATTATGAGATTAATTGGTTGTTTCTTCCTATTAACTTGCATGAGAAAGAGGTTAATGGTGGTTTCGATTTGTTAATTTTATATTTGTTGTCTTTTAACTTGCTTGAGAAAGGGGTTAAGTGCTAAGAACTAGGTAATTGAAGGTTAATTGATGTTTGCTAGAGTATGGATTCATTGGTTAATTTCATGTTTTAAGTCTGCCAGAGTATGGAAATTTAATCAATGATTGTATTTCATGCATCTTTTGGGTGAATTAGTTGAGACAGAGTATGTGATACTAATTTGTCTAGAAGATAGTGAATTCATGAATTGAAACAGAAGTGGGTCCATCTTAATCTTTCATGATGCCAAGAGAATAGTTAATTATGATAATGATTAAGTCCTTTAAGATCACATTTGTCAAAATAATGGTTTGAGTTACATAATTCTCCATCCTTGACATGTATATATTCTTTTATTTTTTTTATTTTCCTTTTTATTTGTTTTTCACTTTATTGAGTCGGTTAAACAATGAAAGAAAAGTGATTAATGCATACTTGTTCCTAAAGGATCAACACTCGCTTGAACCCTATGCTATGTTAATGATGAGTACGCCTGCTCATATGTGTAATTTGGAGTTAACGTTTTAATTTAAACTTCATTGGGAATGTGCTTATTTTTATATGATTTTTATACTTAAATAAATACGCATCATATCCCTTTTGGATACCTAACAAATAGCATAATTCTAATCTTAGTTCTAATTTATCACTCTTAATTAGTATATAAGTAGGACATCCTTATATCCTGAGATGGTTTAGATTTGACTTTTACCCAATCTATATCTCATAAGGCGTTTTAGGGACTGACTTGGAAGGTACCAAATTCAAAATATATGCCATTATTTCTAGGGCATATCCCTAAAAAGATATTGAAAGAGTCACATAAAATATCATGCATTAGACCATTTTCATCAATGTTCTACTTTTTCTCTTTGCTATTCTATTTTGCTAGGGTGTCCAAGGAGCACTGAGCTAAGATACTATTCAATAGTGTACTATGTAGTCCCTATACTCACCTAGAAGGTACTCTTCACCACGATCTGATCGAAGTGTCTTAATTAATTTACCTGTTCTACACTCCACCCTAGCTTTATATTATTTGAACTTGTCAAAAGAGTCAGACTTATGTCTCATCAAGTAAACGTAACCAAATCTTGTACAATCATCCGTCAACGTGATAAAGCACTCAAAATCTTCCCTAGTTGGTGTGGATAGGGGACCACACATATTAATGTGAATTAAACTTAGTATTTTCTTAGCTCTTTCTGCCTTTTGGGTAAAAGACTTTTTGGTCATCTTTCCTAGAAGGCATGATTTACACTGAGGCCAACTTTTCAATTTCAATGAGCCTAAAGGCCCATCATGGATTAGCCTCTCAATCTTGGTTGAGTTTATATGTCCTAAACTTAGATGTCATAAATACGAGTCATTAATATTATCCTTTCTCTTCTTATTTAAAGGTTCACTTTGAGCGTTATTTGTTTGATTGTTAATAGGATTTACGAAGAATAAATTTCTGCACATGTGCTTAGTATATAAAATATTTTTATCCCTATTAATAGAAATACTAGAATGGAATAAAAAAGATTAACTAAGATTAATAAGTTTTGCAACTAAAATCAAATTCTGTTTAAAATCGGGTACATATAAAAAATCCCTCATTAAAATTGTTATATTATAATTAAAATAAAATTCAGGATCTTCCACTGCTCAGAGCCTATATTCGTACTCCATTTTCTACTCGGAGACCATGCTCGCCTTTCCCGAGTCTCTTTATCTTCCTAAACTCTTGCAAGAAGTTACAAATATGGTCAACGGCTCTGGAATCAATAATCTAAGTGGATGATAATTCAACCATTGTAATAGACTTAAGGTAGTACGCTTTACCTATAGGGTTTTTCTTGGCCAAAAGGTTTGGACACTCTTTTTTTCAGTATCCATTTTTTGCCATATTTGAAGCATTTTTTGGGCTAGGACTTGGGTTGGGTCGCTGGCTTTCCTTTCTTTTTTTTGAACTTTTTGGACTTTGGCTCAATTCTTGAAGAAGACGACTAATGCGTAAATTTTGGGTGTATAAAAATTATTAAATTTAAATCCATCCCTTAGTCAAGTATTAATTAAAACATTAATCACAAAATACATATATGAGTAAGTATACTTATCGCAAGTATAATATAGGGAATTAACGACTATCGATTCTCAAAGGAACAAGTACATACTAATCACTTGCCATTCATTATTTAACCGACCAAATAAAGTGATAAGATAATAAAAAGAAAAATAAAGAAATACGTACAACTCAAGAATGTAGGAATATGCAATTTAGACAACTATTATCATAAAAAGCATGATAATGAACCATTTAGCAACTATCTCAATTAATTATCATCTTGGCATCATGAAGGAATATAAAGTAAAATCTAATCATTTTCCAAGTCATGAATCCACTTATATAGACTTCATTTCTTTCCTAATCTATGAAATCACTATCTTTTGATTAAATTAGCATATTTCCCAATCAAACCAACATAACTAAAAAATGCATTAAACTCAATTCCTCATAAATATGAAATTAGCCAATGACCCTATGCTCCAGGCGAAATCGACTAATCTTTGATTACTTTAGTCCTTTAATCTTAACTTTGCTCTCCACGTCAATTAAGATTTAACAAATATGAAATCAATGCAATGAACTCCTAACGTCGTTTCCCAAGTTAAGTAGAAGAAAACGCATCAAAAACCAATGATAACAAGTAATCAAATCCCAAAGATGATAGAAAATTGATCAAATAACTAAATTAATCCAAAAACCATGAATCGCAAAATAATATCAAATTATAATGAAAACATTAAATACATCATTGTTTAAGAACAAGAAAATAAAGGTAAAAGAAAGAACTTATAGATAAGCCTCATTCTTCTCCCTTGAAGACTCTCTTGAACAACCCTTCTTGGATGGTGAATCTCCTCATTCTTAAGTGATTTACAACTTTTATTCTTAAACTTACTACCTTCTCTTATGTTTTTCATGTTTTTATAGGCCTCTTTGATGCCAAAATTCATTGTTTAAGGAGTCTTGGCCGAGTAGGATTTGGAAAATAGCAAAATCCTTTGGAAGATACCAAATTCGTGCACAGGATTTTCATGTCCAGAGTGGACTTGGCACCGGGTTTAGTTGACCCACCAGTGCCACGTGTGTTCTATTTTTTCCTTGAAAACTGCTCTGTTTTATCTATTTTTCTAGATTGGACTTGGCTCCTAGTGCCCTAACTGGACTTGGCGCCAGGTGCATTCTAGAAACTTTCACTTTTTGCTTGAAATCAACTCAATTCTGTACAAATTTGTTAAAAATACTTTCCACAAGCAGAATATCAAATAGGAAGGAATATACATAATTATTACATCAATAGTATCTCAAATTAACCTCAAATAATTAGAAAAATAGTGATGATTTTAGCCCCTATCAAAGACTTAGCAATCAAGGCTTTAAACTAAGGCCTTATGACTTTTTTGCCACTTAGAGCTTCTTTATTAGCTTTGTTAGAGTCATCTCTAACTTGTTCATATTGTAATTTAATTAGAAATGAGCAAAAGAGTTTAGCAAAGTCTTGAGAACCATGTCCACTTAACTTTCGGAGTCAATAATGACTCCCAAGACTTTTGATTCTTCGAAAGCAACAATCTTCTTGAGCATATACTCCCTGAACGATGCTTTCTCAGCTATCCTAGTGTTCATGATTGCCCTAAGAGCCTCTTGCCTCATGGGCTAGGTTTTTTTAGCGAACATGGTGGTCAAGACCTGCTAATGTCGTGTGCAGTGGCTATGTGCTCATTTTGGACTAGAGCACATTCGACATAGAGGCTAATATGTAGTATCGAGCCATCTCATTAGCTTTTTCCATACCTTTTCAACCTCATATTCTTTCTCGGTAGAACTCTTCCCAATAATTGGATGGGTTCGTATAAGACATACTTATACTCTTTCGCTGTGAGTATTACATCCAAGTTCTTTTTCTAATCTACATAATTTAGACCCGTTAGCTTATTCTCACTGATAATGATAGCCAAAGGACTAAAAAATCACCACCGGCCATTTCTAAAAATTTAAAAATAAAAAAAAAATCTCATTTTGTGTAAAAACATAAATTTGTGCACTTTTTTCTTATATTAAAACTGATAATAGCTAAACCTTTCACTATTATCTATAACATGGCTAATTTAGCTCTGAAAAAAAATTAACATAGTTTCTTGGGAAGATTAGCAAATTTTCTAAATCAAGTGTGTTAACCACCACAAATTAATTTCCTTTCTAGTTAATGATTTAGAAGATAACTCCAATAATGGGATGGCCATTTTTTTCTCATTTTCTATGAACAAACCTAGCACTAAAACCTCCAGCGTGGGCTGGTTAATCATAGTACGTGTCCCGAGTATTAATTATATTCTTTCCATTCGTTCTAGATCATTGTGGAATCTCTATCCTATACGGTTCACTTCCAAGGTGACGTGAGGAGACCCACAATCTCTAATAAGGAATGTGATGGAAGCCGTAGGGCTATTGGAACCCCTCTCCCACTTAGTCTTTTAAAATAAGGGTTTTTAGAAGAATATCCTTTTGAAAATTTCCATTAAGTTTTCTCTTAACTCAAAATAAAATATCTAAATGCATAAAATCTCTATGTTAAGGTTAATAGCCTTTGAGAGATTTTCCATGGATTAATTTTATCTAAGTTAAAAACTTAATAATTTTAAAAAAATTCCATCAAAATTTTCTTGAGACATTGGTCTCTAATTTTGTGATAAAAATAACAAAAACGTTTAAATTGGTTTCCATTAACTTATAAAATATCTAAATCTAAATATTTTCTATGTCAACGATACAAAATCTTTGAGAGAATAACCAAAGATTAATTTTGTTCCAAGTTAATAAACCTAATTAATTAAAAAATAATTTTCCTTTGTCAATATATTTTTCAAGACTTTGGTCTTGAAAAATGTACACTTAGTTTGGCCTAAAAAAAGAAAATAGAATGCCCAAAACCTGTAAACGTTTTTCATGCATTTTCTATCTTTTTAAAACCTAAGCATTCACATAAACATATTTGACATATTAATTTAGTTTAATTAATAGTCTTGTTTAATCCTAGTCCATTTACTACTTTTTTCATGCAAAATATTAAAAAAAAATATAACTATTGCATAAAAGTAACCTCGTGAGATATGGAACCAAAAAATAAAAAATTACAAAGAAGTCCACCACTATAACTGTTGGCCCAAACCCATCGTAGAACTGGACCTGGCCTAAATTGGAGCAAAACTGGTGCCTGCTTGAGTTCTCCAAACAAATCAAGACCCTGATTCATGTACCAAGGCATGATTGAGTTCTCCAAGCAAATTAGGCCCCTGATTCATATATCCAAGGCATGATTTGCTTCTGTTGCACCGGATCAGTGTTCTAGGGCCGAATTCTAGGGCTTTTTTTCATGCTCTAGCCGTGAGCTCTCCAAGCTAATGCCTTCTGTGCCTTAAGCCGACCTTGGCTACAACTCACAAAAGCCACCACCATTATTAGCTTCTCAATCTAGTACCTAATTTAGTCCAAACCATGGCCTAAAATAAGCTACTCCAATTGCGTCCTTCTGTAATATTCTTTTCCTTCATCTTTGCGATTTCACAAGGAATTCGGTTGATTATAGAAAAATAATGAAACGAAATCTCTCTGTAAAAACCAACTGTCTATGCAATCAAAATCTGGCTTACATAATTTCTATGAAAGGAAAAATAGATTTATAGAACCTATGCTTCCACTCACGAAGTTTACAGAGAAATTACCCATATCTCAAAAAACCAAGGGATCACAGATTTATTAAGAAACAAATCATGTCTAGTTAATTTTAATTAGCCTAAGCATGCACCTATTTGGCAAAAACCTAGTCTGATACCACATATGAGTGGATCGAGGCAAATAAACACACACAGATAACATAGAAATAATGAAAATAGCAGCGGAAGGCTTTTGAAATTTCTATACCTCTGTGTTTATTTTGTGTTTTGATCTACTTTAGCTGAGAGGACATAGATTGTTGTTCAACCACTAGTGCTTGAACCGTTGGCTTTGGTGAATATCCTACAAGCCTTCTGCTTCTTCTTTACATGGACACGAATCTTTTGGCTTTTTTGGAATATATCTTTGCCTAATCATACCCGTGGTGAAAACGAAATGGAAAAAGAAAATCTGGTCTTTTCTTTAATTGATAGACTGCTAATGAACAGCATCAAGAAAAAGAATTCATCTTTCTACTTTGTTTGAAAACAAGGAGAACAATTTAGAGAGCAAAGAGATGAGAGAAAAAGAACTATTTTCTAGACTTGTATATTTTGGGGATCCTCACCATATATCTGAACTACCTCATTATTTGTTATCAAGATATCCTCTGAGATATATGAGAAGTACATCTCTAGATTTCCAAATTCAAACACGAGACTCATTTGGCTAATCTAACTTACCTTAGCTGAACTAGGCATGGGCCTGGTACTTAAATCCCTGGTCCAGACTATTGGATTAAACATACATAAATAAATAAATA
This sequence comes from Voacanga thouarsii, assembly GCA_026120185.1. Classification (NCBI taxonomy): domain Eukaryota; kingdom Viridiplantae; phylum Streptophyta; class Magnoliopsida; order Gentianales; family Apocynaceae; genus Voacanga; species Voacanga thouarsii. The sequence continues at coordinate 2,136,555 of JANUWF010001088.1, read as the reverse complement.
ATTAACTAAAATGGATCAAAATAATTTCTCAACCCTTTTCCAGTTTAGGCCCAGGGCCCAAATTAATTCTAATTATTCAATTCGGGCTCAAGCTCTAAATAATTAATTAAATAATTAATTCATTCCCTCATTAGGTTTTTTATTTCATTCTAACCCAATAATAAATTAGACTGCCGGAATATAATAAAACCTACTTTATTTAAGACCATTTCCTTTGTCCAAATTTAATTGGGACTTACGGGCTATTCCGAGAACCAAAAAATACATTGTCCTTGGCTACTAAATTGGCCAAAATACCTCTGGTATAGAAATATCTATATATTACATTTTAAATATTTGCTATTATCGTTATAAGGACATATGGACCTGAAGAACAATACTGCATGTAGTAATATCTTTGATCTACAGGTGTTATGACTAAAATACCTCTCTACATAATACCATTCATTTAGAGAAGAAACAGTATACTAACACCTTCCTATATGATACCTACCATCCTTAGACTTTTAGTCAAATGATCCACGACTTCCTAGAATGTTTCTATTTTACCAGGGAGCTACCCTAAAGCAAACATCCAAGTTGTGTTTCCTATGGTCCTGGATCTCTAGACTATTCGGATAGCCATAAGGGGCGATATCTCCAACAGGAACATTGTAACACCCTACTATACATGTACCCAAAAGGGTGGGGATGTTGCCCTGTTAGAAGGACCAAAGGTCTTTATAACTAGGTAAATAAAAATGAAACCAAATAAAAAATAACTTAAAATCTCATTACAAGGCAAAACATTGTCTACAAAACGTTCTAATTAATCCAATACATGTAAGTCCTCAAAACTAATGTAAATTAAGTAACAAATGAAGCAATTTCTTAATCAAGTCCAACCTTGTCAGTGCTAACAGGTTCTGAAAACATGAGATAAAAAAAAGTATGAGAAATACATCTCAGTAAGTCGTGTGCGCTTGTATATTTAAAAGGAGATTTCGTGTATGCATATTGAAATCATCCATCAAAAATTGATTGCAAGTCAAGTATTTTCCATAAATAGCAGTGAGTGGTGTTTGTCACGATAACACTAGAAAATGCAGATATTTAATTTCATAAAAGGTACCACTCAACATAAATGAGCTATGAAACCTTGCATTATAGCCCTTGTCATGAAACCCTACATCATGACATATCATTATGAAATCCTACATCACAGTGTAGTGGGTGATCGGCCTACTGGGTAAGTGATATGAGCTCGGGAGCACTAAAACTTGGAAATTATACTCAAGAACAAGACCCAAGAATTGGTCACCCAATTCTTTACCAAAATACCCATAAAATAAGAACCCTAGGTGAATAACTAGAACCCAAATTCTAATAAAATTTGGCCAACTACTTTAATACCTTAACATCTTTGAATCTACAAAGAATTCAAGAATAAGTAGGATGGAGCAAAGTAGGCATCTTTCTAGATTTTTGAACAAGAACACTGGGTAAGAATAAATCCACCCAATACCCAAGATGAACAAACAAGTTGGATTAACCTAAGGATTTTAGAGACTCTAAACAAATGTGGGTCTAATTCATTTGCTTGGTCTTGAAAGGAAGAAGTAAGGAGTAATTCTCCTCTCCAAGAGTTCAACACTCTATTCTCTCTTTGAAATTTGAAATCTAAGATTCTATTACAAAAGAGGCTATAATGGGCTATATATAGACCCTAAGTTGCCCTAGCTAATTAGTAAACTAAAACTAGGAATTAAGTGGCCTTAATACAAGTTTGAGGTCCTATTACGTGATTTTAAAGAAGTAAAAACATAATATAAGTCGTGAAAATTAAAATAAAATATAAAAAGCTGAAACAAGGCAAAATAGGACAATTTCGGCCTGGACCCGATTTGAGTGGTTGACCTGGCGCCGGTTCAATATTGGTTTGACGGCCCCTTCAGCAGACCATAGCTGGCACTGTGTTGGCCTGTCTGGGCCAGCGCCACTGCCTTCTGGGTAGCCAAATTTGAGCTGCCCGTTTTTTCTCGGGTGGGTCTGTTTCTTCACTATTTTCTTGATGTTTTGCAACCAAAACTTGTTGCTTGACCTTTTAAATGGACTTGAAGTCAAGTTTATTCCTCCTTGAAGTTATCTTGGATTGCATTCCATCTCTATCTCTCTTGATGTTCAATCCTTGGCTATGTGGTTGCTTGACCCTCCACACGGATTGTTGTCTTCTTTGTACTCCATTTGGCATCTCCTTTAGCATCCATTTCTTGACACACCATTTGGTCCTTGGTTTGTTAAATTGGTTACTTTGAAAACTCCCTTTAATCCTCTTGAATAGCGATCTTACCCAAGGAGCCATGAAGTGTGATTTGGTCATCCTTCCCCCTTCTTGGAAATAACCTTCATGCCTAATTTGATTCCTATCATTTCCTTCTTCTTGAAGATGATTCGTCTTTGAATCAATACCTGCAGTACAGTTTAAACAAGACATTTTGCATGAAGGTATACCTTTTGGCTTTGAATCCTCATCAACTCTCTTGTTTTCTCTCTTCTCAACCCAAGCTCCCAATCTCATTTTGCCTCCACTCATTTTCTTTTCTCAACATCTTGTTTGGCTCTTGTTTGCACCACATTACTTTATGTTTGCCTTTTCCATGTTTCTTTACTCTTTTCTCTTCTCTTTTTATCTTAAACTTTTTCATCTCATTCCCCTTGTCATTTAGCTCTCTTTTTTTTCTTTCGTCTTCTTTTCTCTCATTCTTCTTTCCCTCATTTTTCTCTCTTCTTTTCCTTTCTTTTTCCCTAAAAATATTTTGATCTTTTGTAATCTCAGTAGGAGATAATGGAAGAAAAGTAAACTTCTTTCCCTCTTTGCTTAAGGCATAAGTGTTTTTCTCCCATTGTGCATCACCTCTCTATCATACATCCAAGTCCTTCCTAACGATAACTCTCCAATATGCATGGGCATTACATCACAAAGTACCTCATCTTTATAATTCCCCATGCTAAATGTAACTTTGGCTTGTTTATTTACCTTCACCTCACCATAATCATGGACCTATTAAAGCTTGTACGGCTTAGGATGCTTCATGGTGTCTATACCTATATCTTCCACCAATGTAGTACTTATCACATTTGCACAATCTATCATCAAACTACATGGCCTTTGATTGATTTTACATCTTGAGTAAGAAATGTTTTCCTTTTGGGAATCATCCATATCCTCAACAACATAAGTACCCAAGACTCTACTAGTAACATCAATTAGTAAATTTCTTTGCTCAACCATATTTTTCCTTTCACCATCTACTCCTTCTTTTAGATTTGTGGTCTCTTTAGAAAATGGTATTGGTGTTTCACTTTTCGCAATCTTACATTCTCCCTCTTTCTTTTGTTAATGTGAGTTCTCTCCCAATTTATAGTTACTTGAAGCATTTTTGGGACCTTCATCTTTAGTACATATTTGCTCCTCATCAACCACATCATTATCATTCTCAACCCCTTCTTTGTTATCTCCATATTGGTCTTCACTCCCTTGTATTAATGGACTTTCCGTAAATTCTTCATGTTTTTCCTCGCCCCTTTGATTTTGCAATTCTCTTTCTTTGGCTTCTTTTTCTTTCTTCTCTTCTTTCTCAATTTCTTATAGCTCATTTTGTTCACTCTTTTCAACCCCTTGCTCCTCTCTATTCTTTTCCTCATATTATTTCTCCCACATCTCAAATATTCTATTCAATTGGCTACATTGCAAACTAAAGGACTCCTAAGGACAAGTAGGTGAAGTGTGTTCATAGCTAGAACAATACTCACAAGGGCTCACTTCACTTCTTTGCAACTCATCCCTACTCCCTTAACTTTTCATTTTTGGACAATCACATGTGTCATAGCCATAATCCCAATAGGTAGAACAAGCATAATCTTGCTTTCTCCTCAAACCACTCTTGGAAGAATTTTGTGATGCACTCATTTCCCTTGGCTTGGATTTTTTTGGACATTTATAGGAAGTATGTGCATAGCTCAAACAAGTATAGCACCCATATTCCCTCTCTTTTTGCATACTATTCTTTGTCCTTTACAACCCACTCCTTGAATATTTTTATAATCCTTCATCATGTTCTGCCAAATACCCCATGCTCTTATAGTCATCCTCTTCATATCTCCATTCATACTCATCATTCCCACCGTAACTACTTCTAGTTGAACAAGGTTTTTTATAGCAATCATATCCTCCACTTTCATTCCAACAAGCCATAGTGAACTTTGCTTTCAAGAATCATTGAAATCAATTAAATCATTGAAATTAACTCAAAATTTTAAGAAACACCAAGAAAATTGATAAAAATTTGGACAAAGAATATTACCAAACTACTCTCCCACACTTAAATTAGAAAATACTCTCATTGGAAAAAAATTTAACACAATAAAACATCTCCAAAGGGACCAAAAATAGTAAAAAGGATAGAAAACTAAGCAATGCTCCCTAAGTCCAATAAGCTCCCAAAAGATGTAATAACTTGGAAGGAAGAGTAGAGTTGGTTCCAAGAAGACTTTATTCAATCTTACAACATAAAACATAAATAAAAGCACAATAAAAATAATAACATAAAAGAAATGAATCAAATAACTTAATAAAAATCCTAACAAAGTAAATAAAGAAAAATTCTCCCTCCCCCACAATTAAGCTAGAAAGTATTTTCCTTATAGGGGAAATGGAAAAACACCTAATAACTAAAGACTAAGCTAGATCGAACAAGATAAGACAATGGCATAAAGCTCAAATAGACCTAATCTAAATAAAACTAAAACAAAGATACAAACTGTTTCCACTCATCATACTTTCTTATCATCCCATTGTACAAGTTATGAATGCTTAATGGATTAGGAATGATTAATATAAAAAGAAAGGAGGTTTTTGAAAAACATAATGTTCATGAAAACATTTTTTCTCAGCAATGCAAAATATATAAATCTCATTCTCTAACATCCTTTTAGACACACAAATATTTTTTTCAACATATGAATGCACATGGTATTTGAAGAATGCATCAATCTTGAAATCACCATTTTTCCATTCAAAATAATTTTCCCGATTAAAATTCCCCTTTAAACCTAGTATTTGAGTTCCTAAAGATGAGATCAAGAAATCTTTACTTTCTAATGCATTTACAAATATCAAGTTGCCTCCCTTTAAATGGGGTAAAGGGTAAAAATTTGTCAACATTCTCCAAAGATTTCTTATAATGCACCATGGAAAAATCCAACTCCTTGAGGAATGTTAACTCCACATATTATTGTGGGCAACATTGCTCTCTAAGAATTGAGAGGTTCCTATAAAAACATATGACAAAAAGAAATTAGGAGAATTAGCACATAAAGTAGAATCGAATACTTCCTTTTCCATATTGTGAAATTGTTCATCATAGCCTTTCTCTTCTCCTTGGGGGTTTTATTTTTCAAATATATGGGTCTTGGCACTCAAGGGGCATAGTTGTTCTCCAATTTGAGCCACAAAAAGCTTAAAAGTTATCATTTCAGCTTTTTGGGATAAGGCTAGTGCCGCCTCACGTATCCTAATTGGCGCCAGTTGCCTGTTGTATGGCATCCCGTATTTTTCTTTGATTTACAATTCCCTATTGTATATTTCATCAACCAATTTTACTAGTTGTGTTCTTTTGGAGCTCATTCGTTGGGATGATTCTTCATACCTTTTAATCGATGTCTTTGCATTGTTAACAAAGGAATTTATTGATGCTTCAAGTGATATCTCACTTAAACCGTCAACATCATTTTCCAATTGTGCAAATCTATCATCATTATAGCTCATTTGATTTTGCTCCCATAGCCACAGACTTGCCCATGAATAACCTGCCATGATGAGTTTTTTTTTTTAACTCACAAAACAAAAGAAAAGTTAGTAATCAAGAAACATCTCAAAGATACAAAAATACAAAAATTAAGAAGCAACATACAAAAATAAAGAAAAGTCAGTAGAATTTATAGATACAACAATGGCTAAATTAATAAGACTTGAGCGTTTCCGATAGTGCCCATCCCTGACAATGACGCCAAAAACTTGATGCGTGTTTTTTAGTGTTAGAAAAATTAACAACAAAGGGCCACAATTAATCAAAGTTTAATAAAAATGTTAACCACTAAAATCATACATATGGGCAAATATACCCATTTTATAGTATAGGGAATAGCAAGTATCAAATCCACAGGAACTTAGACTCTCACCTTACTTTACTCAAATCTTTATTGTTTAGCCAATAAAATAAAGAAATAAAAGTAAATAAACTACTAACCTAATGTAACAGAGAATAGATCAAATTCTCACAAGAAAAGTCACAAGGATAATCAATGATTGAGAATAAGAAGAAAAGATATGTAAATAAATAGAAATCCGTAAAGACATGACAAAAATTAATGAGCAATTATCACAATTAATTATCATCTTGGTACCATGAAGGAATAAAATATAGACTCCACTTCTTTCCCTATCTATGAATTCATTATCTTTTAGTCAATTTAGCATATTTTCCAATCAAACTAAAGTAAAAAAAAAAAAAAATGCATGAAACTCATTCCTCATATACAATATCCCTATACTCTGGGCGATATAGACATGAAATTAGTTAATGACCTTATGTTGTAGGAGAAATCAACCAATCTTTGATTACCTATATAACACCCCTACTAAAGACAACAACAGAAGCATACCAACACCGGGTGTCGCCCCGTCTAGTCTCTTGGACAAGGGGTCTTTATAATGAAAATAATAGAGTATATATATATATAAGGTCTAAACTCAATAATGTCCCATACTGATGGCCACACATATACATATATCAGAGAATCTCATACATATTATTAGTGTTATGCCCTAGAGACAATCACTTGTACGTTGTATATGACACATTTTATTTTAATAAAAGGCATTATTTATATTACAGTTTCTTTTGTTTACTTTTATGTAATATAATTGTTAGATAAAGTTCCTAGTACAACACTGTGTTAAGGAAATCATGATAGAGATCATGATATGAGATTTTTACTACACTGTATAGTGTTAGTACTGAAATAGTCCCTAGTCGTAGTATTAATGAGACATGACATCATTAATATGTTAAGACTAGCATGTATTAAACTTCCTGATTTGATTAGGCGGTGGTTCTCATATCCGTGAGTATTGAGATACTCAAAGTTAACACATGGATGCTTGTAAATGGAACATGTACATTGGATGATCTAACTATGAGATAATCACATAGATAACTATTTAGTGCTACTGGTATAATCTCAATATAGCAAACGTGCAAGTATCCTTAGACTTGAGATCTCCAAGGTACTTTGTTTGCTGAGCATTGTGCTTTGATTCTAATCTCTGGAGCCAGATCGAGGGCTGCCTATAGGATGGATATTGGGTACATTGTGAAGTAAATAAAAGTAGTTGAGAGGGTCAATAAAGGATTCACCACTCCTAATAGTAGGGGTGAATATCTCATGGCCACTTGTAAGAATTACTACTCGAGAAGTTCTTGGCAAAAAATAAACAGTTCCAATTGATGCACATCTAGAGTAGTGGGTTCCTGGTATAAGTACTATTATATTCGGGCTAGAATTAATATATTCTGGAGGGAGTTGGTACTAATTTCGTACTCCAAATTGGATGAGATATTGTATGGTGAAAGGAGTTAATTGCACTGTAGTTTGTTACTGAAAGGTTCATGTCAAGCCACTTGACTTCCTGGACTCTTGGGTGGTCATGATGTGTTGCAAGATACCGCTCATAATTTGAAAATATGGGTTTATTAATTGATGAATTAATAAACCAATCCTGATTAGAATCAATATGATTAATTCTAATTAATTATAGATTATTAATCTCAAAGACGTTTGAGTTAATTCATATTCGCTACCAATTGACTAGGAAACCTAATAGGTTACACACAAAAGAGGATTATATACTCAAGATGTTATTTGATAACATAGTAGGGTAAATTGCGAGAAAGAGAAGTTGTTGTGGCCAAATTTTAATTAGTTATAATTTATGGTCCAAATTGTAATTGTGAGAACTTGATGTTTCAAATTACAAGTAGGGAATTCTAATTGTTTTAGAATCCTGAGATGGGGTAATTTCAGCAGGTTTTTTGTGATATGTATGTGACACACATGATACCCTAGTTATAGGGGATTGACACCAAAAATAACTCAAAACCTTCTCTTCTCTCTCTCACGTTTTTCTTCAGCAAAGAGGAAACGAAAAACCCTAACCCTAGCCGCCACTTTGGTTTATGCTAGCACATAAACATCTTGGTGCTTGAGTGTGATCCTCCGTGTGGATTTCTATTAGAGATAATCACACCTTGTGATTATAGTGGTCGAATATTCAACTCTCGTTGTGTTTGATCAAGAGGATTGCTGGATCGCGCCTCAGACTTGAAGAAGAAATTTTTTTTTTTCAGACGCTCAAAGAAAGGTAGAGTTGTTACCTTTGTTCTCTTTATGTCTTGTTTTCCACACGTATGCGGATCCTGGGTTGGTATCTTGTTCTTATTTTTCCGCTGTGCCATATATGATATGCATGAGATACCCAACAGTGGTATCAAAGCCGTGTTATGTGTGGTTTGCGAACATTGTTTCTTTCGTGAAAGCTGTTTCATGAAATCGCGTATATCTTTGTTCACTGTGAAAATTGTTTTCACACGAGTCGAAATTGTTTTGAGTATTATGGGTTGGGTTCGTAGCACAATATGCTTGTGTAATAGTTATAGCATATTTCGAAAAATGTTTTCTTTATATGCTGAAAGGTTTTTGCAGAAAAACGTTTTCTTGAACATGGTTGTTGCCTTTCGTTTCCTCCTAATTTTCTATTTTGTTTTGTTTAAACTAACAAATTGGTTGTTGTTTTGAGATTCAAAATAGAAAAACTCTACTGAGAATTGTTCTCACTAAACAATTGCAGAAGATAAGGGCTCCAGAAATTGTTTCTGGAAAATTTTTTTGAAAATCGTCGCCTCTTCCCAACTACAGCCAGCGTCAGCTCTGGCTCCTAGCCGGCGCCGGTTCTGTGCTATTTCATGTCATCCAGAAATCGTTTCTGAAAAATTTTTCTTAAAAAACTAGATTGCAGCAAGCGCCGGCTCTGGCTTCCAAACTAGCGCCAGTTCTGCCCTGTTTTCGCGACGTTCTAGCAATTAAAAAAAAAAATTTAAATAGAATTTTGAAAAGGAAAAATCTCATTTGGTAAGAGACGGGACCCAAAAGCATTCTCTCAAAATTAGTTTTGAGGCAAATAATTTTATTTTTCAAAATAATGATTTTGAAAATTTAAAATTAATGTATTTTTCTAAAATATTGATTTTAGAATTTATTTTATTTTTCCAAAATAGTGATTTTTGAATAATAAAAATTATAATTTATTTTTGTTTAAGCATAATTAATGGAATGGTGGATGGTTATGGACTAAAATCAATTATATCTGTTCATGCATTTTACAATTTTGATTTTTTATGAAATAGGGCTTGCGTGTCCTGCCTTTTTTGAAATTCTTATAAAATTCTCTTCTCATCTAACCCTTCGAATGTAACTCGAGGTTTGCTCTCTTTAGGAAATTATGTAATTAGTTTACATAGGTTAGATAGGAGTAGAATTATTTTATTCTAGAGATGGCAACCAAAACAATGCGAGGAGGTAAGACCTTCTACTTAAATCATGCATGAACACATAGGGTTAACTATATTAATTTCTTTTATGGCTCAAATAAATTAATTTAGGGTAAAGTCCATAACCATACCACGTAATCGCTTTATTATCATGATTATCAATTATGTGATTATTGATTATTATGCATGTCATTCAATGAAATCACTAAAAGGAACAAATCCCTCAATTAATATTAAACCTAATTCCTTCCGTTAATATAGTAAGAACGAGAGTCCTTTTTCGAGACCAGGTTGTTGGGTAAACCCAAGCCTACTTGACATTGGGCATGTTCAGGCTATGGAATTAACTTCCTTTGGAATTAAATTCTTGATTAATAGGTTGGGTTTAACTAAATTCTTTATCCTAGTTGGGCAACCTCAAGCATAAAGAAATTTAGAGGAAAAGTTGGGGTAGCCGAAAAGGCTTTAAGATTAAAAGCTGTTAATCACCCAATGATCCGGTAGTTACATACGATGTAATTGGTATTGAATACCTACCAATGAACTCAAGGGTGGCTTGTTGGGCAAATCCAAGGTTATTCTTGAGGAATTTGGATACCGGTCCACTAGGAAAGCTTTCAACGGGCTTTCTTGAATCAGCAGTTGGGGCTATTGGTTTGAGTAAAATAGTGGAGTAAAAATACGTTTAATTAAAGTCCTAATTATTTACATTTCATGTGTATATACAGTAGCTAATCCTCACTATCTTTACATCTAGGATACTTGCATCATGTCAACAAACCTAAACCTACGTAACATCTTGGAAACCAATAAGTTAAACGAATCAAACTACCTCGACTGGTATAGAAATTTAAAAATCGTTTTCAAATTGAAAAAGTTGCTCTACATGCTAGATGCTCCTATTCCGCCATCACTAGCTTAAGATGCTTATGCTAATGAGCATGCTGCCCACAAAAGGTACAAGGAGGATAGTGATATAGCATCATACATTATGCTGGCATCTATAACTCCCAAGCTGCAAAAACAGCACGGGCATATGGATGTTCAATCGATTATACTACATCTCTGAAAGCTATTTGACGCCCAAGTCAGAATTGAGAGATTTGAGATCTCAAAGCAACTATTCCATTGCAAAATGGCAGAGGGTTCTTCTATGGCCACTCATGGGTTGAAGATGTTGGGCTTAGTAGAAAAGTTTGGATCTCGCGGGTTTGCAATGAACCATGACTTAAGTATTGACTTAATTCTGTAATCTTTACCTAATAGTTTCTCACAATTTGTGATTAACTATTAGATGAACAAGATTGAGTCCACCATTCCTGAGTTGATTAATCTTCTCAAAACTGCGGAGTCCTTCATGAAGAAGAATTCCAATGCAGTTTTAATGGTAGAATCTTCTTCTTCTAAGAAGAAAGTTTAAAAGAAGAAGAAGGCTCTCATGAAGCCCAAAAGTGGTGTGAAGAAGAATGACACTGCTACTAAGGGCCCATGCCATCATTGTGGCAATATGGGCCATTGGAGGTGCAACTGCTAGGCCTACTTGGAGACCGTTAAGGACAAGAAGTAGAAAGAGAAGCTTACAAGCACTTCTATTTTTACTTCGGGTATGTTTATGATTTAGATAAATACTGCCTTTAGAAATGAGATATGGGTTTTAGATACTAGATATGGATCTCATTTGTGTAATAACTTGTAGGGACTAAAGAGCAGTAGAAGGCTAAAGAAAGGCAAAGTGGACCTATGTATTGTAAATGGGAAAAAAGTTGCTGCACTTGCTGTGGGGACATACGAGCTAAATCTGCTTTCGAGATTAGTTCTAGAATTACAAAATTGTTATTATGTACCAGTTTTAATGAGAAATATTATCTCAGTTGCATGTTTAGACTTAAATGGATTTCATTTGATATTTATGAAAAATTGTTGTTCTTTTTCATTGAATGATATTCATTATGGTTCAGCAACTCTGTTAATTGTTTATATGTTCTAGACTTGGATAATCCAATACTCAATATAAACAATAAGAAACCTAAAATAGATAACTCTAACACCTCTTACTTATGGCATTGTTGTTTAAGCCATGTAAATAAAAATCGTGTTTCTAAGTTACACAAGCTTGGTGACTTAGGGTCATTTGATTATGAATCACATGGCACATGTGAGTCTTGTTTACTAGGTAAAATGGCTAAAACTCCTTTTTCAGGAAAAGGAGAACGGGTTAAGGAGTTATTAGAACTTATATCTTCTGATGTATGTGGCCCAATGTCAATACAAACAAGAGGAGGTTATAACTATTTCATAACCTTTATCGATAATTTCTCATGATACGAGTATTTGTATTTAATGAAATACAAATCTGAGGCCTTTGAGAAGTTCAAAGACTTTAAGAATGAAATAGAGAAATAACTTGGCAAAAGCATTAGGACTCTAAGATCTGATCGAGGAGGAGAATACTTGAGCTAAGAGTTTCTAAGTTATCTTAGAGATAATGAGATATTATCTCAATGGACTCCACCACATACACCTCAACATCACGGTGTATCTGAGAGAAGGAATCGAACCCTTCTAGACATGGTACGGACCATGATGGTTTTTGCAGACTTACCAAAATCATTTTGGGGGTATGCACTAGAGACTTTTGTTTATATACTAAATAAAGTTCCGACAAAATCGATTGATTCTACCCTATTTGAGACATTCTTTGGTAAGAAACTAAAGTTATCTCACTTGCGAGTATGGGATTGTCCTGCCTTTTTCAAATAGCTATAGTCAGACAAACTTGATAGTAAGTCTGACAAGTATTTATTTGTGGGATATACGAAAGAATCCTTCGGATATTACTTTTACCCCCCTTCCGAAAACAAAATGTTTGTTTCGAAGCATGCCGTCTTCTTAGAGAAGGAGCACATGCTAAAAGGGGACAATGGGAGTAAAATTGAACTTAGTGAAGTTCAAGAAGATCAAACAAACAAGGATCAACCGTCTGATCCCACATCTATTGAGAGAATAGATGAACCTTCTAGTACACAAGAACCTCGTAGGTCTAGTAGGATACATGTGGCACCTGAGAGATATGGATTTCTCATTAGTGACCACAATGATGTATTGCTCATAGATGAAGATGAGCCTACTACCTACAAGGATGTTCTGAACAGTTCAGAATCTGGCAAATGGCTTGAGGCCATGAAGTCAGAGAAAGATTCCATGTACGACAACCAAGTATGGAATTTAGTTGATCCACCCAAATGAATTAAACCAATTGGGTGCAAATGAATTTTCAAGAAGAAAATGGACATGGATGGTAACTTAGTTACCTATAAAGCACATCTAGTGGCAAAGGGTTATCGTTAACAATATGGTATTGACTATGACAAAACCTTCTCGCCAGTAGCCATGTTAAAATCTATCAGGATACTCCTAGCCAGTGCTGCTTATTATGATTATGAGATTTGGCAAATGGATGTGAAAACAGCTTTCCTAAACAAAACTTTGATTGAGAAAGTGTATATAACACAACCTGAGGGTTTCACATCCAGTGATGGCTCAAAGGCGTGTAAGCTGCAAAGGTCCATTTATGGACTTAAGTAAGCTTCTAGGAGTTGGAACATCCGTTTTGATGAAATAATCAAAGAGTTTGGTTTCATTCAAAACATGGATGAGCCTTGTGTATACAAGAAGGTCAATGGGAGCTTAATCATTTTCTTATTACTTTATGTAGATGACATATTGCTAATAGGAAACGATATACCTGTCTTGCAAATGGTTAAAGTTTGGTTGTCCAAATAATTCTCAATGAAAAACCTTGGAGAAGCAACTTATATTCTTGGAATAAGGATTTATAGAGATAGATCCAAAAGGTTGCTAGGTCTTTCACAGTCTACATACATAGATAAAGTGCTAAAGAGGTTTAGCATAGATCAATCCAAAAGGGGATTCTTACCCATGTCACATGGTGTAAGCCTTTCAAAGTCGATGTCTCCCAAGACACAAGTTGAAAGGGATCACATGAGTAAGATTCCATATGCTTCGACACTTGGACCTATCATGTACGCTATGGTATGTACAAGGTCCGATATATGTTGTGCTGTCAGTTTGACGAGCAGATACTAATCTGACCCTGATGAGGGTCATTGGAAGGCTGTAAAGAACATCCTTAAGTACTTACGAAGGACTAAGGATGTGTTTTTAGTAAATGGAGAAGGTGATTTGAAAATAAATGGGTATACTGATGCCAGTTTTCAATCTGACAAAGATGACTTCAAATCACAATCCGACTACGTGTTTACGTTGTGCGAAGGGGCAATAAGTTGGAAGAGTTTCAAACAAGAGACTATTGGTGACTCTACAACAGAAGCTGAGTACATAGCCACTTCTGAAGAAGCTAAGGAGGCTGTTTAGATCCAGAAGTTCGTGACGGAACTGGGTGTGGTTCCTAGCATTGTTGGTCCAATAACTTTGTATTGTGACAAAAACGGAGCCATTGCACAAGCAAAGGAGCCTCGGTCTCACCAACGATCCAAATACGTACTGAGACGATATCATCTGATTCGGGAGATCATTGATAGAAATGATGTAAAGATAGAGAGAGTTCCCATAGATGAGAACATAGCTGACCCGCTTACAAAAGCACTATCCTAAAAGAAACATGATAGGCACGTTGAGTTATTCGGTATTAGATGCATGAATGATTGACTCTAGTGTAAGTGTGAGTTTGTTAGTGTTATGCCCTAAAGGCAATCACTTGTACGTTTTATTTTAATTAAAGGCATTATTTATCTTATAGTTTCTTTTGTTTACTTTTGTGTAATATAACTGTTAGATAAAGTTCCTAGCATAACACTGTGTTAAGAAAATCATGATAGAGATCATAATATGAGATTCCTACTATACTGTATAGTGTTAGTAGTTAAATAGTCCCTAGTCATAGTATTAATGAGACAAGACATCAGTAATGCGTTAAGACTAGCATATGTTAGACTTCCTGATTTGATCAAGCGGTGGTTCTCATATCCGTGAGTATTGAGATACTCAAAGTTAACACATGGATGTTTGTTAATGGAACAAGTACATTGGATGACCTAGATATGAGATAATCACATGGATAACTATTTTGTGCCTATGATATAATCTTAATATAGCAAATGTGTAAGTATCCTTAAACTTGAGATCTCAAAGGTACTTTGTTTGCTAAGCGTTGTGCTTTGATTCCAATCTCTGGAGCCAGATCGAGGGCCACCTATGGGATGGATATTAGGTATATTGTGAGGTAAATGAAAGTAGTTGAAAAGGTTAATAAAGGATTCACCACTCCTTATAGTAGGGCGAATATCTCACGGCCATTTGTAGGAATTACTACTCGAGAAGTCCTTGGCCAAGGCGTCTGTGTATTGGAAACAGTTCCAATTGATACACATCTAGAGTGTTGGGTTCCTGGTACAAGTACTATTATATTCGGATTAGAATTAATATATTTTGGAGGGAGTTGGCACTAATTCTGTATTCCAAATCGGATGAGATATTGTATGGTGAAAAGAGTTAATTACACTATAGTTTGTTATTAAAGGGTTCATGTCAAGCCATTTGACTTCTTGGACTCTTAGGTGGTCATGATGTGTTGTTAGATATCGCTCATGATATGAGAATATATGTTTATTAATTGATGAATTAATAAACCAATTCTGATTAGAATCAATATGATTAATTCTAATTAATTGTAGATTATTAATTTAAAAAACGTTTGAATTGATTCATGTTCGTTACCAATTGACTGGGAAACCTAATAGGTCACACACAAAAGAGGATTATATATTCAAGATGTTATTTGATAATATAGTGGGGTAAATTGTGAGAAAGAGAAGTTATTGTGGCCAAATTATAATTAGTTATAATTTATGATCCAAATTGTAATTGTGAGAACTTGATATTTCCAATTACAATTAGGGAATTCTAATTGTTTTAGAATCCTGAGATGGAGTAATTTTAGCAGGTTTTTCATGATATGTGTGTGACACATACGATACCCTATCTTGAGGGGATTGACGCAAAAAATAACTCAAAACCTTCTCTTCTCTCTCTCACACTTTTCTTTAGCAAAGAGGAAGTGAAAAACCCTAACCCTAGCCACCACTTTGGTTTATGCTAGCACATAAACATCTTGGTGCTTGAGTGTGATCCTCCGTGTGGATTTCTGTTAGAAATAATCACACACTGTGATTATAGTGGTTGGATATTCAACTCTCTTGGTGTTTGATCAAGAGAATTGCTGGATCGTACCTCAGACTTGAAGAAGAAAATTTTTGTTTTTCAGATGCTCAAAGAAAGGTAAAGCTGTTACCTTTGTTCTCTTTATATCTTGTTTTCCACACATATGCAGACCCTGGGTTGGTATCTCGTTCTTATTTTTCTGTTGCGCCATATATGATATGCGTGAGATACCCAACACTTGCCACCTCTATATATGACAGGACAAAGTACATGATCAAAAGGAAAGCCATCTAAACATATACTGCTGACTCTGTGGTATCAT
Organism: Voacanga thouarsii; assembly: GCA_026120185.1. NCBI lineage: Eukaryota > Viridiplantae > Streptophyta > Magnoliopsida > Gentianales > Apocynaceae > Voacanga > Voacanga thouarsii. The sequence goes on along the minus strand of JANUWF010001088.1, from coordinate 2,120,385 downwards.
CCTTCTAACTGTAGGTCCGCTAGTTCTGGATCCTACAAAAAGGTAAGATAAAAGACACGTGTGAGTGACGAATCACCCAGTGAGTCCTATGTGTGCTAGTGCTTTACAAAAGAACAGAGAACACAAAAGTTTAGTGAAATAGCATATTATTCTATTCCTATTGGAAATAGTTTTCACAACATTCTAAGAAGAAGATTTTATTCAAAACTTAATCATATTTTTGAAAATAGCATTTCAGATTTCAAATCGTTGCGCCAATTTCCAAAACACAGGCACTTCTCTCATAGAAGGTTGACCTATAGGCAAGTCCCGTAGTCCCTACCTTCGGTGCCACGTATCATTGTACTGAGACCATCGCCCCAGAACTCAATTCGTGCGTCGCCGGAATATGTGCACCGTAGCGTACTATAATCAACAGTGCATGCGGCACATAATCTTTTACTTGTTATCGTAAGCCAGGGGTCCCAACCCTGACATCAATCACCATTGAGGCACAAGAGGTTCAAACAATATCAAGTGTCCAGCCCAACCCATGAACAACCCAAATCACAAAGTGCACATAAGACATGGTAATTGCCAGGCTATTGATGGGAAGCCTGGACAACTTATCACAATATTCTGTAGCCCTGTTTGGAGTAAGACAATCCTTAGAATTAGCTAGGTTACTTGGAGTCATCTATCTCTAACATGAGCTGGTACAAAGATCAAAGTTCTTGGTGAATACTCAATGTCACCACTTGCTGAATACTTATCAGGCTAGATGGTTATCTGATCCCGTAGGCTTTTCAATCAAAACATTTTTAGGGCAAATAACACTTTCCAGAATTTGATCCCACTTATTCACAAATCAGATCATCATTTACATAGGCTCCGCATGGCCAATCAATTCATTCCATAGGTGCATTAAGCTAATAAAATAATTTCAAGGATCAAAATGTCATTTTTCAAAAGTCAATATCATATCGAGAGATCATTTTCCAAAACCATGTCAAAATAGGATAAAGGGTTCGTTTCATACATCAAAATAAGTTTCTAGGAGTCTTCGGGTCATTTTTCTCGTACTCGATTACAAAAGTCATTTCCAAGGGTATTCAACCCATACTTGATTTCCAAAAGACTTTCCAAGGGTATTCAGGTCATTATATGCTTACCCGATTTGAAAAGTATTCACAAAAGTTTCAATAAGGGTATTTCGGTCATTTACCGAACACTCAATTCCAAAGGTTTCCATAAAACATTCAAATAAGGATATTTGGATCATTTTCTAAATACCCGATTCCAAAAGGAACTCATTTTAAGAAATCTAGAATTCTAATCCTAAGAGAGGATTAAATTCAAAGTTTCCAAACACGTTTCCATAAAATGTTTCAATAAGGGCATTTCAGTCAATTATGAATACCCGATTCCAAAATTTACCATTTTTGAAAATTTCAAATATTTAATCCAAAAAGGACTAAATTTACAAATTCATGCTTTAATCGTTCAGTAAGGTTTCCAAGTTAATTATGAAGTTCATTCAAGCCAAAAATGGCATAAAACAAATCTTGCTTAGATAAACATTAAATATATTCAAGAATTTTTAAAACGGTAAAAAATGTAGCATTTCATGGAAAAAAAAAGTACACTAGCTTTCAAAAAGGTTTTAGAAATCTAAGGGACTCACCTCGTGTCCTAACTAGACTCTTTCCGTTTATGGCTGTTCAACCACCGTTTCTACCATTTTCAACGTTCTGTTGGTCGTTTACCAATAAACCTACACCAAACATCGTTTCTGGATTAAATTGTGTTCGGCTAAAAAGTAGCCGATGTGCCCGATGGGTAGCCAACATTTTGCCGATGTGTCCGATTATTAGCTAACGTCCTATCGACATTTAGCCGACGGGGCCGACGGTTAGCCGATAGTTATGGAAAATATTCAACTTTTGTTCACGTCGTTTGATCAATTCTTTCATTTTCCTTTTTCCACATCCTTTGGATTAACTTCATATTTCTCTTTTATTTTATCCAAAATTACACAATTAATCATCTCTAAGTTCATCCATTTTTGGACTTATTTTTCTGGAATTTCACTGTTTAATACATGATTTTATTTTGGACATAACTTTCAATCTACAACTTCGATTTGGCTTTATGATATACCAAAACAACCGTATGATTCTTAATTAATTCTATATAGGCCTTTTTCTGAGTTCTAGTTCCTGTGACATGCTACTGGGCAAAAACAGCCCCAGTAGTTTTGCTTCAATTCCACTATTTATGCTTCCCTTTGTTTTCCTCTAGCTTTTAACACCTTGGAACCATTAATTCATTTAATTTTCCTTCAAATTATCTTTAATTCCATGATTTCCAAATTCCAATAGCTCACAAAAATCATGCTTATTCAACATAAATTCACTTCTTCTATTCAAAAGCTAGTATAATTCATTTTTCCAGCAAAGTAACTTCTATTTTTATTCTACTTTGGTCATCATCTCATCAACCAAAAGCAATCCTTCAAACTACCATGCATATTTATTTCTTCCTCACACAAAACATTATCCATAAACCTCCTAGGCAGCCGACACACATAAGCATACACAAGGTTCATACACAAAGTCTACAAACCCTAGCTTTTGATCTAGAATCAAGACATGAAAATCATGTTTTCATGTTAAAATTCATACCAAAATAATCACCGTAATGAGATCTATGACTTTAATTCTTGAAGCATAGACTTTTAACTTGTATGCGGGATCTCTTGGCTTGATTTTGCTCCCAGAACACACACACACACACACGCACACACTTCTTTCTTTATCTCTCTTTTTTCTTTTTCTCCTTATTTTTCTCTATCTTTTCTTTCCTTTTCTTTCTCACTTCTTTCTATATTCCTTATGCCCAAATTTTTTGCTGAAATTCAGCTCCTCAATTGCCATTCTTAATCCAAATTGGTGACCATTTGGTCACAAATTGTGGGCTATCCGCCACGTGTCGCAATTTCATTCGTCCACTATTTTTTATTTATTTTATAAAAGTTATTTGATAAGATTTATCTTGTATGAAATACAATACAACATCTCATAATGTGACACGTCTCCCTGTCCACAGTCACATAGTGCCACAAGTCCAAGTTTTACCCGTATTTCTAATTTTTCTCTGAAATAACCAAAATCGGGTTTGAAATGGAAAAATATTTTATTTCACCATTCAACACTAAAAATTCCATTGAATCCATTGGTAATACTTAAATTCTTCAGTTCCTTCTCTATTTGATCAAATTTGCAGTCAAAGTCGCGGGGGCGGTAAAAATAACAAAACACCCCCGGTACTTGGATAGCATAATTCAAACCAAAACGTGCGTTTCATTACACCGATCAATTTGTCTTCTCAACGTACCCTCAAATTCTTATTTTATTAACAATAGTAGCATTTCAAAGATTTAGGGTATGGGTAGAACAAATTCAATAATTACATCCTGTTAGGTACATCATGCATATCATATATAGCACAGCGGGGAAAAAAAAAAAAACTAGATACCATCCCAGGATGTGCATACATATGGAAAACAAGACATAAAGAGAACAAAGGTAACAACTTTACATTTCTTTGTGCGTCTAAAAAATAAAAATTTTCTTCTTGTCTAATTATTGTGGTGCGATCTAGCAATCCTCTTAATCAAACATCACGAGAGTCGAATGTCCAACCACTACAATCATAGTGTGTGATTATCTCTAATAGAAATCCACACGAGGATCACTCTCAAGCACCAAGATATTTCTGTGCTAGTAGAAATAACAAGAGGCGACTAGGGTTTCTTGTTGCAAGAAAACGAGAGAGAGAGAGAGAAAGGAGGGAAGAAGTCATGTGTTTCCCCTAGGGTTTTTCATGAATCACCCTTAATTAGGGTTTCGTGCATATACCTTAGATGTCACAAAAAATCACTAAACAACTGAGAATTCTAATACAGTTAGAATTTCCTAATTGCAATTGGAAACATCAAGTTCTCACAATTACAATTTGGCTCATAAATTATAACTAACTATAATTTGGCCACAACAGCTTCTCTTTCTCTCAATTAACCCTACTATGTGAAACCCCACCTAAAGCCAACCCTAGAGTAAGGGGGTCGGGATGCATATCATATTATTTTGCATGAATATATATATTTTTGAATGATTTTATGTGCTTTAGAATTGTGAATTATAGGTTAAAATGCTTAGTTATGCTTATTGAGTAGGAGGGGTAAAATGGTAATTTTGCTTGGGGGGTCAGGAATAGGAAAATAACTTGAGGATTAAATAAGAAAGATATGTGGGTGAGAAAATAAGAACAAGGGTTGTTGTGGTTTAGTGGTTAGAGCTTTGGAATTAATCTCTAAGGTCATGAGTTTAAGTTTTATCATGATTATCTTAATTAAGTTTGAATTTTTGTTTCTTGCATTCCTTAGAAATAGGAATGTTGTCTTAGGGGAGACATGAGGAGAATGTTCTAAATCTTATCATTGTGTCCTAAAAAGAATTCTAGAGGAATTCTTGTTCTATTTATTACCTCTAGCTTTGCCCTAACATTTCCATAATTCAAATGAACCAAAACCCATCAAGTCTTTCTTTTAAATTCCAAAAAAATTTTGTGATAATGTCTCATCCTTGAATTTCGAAAATCAATCTTGGAGGAGGGAGGTTGGCCGAAAATAGGAGGGGAAATAGGAAGGGTTCCAAGAGAAATAAATTACCATGAGAGAACCTTCAGATTCACCTTCATGTTGTTCATATTTAGGTGAAGAAAAATCTGGAAATTTTCCAGAATTTTTTGAAGAGAGACAATCTCTTCAAAAAATTCAGCCAGTAAACCCACTCATTTGCTACCAGAAAAATGGTCATTTCATGTGGCTTGAAGGCTGGAAAATCTGTACAATTTTCGGACTGCACAAACTGTGCAAAACCAGGAAAAATTTTGGACATTTCGCAGATTTCAATCAAGAAAATGAAGTTGTTTTAGTCCATCTACAAGCCAGCAAAACTCCTCTGTATTTCTCCAGGAAGAAGGCTGGAAAATCACCTTTGAAAGACCTTCAAACCCCTTAAGAACCAGCTGCAAATCGGGTTGAAGAAGTGCAAAAATTCTGCACAGAAATTCTGCACCAATCTTCGATACTTTGAACAACTTGAAACCAGAATTTTTCCAGCTTTGCTTCCTTCAAGCCTAGGCCGAAAATCACCCTTCAACTTCTGTAACATTGATCCTTGTTCAGCCATGGACTGAACATCATTGACCTTCACACTTACCTTGAATACATGGACTCTATAACCACACCTCAAAACCCTCCTAAGATCACTCCATTCAAACTTTTTTGAACTTCAAACTAATTTCAGAATTTTACTCCATGGAAACACTCTTGTATCAAGCTAATGAACCAGAATTTGCTCTACCATTTAAGACTAAATTTCGGCTAGCCTTGGAGCAATATTGACCTCCATTCATTTCATCAAAACCACCTTGTTCAGCCGGCACCATTGAAGAGCTTAGACACCTTCCTTGATCAAACACCATAGCTAACCACCTACCTTAAACAACTCCACAACTTTCTCCATTTAAATTTCAAAAAAAAAAAAAAAATGATCACACTCTCTCCCACAAGCTGAAATCCGAAACTCCCCTTCATCCTAGACCATTCGGCTAGCACCCTACCAGATTTCGTCAGCATTTCTCCCACACTCTCTCCATTTTCACCAAGAACACCAAGAACACACACTAAACTTCTTCAAGCCTAAACTTACTCTAAACATCTCCAACCACTCTCAAATACTCCAGATCACTTCTATTTAATCCCTAGGCTTCATTTCTAGTATTTATAACATAAAACCACACTAACAAGAATTTTCAATTGGATCAAAATCAGCTTTTTCCTTGAAGGTCTCAAGAACATCAACAAGGTAAATCAAGAACAACCTTCTTGTTCCTCCTCTTCTATTCAATTCTCTATATACCTTTCTAATACTTTCTCTCTTCCAATTGAAATGGTTGATCAACCATCAACCATGGCTGTTTTTCCGTGGGATCACTCAAGACTTTCTGTCGCGCGTGGACCTTCTTTAGTCTTCACCATAGTACTCGTCAATCAAGTAATTATTCTCAAAACGTTCTTTTCAAATTCTTAAATCATGTCTCTTAGGAGGTGATAGGGAGGTAGAATATGAATGGGGGATTGAGTACATGCATGTGGATTAAGGGGATGAAGTTAAGACATGATGATTGTTGTATATGACCAAGTTGTATGTATTTCCTTTTGAATCAATATATGTTCTTCGTGCTTGATGAATTTTATGGATGTTTGAAGCATGCTAGACATCATGACACCAAAGGTGATTAGGCTCTTATGTTTCTATTTTCCATTGAAGCTATTAATGATGATTATGCCTAGAAGAAAGTTAGCCTTGTGATAGTATGTGATAAGTCAAGCATGTGTTCATGAATAGATTGGTTTATTATTTGGTGTTGGAGAATGTGTTTAAGAATCTCTTCTAGCAATAGGAAAATCATGGTGAGAGGTTATTTTCTTGTTGAGTCTAGGTTATTTTTATTAACAAATTTTGTTACTTTAATTAGAATTACTACTATATTTTTCTCTATAAAATTCAAACTCTAGGAAGATTTGGATTGGACTATTAATTGGAATATTAATATTTTATTTATCAAATAAATAAAATCTTTTATTGAAAATAATATATATAATAATAGATAAATCTTTTATATAAATAATAATAAATAAAATATTAGAATTAATTAATGACTTTGTAGGCCCTAGTTAAAACTTTTACCTATATTCCTAAATATTATCTATATTAAAATCTATTTGTTATTTATTAAATAAAGATTTAAAATAATTCATTTAGTATTAGTTTTATTTATTACTAATTATTTATTATTTATTAAAAAAATTAATTAAAAATTATTTGTAATTTATTATTTATTTACAATAAAGCTATTTTTAAATTACCATTTATTAATATTAGTTAGGGCTTAGTATTATTCAATATTCAAACCTTAGGTTATTTATTAATAAATAACACACAAGAATTATTAGTTGAGTCCACAATTTATTAGCAATTATTTTAGAACCCCAAGTTATTTTAACTTATCAAACTAGACTTATTTTATAAAATTCTTTATCATCTAGCCTTAAAGCTTAGGACATTAGGGATGTGATGGTAATAAGTTGAACTAGGATTACTTGTGTAAGTGAATTTAGCTTGAGTGTAACCTTATGTTTTGTGTTTACCCCAGGAGGGGTTAGGTCAGCCTTGGAAGTCTCTTGAATTTGAGCAAGCAAGGAATCAGGTAAGTTCCTGCATGGAATTGTTTGGAGACCAAAACTTACTGTGGCAAGCCAAATGAGATGTGTATGGACATTCCTTATGTAAAGGCAATTAAGGACTGTTTTCCTTTTTATTCCAGTCAACCAAATCATTTGAAAATCAAACAAGTAGTTTTACACAAAATGCCAAATTCTTTCTAAAACCCAACTTTGACAAGAATTTTAGAAACCCTTAATTGCTATTTCCAAATAAAACAATGTGTGATCAATTTTCTCCCAAGTGGGACAATTAACGTTGAGTACTCAATAAGGACAGACTACCAGGATTAGTCTTTGAAGGGTTAGGGTAAGTCTCTCAGTAGGTGGCCACCTCTGAGGGGTGAGTCCTTCCTGGATAGGATGCTAGTCCGGTAGGTCATGTCGGTCCGAGCTAGTAAGTTTCAGTCATGTGGACTGTGTGTTTCCAGAGTGGACAATTGGTAAGTTTGGGTGTAGAGATGGAGGAGTATCTCACCCAGTAGGCCGTACACCTACCTTTTGTCAGCTTGCACAAAGTGTGGCATTCTGACCGTTATTTAGTCATGGGGCCCAATGTGTGGTAACCCATGGCTACCCTTTTGAGTGGTTATATTTACTGTGCTCATGTGTGGTTTGAAAAGCAAAACACCACTTTTAATTTCAATGCTTATTTAATACTTGCCAGCACTTATCTTTCTGAAATTTTTACAACTTGCATACATGAATTATTTTACCTGAAACTCTCAAAGCACACACGGGCTTACTGAGATTTTTATCTCACCACCTTTTATGCCATGTTTTCAGGAAGATCCTGCTGTGGAGGTCATTAGCTAGATTAATGCCTATGCTTTGAAGACTCGTGTTATTTTCTTTATGTGACGTTTTGAGAGATTGTTGCAAACAATTTATTTTGGAATTGTACCAGTATTTATCTTTTGGGTTGTAATAAGTTTAATTTTAAAGTCTTTATTTTATTTTGTTCTAAGTAACCTAGTTATAAAGACCCCTTGTCCTCTGGACGAGGCGACATCCCCGGCCCTGATGGGCCTAGGTAGTGGGGTGTTACATACTATGTTATCAAAAAACATCTTGAGTATATATAATCCTTTATTGTGTGTGACCTAATAGGTTTCCCAGTTAATTGGTAGCGAACATGAATTAATTTAAACGTCTTTGAAATTAATAATCCATAATTAATTAGAATTAATTATATCAATACTAACCAGGATTGGTTTATTAATTCATCAATTAATAAACCCATATTCCCAGATCATGAGCGGTATCTTGCAATACATCATGACTACCCAAGAGTTCAGGAAGTCAAGTGGCTTGACATGAACCCTTCAGTAACAAACTATAGTGCAATTAACTCCTTTCACCATACAATATCTCATTCGGTTTGGAGTCCAGAATTAGTGCCAATTCCCTCTAGAATATATATTAATTCTGGCCTAAATATAATAGTACTTGTACTAGGAACCCACTACTCTAGATATGTATCAATTGGAACTGTTTCCAATACACGGCCGCCTTGGCCAAAGACTTCTCGAGTTGTAATTCCTACAAGTGGCCATGAGATATTCGCCCCTACTATTAGGAGTGATGAATCCTTTATTGACCCTCTCAACTACTTTCGTTTACCTCACAATGTACCTAATATCCATCCCATAGACGGCCCTTGATCTGGCTCTAGAGATTGGAATCAAAGCACAATGCTCAGCAAACAAAGTACCTTAAAGATCTCAAGTCTAAGAATACTTGCACATTTGTTATATTGAGATTATATCACTGGCACTAAATAGTTATCGATGTGATTATCTCATAGCTAGGTTATCTAATGAACTTGTTCCATTAACAAGCATCCACATATTAACTTTGAGTATCTCAATATTTACGGAAATGAGAAACACCGCCTGATCAAATTAGGAAGTCTAACACATGCTAGTCTTAACGCATTAATGATGTCTTGTCTTATTAATACTACGACTAGGGACTATTTAAGTACAACACTATACAGTGTAGTAGGAATCTCATGTCATGATCTCTATCATGATTTTCTTAACACAGTGTTGTGCTAGGGACTTTATCTAACAGCTATATTACACAAAAGTAAATAAAAGAAAATGTAAGATAAATAACGCCTTTAATTAAAATAAAATATGTTATATACAACGTACAAGTGATTGCCTCTAGGGCATACCACTAACAAACTCCCACTTGCACTAGTGCCAATCATTCATGTATCTAAAACCGAATAACTCAACATGCCTATCATGTTTCTTTTGGGATAGTGCTTTTGTATGTGGGTTAGCTATGTTCTCATCCGTGAGAACTCTCTCTATCTTTACATCATTCCTATCTAAGATCTCCCAGATCAGATGATAGCGTCGGAGTATGTGTTTGGATCATTGGTGAGACCGTGGCTCCTTTGCTTATCTAATGGCTCCATTGTTGTCACAATACAAAGATATTAGAACAATAGCATTAGGAACCACACCCAGTTCCATCATGAACTTCTTGATCAAACGGCCTCCTTAGCTGTTTCAGAAGTGGCTATGTACTCAACTTCTGTCATAGTGTCGACAATAGTCTCTTGTTTGGAACTCTTCCAAGTTATTGCCCCTCCGCAAAACGTAAACACATAGCCGGATTGTGATTTGAAATCATTCTTGTCAGATTGAAAACTGGCATCAGTATACCCACTTATTTTCAAATCACCTTCTCCATTTACTAAAAACACATCCTTAGTCCTTCGTAAGTACTTAAGGATGTTCTTTACAGCCGCCCAATGACCCTTACCAGGGTCGGATTGGTATCTACTCATCAAACTGAGAGCACAAGATACATCAAGCCCTGTACATATCATAGCGTATAAGGTAGATCCAACTGCCAAAGCATATGGAATCTTACTCATGTAATCCCTTTCAACTTGTGTCTTGAGGGACATCGACTTTGAAAGGCTTACACCATGTGACATGGGTAAGAATCCCCTTTTCGATTGATCCATGCTAAACTTCTTTAGCACTTTGTCTATGTATGTAGACTGCGAAAGACCTAGCAACCTTTTGGATCTATCTCTATAGATCCTTATTCTAAGAATATAGGTTTCTTCTCCAAAGTCTTTCATGGAGAATTGTTTGGACAATCAAACTTTAACCATTTGCAATACAGCTATATCGTTTCCTATTAGCAATATGTAATATACATAAAGCAATAAGAAAACGATTGCGCTCCTACTGGCCTTCTTGTATACAGAAGTTTCATTCATATTTTGAATGAAATCAAACTCTTTGATTGTTTCATCAAAATGGATGTTCCAACTCCTAGAAGCTTGCTTAAGTCCATAAATAGACCTTTGCAGCTTACATACCTTTGTGCTATCATCGGATATGAAACCCTCAGGTTGTGTCATATACTCTTCCTTAGTCAGATTTCCATTTAGGAAAGCTGTTTTCACATCTATTTGCCAAATTTCAAAATCATAATGAGCAGCAATGGCTAGGAGTATCATGATGGATTTTTACATGGCTACTGGCGAGAAGGTTTTGTCATAGTCAATACTATGTTGTTGACGATAACCTTTCATCACTAGACATGCTTTATAAGTAACTAAGTTACCATCCATGTCCGTTTTCTTCTTGAATACCCATTTGCACCCAATAGGTTTAATTCCTTTGGGTGGATCAACCAAAGTCCATACTTGGTTGTCATACATGGAATCCATCTCTGATTTCATGGCCTCAAGCCATTTGCTAGATTATGAACTGTTCAGAACATTCTTATAGGTAGTAGACTCATCTTCATCTATAAGCAATACGTCATTGTGGTCACTAATGAGAAATTCATATCTCGCAGGTGCCATACGTATTCTATTGGATTTACGTGGTTCTTATGTAGTAGAAGGTTCATTTATTCTCTCAATAGATGTGGAATCAGACGGTTGATCCTTGTTTGTTTGATATTCTTAAACTTCACTAAGTTCTATTTTACTCCCACTGTCCCCTTTGAGCATGTGCTCATTCTCTAAGAAGATGACATCCTTCGAAACAAACACTTTGTTTTCAGAGGGTAGGTAGAAGTAATATCCTAAAGATTCTTCCAGATATCCCATAAACAAATGCTTGTCAGACTTACTATTAAGTTTGTCTAACTGTGGCCTTTTAACAAAGGAAGGACAATCCCATACACGCAAGTGAAATAACTTTGGTTTCTTACCGAAGAACATCTCAAATGGGGTAGAATCAACCGATTTTATCGGAACTCTGTTTAGTATATAAACAGAAGTCTCTAGTGCATACCCCCAAAATAATTTTGGTAGGTCTGCAGAAGCTATCATGGTCCGTACCATGTTTAGAAGAGTTTAATTCCTTCTCTCAGATACACCGTTATGTTGAGGTGTTTGTGGTGGAGTTCATTAAGTTAATATCCTATTATCTCTAAGATAACTCAGAAACTCTTAGCTCAAGTATTCTCCTCCTCGATCAGATCTTAGATTCTTAATACTTTTGCCAAGTTGTTTTTCTATTTCATTCTTGAAGTGTTTGAACTTATCAAAGGCCTCAGATTTGTATTTGATTAAATACAAATACCCGTATCGTGAGAAATCATCGATAAAGGTTATGAAATAGTTATAATCTCCTCTTGCTTGTATTGATATTGGGCCACATACATCAGAATGTATGAGTTCTAATAACTCTTTGGCCCGTTCTCCTTTTTCTGAAAAAGGAGTTTTAGTCATTTTACCTAGTAAACAAGACTCGCATGTGCTATATGATTCATAATCAAATGACCCTAAGTCACCAAGTTTATTTAACTTAGAAACACGATTTTCATTTATATGGCCTAAATGATAATGCCATAAGTAGGAGGTGTTAGAGTTATCTATTTTAGGTTTTTTATTTTTTATATTGAGTATTGAATTATCCAAGTCTAGAACATATAAACCATTAACCAGAGTTGTTGAACTATAATAAATATCATTTAATGAAAAAGAACAACATTTATTCTTAAATATCAAATGAAATCCATTTAAGTCTAAACACGCAACTGAGATAATGTTTTTCATTAAAACTGGTACATAATAATAGTTTTGTAATTCTAGAACTAATCCCGAAGGCAGGTTCAGCTTGAATATCCCCACAGCAAGTGCAGCAACCTTTACTCTATTTGCGGTACGTAGGTCTACGTCACCTTGCTCTATCTTTCTACTAATCTTTAGTCCCTACAAGTTATTGCACAAATGAGATCCACATCCGGTATCTAATACCCATATCTCATTTATAAAGGCAGTATTTATCTCAATCATAAACATACCTGGAGTAGATGTAGAAGTACTTGTAAGCTTCTCCTTCTACTTTTTGTCCTTAACGGTCTCCAAGTAGGCCTTGCAGTTGCACCTCCAATGGCCCATCTTACCACAATGATGGCATGGGCCCTTGGTAGCAGCGTCCTTCTTCTTCACACCACCTTTGGGCTTCATGGGAGCCTTCTTTTTTTTTGAACTTTCTTCTTAAAAGAAGAATATTTTACCATTAAAACTGCATTGGAATCCTTTTTCATGGAGGACTCCACAGTTTTGAGAAGATTGATCAACTCAGGAATGATGGACTCAATCTTGTTCATTTGATAATTAATCACAAATTGTTAGAAACTATTAGGTAAAGATTGTAGAATTAAGTCAATACTTAAGTCATGATCCATCGCGAACCTGAGAGATCCAAGTTTTTCTATTAAGCCCAGCATTTTCAGCCCATGAGTGGCCATAGAAGAACCCTCTGCCATTTTGCAACGGAATAGTTGCTTCGAGATCTCGTATCTCTCAGTTCTAGCTTGGGCGTCAAATAGCTCTCGAAGATGTAGTATAATCAATTGAGCATCTATATGCTCGTGTTGTTTTTGCAACTTGGGAGTCATGGATGCCTGCATAATACATGATACTGTATCACTATCCTCCTTGTACCTTTTGTGGATAGCATGCTCATCAGCATGAGCATCTTAAGCTGGTGGTGGTGGAATAGGAGCATCTAGCACGTAGAGCAACTTTTCGATTTGAGAATGATTCTCAAATTTCTATACCAGTCAAGGTAGTTTGATTCGTTTAACTTGTTGGTCTCCAATATGCTACGTAGGTTTAGGTTTGTAGACATGATGCAAGTGTCCTAAATGTAAAGATAGAGAGGAATAGCTACTGTATTTGCACATAAAATGCAAATAATTAGGACTTTAATTAAACGCATTTTTACTCCACTATTTTACTCAAACCAATAGCCCCTACTACTGATTCGGGAAAGCCTGTTGGAAGCTTTCCTAGTGGACCGGTATCCAAATTCCTTAAGAATAACCTTAAGTTTGCCCAACAAGCCACCCTTGAGTTCATTGGTAGGTATCCGATACTAATTACATCGTATGTAATTACCGGATCATTGGGTGATTAACAACTTTTAATTTTAAAGCCTTTTGGGCTACCCTAACTTTTCCTCTAAATTTCTTTATACTTGAGTTTGCCTAACCGGGATAAAGAATTTAGTTAAACTCGACTCATTAATTAAGAATTTAATTCCTTAGCTTGAACATGCCCGATGTCGAGTAGGCTTGGGTTTGTCCAACAACCTGGTCTCGAAAAAGGACTCTTGTTCTTACTACATTAACGGAAGGAATTAGGTTTAATGTTAATTAAGGGATTTGTTCATTTTAGTGATTTCAATAAATGACATGCATAAAAATCAATAAATTACATAATTGATAATCATGGTAATAAAGCAATTACGTGGTATTGTTGTGGACTTTACCTTAAATTAATTCCTTTGATTCATAAAAAAAATTAATATAGTTAACCATTTGTGTTCATGCATGATTTAATTAGAAGGTCTTACCTTCTCGCCTTATTTTGGTTACCATCTCCAAAATAAAATAATTCTACTCCTATCTAATCTATGTAAACTAATTACATAATTTACTAAAGAGAGAAAACCTCGAGTTACATTCGAGGGGAGTTAGATGTGAAGAGAATTACACAAGAATTTTAGAGAAGATAGGACACGCAGGCCCTATTTCATAAAAAAACCAAAACTGAAAAATGCATGAACAGATATAGTTGGTTTTAGTCCATAACCATCCACCATGCCATTAATTATGCTTAAACAAAATAAACATATAATTTTTATTATTCTGAAATCAATATTTTGAAAAAATAAAATAAATTCTAAAATCAATATTTTAGAAAATACATCAATTTTAAAATTTCAAAATCATTATTTTGAAAAATAAAATTTTTTTGTCTCAAAACTAAATTTGAGAAAATACTTTTGGGTCCCGTCTCTCATCAAATGAGATTTTTCCCTTTCAGAACTCTATTTCAGATTTTTTTTTTTAAAATGGCTGCAACGTCACGAAAAACAGAGCAGAACTGGGGGCCAGTTTGGAAGCCAAAGCCGGCACCGGTTGCAGTCGGGTTTTTAAGAAAATTTTCCAGAAACGATTTCTGGACATTGTGGAACAGCACAGAGCCGCCGCTAGTTAGGAGCCGGCACTGACTATAGCCAGGAAGAGGCGACGATTTTTGAAAATTTTTCCAAAAAAAATTTCTGGAGCCCTTATTTTCTGCAATGGTTTAGTGAGAATAATTCTCTGTAGAATTTTCTATTTTGATGCTCAAAAGAACAACCAATTTGTTAGTTTAAACAAAAATAAAACCAAAATTAGGATGAAACGGAAGGCAACAAAAATGTTTTTTGTTACTTTACACAATACATGTTCAAGAAAACGTTTTTCTACAAAAACTTGAAGCACATAAAGAAAACATTTTTCAAAATATTCTGTAACTATTACACAAGTATATTGTGCTACAGACCCAACCCACAATGCTCGAAACGAAATCGACTCGAGTGAAAACAATTTTTCACAGTGAACAAAGTCATACAGTGTACATGAAACAACTTTCACGCAAGAAATAATGTGTGAAACCCTAGTCAGAACCAACCTTAGAGTAAGGGAGTTGGAATGCATATCATACTTTATTGCATGTTTAAATATATTTTTATATGATTTTATGTGCTTTGGATTTGGGTTTTATAGTCTAGAGGGCTTGATTATGTTTATTGAGTAAGAAGGGTAAAATGGTAATTTTTGCCTGAGGTGAAAATAGGGAGATAACTTGAGGATTAAATAGAAAAAATATTTTAGAGAGAAAATAAGAACAAGAGTTGTTTTGGTGTAGTGGTTAGAGCTTTGGATTTAATTCTTGAGGTCTTGGGTTCAAATTCCATCATTAGAGTTTTAGCATGATTAAATTTTATTTTTGCTTGGGAAGGGGTATTTTCGGCCTTAAGTGCTTTAGCATAGGGTAGAGGTGTTGTCTTAGGGGAGACATGATAGGAGTACTCTAATCCTATTCTTGTGCCCTACTCAAAAATTCCTAAGGGAATTCATTCCTCATTGATCTTTAATTTTTTCTAATTCTCAATTCATTGGATTGGACAAATTTGTTCTAGCCGATTTCATTCCAGAAATTTCAGTAAAGTGCTGTGGCTTTGAAGGCTCAAAATGTCTAAGGGAAAGACATCTTATAGACCGAAAATATAGAAGAGATGGGGAAGGTTCCAAGAGAATTAATTCCCCTAGTGAACCTTCTAAACTTCACTCTAGCTAAGTTCATTTTCCTTCATGTAATGAACTGAAATTTTTCTTGCTTCTTGTGCCTTCAAGATGTCGAAATTCTCAGCCATTATTCCCTCCCAAATGCTGCCAGAAAATGGCCCTTTTGATCAGCTTGAAATCTGAAATTTTCTGGTTAATTTCGGGTTGCACAAATGCTGTGCAAAACCAGAAAAATTTCTGGTTGAAATCGCAGCTTTGGTGGTCTTCAACCAAGATGTTTTCTTCTAGTTTTCTCCCAACTCCTTAGTCACGTTTTTCCTCCATAAAGCAGGCTGGAAACCAGCCATGAAAGGCCTCTAAAATCTCCTTCAAATTCTCTGCAACCTGGCTGGAAAATGGCAGCCGAAGCTGCCCAAAAAAATTCTAGCAATGGCGAAATTCTGTGTAGTAATTTTCCAGCTTTGTTTCCTATTCCAGCCTTGGCCGAAACTTCATCTTTCTTCTGCACAAACCACTCTTAAACAACCATGAACTGAACTCCATTGTCTTCCCTAAGCTTCTGCACGAAAATCAGACATGGCTGCCCGAAAATATCTCCAACAAATCACTGCAATCATGCCTTGGTTGGATACCAAAATTTCAGCAAACTTAATTTAGCAACCTTCCATAAAATGTCCCTCAAACAACCAGACCTTCCTTTCACCATTACACTCCTTTTTAGCCACCATTAACCTTCTTCAACCAACTTTTCTTCCAGCAGAAACACAGAGCAACAATTCGGCCATAGCAGCTTCCAAAAAGCTTCCATTGAACAAAGATATACTTGCTATATTTTGTTTCCAAATTTGATCTTCAAAAATATTCTTTCAGGATTTCAACAACCAGCCTTTCCTTTTCCTTTCAAACCAGAAAAATCATCTTCCTAAACTACACAAACAATTCGGCCACTGTGCACACACAGAATTTCGGCAGCCACAAACCAAAATCCCTCCATTCTCTTCAACCTTCAAGCACACATAGAACACCAAGAACACCTACTCCTTTCTTTCGCCTAATACCTCTCCAAACCACTTCAAATTTCTTCCAAAAATTTCAGATTTCATCTACTCACTGCCATGAGTCCATCTATACCATTTTTAACATCAAACTCCAAAATCCAACTTGCTCTTTTGGATAAAAAATCAGAAATTTTGTGAAGGCTCAAGAATACCTTCGAGGTAGGTTTGTTCAAACAACTTCATCTTCACTAATCTTTGATCTCTAATGAATATATATATATATATATATTATATATATATATATTATGAATAAGCATGCTAATGGACTCTTTCTCTCTCTCTCTCTCTCTCTCTCTCCTCTCTCTCTTGGCCGAATGGCTCTTCACCAATGGCCATGCTTTCTTCATCTCCTTTGGACGGATTTAGACATCTAGGAGTTGAGATCCATTCAAAACTCCTTCATGGTATTCACCAATCAAGTAAGCCTTTTTAACCCTCCTTTTAAATTCTAGATTCATGTGTCTAGGATGATGTTGGTAGGATATGAATAGGATTTGAGCATGTATTGTTGTGATGAGTAGAGATTGAAGCATGAATAAATGTGTGTATATGATGGAGATGGGATTCATGCATGAGTTGATTATCTTGGTTGATTGTATGGTGTTTTTAGGGTTTAATGCATGTCTCCATGTCATAGGTAGTATTTGTGATCAAGTATGCTAGAGATTATGTCACCTATGGTGAATATGATTTATATTCGTGTGTGATTATTAAAGCCATGATTATATTTATACTAGTAAAGGTTAGATCGTGCCTTGATAAATTTAGATCTATGCTTTTATTCATGATTTGGATGATTTGATGAATTGAAGGGGAGCATATGTTCATGATTGTGGTTAGCAATAGAAATATGATCATGATCTAGTTGTCCCTAAGCTAATTTTATTTCCTCAATAAAATATTTAATATTATAATTTTTGCTAGTAAATTTGAAAACCTAGGAAGGTAGATTTGGATTATTATATATATAATAAGGATATTTTAGTCAAATAAATGATAGCTTTTATTTCAAGAAATAAAATATATAGATATTATATATAATAATAATATCAAATAAAGCCTTTTATATAAATAATCATAGTAAGTAAAAATATTAATTTGTAAGTCTTATATTTATAAATATCACTAAAATTTATTATCTTTCAATTATTATCTTTTAATCAAAACCTGTTAAAATTTATTTATTAGCTTTCAATCAAGACCCATTAAAATTTATTTTCAACTAATTTTTGTTAGCAATTATTTTCAAACAATTAATTATTAATAAATCATTATTTTACCTAATACCACATAGGACTCTTCATCAAATAAACTCTAAATTTTTCTTAGCAAGATTTAAACCTTCAACTTATTAGTACCTATTTCCTAAAACCCTAATTATTTTAAATACTAAATTAGACTTAGCTTATAAACGCTTTCATTTATTATTTGGCCTTAAAGCTTGGGACACTAAGATCATGGTAGTAGTGAGTTGAGCTAATTTTAATTGTGAAAATGGATCTTGGCTTGAGATTGATTGTGGTTTATATTTACCCCAGGCGGGGTTGGGTCAGTGGTTGAAGATCTTTATTTTATCTCGAGCTAAGGATCAGGCAAGCTCCTGCATAAAACTTGATTGATGAAAAATGTTTATTATGGCAAGCCAAATGTAGAGTTCATGGACACTCATTTCTGTAAAGGCAATTGAGGATTGACTTCTTTCTTATTTTAGTCAAAGGAATTGTTTGAAAATCAATAAGTAGATTTACTCAAACTCAAAACTCTTTCTAAAACTGATTTTGACAAAGACTTTGGAAATCCTTAATTGCCATTTTCATATGGAACTGTGTTTTGTTCATTTTTCCCATGTGGGATACGTTATGTTGAGTACTCAATAAGGGTGGACGCTAGGGTTAGTCTTTGAGGGGTTAGGGTAAGTCTCTCAGTAGGTGGTCACCTCTGAGGGGTGAGTCCTGCCCGGATAAGATGTCAGTCCAGTAGGTCGTGCCGGTCCGAGTTAACAGTTTATTTTTTAGTCAAGTGACTGTGTTTTGTCATAATGGACACCCGGTTGTTGTTTGGGTATAGAGAAGAAGGAGTATCTTGCCCGGTAGGTCGATCACCTACCTTTTTTGTCAGTCTACACAAAGTGTCGGCATTTTGACCAGTTATGGGGCCCAATGTGTGGTAACCCACGATCATTTCTTTTGAGTGGTTGATTTTATTGATTATGTATGGTTGGAAAAGCCAAAACACCACTCTTGATTTTAACTAATGTTTATTGCTTGCCAGTATTTCCCTTATAAAGATTTTATACTTTGCATTCACGAACTGTTTTCACTGGACACTCAAAGCACACATGGACTTACTGAGATTTTTGTCTCATCACCATTTTTACCACGATTTCAGATCGATCCAGCGGTGGGGATGAGTAGCTAGATATTGCCTGCCTTGGAAGATTTTCTGATAATTTATTTTGTGTAGTGCTTTGGGGAGATGAGAGTAGATAAATTTTATTATGGATTTGTTTTTGGTATTCTTGGATTTATTCTTAGGTTGTAATAAATTTTAAGTTAAAGTATTATTTTTATTCCGTTATTTTATTTGTGTAACCTAGTTATAAAGACTACTTGTCCTTTGGACAGGGCGACATCCCCGGCCCTGGCGGGCCTAGGTAGTGGGGTGTTACATAATGTCTGCAAACCATACATAGCACGGCTTTGATACCACTATTAGGTATCTCATGCATATAATATATAATGCAGTGGAAAAATAAAAATGAGATACCATCCCAGGATCCGCATATGTGTGAAAAACAAGACATAAAGAGAACAAAGGTAACAACTTTACCTTTTTTTGTGCGTCTGAAAAATGAAAATTTTCTTCTTGTCTGACGATTGTGGCACGATCTAGCAATCCTCTTGATTAAACACCACGAGAGTCGAATATCCAACCACTACAATCACAGTGTGTGATTATCTTTAACATAAATCCACATGAGGATCACTCTCAAGCACCAAGATATTTCTGTGCTAGCAGAAATAACAAGAGGCGGCTAGGGTTTCTTGTTGCAAGAAAACGAGAGAGAGAGAAATGAGGGAAGAAGTCATGTGTTTCCCATAGGGTTTTTCGTGAATCACACTTAATTAGGGTTCCGTGCATATACCTTATATATCACGAAAAATCACTGAAAAATTGAGAATTCTAAAACAGTTAGAATTCCCTAATTGCAATTGAAAACATCAAGTTCTTACAATTACAATTTAGCCCATAAGTTATAACTAACTATAATTTGGCCACAACAACTTCTCTTTCTCGCAATTAACCACACTATGTTATCAAATAACATCTTGAGTATATATAATCTTCTGTTGTGTGTGACCTAGTAAGTTTCCCAATCAATTGGTAGTGAACATGAATTAATTCAAACGTCTTTGAAATTAATAATCCATAATTAATTATAATTAATCATATCAATTCTAATCAGAATTGATTTATTAATTTATCAATTAATAAACACATATTCCCAGATCATGAGCGGTATCTAGAAACACATCGTGACTACCCAGGAGTCCAGGAAGTCAAGTGACTAGACATGAACCCTTCAATAACAAACTACAGTGCAATTAACTTATTTCACCATACAATATCTCATTCCGTTTGGAGTACAGAATTAGTTCCAACTCCCTCCAGAATATATATTAATTATGGCCCGAATATAATAGTACATGTGCTAGGAACCCACTATGCTAGATGTGTATCAATTGGAACTATTTTCAATACACAGTCGCCTTGGCCAAGGACTTTTAAGTAGTAATTCCTACAAGTGGCTATAAGATAGTCACCCCTACTATTAGGAGTGGTGAATCCTTTATTGACCCTTTCAACTACTTTCGTTTACCTCACAATGTACCCAATATCCATCCCATAGATGGTCCTCGTTCTGGCTCCAGAGATTGGAATCAAAGCATAATGCTCAGCAAATAAAGTACCTTAAAGATCTCAAGTCTAAGGATACTTGCACGTTTGCTATATTGGGATTATATCACTGGCACTAAATAGTTATCCATGTGATTATCTCATAGCTAGGTCATCCAATGAACTTGTTTCATTAACAAGGATCCACGTATTAACTTTGAATATCTGAATACTCACGGATATGAGAATTACCACCTGATCAAATCAGAAAGTCTAACACATGCTAGTCTTAATGCATTAATGATGTCCTGTCTCATTAATACTACGACTAGGGACTATTTAAGTACTAACACTATATAGTGTAGTAAGAATCTCATATCATGATCTCTATCATGATTTTCTTAACACAGTGTTGTACTAGGGACTTTATCTAATAGTTATATTACACAAAAGTAAACAAAAAAAATTGTAAGATAAATAACGCCTTTAATTAAAATAAAATATGTCATATACAATGTACAAGTGATTGACTCTAGAGAATAACACTAACACATCCAGGTCCCGACAAAATATTATTATACCAAAAATTTGTCTCATTACACTGATCATCTTTTGTTCCAGCCATTGATATAAATTCTCACTCTATTACAAATAGTAGCTAATCGCAGATAAAGATGTGGGGTATTACATTCTCCCCTCCTTATAAAAATTTCGTCCTCAAAATTAACTTATACCTGGAGTAAATCTAAATACTTTTTCAACGTCTTCACTTTCATTTCCCAAGTTGCATCTTGCACGGGATGTGAATTCTACAATACTTGTACAAGCGGAATTTTCTTATTCTGCACACCTTTTTCAGTATACTCTAAGATCTTAATAGACTTTTCCCTATACTTCAAGCTTGGAGTTATCTCAATAAGCTCTTCATTCAAAATGTGTGCGGGATCGGCTACATATTTTTGTAGTTGGATAACATAGAATACATCGGGAATAATTTGAAATTCTACTAGTAACTCTAATCAGTAGGTCACCTTCCCATTCCTCTCGATAATAGGGAATGGTCCAACGTACCTAAATGCCAATTTCTTTTCTTGTCATTTGATTCCCAATTGTCGTTGCGGAGTCAACTTCAAGAATATACGATTTTTTTTAATAAATTCCAAATCCTTCATACGTCGATCCGCATAACTTTTCTGTCTACTCTGAACTTCCTCCAGCTTAGTTTTGATCATCTCTACAGCCTGTCAATCTTTTCAAGATCAAAGACATCTTATTCACTCATCCTTCTTCCTAGACTAAATTTCCTTTCATATAGAGCTTTAAATGGGGCCATTCCAATTCGTATGCAAATTCTGCATATACTAAATTATCAATCCACTTAGTTCCAAAATCTAAAGTGCAAGCCCATAACATATCTTCTGGAACTCTATTCACTCGTTCAGTCTGCCTATCTGTTTGTGGGTGTACTGTTGTACTGAACTTTAAGGTTGTCCCATATCTTTGTTGCAATTTAGTCCAAAACTCTGTAGTAAATCTGGGATCTCGATCCGACACAATATTAGAGGGTATTCCATGAAGTTTGATCACTTCCTCCACATATATTTTACTTAAATTCTCTAAAGAATCCCGTTGATTAATAGGGATGAAATGAGCGGACTTAGTCAGTCAATCCACTATCACCCATATAGTATCTCACTATCCTACTACCATAGGTAATCCCATAATAAAATACATAGTAATTTCATCCTATTTCTATGATAGAGTAGGCAATGGCTGTAGTAAACCCTCAAGGCCATTACTGATCGGCTTTCACTTCCTAACAAGTTAAGCATCAAGCTACAGAGTTTGAAATGTCCTTTTTCATACCGATCTACTAATAATGCCGTTTTAAGTCCTGATACATCTTTACAGCTCATGGATTGATGGTACACTTACTCTGATGTGCTTCTATTAAAATATCCTGTCTTATCGTAGATTATTTCGGAATACAATACCGATCTCGATAATAAATAATTCCATCATTATCCCTTTGAAACTCATCTCCTATTTTCTACACCTCATTTTACATCAACCTTTGCAACTCTACATCTTTATCTTGCTCTTTCTTTAACTGTTGTAGGAATGTAGATTGAATGGAAATACAACTTAGCCTTATTTTTCCATCTGCTACAACGCTTCCAGTTTTGGGATTCGTAACAGTTGAAGAGCTGATAAGTTCGTCTTCCTATTAAAGGCATCCACTACTGTGTTTGCTTTTCTAGGATGATACTTAATTGGACACCAACATTCTTCCAAAAACTCCATCCACCAGCATTATCTCATGTTCAATTCCATTTGAGTAAAATATACTTTAAACTTTTGTGGTCAGTGAAGACCTCAAACTCAGCCCAATACAAATAATGTCTCCACTTCTTATGAGCAAATACAATA
This sequence comes from Voacanga thouarsii, assembly GCA_026120185.1. Classification (NCBI taxonomy): domain Eukaryota; kingdom Viridiplantae; phylum Streptophyta; class Magnoliopsida; order Gentianales; family Apocynaceae; genus Voacanga; species Voacanga thouarsii. The sequence goes on along the minus strand of JANUWF010001088.1, from coordinate 2,097,093 downwards.
GCTGCCTACTCTAGGTTATGTGTAGGATAATTCTCCTTATGAGGTTCCAATTTCCTAGAGATGTGAGCTATCACCTCTCTTTCTTACATTAATATTCCTCCCAATCCTTTCTTTGAAGCATCTGTGTACACCTCATAAGGTTTATCCATCTTTGGCAATGTCAAATAGGAGCAGAATTTAACCTCTTCTTCAGTTCTTGAAAACTTTTCTTACACCTCTCGGTCCAAACACAAGGAACTTTTTTTTGGGGGAGTCAAGTCAAAGGTGAAGCGATCTTAGAAAATCCCTCAATAAACCTCCAATAATATCCTGCTAATTCTAGAAAACTTCGTATTTCAGTTGGAGTCTTGGTATGTTTCTAATTTGTCACCGCTTCGACATTCGCAGGGTCTATTGTAGTCTTGTCTTTGGATATTACATGTCCTAAGGATACTACTTCTCGTAGCCAAAACTCACACTTATTGAGTTTTGCATACAATTTGGCCTTTCTTAACTTCCCTAAGACTTTTTGAAGGTGCTGTTTAGATTCTTGGGGATCTTTGGAGTATACCAGAATGTCATCTATGAATATAACCATAAAATTATCTAAGTACAGCAAAAATGTCTGGTGCACTAAGTCCATAAAACAGTAGGGGCATTAGTTGTTAGTGTTGTGCCCTAGAGGCAATTACTTGTACCATGTATATTGCTTAATAATTAATAAAAGAGGCATTCTTTATCTTTTAGTTTGATTATTATATCTGTATATGCATATAAACTGTTTGATAAAGTCTCTAGTACAACACAGTGTTAAGAAAATCATGATAGAGATCATGATGTGAGATTTCGACTATACTATGTAGTGTTTGTGCTTGAATAATCCCTAGCCGTAGTATTAATGAGATGGGGTATTATTAATACACCAAGACTAGCACATGTTATATCCCTTGATTGAATCAAGCAGTGGTTCTCATAACTGTGAGTGTTGTGATACTCAGGATTAACATGTGGATGCTTGTTATATGAATAAGTTCATTGGATGACCTAGCTATGAGATAATCACTTGGATAAGCTATTGAGTGTCAGTGATAGAATCTTATTATAGCAAGTGTGAAAGTATCCTTACACTTGAGATCTTCAAGATACTTTGTTTGCTGAGTATTGTACTTTGATTCCAATCTTTGGAGCTAGATTGAGGGCCACCTATGGGATGGATATTGGGTACAATGTGAGGTAAACGAAAGTGGTTGAAAGGGTCAATAAAAGATTTACCACTCCTAATACTAGGAGAGTATATCTCAGGGTCACTTGTAGAAATCATTACTCATAAGTTCTTGGCTAAGGCGACTATGTATTGGAAATAGTTCCAAATTTAATACACATATCGAGTAATGAATTTCTTGAACAAGTACTACAATATTCAGGTCAGAATTAATAATATTCTGGATAGAGTTGGCACTAATTCTATGCTCTAGACCGAATGAAATATAGTATGGTGAAAGGAATTTATTGCACTGGTTATTTGCTAGTGAAAGGTTCGCGTCAAGCCACTTGACTTTCTAGACTTTTAGGTGATCAAGAGTTGTTGCTAGATGTCGCTCTTGATCTGTTAAATATGAATTTATTAATTAAAAAATAAAAAAATTAATCCTATATTTTGTTTAGGAGTATTAATTCTAAAATTATTAGAATTAATTCATATTATGCTACCAATAAGACCAGGAAACCTAATGGGTCACACACAACAAAGATTTAAATGCTCAATATATATTATTTGATAATATTGTAGGGTTAATTAAGAGAATAAAATATATTTATAGGTGAATTATAAGTTTGTTATAATTCATTGGATTTGGTTGCAATTATATAAACTTTAAGGGCCCAATTGTAGACAATGGATCTTGGAGGACCTAATTACAATTAACACAAATCCTAAAACCTATAAACATGGGAAACGTTCCTCGTTGCTGTGTGAGATTTTGGACGATTAAAAGGTGGATTTTCAGGCCTTCCTCTTCACCTCTTTCTTCTCCAATTAACCTTAGCCCCTTCTCTTCTACTAGCATAGATTTGACCGGGCTTTTGAGCAATTTAACTTTGTGTGGATTACTGTTAGAGACAATCCTACTCTTGGATTGTAGTGGCACAAGATGGACGATCAAAGTAGAGGAGTTGGTGTAAGAAAATTTTTTGTTTTCTACCATAGAAGGTAATCTCCGTTTCCTTCCTCTATTCCCATTTTAATTACAAACACGTGATCCTTGGGCGTGGATTTCATAGTTATTTCCACTGCATTCTTATTTGATAAGCATGATGAAATCCCAATAGTGGTATCAAAGCCTTCGTGTTTATATTTTAATGGATCTTTAATCACTTTGAAATCATTTCTGAGCATATAACTGTATGATCACAGTGATTGTATGTCTACTACTTTGTATGGCATGTTTGGGTTTTCTGGTTTGAAGAGTCTCTGGGTCATTGAAAATTGGTCAGAAGTTGTTCCCGTGTGGGTCTCTCTTTTGGCGTAAGATTTTCTGCAATCAAGCTTTTGATTCAACAATTTGGATTGTTGTTTAAATTGTGATGTTAATTACAGTTGGTTTTTAATATTGATTAACAATGCTTGATGTCAAAATTGTTTCAAATAGTATGAAAATCACGTTGCTGTTCATGAAAAATTTGCAGCAAAATTCGGGAAAGAAGATGAACAGTAATTTTTCCACCTCCAAAGCCTACCTAGCGTTGGGTATGTTTGACCTACCGAGCGCTAGGTACACTCTATTCTTCCCCTTATGCGTGCCTCCAAAGCAAACCTGGCGCCAGGTATGTTCGACAACCTGGCACTAGGTGGACTCTACTCCAGTATTGTTTTATAAAAAAATAATAAGTTTTTTTGATATTTTCTAATTTTGAGAATAGGTTCAAATAATGATTAGAATTTATTTGAAACCCATGATTTTGGATAAAAATATTTTCAAAATTACATGTTGGACCTATAATTTTCTAAAAATTTGATTTCGGCTTAGAACTTTTCAAAATTTAATTTTGGACCCAAATTTCTCCAAAATATTGATTTTGGATGTTTGTGCATTAGATGCTTTATATGCTGTATTTTAAGCATGTTTTGTTGGCATGGTGGATGGTTATAGACTAAGACCAAACTTATTTGTTCATGCATCTTTATCGCTTTGTTTTATTTAAATAGGGCATGTGCTTCCTGCCTTATCTAAAAAATTCTTGTGTAATTTTCTTCTCATCTAACTCTCCTCGAATGTAACTCGAGGTTTCTTTGGTTTAGAAATTATGTAATTAGTTTATATATGTTAGATTGAGGTAGAATTTAATTATACAAGATTTTGAAGATGGCAATCAAAATGAAGCGAGATGGTAAGACATTCTACTGAAATCATGCATGAACACATAGGGTTGACCATATTAATTTTCTTGATGGCTCAAGCAAAATTAATCTAGAGAGTCCATAACCATGCCACATAATTGTTTATTACCATGTTTATCAATTGAAGCTACTTATTGATAAATTGAATGCATGCCAAATGATGAGACAACTAAAAGGAATCAATCCCTTGAATAATATTAAATCTAATGACTTCCATTAATATAGTAAGAACGAGAGCTCTTTTTCGAGGCCAGGTTGTTGGGCATACCTAAGCCTACTTGCCATTGAGTATGTTCAATCTATGAAATTTAATTCCTGATTAATGGGTTGAGTTTAACTAATTTCTTTATCCCAGTTGGGCTAACCCAAGCATAAAGAATATTAGAGGTAAGGTTGGGATAGTATGGAATACTTTATTGATTAAGAGATCTTCATCACCTAATGATACAGTAGTTACATTTGATGTAATTGGTATCGGATACCTACCATTGAATTTAAAAGTGGCTTGTTGGGCAAACCTAATGTCAGTTTTAAGGAATTTGGATATTGGTCAACTAGGAAAGCTTCCAACGGGCTTTCCCGAGTCAATAGTGGGGGCTATTGATTTGAGTAAAATAGTAGAATAAAAATGCGTTTAATTAAAGACCTAATTACTTGCATAGCTTGAGTATATACATGTTCTAATTATTTTATCTTTACATCTAGGTCACTTGCATCATGTCAACAAATCTAAACCTATGTAGCATCTTGGAAACAAATAAGCTCACTAAATCAAACTATTTTGATTGGTATAGAAACTTGAGAATCGTTCTTAAGTCAGAAAAGTTGTTCTACATGTTAGATGCTCCCATTCTGCCACCTCAAGCCCAAGATGCTCCTGCTAATGAGCATGTTGTCCACAAGAAGCACAAGGAGGACAATGACACTGCATCATATATTATGCTGGCGTCAATGACTCCTGAGTTATAAAAACAGTATGAGCATATGGATGCTCAAATCATTATCTTCCATCTTAAAGAGCTATTTGATAAACAAGCTAGAACTAAAAAATATGAGATTTCTAAGTAACTATTCTGTTTTAAGATGGTTGAGGATGCTTCAGTGGCCATCATGGGCTGTAGATGTTGGGCTATATTGAAAAGCTTGGGTCTCTTAGTTTCGTAATAGATCATGATTTAAGTGTTGACTTAATTCTACAATCATTACTAAGTAGTTTTTCACTATTTGTGATTAACTACCACATGAACAATATTGAGACCACCATACCTGAGCTTATCAAATTTGCTTAAGACTGCTGAATCACCCATGAAGAAAGATGATAAGGCGATCTTACTAGTAGGTTCTTCATCTTTTAAGAAGAAAGTTCCTAAGAAAAAAAAAAAAATCCTACCAAGCCCAAAGGAGGTGTGAAATAGAAGGAAGTAGCCACTAAAGGTTCATATCATCATTGTGGTAAGATGGGCCATTGGAGGCGCAACTCCAAAGCTTACTTGGAGACTGTGAAGGAAAAGAAGGAGAAGGAGAAGTTTGTAAGAACTTCTACTTCTACTCCTGGTATATTTATGATTTAGATTAATACTGCCTTTTGTAATGATATATGGGTATTGGATACCGATTGTGAATCTCATTTATGCAATAGTTTGTAGGGACTAAAGGGCAGCAGAAGGCGGGAAAAGGGCGATGTGGACCTGCAAGCTGCAAATGGAGCAAAAGTTGTTGCACTAGCTGTGAAGACTTATCATCTTAATCTGCCTTCTGGATTAATTTTAGAACGTCAAAATTGCTATTTTGCACCAGTTTTATTGAAAAACATTATCTCAATTGCTTTTTTAGACTTATTTAGATTTCATTTAAATTTTAAGAATAAACGTTGTTCTTTTTAATTATCCATTATGGTTCTGCAACTTTGGTTAATGGCTTATATGTTCTAGACATGGATAATCCAATTCTCAATATAAATGTAAAGAAACAAATAAAATATAACTCAATCTTATCTTAGTTATGGCATTATCGTTTAGGCCATTAAATGAAAAATGCGTGTCTAAATTATACAAGTTAGGTAGCTTGGGGTTATTTGATTATGAATCATATAACACATGCGAATTTTGTTTACTTGGTAAAATGGCTAAAACTCTATTTTCTAGAAAAGGAGAAAAGGCTAAAGAGTTATTAGAACTAACATATACAGATGTATGTGGCCCAATGTCTATATATGTAAGAGGAGGTTATCACTACTTTATAACCTTCATCGATGACTATTCATGATATGGGTGTTTGTATTTAATGAAACACAAGTCTAAATTATTTGATAAGTTCAAAAACTTCAAGAATGAAGTTGAGAAATAACTTGGCAAAAGTACTAAAACTCTTAGATCTAATCAAGGAGGTGAATACTTAAGCCAAGAGTTTCTAAGTTATCTTAGAGATAATAGGATATTATCTCAATGGACTTCACCACATACACCTTAACATAATGGTGTATCTGAGAGAAGGAATCGAACCCTTCTAGACATGGTACGGACCATGATAGCTTTTGGAAAGTTACCAAAATCATTTTGAGGATATGCACTGGAGACTGCTATTTATATATTAAACAGAATTCCATTAAAAATTGTTGATACAACTCCTTTTGAGCTCTTTTTTTGGTAAAAGACCAAATTTATCTCATTTAAGGATTTGGGGATGCCCTGCTTTTGTTAAAAGGGCAATGCCAGATAAACTTGAAAATAAGTCTGACAAATGTTTGTTTGTTGGATATCTAAAAAAGTCATTTGAATATTACTTCTATCTTCCTACTGAAAATAAAGTTTTTGTTTCGAAACATGTTGTCTTCATAGAGAAGGAACACATATTTAAAGAAGATAGTAGGAGTAAGCTTGAACTTAGTGAAGTCTAAGAAGAACAAACAAATATTTATCAACCATCTGAACCCATATTTATTAATGAACTTTCTAACACATAAGAGCCTTATAGGTCGAGTAGGAAACGAGTGGAGCTTGAGAGATATAGATTTCTCATAAGTGACCACAATGACGTATTGCTCATAGAAGAGGATGAGCTTACTACTTACAAGGACGTTCTGAATAGTTTAGAATCTGACAAATGGCTTGAAGCCATGAAGTCAGAAATGGATTCCATGTATGACAACCAAGTATGTACTTTGGTTGATCCACCCCAAGGAATCAAGCCTATAGGATGCAAATGTGTTTTCAAGAAGAAAATCAACATCGATGGTAATGTAGTTACTTATAAGGTACATTTGGTTGCAAAAGGTTATCGACAACAACAAGGTGTTAATTATAACAAAACTTTTTCACTAGTCGCTATGCAAAAATTCATAAGGATACTCCTAGCACTTGCCGCTCATTACGACTATGATGTTTGGCAAATGGATGTAAAAATAGTTTTCCTTAATGGAAACCTGATTGAGAAAGTGTATATGATACAACTTGAAGGTTTCATATCTAAAGATGGCATAAAAGTTTGCAAATTGCAAAGGTCCATCTATGGACTTAAGCAATTATCTAGGAGTTGGAACATCCATTTTGATGAGATAATTAAAGAATTTGGTTTCATTCAAAATATGGATGAGCCTTGTGTGTATAAGAAGATTAGTGGGAGTGTAATTATTTTCTTAGTGCTTTATGTAGATAACATATTGCTAATAGGAAATAATATTTCCGTTCTTCAATCTGTAATGATTTGGTTATCTAAGATGTTCTCCATGAAAGATCTTGAAGAAACAACCTAAATTCTGGGAATAAGGATCTATAGAGATAGATCAACAAAGTTTCTAGGTCTTTCGCAGTCTATATATATATATAAAATGCTAAAGAGGTTTAGCATGAATCAATCCAAAAGAGGATTCTTACCTATGACACATGGAGTAAGCCTTTCAAAGTTAATGTCTCCAAAGATACAAGTTGAAAGGGATCATATAAGTAGAATCTTGTATGCTTCGACAATTAGGTCTATCGTGTATGCTATGATATATACTAGGACCAATGTATCATGTGCTCTTAGATTGATGAGCAGATACCAATCTGACCCTAGAGAGAGTTATTGGGTGGCTATAAAGAATATCCTTAAGTACTTACGAAGGACTAAGGATGTATTCTCGGTATATGGAGATGGTGATTTGCAAGTAAGAGGCTATACTGATACCAGCTTTTAGTCCGATAAGGACGATTACAAATCACAATCTAGCCACGTATTTATGTTATGTGGAAGGGCAGTGAGTTGGAAAGGTTCCAAACAAGATACTATTTTCAACAATCAACTCAAACATGTACTTAGACGCTATCATCTAATTAGAGAGATCACAGATAGGTGAGATATAAAGATAGAGAGAATTCTCATGGATCAGAACATAACTGATCCACTCACTAAAGCATTTTTCCAAAAGAAACATGATAAACATGTTCAATTATTCGGTATTCGATATATAAATGATTGGCTCTAGTACAAGTGGGAGACTGTTAGTGTTGTGCCTTAGAGGCAATCACTTATACCATGTATATTACTTAATAATTAATAAAAGAGGTATTCTTTATCTTTTAGTTTGATTGTTATATTTGTATATGCGTATAAACTGTTTGATAAAGTCCCTAGTACAACACAGTGTTAAGAAAATCATGACAGAGATCATGATGTCAGATTCCTACTACACTATGTAATGTTTATGCTTGAATAATCCCTAGTCATAGTATTAATGAGATGGGACATTATTAATACACCAAGACTAGCACATGTTATATCTCTTGATTGGATCAAGCGGTGGTTCTCATAACCGTGAGTATTGTGGTACTCAAGATTAACATGTGGATGCTTATTATATGAATAAGTTCACTGGATGACCTAACTATGAGATAATCACTTAGATAAGCTATTGAGTGTCAATGATAGAATCTCATTATAGCAAGTGTTCAAGTATCATTAGATTTGAGATCTCTAAGGTACTTTGTTTGTTGAGTATTGTAATTTGATTCTAATCTCTGGAGCCAGATTGAGGGCCGCCTATGGAATGGATATTGGGTACAATTTGAGATAAACGAAAGTGATTGAGAGGGTCAATAAAGGATTCACCATTCCTTATAGTAGGAGAATATATCTCAAGGCCACTTATAGAAATCATTACTCATGAAGTCCTTGTCCAAGACGACTATGTGTTGGAAATAGTTCCAAATTTGATACACATATTGAGTAAAGGATTTCTTGAACAAGTACTAAAATATTCATGTCAGAATTAATAATATTCTCAATGGAGTTGGCACTAATTCTATGCTCTAGACCAAATGAGATATAGCATGGTGAAAGGAGTTTATTGCACTGGTTATTTGCTATTGAAAGGTTCACGTCAAGGCACTTGACTTTCTGGACTTTTAGGTGATCAAGAGTTATTGCTAAATGCTACTCTTAATCTACTAAATGTGAATTTATTAATTAGAGAATTAATAAATTAATGCTATATTCTATTTAGAATTATTAATTCTAAAGTTGTTAGAATTAAGTCATATTATACTACCAATAAGACTAAGAAACCTAATGGGTCATACACAATAAAGATTTGAATGCTTAATATATATTATTTGATAATATTGTTGGGTTAATTTTGAGAAGAAAATATATTTATAGGTGAATTATAATTTTGTTATAATTCATGGGACTTGATTGCAATTATATAAACTTCAGGGGCCCAATTGTAGATATTAAATCTTGGAGGACCTAATTACAATTAACACAAATTCTAAAACCTATAAACATAGGAAACGTTGCTTGTTTTTGTGTGAGATTTTGGATGATCAAAAGGTGGATTTTCAGACCTTCCTTTTCACCTCTTCTCCAATTAACCCTAGCCCATTCTCTTCTACTAGCATAGATTTGAGTGAGCTTGTAAGCGATTCAACCATGTGTGGATTACTGCTAGAGACAATCCTACTCTTAAATTGTAGTGGCACAAGATGGATGATCAAAGCAAAAGAGTTGGTGCAAGAAAAATTTTTGTTTTCTGCCATAGAAGGTAATCTCCATTTCCTTCCTTTATTCCCATTTTCATTACAAACACATGATCCTTGGGAATGGATTTCATAGTTATTTCTACTGCGTTCTTATTTAATAAGCATGATGAAATCTCAACATTAGTAACAGCAAAGGGCATCACCACAAACTCAAAATGTCTATATCGAGTGTTAAATGCAATTTTCGGTATATTCTCTTTCCGAATCCAAACTTGGTAACATCTTTGCCTCAAGTCTAACTTTAAGAATCATCCTGGTCTTTGTAACTGATCAAACAATTCATCAATCATGGGCAATGGATATTTATTCTTTTCTGTTATTGCATTTAACCCTCATAATTCTATACACATCCATAATGACCCATCTTTTTTCCTAACAAATATTGCAAGTTCTTCCCAAGTTGAAGTACTTAGCCGAATGAACCCTTGCTCCATTAATTCTTGTACTTATTTCTTAGGTTCCTATAATTCTGTGGGTGCCATTCTATAAGGAGTCCTTGAAATTGATTCTGCCAATAGTACTAGATTAATGGAAGACTCTACTTCTCTCTCTGATGGTAACTCCTTCAATTCTGCTGGAAAAACACCTAAATACTCATTCACAACAGGGACATCTTCAGGTTTCTTAACCTCTCTTGGCTTATTAATTTCATAGGTAAACTATTCAGTACCCCCTTTTCTAATCATCTTTCAGGCCTTAAGTCCCGATATAAAAGCATTTCTTTTCCTTCTAGCCTCATCTACAAATTCTAATGTAGGCCTCCCAGGCCAACAAAAATGTACTACCTTATGTCTATAGTCAACTTGAGCATGATGCTGAGATAACCAATCCATGCCCAATATAGCATCATAATTCTCTATGGGCAAATATATCCAATCTCCTCCCAATATTTCATCTCCTACCAAGATCTTACAATTCCTATGTATTTTTTCACTATTCATTTACGTTCCCAATAGGGTACTGACAATTATTTCATATGAAGTTTGTCCCCCTTCTGTTCCCATAGAATCAAGAATGAATTGGCAACAAAAGAATGCGTACATTCAGGATCTACTAATACTTAAGAATTATGATCAAAATAAGAAGCGTACCTTCCACCACTGCACCCTGGTTGTTCGTCTTCTCTAATGTCACTACTTAAGCATTCATTTGGGGGTTTGATGGGTCCAGCTCTAGAGGTAGAAATTTGTCCTGAGTTCCCTTTTCCTAGTCCTGACTTCTGTCCTTGATTGTTTCCTCCAAGCCGACTCCATACTCCTATCCTTTGAGGGTGAGGGCAACTGAAACTCTTATGTCCTACCTTCCCACAGTTAAAGTATCTAAAAGAGGGTTGTCCTTTATTCGAGCCTCCCCCCCTCTGCATCTTCCCTTTCTTTTGCCATCGGTACCTTCCAAATCTTTTTTGACTCATACCCCAAAGTCCACTTCGATCTCTCCTACTCATATTCTCATTAACTCTAGTAATAGTCTTAGATAACTGTTGGCTAGTATCAGCTATCTTCTAGAAGGTTTGGTACATAGGGTGGTCTAAAGTTACAAGGTGGGGACCTTCTACTTGCGGCTCCCCCATTATTGGCTCAGGGTTATTTTGAGTAGTTCGCTTAGGAGGTATCTATATAGTTCATAAGATTTTACCAATATAACAATGCAACACAACTAAAAAACAATCATAAAAATAGGCACAATACATATAGCAAAACATAACATATATCTATTCTCATTTATCATAAAGTCAATACAAAATTTATGTGCCAAGTATACAGTTATATACACTGGTCGAACTGTACATTCCCTGCTACACATATCTACATCTCACCCTCCTACTTATTATCATTACTGTCTGAGATGGGAGGTCCTGATTCAGTAGAAACTGTATAGGACTCAGCAGCATCGAATCCCTCACATTCATCTGCATCAGGATGCAACCAAGCTAGTATGTCTGAGTCTATCTCTAATTCTTTCTCGAACTCCTAGACCATAGGTACCTCATGATTCCTTCCTACCTTAACATCCTTCAAACATAACATCTCATCTTCTAATACTCCTGGAATATCCCTGCCAAATACCTCCTTATCATCCTCAGACACACTGCACTATTGGGGATACTGTCCTCCTTATCATTATCCTGATGGCATGGTTCAATATCGACATCAGCCTTATCAGAATCGCCACATATCTTCTCTATTTAACTATGTGGCGATGATGTCCTCTCAGAAGTAAGTGTCCTTTCCAGACTGAGATGTCACACAAACAGAGTAATAACGGGCACTGTCGAGTTAAATGCGTTCCCGATGGAATGGGGTGCATGATGGCGGCTAGGGTTGGGTCCTGTCAAAAGAAAACATCCTAGCACACCAGCTCGGAAGATAGTCCTAATCTTCCTAAATATTTTACGCCTGAATTCTCACCTATTTCTTTCTTCCTATCATCACTACACTCATCCATTGGGCGCTTGTCCTTATTACTCCATTCCGTCATACTTTCACAATGACGGAGGTCTATTAATCCCTATGACGCTACCACAGTTTTATAAAACTATGCTCTTATTCCAATTATAACACACCTACTAAAGACAACAGCGAAAGCATACTAACATCGGGTGTCGCTCCGTCCAGTCTCCCAGACAAGGGGTCTTTATAATGAAAATAACAGAATAATATATATATATATATATATATATATATAAGGTCTAGACTCAATAATATCTCATACTAATAGCCACACATATACATATATCAGAGAATCTCATACATGCCACCTCTATATACAACAGAACAAAGTACATGATCAAAAGAAAAGCCGTCTAGACCTATACTACTAACTTTGTAGTATCGTCCTTCTAACCATAGGTCTGCTCAGCTCTGGATTCTACATAAAGGTAATATAAAAGACACGTGTAAGTGACGAATCACCCAGTGAGTCTCGTGTGCATTAATGCTTTACAAAAGAACAGAGAATACAAAAGTTTAGTGAAATAGCATATCATTCTTTTCATACTGGAAACAGTTTTCAAAACACTCTAAAGAGAAGAGTTTATTTAGAACTCAATTATTTTTTGAAAAATAGTATTTCAGAAATCAAATTGTTGCCCCAATTTCCAAAACACAGACACTTCTCCCATAGAAGGTCTGCCTGTATGCAAGTCTCGTAGTCCTTGCCTACTGCTCCATGTATCATTGTATAGAGACCACTGCCCCAGAACTTAATTCGTGCGTCGCCAGAATAAGTACACCGTAGCATAATCAACAATGCACATAGCACACAATCTTTTACTTGCTACCGTAAGCCAGGGGTCCCAATCTTGATGTCAATTACCACCGAGGCAGCAATGCATTCGAACAATGCCAGGTGTCCAACCCAACCCGTGAACAACCTAAATCACAAAGTGTACATAATGCACGACAATTGCCAAGCTCTAGACGACTAGCCAGGATGACTTGTCTCGATGTTCTGTCGCCCTGTTTGGAGTAAGATAATCCCTAGAACTAGCTAGGTTACTTGGGGCCATCTTTCTCTAACATGAGCTAGTACAAAGATCAAAGTCCTTATTAAGTACTAAACGTCACCACTACCAACCTCTTCTGACTGATCGGACTAGAGGGTTATCTAATCCCGTAGGATTTTCAATCAAAATATTTTTGGGGCAAATAACACTTTCCATAATTTGACCCCACTGACTCACAAGTCAATCATCATTCACACAGGCTTCGCAAGGCCAATAAATTTATTCTATAGGCACATCAGGCCAATAAAATAATTTCAAGGATTGAAATATCATTTTTCAAAAGTCAATCTCATATCGAGAGACCATTTTCCAAAACCATGTCAAAATAGGATAAAGAGTTCTTTTCATACATCAAAATAAGTTTTCAGGAGTATTCGGGTTATTTTTTCCTTACTCAATCACAAAAGTCATTTCTAAGTGTATTCGGGTCATTTTACCTATACCTGATTTCCAAAAGACCTTTCGAGGGTATTCGGGTCATTTTACGCTTACCCGATTTGAAAAGTATTCACCAAAGTTCCAATAAGGGTATTTTGGTCATTTACCAAACACCCAATTCTAAAAGTTTTCATAAAACATTCCAATAAAGACATTTGGATCATTTTTCAAATACCCGATTCCAAAAAGAACTCATTTTAAGAAATCCAGAATTCTAATCCTAAGAGAGGATTAAATTCAAATTTTCCAAACACGTTTTCATAAAATATTTCAATAAGGGCATTTCAGTCAATTTATGAATACCTGATTCCAAAATTTACCATTTTAAAAAAATCTCAAGTATTTAATCGAAAAAGGACTAGATTTACAAATTCATGCTTTAATTATCCAGTAAGGTTTCCAAGCCAATTATGAAGTTCATTCAAGCCCAAAATGGTATAAAAGAAATCTTGCTCAGATAAACCTTAAACATATTCAGGGATTTCCAAAACCGTATAAAATGTAGCATTTTAGGGAAAAACAAATTACACTAGCTTTCAAAAGGGTTTTAGAAATCCAAGGGACTCACCTCATGTCCTAACTGGATTCTTTTCGTTTACGGCTATTCAACCATCGTTTCCACCGTTTTCAACGTTCTATTTGCTGTTTACCGATAAACTTATACCAAACATCATTTTTGGGTCAAATCGTGTTCGACCGAAAACAGTTGATGTCCAGCTGACGTGCCCGACGGGTAGCCAACGTTTAGCCCATGGAGTTGACAATTAAGGAAAACATTCCACTTTCGTTCATGTTGTTTTTTCGTCATTTAATCAATTATTTCATTTTTATTTTTCCATATTCTTTCTCCCTTCATGTATAAGGGGTTAACTTCATATTTCCCCCTTTATTTCATCCAAAATCGCATAATCAATCATCCCTAAGTTCATCCATTTCCGGACTCATTTTTCTGGAATTTCACTGCTCGATATATGATTTTGTTTTGGACAAAACATTCAATCCACAACTCCTATTTAGCTCTATGATATACCAAAAAGACCGTAAGATTCTTAACTTTAATTCTATATAGGCTATTTTTAGAGTTCTAGTTCCATGACATGCAACTGGGTAAAAACAGCCCCAGTAGTTTTGCTTCAATTCCACTATTCTTGCTTCCCTTTGTTTTCCTCTAGCCTTTAACACCTTGGAACCATTAATTCATTCAATTTTCCTTCAAATTATATTTAATTATGTGATTTCTAGATTCCAATAGCTCACAAGAATCATGCTTATTCAACACAAATTCACTTCTTCTAATCAAAAGCTAGTATAATTCAATTTTCCAACCAAGTAACTTCCATTTTTATTCTACTTTGGTCATCATCTCATCAACCAAAAGCAATCCTTCAAACTACCATGCATATTCAGTTCTTCCTCACACAAAATATTATCCATAAACCTCCTAGGTAGCCGACACACATAAGCATACACAAGGTTCATACACAAAGTTCACAAACCCTAGCTTTTGATCTAGAATTAAGACATGAAAATCATGTTTTCATGTTAAAACTCATACCAAAATAATCACCGTAATGAGATCTATGACTTTAATTCTTGAAGTATAGACTTTTACCTTGTATGCGGGATCTCCAGGCTTGATTTTGCTCCAAGAACACACACACTTCTTTCTTTCTCTCTCTTTTTTCTCTAGCTTTTCTTTCCTTTTCTTTCTATCTTCTTTCTCTATTCCTTATGCACAAATTTTTTTTTTTTGAAATTCAGCTCCTCAACTGCCATTCTTGGTCCAAATTGGTGACCATTTGGTCACAAATTATGGGCTATCTGCCACGTGTCGCAATTTCATTCGTCCACCGTTTTTTATTTTTTTTGTAAAACTTATCTAATAAGCTTTATCTTGTATAAAATCTCATAAAACCTCTCATAATGTGACACATGTCCCTATCCACCAATCATATAGAGCCACACGTCTAAGTTTTACCCGCATTTCTAATTTTTCTCAGAAATGACCAAAATCGGATTCGAAATGGGAAAATATTTTATTTCACCATTTAACTCTAAAAATTCCATTGAATCCATTGGTAAAACTTAAATTCTTCAGTTCCTTCTCTATTTGGTCAAATTTTCTGTCAAAGTCGCAAGCACGGTCAAAATGACAAAAATACCCCCGGTAACCCAGATAGCATAATTCATACCGAATCGTGCGTTTTATTTCACTAATGAATTTCTATTCTTAGTGTACACTCAAATTTTTATTTTATTAATAATAGTAGCCTTCCAAATATTTAGGGCATGGGTAGAACAAATCTAATAATTACATCTAGGTCTCGACAAAATATTATTATACCAAAATATTCATCTCATTCACCGATCATCTTTTGTTCTAGCCATTAATACAAATTCTCATCCTATTACAAATAGTAGCCAATAAAGATAAAGATGTAGGGTATTACAACCTAAGTTCAATTCTTAACCTTCTTTACCAATCCAGTTATGATAACAATTATAGAATTAATTAAATTGAACTCAATTTTAACTTCGTTTCCCAAGTCCATTAGAAAGGAAAGTCAACTTCATTAATCCACCAAAGAAAAATAAGTAATCAAATACCAAAAACAACAATTAATTGCTCAAAGAACTAAAATCAATACAAAATTATGAATCTAAAAATATTTTCCAAATACAATTTAAATAATTAAAACTCATATTACCAATACATTACAAAAAAGAGAAAAGAAACCACTCATAGACAAATAATCCTTCTTCTTCTTCCTTGAAACCTTCTTGATCAACCTCATTTCCTTCTCTAAGAGTCTTCTTGATCCTCATAAATCTTGGTGTTTCTCTAGGAGTTTCCTATGGGTTTGCAAGTTCTAAAGGTGAAAACTGATTTAATAGGCGTTATTCTCTTGTATTTATAGGATTTTAGATTGTCAAAAAGTGCCTATAAGAGTCCTAATTCATGTCCAATACAAATTCCAAAAGATCTATATTGCAACTTCCAAATTCTGATATTAAAAGGAATCTCCGCCGCCGCTGAACAGTCATGAGCCGGTGCCGGTTCACATCGACTGGGCCAACACTGGTTCTTCTCTGGAAATCTTGTTTTGCTCTATTTTCCCTCTATTTCTCAAATTTTTTCTAGTGCTGGGTTGGCGTCGGCAGCTTCCCTCGAGCAGGCGCTGGGTCTATGCTAAAATGCCTCACTTTTGCTCAAATTTCATCAATTTCTATATGAAAACTCATAACAACCTTTCCATAAGCAAAATATCAAATAGGAATGGAATTGGCTAGTTATTGTAGCAACAACATAAAAAAATGACCTCAAATAACTAGAAAATATAAGTAAATTTAGGCCCCATAACATTCCATCACACTTAAGCTTTACTTGTCCTCAAGCAAACAAAATGAAACACACCAAGCAAATAGCTCATGAGCAAGAAGATTTTAGTGAACATAGCAATTATAGTAAGTACATTGTCCTTCTTCTAGTTTAAGTATTGAATCTAATTTCATGTAAACTTATGTATTAAAATAGATATCACCAAGGCCATTAAAGTTGAGTTAAAGAAGTTCATATTTATTCAATGTGTTTCACCCCATTCCTTAAGTCAAGAATGCAAACATTGTGATTCGTATAAGTTAGGGATAATAATCAAGACATTGATCACTGCTTAAAATTTGAGTCATCGTACAGCGACACCAGTCAACCGACCCTAACAGCAGAGTGCATCGTCGAATTCGCAAGCACCCACCCAATGGGAGAGCAACGACCAGTCCTAGCACTCAGCTAGTCTTGCCCGACGCTAGGGCTAGCCGTTGCACGAAGAAGTCCTAACGTAGCCCCGATGCACTGAGCCAGTTCCTACTTAGAGGATGACTTCCAAACTACTGCAGTCTATGTAACACCCTACTACCTAGGCCCATTAGGGCCGGGGATGTCGCCCCGTCCACAGGACAAGAAGTCTTTATAACTAAGCACATAAAATAAATACTTCAAAATTAAATTTATTAAATCCCAACAATACATGAACAAATTCAAAAAAAAAAAAAAAGAAATTGTCTGCTACAATCTCTCAAAAGCAATACATAACAAAAATAATAAAGAGTCTTCAAACTCATAGGAAACGATCTAGCTAATGACTTTCACAATAGGATTGACTTGAAAACATGGTATAAAAGGTGGTGAGATAAAAATCTCAGTAAGCCCGTGTGTGCTTTGATTGTTTCAGAGTGTTTCAAGTAAAATAGTTCGTGTATGCAAGTTGTAAAAGTTTCATAAAAGAAAGTGCTGGCAAGCATTAAAATAAATGTTAAAAATGAAGAGTTATGTTTTGCTTTCCAAACATACATGTACACAATAAATACAACCACCCAAAAAGGTAGCCACGGCACCACACTTGGGCCCCATGATAATATAACGATCAGAATACCACACGCTGAGGATACTGATACAAGGTAGGTGTATGGCCTACCGGGTGAGATACTCCTCCATCTCTATACCCAAACTTACTAGTTGTCTACTCTGAAAACACACAGTCCACTTGACTGATCTTGCTAGCTCGGACCGGTATGACCTACCGGACTGACATCCTATCCGGGAAAGACTCACTTCTCAAAGGTGGCCATCTACTGAGAGACTTACCCTAACCCTTCAAAGACTAGTTCTAATAGTCTACCCTTATTGAGTACTCAACGTTGCTTGTCCCACTTGGGAGAAAATTGATCATACAATGTTTTACTTGAAAATAGCAATTAAGGTTTCTAAAATTCTTGCCAAAGTTTGGGTTTTAGAAAGAGTTTAGCATTTTATGTAAAACTGCTTGTTTAATTTCAAATGGTTTGCTTGACTATAATAAAAAGGAAAACTGTCCTTAATTGCCTTTACAAAACAAATGCTCATACACATTGAGTTTGGCTTGCCATATTAACTTTGGTCTTCAAATGACTCTATGCAAGAGCTTACCTGATCCTTTGCTCCGCCAGGATTCAAAGATCTTCCAAGGTCAACCTAACCCCTCCTGGGTTAAACACAAGGCATAAGATAACATTCGGACTATATCTGTCTTACATAAATAATTCCTAGTTCAACTAGTTACAACCATGACTAACTATGACCATAATGTTCTAAGCTTTAATGCTAGCTGATAAGGTATTTTATAAAATAAATCTAGCTTGATAAGTTAAAATAACTAGGGGTTCTAAAATAATTACTAATAAGTTATAGTTCCAAATAATAAATTATGAGTATTGCTGCTAATAAATAAATTAGTGTTTAATATTGAATAATACTAAGTCCTAAATAATATTGGTAAATGGTAATATTTAAATAGTATTATTATAAATAAATAAATAAATAATAAATTACACTTAATTTTTAATTAATAGCTAATAGCTAATAAATGATTAGTAATAATTAATAAAATTAATAATAAATGAATTATACTTTAATTTTTAATTATTAAATAATAAATAAATTTTAATATAAATAATATTTATGGATATAGGTAAAAGTTTTAACTATGGTCTACAAGATCATTAATTAATTCTTATTTATTTATTATTATTTATATAAAAGATTTTGTTTATTATTATTCATATGTATATATTATTTTTAATAAAAGATATTATTTATTTGACTAATAAAATATTAATATTTCAATTAATATTCTATTCCAAACCTTCCTAGCAATTTCGAATTTCATAGAGAAAAATATAGTAATAATTCTAATTAAAGTAATAAAATTTGTTAATAAGAATAACCTAGGATCAACAAGAAAATAATCTTTCCCCATGGTTTCCTATTGCAAGAAAAGATTCAGGAACACCTTCCCAAACATCAACTAATAGGCCAATCTATTCATGAACATATACCTAGATTAACATATACTTTCACATGGCTAATTTCCAACTAGGCATAATCATCATTCATGGCTTCAATGGAATATAAGAACATAAAAGCCTAAGCACCTTTGGTGTCATAACATATAACATGCTTCAAACATCCATAAATCTCATTAAACATGATGAACATATATTGATTCAAAAGAAGAATCCATCAGGCTTAATCATATATATATCAATCCTTATATCTTAACTCCATCTTCATCCACTTGCATACACTCAATCTCCCATTCATATTAAACCTTCCTATCAACATCTAAGAGATATGAATTCAAAAATTAAAAGGAAGATTTAAGAAGAAATACTTGACAGTCAATCACTTGATGAAGACTAGTGAAGGTCCACGCGTTTGAGAGCCTTTAGTGGTCCAAAGGAAAAACAGCCATGGTTAATCAACCATTTTGGCTGAGAGAGAGAGAAAGAGAGATAGAGAGTATTAGAATGGAATTAAAAATCGAATAGAAGAGGAAGAACAAGAAGGTTGTTCTTGTTTTACCTTTTTGATGTTCTTGAGACCTTCAAGGAAAAAGCTGATTTTGATCCGTTCGAAAATTCTAGTTTGTGTGATTTTGTGTTATAAAGGCCAGAAATGAAGTCTAGGGATTAAGTATGAATGATCTAGAGTATTTGAGAGGGTTTGGAGGTGTTTAGGATAGGTTTAGGCTTGAAGAGGTGTAGTGTGTGTTCTTGGTGTTTGAGAGAGTTTGAGAGAAGAAGGACTTGCAAAAATTTTGGAAAAGCTATTGGCCGAATGGCCTAGAGTAGATAGGAGTTTCGGTTTTCAGCTAGAAGGAGAGAGAGTGATAAGTTTTTTTTTGAAATTCAAATGGAGGAAAATGAGGAGTTGTTTGAGGTAGAAGATTAGCTAATGGTAATTGATCATGGACGGTTTCCTTACTCCTCAATGGTGTTGGCTGGACACTCCAGGTTTAATACAAAGAATGGAGGCTGTTCAGGTTTTATTGCTGGCCGAAAATGGCTTATGATGGTAGAGAAATTTCTGGTTAGTTACTTGCTACAAGAGTGCTTTAATGGTGCAAGAAAAATCTGGAATTATTTGAAGTTCAAATGAGTTTTGGATAGAGTGATCCTAGAAGCTTTTTGGGGTGTGATCATGGAGTCCAAGTACTCAAGGTAAGTGTGGAGGTCAATGGTGTTCAGTCCATGGCTGGACAAGGTCCAATTTTCAGAGGTTTGAAGGGTGTTTTTTGGCCTTGATCTGGGAATTTTCTGGTTTTCATTGTCCAAGAGTTTCGAATGATGATGATTTTTCTGGTGCAGAATTTTTTGCATTTCCTTGGCCCGATTTGCAGCTAGTCTGTGAGGGTGTTTGAAGGTCTTTTAAGGGTGGTTTTCCAGCCTTCTTTCTGGAGAAAAATAGAGGATGTTCCAGCTGAATTGATGTAAAAAAGATAGCTTCAATTCCAGCTTCAAAGCAGCGAATTGCTGGAGGATTTTTTTTTTTTTTCTGGTTTTGCATAGTTTGTGCAGTTCGAAAAATGCAAAGATTTTTCAGCCTTCAAGCTCACATGAAATGACCCTTTTTCTGGCAGCAAATGGGGTAGGATTGTTGGCTGAAATATTTGAAAGCCATTCTACAAAAATTCTGAAAAATTTCTAGATTTTCTTTTACTAAGAACATGAACAAAATGAAGGTAGGATTGAAGGTATAACCATGGTGATTTATTTCTCTTAGGAACCTATCCTAATTCCTCTCCTATTTTTTGCCATTCCCCTATCCCTCAAGACTGATTTTCAAATTTCAAGGCTAAAGAATTATCACAAAATTTTTTGGAATTAAAAGAAGAGATTAATAGCTAGATTATGGATAATTTAAATTATGAAGATGTTAGGACAAAGCTAGAGATAATAAAGGAACAAGAATTCGTCTAGAATTATTTTTAGGACATGGTCACATGATTAAGACATTCTCTTCATGTCTCCCTTAAGACAACATTCCTATCCTTAAGGAATGTAAGAAAAACAAAAATTCAAACATAACTAAGATAATCATGAATAAAACTTAAGTGATGGGATTTGAACTCATGACCTTAGAGATTAATTCATAAAGCTCTAACTACTTAACCACACTAACTCTTGTTCTTATTTTCTCACCCAAATATTCTTCTTATCTAAACCTCAAGCCATCTTCCTATTTTGACCTCAAGAAAAATTACCATTTTACCCTTCCTACCCGAAAAGCATAAATAAGCCATTTAACCTATACCCCACAATCCTAAAGCACATAAAATCATTCAAAAAATATATTTTTATGTAGAATGATATGATATGCATCCCAACCCCCTTACCCTAAGGTTAGCTTTAGGTGGAGTTTCACAGTCTAAGTAGTAAACGAGGGAAATTCTCACCATTTTTTTTCTTGGGAATTCATAGCCTCAAGTGAATGGATTTCTTTTTAGTCCTCGTATTGGCCCCCTTAATTTCTTGTTTTTCTCTTTTTTTTTCTTTTATTTTTCCTTCAACCTTTAAGATAGCCTCAAAAGAGTGCACCGAACAATATTTTCTACTTCTCTCTGTATTAACCCCCATTTCAGTAGGAATCTCTCTTTTTTTTTTACATTCTATTCATCAATTTTTTTTTTCAAGGCTTCTTTTCTTCTTCTTTTTTTCTTCTCTCATGATTTTCACTCTAGTCCCTATTTATGTAACACTCCGCTACCTAGGCCCAATAGGGCCGGGAATGTCCCCCCGTCTATAGGACAAGGGGTCTTTATAATTCGGTTACATAAATAAAATAAAAGAAATACTCTACAATTAAACTTATTACAACCCAAAAATACACGAATAAATCCAAAAAAATTATTTGCTACAATATCTCAAAACATCACATAAGGGAAATAATAAAGAGTTTTCAGAATCATAGGCAACAATCTAGCTAATGACCTCCACAGCAGGACCGTCCTGAAAACATAGCATCAAAGGTGGTGAGATAAAAATTTCAGTAAGCCCATGTGTGCTTTGAGTGTTCCAGGAAAAACAGTTCATGTATGCAAGTTGTAAAAATTTCATTCAAGAAAGTGCTGGCAAGCATTAAATAAATGTTAAAATAAAGAGTGGTGATTTGCTTTTCAAACCATACATATACACAATAAATTCAACCACTCAAAGAGGTAGCCATATGTTACCACATATTGGGCCCCATAACCATATAACGGTCAGAATGCCACACGTTGTGCATGCTGACA
Organism: Voacanga thouarsii; assembly: GCA_026120185.1. NCBI lineage: Eukaryota > Viridiplantae > Streptophyta > Magnoliopsida > Gentianales > Apocynaceae > Voacanga > Voacanga thouarsii. The sequence continues at coordinate 2,074,650 of JANUWF010001088.1, read as the reverse complement.
AGGGTAGGTGTATGGCCTACCGGGTGAGATTCTCCTCCATCTCTACACCCAAACTTACCGGTTGTCCACTCCGAAAACACACAATCCACATGACTGAAACTTGCTAGCTTGGACTGGCATGACCCACCGGACTGACATCCTATCTGGGAAGGACTCACCCCTAGAGATGGCCACCTATTGAGAGACTTACCTAACCCTTCAAAGGCTAGTCCTAGTGGTCTACCTTTATTGAGTACTCAACGTTACTTGTCCCACTTGGGAGAAAATTGATCATACATTGATTTACTTGGAAATAGCAATTAAAGGTTCCTAAAATTCTTGTCAAAGTTGGATTTTAGAAAGAGTTTAGCATTTTGTGTAAAACCATTTGTTTAATTTTCCAATGATTTACTTGACTGAAATAAAAACGAAAACAGTCATTAATTACCTTTACAAAATGAATGTCCATGCACATCGCATTTGGCTTGCCACAATAATTTTTTGTCTCCACATAATTCCATGCAGGAGCTTACCTGATCCTTTACTTGCTTGAAACTCAAAAATCCTCCAAGACTGACCTAACCCCGCTTGGGATAAACACAAGGTATAAGATTATACTTGAGCTATACTTGCTTACATAAATAATTCCTAGTTCAACTAATTACAATTATAACCTTAATGTCCTAAACTTAAAGGCTAGATGATAAAGAATTTTATAAAATAGATCTAGTTTGATAAATTAAAATAACTATGGGTTCTAAAATAATTACTAATAAGTTATAGGTTCAAATAATAAATCTTGAGTGTTATTATTGATAAATAAAATAGTGTTTGAATATTGAATAATACTAAGTCCTAAATAATATTAATAAATGGTAATTTTTAAATAGTATTATTATAAATAATTAATATTTAATAGATAATAAATAATCAGTAATAAATAAAATTAACAATAAATGAATTATATTAAATTTTTTATTATTAGATAACAAATAAAATTTAATATAAATAAAATTTATGAATAAAGGTAAGAGTTTAAACTATGGTCGGCAAGGTCATTAATATTTTATTTTTTTTATTAATGATTATATAAAAGACCTTATTTATTATTACACACACACATGCACGCACGCGCGTGCACATACACACACACACACACACACACACATACACATATTATTTTTAATAAAAGTTATTATTTATTTGACTAATAAAATATCAATATTTCATTTAATATTCCAATTCCAAAACTTCCTAGGAATTTTGAAATCTTTAGAGAAAAAATATAGTAATAATTTTAATTAAGGTAATAAAATTTGTTACTAAAAATAACCTAGGATTAACAAGAAAATAATCATGATTTTCCTATTGCTAAACAAGATTCATGAACACATTCTCCAATATCAAACAATAAACTAATCCATTCATGAACATAGGCTTAAATCCACACACACTATCATATGGCCAAATCTCTACTAGACATAATTATAATCATGGCTTCAATGGAAATAAGAACATAAAAATCCTATTCACCAAAGGTGTCATAACATCTAACATGCTTTAAACACCCACAATTTTCTTAAGACATGATGAACCTACATTGATTCTCAAGAAAATCCATATAGCTTAATCATACACAACCATTCTCACGTCATAATCCCAACCCCTTCATTCACATGCATACACTCAATCCCCCATTCATATTCTATTCTTCCTATCAACATCTAAGAGACATGAATGCAAAATTAAAAATGAGGATTAAGGAGAAATACTTGATTGACGATTACTTCGATGAAGACTTAAGAAGGTCCACGCGATTGAGAGTCTTGAGTTGTCCAAGAGAGGAGAAGAACATCCATGGTTGTTGATCAACCATTTCGAGAGAGAGAGAGAGAGAGAGAGCATTAGCATGATATATTGCAGGTTGAATGGAAGAAGATGAACAAATGAGTTGTTCTTGGTTACCTTGATGATGTTCTTGAAACTTCAAAAAAAAAAAAAAAAATGGTTTTGATCCGAATGCAAATTTGTGTTTTCGAGATTTGGTGGGAATTGAGGAGCGGTTTTCAGCTTAGAGAGGAAGAGGACAATCTGACTTGTTTGAAATTCAAATGGAGGGAATTGAGGAGTGGTTTGAGGTATAGGATATGTTAATAGTGGTTGATTGATGGAGGTTTCTTGGAGCTGCAATGGAGCCGATTGGACTGGTTTGTTTTGCTGAAATGAATGAAGATTGATATGGCTTTAAGGCTGGCCAAAATTTAGAGCTTGATGGAAGAGGGATTTTTGGTTATATAGCTTAATACAAGGGTGTTTTCAAAGAGCAAAATGCTGGAAATTTTTGAAGTTCAAATGTAGTTTGAATGGAGTGATCTTAGGAGATATTTGAGGTGTGGTTATGGAGTCCAAGTGTTCAAGGTAAGTGGAGAGGTTAATGGTGTTCAGTTTATGGCTGAACAAGGTTCATTTTACAGAGGTTTGAGGGTGGTTTCTTCAGTCTAGGCCTAAGGGAACAAAGCTGGGAATTTTCTGGTTTCATGGTGTTCAAGGCTTCGAATGGTTTGCTGAATTTCTATGCAGTATTTTTACAATTCTTCAGCCCAATTTGCAGAGGATTTGAAGAGGTATTTGAGGGTCTTTTAAAGTTGGTTTTTAGCCTTCTTTCTGGAGGAAAAGCAAAGGAGTTTTTCTGGTTTGATGACAGAAGAAAACAGCTTCGTTTCCAGGTTGAATGACAGCGAAACTGCCCAGAATTTTTTCCTGGTTTGTACAGTCCGAATTTGCACTGAAATTTCAGTCTTCAAGCTGTATGAATTGGTCATTTTCCTGGCAGTAAACGAGCAAGAAAGCTGGCTGAGTTTTTCGAAAGTTAGGTTGCTCAAAAATCTGGAAAATTTCCAGGTTTCCTTCATCAAGAATATGAACATTATAAAGATGAGTTTGAAGGTTCAACCATAGTGATTAATTTCCCTTAGGAAACCTTCCTAACTTTTCTCCTATTTTCAGTCAATCCTCGACCTTCTAAGATCAAATTTTGAATTTCAAAGCCAAGGAATCCTCACAGAATTTTCTGGAATTAAAAGATGAATTTTGATGAATTTTGAACAAATTAAATTGTGAAGATATTAGGACAAGCTAGAGGTAATAAAAGGACAAGAATTCCTCTAGAATTCTTTTTTAGGACATGATGATAGGATTAAGACATTTTCTTCATGTCTCTCCTAGGACAACATTCCTATCTTTATGGAATGTAAGAAAACAAAAATTCAAACTTAACTAAGATAATCATGAATAAAACTTAAGTGATGGAATTTGAACTCATGACCTTAGAGATTAATTCCCAAAGCTCTAATCACTTAACCAAACTAACTCTTGTTCTTATTTTCTCACCCAAATATTCTTCTTATTTAATCCTTAAGCTATCTTCCTATTTTGTCCTCAAGCAAAATTACTATTTTACTCTTCCTACTCAATAAGCATAACTAAACCTTTTAACCTATAAATCATAATTCTAAAGCACATAAAATCATTCATTCATGCAAAATAATATGATATGCATCTCGACCCCTTTATTCTAGGGTTGGCTTTAGGCGGGGTTTCACAATTTACTTAAACTTAGAACAAGGACTAGTTTAGAACACCGTAGAACATAAATCAACCAAAATTCCCTTCTTATATTTCGTCACAAAAATCAACATCAATCCTCAAGAAACAAAATGTCAAAGCATCTACTAAAATATAAACAAGGTTAATTTAAATTCTCAAGACTTAGTCTATATCACACCAAATATATAAGTTTACACAAAATCGAACTCAACCAAATAAGTCTAAAACCAAATTCTTATACCAAAAGAAAAACAATAATAGTCAAAATTTGAGAAATTGTAGCTCATAGTTTACTCAAAAGTTTCAAAAATTTCCAATGTCAAATTCAAAAATTTTAAAAATTTTGAATCATTGAAATTAGCTTAAAAGTTCAAGAAACACCAAGAAAATTGATAAAAACTTGGACAAAGAATATCTCCAAACTACTCTACCACACTTAAATTGGACAATGTTCTCATTCACAAAAAAATAACACAATAAAACATCTCCAAATAGACCAAAAATAATAAAAAGGGTCGAAAGCTAAGCAATACTCCCCAAGTCCAATAATCTCCCAAAAGAAGTAATAGCTTGGAAGGAAGAGTAGAGTTGGTTCCAAGAAGACTTTATTCAATCTTGCAACATAAAACATAAAGAAAAGCACAATGAAAATAATAACATAAAAGAAATAAATCAAATAACTTAATAAAAATCCTAACAAAGTAGATAAAAAAAAAAAAATTCTCCCCCCCCCTACACTTAAGCTAGAAAGTATTTTCCTTATGGGGGAAAGGGAAAGACACCTAATTACTAAAGATTGAGCTAGACTGAACAAAACAAGACAATGACATAAAGCTTAAATAAACCTAATCTAAATAAAACTGAAACAAAGATACAAATTGTTTCCACTCACCATACTTTCTCGTCATCCCTTTGTAAAAGACATGAATGCTTAATGCACATAGTAGGAATGATGAATATAAAAAGAAAGGAGGTTTTTGAAAAAGTAATGTTCATGAAAACATTTTTTATCAGCAATGTAAAACATATAAACCTCATTCTCTAATATCCCTTTAGATGCACAAATATATTTTTTTTCAACATATGAATGCACATGGTATCTAAAGGATGCATCAATCTTGAAATCACCATTTTTCCCTTCAAAAGAATTTTCACGACTAAAATTCCACTTTAAACCTAATATTTGAGTTCCTAAAGATGAGATCAAGAAATCTTTACTTTCTAATGCATCTACAATTACCAAGTTGCCTCTATGTAAATGAGGTGAAGGGTAAAATTTTGTCAACATCTTCCAAGAATTTCTTATGATGCATCATGGAAAAATCCAACTCCTTGAGGTATGTTAACTCCATATATCGTTATGGGAAACTTTGCTCTCCAAGAATTGAGAGGTACCTATAAAATCATATTACAAAAAGAAATTAGGAGAATTAGTAGATAAAGTAGAATCGAATACTTCTCTTTCCGTATTGTGCAATTGTTCCTCATAGCCTTTTTGTTCCTCATAGCCTTTCTCTTCTCATTGGGGATTTTCTTTTCAAATATATAGGTCTTGGTACTCGAGGGGCATAGTTGTTCTCCAATTTGAGACACAGAAGGCTTAAAAGTCATCGTTTTAGCTTTTTGGGATAAGGCTAGTGCCGCCTCAAGTATCCCAACTAGTGCTGATTGCTTACGGTATGGGATCCCCTATTTTTCTGTGATTTTCAATTCCCTATTGCAGATCTCATCAATCAACTTTACTAGTTGTGTTCTTTTAGAGCTTATTCATTGGGATGATTCTTCGTACCCTTTAATCGAAGTCTTTGCATTGTTAACAAAGGAATTTATTAATACTTCAAGTGACGTCTCACTTAAACCATCAACGTCGTTTTGCAAATTTGCCAATCTATCATCATTATAGCTCCTTTGATTTTGCTCCCATAGCCATGTACTTGCTCATGAATAACCTACCATGGTGAGCTTTTTTTTTTTTTTTTTAAACTTACAACACAAAAGGAAAGTTAGTAATCAAGAAACATCTCAAAGATACAAGAATACAAAACTCAATAAGATACATACAAAAACAAAGAAAAGTTAGTAGAATTTTTAGATACAACAATGGCTAAATCAACAAGAGTCTTGTGTTTTCGATAGTGCCCATCCCTGGCAACGGCGCCAAAAACTTAATGCGTGTTTTTTAGTATTAGAAAAATTAACAACAAGGGGCCACAATTAATCAAAGTTTAATAAAAATGCTAACCACTAAAACCACACATATGGGCAAATATACCCATTATATAGTATATGGAATAACAAGTACTGAATTCACAAGAACTTAGACTCTCACCTTACTTTACCTAAAACTTTATTGTTTAGCCAATAAAATAAAGAAATAAAAGTAAATAAAATACTAACCTAATATACTAGAGAATAGATCAAATTCTCACAAAAAAGTCACAAGGATAATCAAGGAGTGAGAATAAGGAGAAAAGATATGTAAATAAATAAAAATCCTTGAAGACATAACATTGATTAATTAGCAATTATCGTAATTAATTTTCATCTTGGTACCATGAAGCAATAAAATATAGACTCCACTTCTTTCCCAATCTATAAAATCACTATCTTCTAGTCAATTTAGCATATTTCCCAATCAAACCAAAGCAACTAAAAAATGCATGAAACTCATTCCTCATATACAATGTCCCTATTCTCTGGGCGTTATAAACATGAAATTAGCTAATGACCCTATGTTGTAGGAGAAATCAACTAATCTTTGAGTACTTAAGTTCAATTCTTAACCTTCTTTGCCAATCTAGTTAAGATAACAATTATAGAATTAATTAAATTGAACTCAATTCCAACTTCATTTCCCAAGTCCATTAGAAAGGAAATTCAACTTCATCAATCCACCAAAGAAAAATAAGTAATCAAATACCAAGAACAACAATTAATTGATCAAAGAACTAAAATTAATACAAAATTATGAATCCAAAAATATTTTTCAAATACAATTAAAATAATTAAAACTCATATTACTAATAAATTACAAAGAAAAGAAAAAGAAACCAATAATAGAGAAGTAATCCTTCTTGAACAACCTCTTTTCCTTCTCCAAGAGTCTTCTTGATCCTCATAAATCTTGGTGTTTCTCTAGGAGTTTCCTATGGGTTTGCAAGTTCTAAAGGTGAAAACTAATTTATTAGGCTTTATTCTCTTATATTTATAAGGGTTTAGATTGTCAAAAAGTTCCTACAGGAGTCCTAATTTGTGTCCAATTCAAATTCCAAAATATTTGTTTTGCAACTTCTAAATTCTGATATTAAAAGGAATCTCCACCGCCACTGAACAGTCAAGAGTCGCCGCCAGTTAATATCGACTGGCTGACGTTGATTCTTCTCTGGAAATCTGGATTTGCTCTGTTTATCCTCTATTTCTTAATTTTCCTTCTAGCGTTGGGTTGGTGTCGGACAGCTTCCCTTAAGCAAGCGCCGAGTCTATGCTAAAATGCCTCACTTTTGCTCAAATTTCATCAATTGCTGTATGAAAACTCAGAACAACCTTTCCACAAGCAAAATATCGAATAGGAATGGAATTGGCTAGTTATTGTAGCAAAAACATCAGAAAATGACATCAAATAACTAGAAAATATAGGTAAATTTAGGTCTCATCTCATTCCCTCACACTTAAGCTTTACATGTCCTCAAGCAAACAAAACGAAACACACCAAGCAAATAGCTCATGAACAAGAAGATTTTAGTGAACATGGCAATTATAGTAAAGATATTATCCTTCTTGTAGTTTAAGAATTCAATCTAATACTTATTCAACCAAGCCAATTTCATGTAAACTTATGAATTAAAATAGATATCACCAAGGCTATTGAAGTTGAGTTAAACAAGTTTATATTTATTCAATGTGTTTCACCCCATTCTTTAAGTCATGAATGCAAATAGTGTGATTCATATAAGTTAGGGATAATAATCAACTCAAATTCCATGACTTCCAAACTACTACAGTCTAAGTAGCAAATGAGGGAAATTCTCACCATTTTTTTTCTTACAAATTCATGTCCTCAAGTGAATGGATTTCTCTTTAGTCCTCGTATTAGCCCCTATAATTTCTTATTTTTGTCTTATTTTTATCTTTTCCTTCTTTTATTTTTCCTTCTACCTTTAGGATATCCTCAAAAGAGTGCATAGAACAATACTTGATACATCTCTCTGTATTTACCCCCTTTTCAGCAGGAATCTCTCTTCTTTTTACATTCTATTCATCAACTTTTTTTTCAAGGCTTCTTTTCTTCTTCTTTTTTTCTTCTCTCATGAATTTCACTCTAGCCCATATTTACTTAAACTCAAAACAAGGACTAGTTTAGAATACCATAGAGCAAATATCGACCAAAATTCCCTACTTATATTTCCTTACAAAAATCAACATCAATTCTCAAGAAACAAAATGTCACAACATCTACTAAAATGTAAACAAGGTTAATTCAAATTCTCAAGACTTAATCTATATCACACCAAATATATAATTTTACGCAAAACCAAACTTAACCAAATAAGTCTTAAACCAAATTCTTATACCAAAAGAAAAACAATAACAATACCAGAATAGTCAAAATTTGAGAAATTGTAGTTCATAGTTTACTCAAAAGTTTCAAAATTTTCCAATGTCAAATTCAAAATTTTTTAATTGAATCATTGAAATTAACTCAAAATTTCAAGAAACACTAAGAAAATTGATAAAAACTTAGACAAAAAATATCACAAAACCATTCTCCCACACTTTAACTGCACAATGTTCTCATTGGCAAAAAATTAACACAATAAAACATCTCCCAAGGGACCAAAAATAATCAAAAGGGTAGAAAGCAAAGCAATACTCCCCAAGTCCAATAAGCTCCTAAAGCATGTAATAACTTGGTAGGAAGAGTAGAGCTGGTTCCAAGAAGACTTTATTCAACCTTGCAACATAAAACATAAACAAAAGCACAATGAAAATAATAATGTAAAAGAAATAAATCAAATAACTTAATAAAAATTCTAACAAAGTAAATGAAGAAAAATTCTCCCTCTCCCACACTTAAGCGAGAAAGTATTTTTCTTATAGGGGAAAGGGAAAAACACCTAATAACTAAAGACTAAGCTGGACTGAACAAGACAAGACAATGAAATAAAGCTCAAATAAACCTAATCTAAGTAAAACTGAAACAAAGATACAAATTGTTTCCACTCATTATACTTTCTCATCATCCCTTTATAAAAGACATGAATGCTTAATGCATACAGTAGGAATGATTAATATAAAAAGAAATGAGGTTTTTGAAAATGGTAATGTTCATGAAAACATTTTTCTTAGTAATGCAAAACATATAAACCTCATTCTGTAACATCCCTTTCGACACACAAATATTTTTTTCAATATATGAATGCACAGGGTATCTAAAGAATGCATTAATCTTGAAATCACCATTTTTCCCATCAAAAGAATTTTCACGATTAAAATTTCCCTTTAAACCTAGTATTTGAGTTCCTAAAGATGAGATCAAGAAATCTTTGCTTTCTAATGCATCTACAAATACCAAGATGCATCCCTTTTAATGGGGTGAAGGGTAAAATTTTGTCAACATCCTCCAAGGGTTTTTTATAATGTATCATGGAAAAATCCAACTCCTTGAGGTATGTTGACTCCATATATCATTATGGGCAACATTGCTCTCCAAGAATTGAGAGATACCTATAAAATCATATGACAAAAAGAAATTAGGAGAATTAGCATATAAAGTAGAATCGAATACTTCTCTTTCCATATTGTGCGATTGTTCCTCATAGCCTTTCTCTTCTCATTGGGGATTTTCTTTTTCAAATATATGGGTCTTGGCACTCAAGGGGCATAGTTGTTCTCTAATTTGAGCCACATAAGGCTTGAAAGTCATCATTTCAGCTTTTTCCGATAAGGCCAGTGCTGCCTCAAGTATCCCAACTAGCGTCGGTTGCTTAATGTATGACATCCCCTATTTTTTGTGATTTTCAATTCCCTATTGTATATCTCATTAACGAACTTTACTAGTTGTGTTCTTTTAGAGCTTATTCGTTGGGATGATACTTCGTACCCTTTAATCGAAGTTTTTGCATTGTTAGCAATGGAATTTATTAATGCTTCAAGTGACATCTCACTCAAACCATCAACATCATTTTGCAATTGTGCCAATCTATCATCATTATAGCTCCTTTGATTTTGCTCCCATAGGCACATACTTGCTCATGAATAACCTGTCATGATGAGTTTTTTTTTTTTAAACTCACAAAACAAAAGAAAAGTTTGTAATCAAGAAACATCTCAAAGATACAAAAATACAAAACTCAAGAAGTACAAAAATGGAGAAAAGTTAGTAGAATTTATAGATACAACAATAGCTAAATCAACAAGACTCGAGTGTTTTCGATAGTGCCCATCCCTGGCAATAGCGCTAAAAACTTGATGCGTGTATTTTATTGTTAGAAAAATTAAAAACAAGTGGCCACAATTAATCAAGGTTTAATAAAAATGCAAACCACTAAAACCACACATATGGGTAAATATACCCATTATATAGTATAGGGAATAGTAAGTATCGAATCTATAGGAACTTAGACTCCTACCTTACTTTATCCAAATCTTTATTGTTTAGCCAATAAAATAAAGAAATAAAAGTAAATAAGCTACTAACCTAATATACTAGAGAATAGATCAAATTCTCACAAGAAAAGTCACAAGGAAAATCAAGTAGTGAGAATAAAGAGAAAATATATGTAAATAAATAGAAATCCTTGAAGACATAACAATGATTAATAAAAAATTATCACAATTAATTATCATCCTGGTACCATGAAAGAATAAAATATAGACTCTACTTCTTTTCTAATCTTTGGAATCACTATCTTCTTATCTATTTAGCATATTTCCCAATCAAACCAAAGCAACCAAAAAAAATGCATGAAACTCATTCCTCATATACAATATCCCTATACTTTGGGCGATATAAATATGAAATTAGCTAATGACCCTTGTAGGAGAAATCAACCAATCTTTGATTACTTAAGTTCAAATCTTAACCTTCTTTACCAATCCAGTTAAGATAACAATTATAGAATTAATTAAATTAAACTCAATTCTAACTTCGTTTCCAAGTCATTTAGAAATAAAATTCAACTTCATCAATTCACCAAAGAAAAATAAGTAATCAAATACCAAGAACAACAATTATTTATCAATGAACTAAAATCAATACAAAATTATGAATCCAAAAATATTTTCTAAATACAATTAAAATAATTAAAACTCGTATTACTAATAAATTATAAAGAAGAGAAAAAGAAACCACTAATAGACAAGTAATTCTTCTTCTTCTTCCTTGAAACCTTCTTGATCAATCTCATTTCTTCTCCAAGAGTCTTATTGATCCTCCTAAGTCTTGGTGTTTCTCTAGGAGTTTCATATGGGTTTGCAAGTTCAAAAAGTAAAAATTGATTTAATAGGTGTTATTCTCTTATATTTATAGGAGTTTAGATTGTCAAAAAGTGCCTATAAGAGTCCAAATTCGTGTCCAATTCAGTTTCCAGAAGATCTGTATTGTAACTTCCAAATTCTGATATTAAACGGAATCTCTGCCTCCACTAAACAGTTAAGAACCAACGTCGGTTCACATCGACTGGGCCAGCACTGGTTCTTATATGGAAATCCAATGTTGCTTTACTTTTCCTCTACTTCTCGAATTCCTTCTAGTGGTGGGTTGGCGCCAGGCAGCTTCCCTCGAGCAAGCACTGGGTCTCTCCTGGAATGCTTTACTTTTGCTCAATTTCCATCAACTTCTATATGAAAACTTAGAACAACCTTTCCACAAGCAAATTATCAAATAGGAAGGGAATTGGCTAGTTATTGCATCAAAAGCATCAGAAAAAGACCTCAAATAGCTAGGAAAATATAGGTAAATTTAGGCCCCATCAATCACAAGCATAGAAACTATATTGTATGAGTTTGTCTTAACTAACTGGTCATACATATCTAGCATACAAGTATATTTGTCTTATTGTAGAACCTCATTTATAGTATATCAAAGTTCATGCTCCCAACTTTGTTAGACCACCAACTCTTAATCAAGTCATAGGATATTAGTCCATGCTGCAGTTGTAGTAGTATGATTTTTTGTTATTTTAGAACTTTGAGAAACTACTATTATGGGTCATGTTCTATATATACCAAATACACTTATACTATGAAGTGAGTGGGCTACTCACTGGCTAAAAATAAACCATTCTCCATTTGAAATTTATAGTATAATAACTATAAACCTAATGAGATTTACATTCTCATTATCTAGTTAAGAACTGCTTTTTATATGTTAAGTAACCTATGATCCATACCCTACTGTAAAAGACCTCCATTCACATAGATCATTTACTCAACCATAATAAGTTTTTTCCAACAAAATTGTGAAAAATAAATTAAAGTAAAATTACATAAATAAATTTGAGAATAACACTTTTATTTATTACATCAAATTTACATCAGACATATAGTTTGAGGGCATACATTCTAAAAGTATTTCCTTTATCTCTTAAATATTTGATAGATTTTATAAGTTTAGAATAGAGTAAAAATTTGCATAAGATACTATTGTGAGATTTGCATGATTTGAGCACATAGTAGTTTGAAAATTTGATGCATACTCATTACATTGGTGCGCTGTTAGTAGAATGGCCCCAAAATGACAAGTTGTCACAAACAGTAGAAGGGCTCCAAAGCCAGAATCAATGGCTCGTATGTATGAAGCTACTCAACTTTCAACCCTAAATAAGGAAGGAAACTTTGTGCCAGAACAAGAAATGGAATTAGAAGTACCCACGAAGATTATCTTGGGACAAGCCTTTAATATGATGATAGAAATATTATATACCCTATCGGAGAGAAGAACTCCAATGGAAGAAGATAGAGCACTTGAGAGGATCTTGAAATTCTAACCTCCCACCTTTATGGGAGAGGCTGAATAGGACCAGAATGTGAAGTAATAGATTGTGTAGATAGAGGACATATTCTTCACTCTATAGTTGTAACACCCCGCTACCTAGGCCCACCAGGGCCGGGGATGTCGCCCCGTCCAAAGGACAAGGGGTCTTTATAACTAGGTCACACAAATAAAATTACGGAATAAAAATAATACTTTAAATTAAAATTTATTACATCCCAAGAATAAATCCATAAATACCAAAAACAAATCCATAATAAAATTTATCCACTCTCATCTCCCCAAAGCATTACACAAAATAAATTATCAGCAGAAATCTTCCAAGGCAGACAATATCTAGCTACTCATCCCCACAGCAGGATCGACCTGAAATCATGGTAAAAATGGTGATGAGATAAAAATCTCAATAAGTCCGTATGTGCTTTGAGTGTCGAGTGAAAATAGTTCATGAATGCAAAGTATAAAATCTTTATAAGAGAATTACTGGCAAGCAATAAACATTAGTTAAAATCAAGAGTGGCGTTTTGGCTTCCATCCATACATAATTATTAAAATCAACCACTCAAAAGAAAGGATCATGAGTTACCACACGTTGGGCCCCATAACCGGTCAGAATGCCGACACTTTGTGCAGACTGATAGAAAAGGGCAGGTGATCGGCATACCGGGCAAAAAACTCCTCATTCTCTATACCCAAACAACAACCAGGTGTCCATTCCAGTAAAACACAGTCACTTGACTGAAATAAAAATTGCTAGCTCAGACCGGCACGACCTACTGGACTGATATCTTATCCGAGAAGGACTCACCCCTCAGAGGTGGCCACCTATGAGAGACTCACCCTAACCCTTCAAAGACTAGTCCTAGTAGTCCACCCTTATTAAGTACTCAACAAACATATCCCACTTGGAAAAAATGAACAAAACACAGTTTCATATGAAAATGGCAATTAAGGGTTTCCAAAGTCTTTGTCAAAATTAGTTTTAGAAAGAATTTTGAGTTTGAGTAAATCTGCTTATTGATTTTCAAATAAATCATTTGACTAAAATAAGGAAGAAGTCAATCCTCAATTGCCTTTACAGAATGAGTGTCCATGCACTCTACATTTGGCTTGCCATAATAAATAGTTTTACATCAATCAGGTTTTATGCAGGAGCTTACTTGATCCTTAACTCGAGATAAAGTAAAGATCTTCGATCGCTGACCCAACCCCGCCTGGGGTAAATATAAATCACAATCAATTTCAAGCCAAGATCCAATTTCACAAATAAAACTAGCTCAACTCACTACTACTACGATCCTAGTGTCCCAAGCTTTAAGGCCAAATAATAAATAAAAAGGGTTTATAAGCTAAGTTTAATTTGATATTTAAAATAATTAGAGTTTTGGGAAATTAGTACTAATAAGTTGAAGGTTTAAATCTTGCTAAGAAAGATTTAGAGTTTATTTGATGAAGAGTCCTAGGTGGTATTAGGTAAAATAATGATTTATTAATAATTAATTGTTTGAAAATAATTGCTAACAAAAATTAGTTGAAAATAAATTTTAATGGGTCTTGATTGAAAGCTAATAAATAAATTTTAATAGGTTTTGATTAAAAGAAAGATAATAAATTTTAATGATATTTATGAATATAAGACTTACAAAATTAATATTTTTACTTATTATGATTATTGTCATAAAAGGCTTTATTTGATATTATCATTTTATATAATATCTATATATATATATATATATTATTTTCTAATAAAGCTATTATTTATTTGACTAAAATATCCTTATTATATATATAATAATCCAAATCTACCCTTCCTAGGGTTTTTCGAAATTACTAGCAAAATTCATAATATTAAACATTTTATTGAAGAAATAAAATTTAGCTTAGGAACAACTAGATCATGATCATAATTCTATTGCTAACCACAATCATGAACATATACACCCCTTCAATTCATCAAATCATCCAAATCATGCATATAAGCATAGATCTAAATTTACTAAGGCATGATCCAACCTCTACTAGCATAAACATAATCATAGCTTTAATGATCATACACGAATATAAATCCTATTCACCATAGGTGACATAATCTCTAGCATACTTGATCACAAAGACATGGAGACATGCATTAAACCCTAAAAACACCATAATATCATCCAAGATAAATCATCACATGCATCAACCCCAACTCCATCATATACACATATCCATTCATGCTTCGAATTCAACTCATCACAACAACACATACTTAAACCACAATCATAGCCTATCTCATTCTAACATCACTCTAGAGACATGAATCTAGAGTCTAAAAAGAGGGTTGAGGGGACTTACTTGATTGGTGAGTACCTTGAAGGAGTTTCGAATAGATCTCAACTAGATGCCTAGATTCGTCCAAGAGAGATGAAGAAAGCATGGCCATTAGTGAAGAGCCATTCGGCCAAGAAGGAGAGAGGTTCGGCAAAGAGAGAGAGAGAGAGAGAGAGAGAAAGAGAAGAAGAGAGTCCATTAGCATGATTATTCATATATATATATTCATTAGAGATCAAAGATTATAGAAGATGAAGTTGTTTGAACAAATCTACCTTGAAGGTGTTCTTGAGGCTTTACAAAATTTCTGATTTTTTATCCAAAAGAGCAAGTTGGATTTTGGAGTTTGATGTTAAAAATGTTAGGGATATGACCTAGAGTCAATTTGTACTTATACTATTGTCATTATATTTTATATATAATATGAGGTTTTTCTTTCCATAAATAGTGCATTTTATTTTGTGATCATCAAGTACGTGACTTGATAGTAAAACCCTACAATGAATACAATGACTATTCTAAAACTGTCCCTGATCGATTATTATTATTGGAACAATAATAAATTAAGATTAGTATGTTTGTAACTTGATGGCTATGTTTTACTGGTCATGGATATTTGTGATATCGAGTCAAAACATAAATAAATGTTAGAGAACATTGTATTGGACATGACCCACTGTGAGAGTACTTCATGGAACATGTCATAAGTACTTTCTAGTCATAATGATATTAAAAGTCCTTCGACCTAAATTCATCATAGTTTCCTACTTGATAAATTCTATATTTTGACGTTGTCTAAAGTTATCTTTAATTAGATAATAAATTGGACTACTATTGGATATAGAATAAATCAATGAGAGGAATATGAATGATAGTGAAGGAATTTGTCCCTCTCAATTATAGGAGAGATATCCATGGGCCCCTTGATAAGTTAGACTGTTAAAATGCATGTTCGTGTTCAAATATATCAATCTAAGATATTGATATCATTTGTTTGAATAGTCTACTATGAAATCAAGAAATAATTGTTAAACTTAATAAGGATGACATGCTCCGTGCCTTATGCTTAATCTGGATATCGTGTGACAAAAGGACTAAATATAAAATTATGGTTTGGTTCAAAGAGATCATCGATCTTCATTTAACCTGAATAGTTATAATGTTTTACTAGAAACCGCTTATAACTTGTGCGCCATTTAAATATGATTTGGGCACACTGCCAGTGTAATACCCCGCCCAAAACTACCTTTGACTATGGGAAAAAGTCATGCATTGCATAGTATTTTGCATTTTATGTGGTAGCTTAGAATTATTTTATTTGCATGGATGCATGTGAATTTTTCCATTGCTCTTGCATTTGAATTAATTGAGGTGAAATAGTGTGATGTTAAAGATTTGGTTATGGGAGGTTTGGTCGAAGATTTGGAAGGATGAGTATTGGGGTGGTAAGAACTCCTTCTAGGGAGAATTAGTATTGGAATTGATTTGGAATAGCGGGGAGGATGGTGATTTTTCCGTGGTGGCCCGAGTTCGAATCCTATCTCTTATGAATCCTATTTTCTCTTCTTGAAGATTCTTTTCCTTAGAGTTTCCATGTCTTGGCCGAAAAAGATATAGCAATCTAGAGAAATTTTAGTGCCATTACTCCAACGAAATAAGTCTCTATATTTATTTCCTAAATTCAAGGACATTGATGTGAATAAAGTTCACTTTTAATTTTCAGCTTTTATTCCTTAGGATTTTCGAAAAAACCCTAGCTAATAATTAAAATTTCAACTTGATTTTAGCTTAATAGATGTTGCCATGGATAGTTGGAATTAATGAGTCATTTTCCTAGTAGGAAACCTCGTTGATTTTAACCCTAGAATGTTAGCTAAAAATCTGAAAAAATTTCCTGCAAGTGCCGCCACTTCTTGGAGGAATTTTAGCTTAATCCAAACTCTTCTAGGACTAGAGGAAATCTTATCCAAATCCTTGATAAAACCAGATTTTATTCAATCCTAAGTCAACTAGGATTAGAATCCCTTTTCCTAGCTGAATTTCAGCGGCTTTGTGCAAGCACAAGCTACACAAAATTCTTGCACTCCTAATTGCAATCAAACTCTTCAAACCCTAGCTCAAATTACCTAGAACAACCTCCACCAAATCAAATTACTCTAGTAACACAAAATTAGATTTTTCTTCACCAAAAATTCTAGAATTTTCGTCCAGCTTATGCCCAGAATTTTCGACAGCTTTGCACTCCAAAACCTACCAAAACTCTTTGTTGAATAAGCCAAATTCTAGCACCTAAAAACCACACTATTCTACTCTGGAATTTCGTCAAAAATAGCAGCCAAAATAGTCCAAAAATCGTCACTCTTGCACAGAATTTTCGCACAGCACTTGCACAGAATTTTCAGTCACCAAAACTCACACAAACTCTCTCTTATTTTGGCCAAAAAAACCTGAACACACTCAACCCTTCTCTTAAGCATTATTTCGGCTAGCCTAGGGAGCAATTTCAGAACACTTTTCTCTTCTTAATCCCTCTTAAATTTGGCCAGCATCAAAGGTACAGCAAGCTGCAAATTTTTGCCCTTGCTGTCCAAGAAACCTAAAGCCATTAGGAGTCCTTCTTAGCACCACCATCTAACCCTAAATCAAAATTCTCTAAACCTAAACCACAGTAGCCGACACTCCCTCCTTACCACACGAAAATTCTAGCAAATTCTCTCTGCAAATTCTCGAAAAACTCAAAAACTATTCTAAGCAAAAATCGAACACACCTTAAGGTAAGCAAAAATCCTCTCAACCTCTTGATGCCGTTTTCTCTAATGATTCTTTTCTCCTTATTCTTCCCTTAAATCACACCACATAGAGGCTAATTTCATCTTCTTCTTTAATTTTCGGTCAAGAGAAGCAAAAGAGGTAGCTTTTCTTTTCTTTTCAAGTGAACTCGGGACGATCACCATAGGAGCATCGGGACCTTATTACCCGGTTATTGCAAGGTAAGGGAATACCCACCCTTGATGCCGAAAGTAAGGTTTAATGATGTCTATTAGTTGGATGAGCATATGGTCATGGTATATGATCTTTGGGGATTGGATAGTTTACTTCGATTTAAATAGAGGATTGCGAATTGTTGTGAAAATAAATGAGATTAGAGC
Source organism: Voacanga thouarsii (assembly GCA_026120185.1). NCBI lineage: Eukaryota > Viridiplantae > Streptophyta > Magnoliopsida > Gentianales > Apocynaceae > Voacanga > Voacanga thouarsii. Next base: position 2,056,614 of record JANUWF010001088.1, on the reverse strand, counting down.
ATGTTTGAATTAAATGAGACCCTAATCATGATATTATATGGTGTAGATCAGGAGGATAATTGAGGAAAGCAAGCTGTGATTTTATCTCATTTATCTGAGGCATATCAAGTAAGTCCTTGCATAAACTCTTTTGTTAAATGTTGTGATGGTAAGTCCTTGGATAAACTATTTTGTTAAATGTTGTGATGGCAAGTCTTTGTTGTGAAGCTTTGTATAGCTATTGTTGAACTATGATTATTTGGATTGTGAACGTGGATGATTATTCTTTAAACAGTTTTGTCAAACTAATGATTTTATCAAGAAAACTATTCTTTCCTAAATTTTTAGAAAACTCTTTTAGAGAAAAATCACGTTGTACAAAGCCAATGTGTGGAGATATTTTGAATCAGGAATTGACAGATATGTTCGTAGAGTACTCAATAAGGGTAGGCTAACAATACTAGTCTTGGAGGGCTAGCGTAAGTCTTCTGGTAGGAGGCCACCTCCAGAAAATGAACTCTGCTTGAAAAGGCGACAGTGTTGTTGGTCAGGCCAGTCCGAGCTAGCATTTGTACCTGGTATGGTATTATTTATATTCCCGGCATGGACACTCGGATGGTTTTGTTAGGTGTAGAGATGGAGAAGTATCTCACCCGGTGAGCTGTACACTCACCTTGATCAGAACGCCCAACGTGTGGTAATCTGGTCCGGACAAGGTGCACAAAGTGTGGTGCCTTGGCCATTTTGTTCTCATGGAGCCCAACGTGTGGTGACATGACTGTTTATTCGAGTGGAGGATTTATTTTGTACAAAGTGTGACAATGAGAAAAACCCACTCCTTGTGAAAAGAGATTGTTTATGACTTGCCAAATTATTTCTACAAATGTTTTACACTTTGCATACATGTACTATTCAAAACACCATGTGCACACACAGGACTTACTGAGATTTATTCTCACACGGTTTTACATCATGTTTTCAGGAGATAGATTGTGCTGAGTCAGCAGGGCTTTGACAGTAGAGGCTTTTGCTATTTTTCCTATGCTGTTCTAGGAGACTTTTGTCGTTTACACTTCTAAATAATATTTCTTTTATTTCGTATTGCTCCAATTTGAGCCTGATGTAATAAGTGTATTTCTTCATTTATATTGCCTTTATATTTTATACCTCGTTTTAAAGACCCCTTGTCCTACGGGACGGGGCGACATCCCGCCCTTTTAGGGTACGTAGTCGTGGGATGTTACAGTCAGTGTTAAATGAACCTATAGGGTCACACAATAAGCGAACTTGTTAGGTTATTTTTCTGGTAACCAGATTTGATGAATTTGGAAATATGTCTAAGTTAATCGAACTTAGAAAATTTACCAGATACAATGAATTTGGAAATATGTCCACATTCGATGTATCTGGATAATGTCCAGATTATAAGAATCTGACTCGATAAATTAATTGTTTAAATAACCAAGATAATGGCAGAATCTTATCATATCAGTTTTAATTTAATTTAAATTTAAATTAAAATATGATAAGATATTATTAGGGTTGGACTCTAAAAGGTTTCGGGGTTTTTAAGAAAACCCTAGCCGTCTTTTCAAGAGTCTAATTCTGTTGAGAACATTCATGCCATTCTCTACCAGAAAAAAAAACTCTTTCAAACCCTAGGCGCTAGCACTCCCCGGGTGACGGGTGAGTTCACGGTGTGTATTCGATAGAGGACGTTTGCGCACTGCAGCGTCTAGTGATCATTCGGGTTGCACGTGCAGCAGCACCATCGAAATTGAAGGATATCGATTTCACCAACCAGAGGTAATTCTGCAAACCTACAATCTTCTTAATCATTTATTTGGATCCTCGGAAAGGATTCGTAAATGTTTTCTGCATTTAGGAGTCCACGAATCCTAACAGTGGTATCGGAGCAACTTGCTAAACGATTAGGTTGATTCATCTGTATTAATCGTATTGTTGTGAATATGTATGATATATGTATATGTGAATTTAAACGGTGTATATCAGCATGTTCGCATGATTATGATTTTAGAATAATTAGCATGCAGACTGCCTGAATTAGGTTTAATATGTGCGTCTTAATTGCATGATCAGACCAGATTATTTGCAAATTATCTGTAAACTAGTCTGTTTTAATATAATATGGTATCGTGAGAATGCTATCCATGGTTCTATATTTGCAAATTGTTTGTATTAATCGTCCATGATAATATGTTATCTATAAGAATATGATTAAAAGAGATCGCAGATTGTCTGTAATATGAAAATTTCACGGCGATGGTTATTAAGGGGTTTGAACGTTAATTTGATTAATATTTGGGAATCGGAAGGCGAAATCTCATTCAATGAGAGAAGGAAAAATTGTTTTTCCTCAGGGGCGGTGCCCCTTGGACCCTGCAGGGGCGTTTCCCTTGGAACCCCGACTAACTGTTCGTTATGTGTTATTCATTTGTATTTTGATTGTAGTTGTGGATTATTTTGAATAGTGCATAGCATGGACCGTTTTATCCCAATGTGATTGGCAGGTTATATTCTGGTTGTTTTAAGTTGTAATTTTTAAATACGGCCTGCGTGTCGTTTCTCATTGTTGTAAAATTGTTCTACTTTCCTAGAATAGGTATTATTTTAATTTTACTATCTAATGTAAAAGAAGACGGCGACCAACATTTACAACCAATGAGGAGTATGCTCAAGGCATTAGAGAATGCTGAAGGAGTTCATATACCTTGATTGACCACCTCGATCTTCATTTTTCTCGTGATGATCAACATAGGTTATGGGCCATGCTACGTCACTTTTATTTATGTCATGCATGCATATTTGATATGTTTATTTCATGCTTACTACAATTAAATTTTTATTAAAAAAAAATTAAGTGTTAAATGCCTTCCAAAATCAAACACTTGTTATTACTTGGATCATCATATGACCATTCCTGCCAAAGTAGGATGCTTTTGATTATCTAAGTGAGACAAGATGGAAAATAGTTTTCCATATGTTTGATATGGTTTGACTTAACTGGGCTATCAAAATAGTTTTGGGCCTAGGGCATTATATGAGATATTTTAGCCGGGACATTTGATGCCTATCTCATTAAAATTTGATTTTTATTTAATTATAAGATTAAAGCCAAAGCTTACTTATGATTAAAATAAAATATTTATGAAAAAATTTTTTACCCACTTCGAAACATCAAAATGTTGAAGTTTCAAAAGGTTTAAATGCTTTTAGTGGGAGTTTTATTAAAGCCTCAAAATTAATTACTTTGCATATTTTGTATGTAGATAATGGCAACAAACAGTTGGAATAACTTATTGCGATTTGTGCTCGAGAAAGACAAGCTTAATGGGACTAACTTTCTTGATTGGGCACGAAACTTAAGAATCGTTCTTAAGCAAGAAAAAAAGCTCTATGTTCTTGAAAATCTTATTCCCCCTGTTCCAGCAAATAATCCCTCAAAAGCTGAAAAAGATGCTTATAGTAAGCATAAAGATGACTCCAATGATGTTACTTGCATCATGCTAGCAACTATGAACTCTGAACTTCAAAAACAGTTTGAAAAAGCAGAGGCATATGACATGATTGTGCATCTCAAGGAAATGCTTCAGGAGCAAGCACGACAAGAGAGATTTGAAACTCACAAGGCGTTAAATGCATGTAAGATGGTTTCTGGCACCTCAGTAAGTGCTCATGTCCTTAAAATGAAGGGCTATCTTGATCATCTTGATAAGCTTAGTGCTCCTGTTAATTATGACATGGCCACGGATTTGATCTTGGGCTCATTACCTCCTGAGTATGACCAGTTTGTCATGAATTTTAACATGCATAATATGGAGAAATCCATTACTGAATTGCATGGGATGCTAAAACAAGCTGAATTAAACATTAAGAAGAGTACTCCTAGTGTTCTAATGGTTAAAAAAGGGAAAGGGAAAAAGAACAACTAAAAGGGCAAAGTCATGGCTAGTAAGGGTAAGGACAAGGCAAAGTCCAAGTTCAAGCCCAAACCTAAGGCCAAGACACCAAAGGAGGGAGCTTGCCACCATTGTGGAGAACAAGGACATTGGTTAAGAAATTGCAAGCTCTATTTGGAAGTAAAGAAAAAGAAGGACAGTGAGACTACCTCTTCAAGTATTTATGTTATAGAAATTAATTTGTCTACTTCTGATTCATGGCTATTGGATACCGGTTGTGGATCTCACATTTGTGTAAATGTGCAGGGTCTAAAAAGGAGTAGAGCCTTGGCAAACGGCGAGGTGGACCTACGAGTTGCGAATGGAGCAAAAGTTGCTGCAGTAGCTGTAGGAACTTTTGAATTAATTTTGCCTAGTGGGCTTGTTTTAGAACTGAATGATTGTTTTTATGTTCCTGCTATGAGTAGGAATATTATTTCAGTTTCTTATTTGGATTTAGAAGGTTTTGAATTTGTTATTAGGAATAACATTTGCTCCATTAATAAAAACGGCATTTTTTATGGAGATGCTTCATTATCAAATGGGCTCTATATTCTCAATCTTTGTGGATCTTCCAACAAGTCTATCTATAATATTAATACTAAGAGATTGAAATCCAATGATTTAAATCAGACTTACTTCGGACATTGTCGTTTGGGTCATATAAATGAGAAACGCATAATAAGGCTTCATAATGATGGGCTTCTAAAATCGTTTGATTTAGAATCTTATGAAACGTGTGATTCTTGTTTATTAGGCAAAATGACTAAAGCATCCTTTAAGAGACAAAATGAAATGGCAACTGATTTATTGGGCCTAATACATACTAATGTATGTGGACCAATGAATACACATGCTAGAGGAGGATTTCAGTACTTCATTACATTTACAGATGATTTCAGCAGATATGGTTACGTGTATCTGATGAAACGCAAATATGAATCGTTCAAAAAATTCAAAGAATTTCAAAATGAAGTACAAAATCAGCTTAGCAAAAGTATCAAAACACTTCGATCAGATCGAGGTGGTGAATACTTAAGTCACGAGTTTGATGAGCATCTTAAAAATTGTGGAATCATCTCCCAATTAACTCCACCTGGAATACCTCAATGGAATGGTGTATCTGAACGGAGAAATCAGACTTTATTAGATATGGTTCGATCAATGATGAGTCAAACTGATCTTCCAATCTCCTTTTGGGGTTATGCCCTAAAGACTGCGACATTCATACTAAATCGAGTTCCATCTAAATCGGTTCAGAAAACACCATATGAGATATGGACTGGGAGACAACCTAGTTTGTTATTTCTAAATATTGGGGGTTGTGAAGTTTATGTAAAGCGTTTATTATCTGATAAACTTACACCTAAATCGGATAAATGCATATTTGTGGGGTATCCTAAAGAAACTAAAGGATATCAATTTTATCTCCTAAAAGAAAATAGAGTAATTGTTGCTCGAAATGGATTCTTTCTTGAAAAGGAATTTATTTCCAAAAGAATCAGTGGGAGTAAAATATATCTTGATGAGATTCAAGAGCCACAATTAGTGCCTGAACCTTATCAAGATGAGATTCAAGAGCCACAATTAGTGCCTGAACCAAATAATGAACTTCGATTAGATGGCTCATAAGTCCAAGATGAGCCTACTTTTATAGAACAAGGACCTCGAAGATCTGAAAGGGTTCATAAACAACCTGAGAGATATGGATTCCTCATCACTGATGATCACAATGTGGAGCTTATGGTTAATGATGAGCCCACTTCCTATCAAGAAGCCATTAAGAGTTCTAACTCTAGAAAATGGTTAGAGGCTATGAAGTTTGAGATGCAATCCATGTATGATAACCAAGTCTAGACTTTGGTTAATCCACCTAAAGGTTCAAAATCCATTGGGTGTAAGTGGGTTTTCAAAAAGAAAACAGACATGGAGGAAAATGTGCATACTTATAAAGCACAACTGGTAGTAAAAGGTTATAGACAAACTCATGGTATAGACTATGATAAAACCTTTTCACCAGTTGTAATGCTTAAATCTATTAGAATTTTTCTTGCCATAGTAGCATATTATGATTATGAGATTTGGCAAATGGATGTCAAAACCATGTTTCTCAATGGAAACTTACTCAAGGATGTGTATATGACATAACCTAAAGGTTTTGGTGATCCTTTGAATTCTAATAAAGTGTGCAAGCTTCAAATATCCATTTATGGATTGAAGCAAGCATCTCAAAGCTGGAATCTTCATTTTGATGAAGCAATTAAAGAATTTAACTTTTTCAAAAATGAAGATGAGCTTTGTGTCTATAAGAAAACAAGTGGGAATGCAATAGTCTTTTTAGTACTTTATGTTGATGACATCTTACTCATTGGAAACGACATCCCAACTCTACAAAATGTAAAGACATGGTTGGGAAATTATTTTTCAATAAAAGACTTAGATGAAGCTGCCTATATTCTAGGTGTAAGGATCTATAGAGATAGATCTAGAAAGCTAATTGGACTAAGTCAAAGTGCATACGTTGACAAAGTACTGAAAAGGTTTAGTATGCAAGACTCTAAGAGAGGATTCTTGCCAATGTCACATGGCATTAAGCTCAGCAAAACTCAAAGTCCTTCTACGAAGGATGATGAAGAGCGCATGAACAAGATACCAGATGCTTCAACTATAGGGTCTATCATGTATGCTATGTTATGTACTCGGCCCGATGTATCATATGCATTGAGCATGACGAGTAGGTTCCAGTCAAATTCTGGAGAGGCAATTGGACTGCTATCAAGAACATACTAAAGTACTTAAGAAGAACTAAAGATATGTTCTTAGTTTATGGAGGACAAGAAGGCAAGCTAGTTGTAAATGGTTACACTGATACTAGTTTTCAGTCCGACATAGATGATTATAAATCGCAATCAGGTTTTCTATTTTGTTTGAATGGAGGTGTTGTAAGCTGGAAAAGTTCAAAGCAAGACACCGTGGCCGATTCTACTTCAGAAGCTGAGTATGTAGCTGCCTCAGCTGCAGCTAAAGAAGCTATTTGGATTAAAAAGTTCATTACAGAACTAGATGTAGTTCCTAGTATTGTGAACCCAGTGGCTTTCTATTGTGACAACAATGGAGCCATTGCACAAGTTAAGGAACTAAGATCACATCAGCGATCCAAACATATACTTAGACATTTTCATCTTATTCGAGAAATTATTGATAGAGGAGATGTCAAAGTATGCAAGGTATCAACTGATGATAATGTAGCAGATCCACTGACAAAGCCTATCCCATCGTCTAAACATGATAGTCATACTAGATCAATGGGATTACGGCTTATGCCAAATTGGTCTTAGTACAAGTGGGAGACTGTTAGGGATATACCCTAGAGTCAATTTGTACTTATACTATTGTCGTTATGTTTTATATAATAATATGAGGTTTTTCTTTCTATGAATAGTGCATTTTATTTTGTGGTCATCAAGTACGTGACTTGATAGTAAAACTCTACAATGAATACAATAACTATTCTAAAACTGTACCTGATCGATTATTATTATTGGAACAATAATAAATTAATATTAGTATGTTTATGACTTGATGGCTATGTTTTACTGGTCATGGATATTTGTGATATCGAGTCAAAACATAAATAAATGTTAGAGAACATTGTATTGGACATGACCCACTGTGAGAGTACTTCATGGAACATGTCATAAGTACTTTCTAGTCATAATGTTATTAAAAGTCATTCGACCTAAATTCATCATAGTTTCCTACTTGATAAATTCTATATTTTGACGTTGTCTAAAGTTGTCTTTAATCAGATAATAAATTAGACTACTATTGGATATAGAATAAATCAATGAGAGGAATATGAATGATAGTAAAGGAATTTGTCCCTCTCAATTATAGGAGAGATATCCATGGGCCCCTTGATAAGTTAGACTGTTAAAATGCATGGCCGTGCTCAAATATATTAATCTAAGATATTGATATCATTTGTTTGAACAGTCTACTATGAAATCAAGAAATAATTGATTAAGCTTAATAAGGATGACATGCTCCGTGCCTTATGCTTAATCTGGATATCGTGTGACAAAAGGACTAAATATAAAATTATGGTTTGGTTCAAAGAGATCATCGATCTTCATTTAACCTGGATAGTTATAATGTTTTGCTAAAAACTGCTTATAACTTGTGCGCCATTTAAATATGATTTGGGCACACTGCCAGTGTTAAATGAACTTATAGGGTCACACAATAAGCGAACTTGTTAGGTTATTTTTCTGGTAACCAGATTTGATGAATTTGGAAATATGTCTAAGTTAATCAAACTTAGAAAATTTACCAGATATAATGAATTTGAAAATATGTCCACATTCGATGTATCTAGATAATGTCCAGATTATAAGAATCTGACTTGGCAAATTAATTGTTTAAATAACCGAGATAATGGCAAAATTTTATCATATCAGTTTTAATTTAATTTGAATTTAAATTAAAATATGATAAGATATTATTAGGGTTGGACTCTAAAAGGTTTGGGGATTATTAAGAAAATCCTAACCGTCTTTTCAAGAGTCTAATTTTGTTGAGAATATTCATGCCATTCTCTACCAAAAAAAAAAAAAAAAATCTTTTCAAACCCTAGGCGCTAGCACTCCCCGGGTGATGAGTAAGTGTGCGGTGTATATTCAATAGAGGACATTCGCGCACTGCAGCGTCTGGTGATCATTCGGGATGTTTTCCGAGTTTAGGAGTCCACGAATCCTAACAAAAAATGGTATGGATGGACTCAAAACAGTGAGTAGATGAAATCTGGAATTTTTGGAAGAAGTTTGAAGTGATTTGGAGAGGTATTAGGCGAAAGAAAGGAGTAGGTGTTCTTGGTGTTCTATGTGTGCTTGAAGGTTGAAGAGAATAGAGGAATTTTGGTAATGCTGGCCGAAATTCTGAGGGAGAGAGTGACTGAATTGCTAGAGTGTTTTAGGTAGATGATTTTCTGGTTTGAAAGGGAAAAGGAAAGGCTGGTTGTTGAAATCCTAAAAGAATATTTTTGGGAATCAAATTTGGAAACAAAATATAGCAAGAATATTTTTATCAATGGAGAGCTTTTTGGAACTGCTATGGCCGACTGATTGCTCTGAGTTTTTGCTGGATGAAAGCTAGTTGAAGAAGGTTAATGGTGGCCGAAAGGAAGGATTGTAATGATGAAGGGAAGGTCTGGTTGTTTGAGGGACATTTTATAGAAGGTTGCTAAATTAATATGGTTGGAATTTTGGTATCTAATCAAGGCAGGATTGCAGTGATTTGCTGGAGATATTTTCAGGCAGCCATGTCTGATTTTCGTGCAGAATGCTGGAGAAGACAATGGAGTTCAGTTCATGGCTGTTCAAGAGAAGTTTGTGTAGAAAAATGGAGGAGTTTCGGCCAGGGCTGAATAAGGAAATAAGGTTGGAAAATTCTGCACAGAATTTTTGCTAATTGCTGGAATTTTTCTGGGCAATTTCGGCTGCCATTTTCCAGTCAACTTGCAAAGAGTTTGAAGGAGATTCCAGGGATCTTTCATGGCTGGTTTCCAGCCTTCTTCATGGAGGAAAAACATGGCTAAGGAGTTGGGAGAAAACTAGAAGAAATCAGCTTGGTTTAGGGGCACCTATGCTGCGATTTTATCCAGAAATTTTTCTGGTTTTGCACAGCATTTGTGTAGTCTGAAAATGGCCAGAAAATTCCAGGTTTCAAGATTTTCAAAAGGGCCATTTTCTGGCAGCATTTGGGAGGGAATAATGGCTGAGAATTTTGACACTTTAAAGGCACAAGAAGCTGTGAAAATTTCAGTTCATGACATGAAGGAAAATGAACCTAGCTAGAGTGAAGTTTTAGAAGGTTCATTAGGGGAATTAATTCTCTTGGAACCTTCCCCATCCCTTTCACATTTTTGGTCCATAAGATATCTTTCACTAATATATTTTGAACCTTCAAAGCCACAGCACTTTCCTGAATTTTCTAGAATGAAATTGGCTAGAACAAATTTGACCAACCTAATGAATTGAGACTTAGGAGAAATTAAAGATCAAGAAGAAATGAATTCCCTTAGGAATTTTTGTGTAGGGTAAAAGAATAGGATTAGAGTACTCCTATCATGTCTCCCCTAGGATAATATCTCTACTCTACCCTAAAGCTCTTAAGGCCGAAAGTACCACTTCCCAAGCAAAAATAAAATTTAATCATGCTAAAGCTCTAATGATGAAATTTGAATCTAATACCTCAAGAATTAATTCCAATGCTCTAACCACTATACCACAACAACTCTTGCTCTTATTTTCTCTCTAAAATATTTTTCCTAATTAATCCTCAAGCTATCTCCCTATTTTCTCCTCAGGCAAAAATTATCATTTTGCCATTCTTTCTCAATAATCATAACCAAGCCCTCTAGGCTATAAAACACAAATCTAAAGGGCATAAAATCATATAAAAATATATTTAAACATGCAATAAAATATTATATGCATCCCAACCCCCTTACTCTAAGATTGGTTTTGACTGGGGTTTCACAATAGTACTTAGAGAAGAGATTGGTCAAATTTGTAGTTTTTAGACTAAGGGGACAAATATATACTTGGTAGCAATGTGTCCAAGAAGAATGGGAGAGAATTGATCAAGACTAGACATGAGAGAATTTTGTTGAGCCTTTCACAGTAGAACATATTTCACAATAGATAGTGAAAAAGAAGGAGGACAAGTTCCAAAATCTGAAGCAAGGAAGCATGTACATGGCATAATACACTGCACTCTTTAACCAACTGTTGAAATATTACAAGAAGCCAATCAACATTGAATAGAATACAACCTGGTAGTTTGTGAAAAGGCTAAGATAGGAGCTAAGAAGAGCTTTAGCTCCATTTCCACGACCACCTACTCAATAACAATGGTTGTAGCCATCAAAACTAAGAATAAAGGCAAGAATAGATTGGCGTATCAAACTTTCCAACCCCCATGGCATCCACTGAGGTAGCAGTCTAATAAACGACTTGCTAGTTCGCTATGGCGAACCAAAGGAAAATAAGCTCGCACTACACCAGCTAGCCCTATCCTAAATTTGCCTACCTACTATTATTGTGGCAAGCGTGGTCATGTGTAAAAGGACTATTGGTCCAAAGGAGCTACTAGAAAATGCTATGATTGTAGGGACACTATACACCGCTGGAACAGTTGTCCCAAACTTCTGAGAATTGGGCAAGAGACCTCCACTCAACCACTGGCAACAACAAGAGAGCAACTATTGGAGCTTTTGGGAGTGGAGGACAAAATCCCCAAGTGAAGGCAAATGTTTTTACCCTGAATTAGGAGGAGAGAGGTACAAATATGGCTGTAGTGAAAGGTACGCTCACTATCCAAAGTTGCCCTATTAATGTTTTATAGGGGCTAAAATCACCATTCTTTTCCTAGTTATTTGAGGTTGTTTTGTGATACATTTGTTGCAATAACTAGGCATATTCCTTCCTATTTGACATTTTACTTGTAAAAAGTATTTTTAACAAATATGTGCAGATTTGGGTAGATTTCGAGCAGATAGTGCACAATTCTAGAATGCACCTGGCACTAGGCCCAACTAATGGACCAGGCACTGGGTCCATTCTATTCCAGTAGAAGAATTTGAGTTAACGTTAAGGGAAAACTAGAATAGACCTGGCACCAGGTCTGGCAAGTACACTTGATGCTGGGTCCATTCTATTTGCTGACAAAAAATAGAGCAACTCCAGAGGAAGAACAAGTGCACCTGGCGCTAGGTGGGTCGAAGGCACCTGGCGCCAAGTGGGTCGAAGGTACCTGGCACCAGGTACACTCTGGAGGTGAATATTCTATACACCAAATTAGGAATTTTTCAATGTTTTTGGTATTTTTTGAATTCTACTCGATCAAGACTTCATAAGCCACGAATTTAGCATCCAAATGGCTTATAAAAGCACAAGAAAGCATAAGGATTGGGGAGATACCTAGAGATACATAGAGAGAGGTGGATTCATAAGCAAAAATTCTTAATCTCTCATTGAAGGAAGAGTTCACCCAATCAAGGAGGATTGTTCAAGAGAGTCTTCAAGGGTGAAGAAAGAAGCTTGTCTATGGGTGCTTTCTTTTATATTTATCTTCTTTTTCTTTAATAATGATGTATTTAATGTCTTTATTGTAATTTAACATTATTTTAGGATTCTTGATTTTGTGTTAAATCAGTTATTTGATCAATTCTTTGTCATCTTTGGTGCTTGATTACTTGTTATCATTGGTTATTGATGTGAGTTCTTCTAATTGACTTGAGACGACGATGTTAGGAGTTTCATTGTATTAATTTTGTATTTATCTAATCTTAATGGACATAAGCGATGGAGTTAAGATTATAGGACTAAGTAATCAAAGATTAGTTGATTTCACCTCGAACAAAGGGCTATTAGCTAGTTTCATGCTTGTAAGGAATTAACCTTAATGCATGTTTGGGTTATGTTAGATTGATTGGCAAATCTGTTAATTTAATAAAAATATAGGATTCTATGAATTGGGAAACGAAGTGGGATTTATTTAAATAGATTTATGACTTGTGAAATGATTAAATTTTACTTTATATTCCTTTATGATGCCAAGATGATAATTAGTTGAGAGAATTGCTAGTTGGTTCATTGTCATATTTTCTAGGATAATTGTTTAATTTGCATAAACTTATATCCTTGAGCTGTATATATTTCTTTATTTTTTAAAATTATTTTCTCACTTTATTTGGTCGATTAAACAATGAATGAAAAGTAATTAGTGTGTACTTATTCCTTTGAGGATCGATACTCATTAATTGCCTATACTATACTTGTGATGAGTACACTTGCTTATATGTGTATTTTAGAATTAATGTTTTAATTAAAATTTAACTAAGAGATGGATTTAAAATTGATGATTTTTATACACCCAAAATTTACGCATCAATATTTTAATATATCATTTTTATGTAAACAAAGTTTGTGCATATCATTTAGGTTAGGATAGGATTGAATTACCTTATACATTATTGGTAAATACTCCTTTAGGAAAGATGGTGGAAGTAGACAAATTTGTGTAAAACTTTTATATTAATGTAGGAAAAGAAAACCTGGAGGTAAATCATATAGTTTTGACCATTAACGACTATGATTTGATTCTGGGAATAGATTAGTTGGCAAAACATAGAGCTAAGGTAGATTTTAAGAACAAGACAGTGTAATTCATTAGGCCTGCATGAGTTGTACTAGATTTCAATGGCAAGCGTGTAAAGGAACTGAAATTCCTGATAGCTGATACTAAAGTCGAAAGCTATTAAAATAAGGGTGCTAGGATACCTAGCTTATTTGATAAATAAGCCTAAGGACCAGTGTACCCTAGAGAATACTGCAATGGTAAAGGAATTTTAAGACATTTTCCTAGTAGAACTTACTTCTCTATCACCTTCTTGGAAAGTCAAGTTCACAATAGATTTAACTCTGGGAGTAGAACAAGTATTAAGGACATTATATTAAATGACCCTTATAGAACTGAAGGAGTTAAAAGAGCGGTTAGAAGAAGTAGTGAAATAAGGATACATCCAACCCAGAAATTCACCTTAGGGAGCCCTTATGTTATTCGTGAAGAAGAAGGACAGAAACTAAGGTTGTGTATCGATTACAAGGGGACTAAACAATTTCATGATTAGAATAAATATCCCCTACCTCTGATAGACGAGTTGTTCGATCAATTTCAGGAATCTAACTGTTACTTAAAGTTTGGTCTAAGACAGAGAGATTACTAAGTCCGCATTAAAGAGAAAGCTATCCCCAAGATAGCCTTCAACATCAAATATCGATATTACGAATTTGTGGTAATGCCATTTGGAGTGACCAATACACTGCCAGTGTTCATGGATTTAATGCATAAGGTATTCCAGCCATACATAGACAAATTTATTGTGGTATTTATTAATGATATACTTATCTACTCTAAGAATCCAAAGGAATATGCTGTTCATTTGAGGCAGGTATTAAAAAAACTGAGGGAACACAAGCTTTTTGCCAAGTTCAGCAAATGTAAATTTTGGATGGACATGTGGTGTCTAAGGATGATATTAAAATGGACTTAGCCAAAATAGAGGTAGTTTCGAATTGGAAGCTAGTGAGTACTCATCATATGCACATTTGTAATAGTATTTGTGCCTTAATTATGATGATTTCTTGTTTAAATCATTATTTATCACACCATTTTTACCTTGTTTTTGTTTAAATAATGTAAAAGGTTAAGTGAAGATGAACAAGGGCGAAAAGGGATAAAAATGGAGAAAGTGAAGAAATTTTCCAGAACCAAGGTAGCCCTTGGTAGTCCTAACTACCATGGGCCATCTAGAATGCAAAAAAGAATGAAAAATGACAGGAGATAGAAATCAAGAAGCCCAAATCGTTCCTTACCCTAGGCCACCTATTTACTAGTCAGATAAAAAAAAATACTAGGCAGCCTATAGTAGTTCCCCTACCATGGGCTACTGCCTAAGTTAACATAAAAATACCCTGTTTCGGTTCTTTTGAAGAACACACGAGTTTTTAGCTATAAAAACTCTTTGATAGACTTTATAACTAGTTCTTAGACCTTAAGTTTTCTCTAAGAACCCTAGGAAAGCTTGTTTACACATAAGAAGAAGAGAAAGAGTGTAACACCCCACTACCTAGGCCCATCAGGGCCGGGAATGTCGTCCCGTCCAAAGGACAAGGGGTCTTTATAACTAGGTCACATGGAAATAGAATAAAACAAAAGACTTTAAAATTAAATTTATTACAACACAAAAGATAAACACTGGCACAAATCCAAAATAAATTTTTTGCAATAATCTCTCAAACAATACTTAAAGTAAATAACAAGAGTCTTCAAGCAAGGCAACATTCTAGCTAATGATCTCCACAGCAGGATCTTCCTGAAAATATGGCATAAAAGGTGGTGAGATAAAAATCTCAGTAAATCCGTGTGTGCTTTAAGTGTTTCAGGTAAAATAATTCATGTATGCAAGTTGTAAAAGTTTCATAGGGAAAAGTACTGGCAAGCAATAAATAAGTGTTGAAAATAAAGAGTGGTGTTTCACTTTTCAAATCATACATGTGCACAATAAATACAACCACTCAAATGGTAGCCATGGGTTACCACACGTTGGGCCCCATGACCAATAACAGTAAGAATGCCACACTTTGTGCAATGCTGACAAAAGGTAGGTGTATGGCCTACCGGGTGAGATACTCCTCCATCTCTACACCCAAACTTACCGGTTGTCCACTCCAGAAATACACAGTCCACATGACTGAAACTTGCTAGCTCGGACCGGCATGACCTACCGGACTGCGTCCTATCCAGGAAGGACTCACCCCTCAGAGGTGGCCACCTACTGAGAGACTTACCCTAACCCTTCAAAGACTAGTCCTGGTGGTCTACCCTTATTGAGTACTCAACGTTGATTGTTCCACTTGGGAGAAAATTGATGAAACTTTGCTTTATTTGGAAATAGCAATTAAGGGTTTCCAAAAGTCTAGTCAATTTGGATTTTAGAAAAAGTTTAGATTTGTGTAAAACTGCTTGTTCAATTTCCAAATGATTTGCTTGACTGAAATACAAAAGGAAAATCAGTCCTTAATTGCCTTTACAAATAATGTCCATATACATTGCATTTGCTTGCCACAATAACTTTTGGTCTTCACAAAACTCTGTGCAGGAGCTTACCCGCTTCTTTGCTTGCTCTACTCAAAAGTCTTCCAAGGCTGACCTAACCCCTGCTCGGGGTAAACACAAAACATAAGGTCACATTCAAGCTATACCTGCCTTACATAAATAATTCTTAGCTCATCTAGTGACAACCATGTCTAACCATGACCTTAATGTCCTAAGCTTTAAGGCTAGATGCTGAAGAATTTTATAAAATAAGTCTAGTTTGATAGGTTGAAATAACTAGGGGTTCTAAAATAATTGTTAATAAATTATAGACTCAAATAATAATTCTTGAGTGTTATTATTAATAAATAAACCAAGGTTTGAATTTTAAATATTATTAAGTCTTATTTAGTATTAAGAAATGGTAATTTAAAAATAGCTTTATTATAAATAAATAATAAATAATAATTTTTAATTAATTTCGAAGAGATAATAAATAATTAATAATAATTAAAATTTATTAATAAATTATTTTAAATTTTCGTTTAATAAAAATATTAATAGTTTGATTTAATATTCTAATCCAAATCCCCTAGTGTTTCGAATTTTTTGAAGAGAAATATAGTAGTAATTTTAATTCATGTAATAAAATTTGTTGATGAATATAACTTAGAATTAACAAGAAAATAATCTTACATCATGGTCTTCCTATTGCTAGAAAAGATTCATGATCCCATTCTCCATCATCAAACAAGAAATTAATCTATTCATGAACAAACACTTGAACTATCTCATACTATCACATGGCCAAAAATCCTACTAAGCATAATCATCAATCATGGTTTCCATGGAAAATAAGATCATAAAAGCCTAATCACCTTTGGTGTCATAATATCTAATCATGCTTCAACATCCATTAAATTTATCAAGCATGAAGAATATTTATTGATTCGAAAGGAAAACACATACATCCTAGTCAAATACAACCATCATCATGTCATAACTTCATCCCCTTAATCCACATGCATATACTCAATCTCCCAATCATATTCCATTTCTCTATCATCATCTAGGAGACATGATTTCAGAATTTAATAAGAGAAATTTAAGAATGAATACTTGATTGCCGAGTCCTTTGATGAAGACAAAAGAAGGTCCACGCGCGATGGAATGACTTGAATGGTCCAACGAAACAACATCCATGGTTGATGGTTTGATCAACCATTTCGGTTAGAAGAGAGAGAGAGAAAGAAAAAGAGAGCATTAGATAGGTGTATTAAGAATTGAATGGAAGAAGATGAACAAAAAGGTTGTTCCTGTTTTACCTTGTTGATGTTCTTGAGGTCTTCAAGAAAAACTGATTTTTGATCCGGTTGAAAATTCTTGTTTTGCGAGATTTCGTGTTATAAATGGCAGAAATGAAGTCTAGGGATTAAGTAGAGATGATCTGGAGTATTTGAGAGTGATTGGAGGTGTTTAGAGTAGGTTTAGGCTTGAAGAAGTTTAGTGTGTGTTCTTGGTGTTCTTGGTGTTTTAGGTGAAAATGGAGAGAAATTAGAAGAAGTGCTGCACGAATTCTGCTAGAAGGCTGGCCGAATGGTAGGGTGTGATTGAGGGTTTCGGTTTTTAGCTTTGTGAGAGAGAGAAATCAGATTTTATTTGAAATTTAAATGGAGGAAATGGTGGAGATGTTTAAGGTAAAAGATCAGCTATGGTGTTTGATCAAGAGAGGTGTCTATGGACTTTAATGGTGTCGGCTGAAGCAAGGTTGTCTTGCTAAAATGATTGAAGGTTAATGTTGCTCAAGGCTGGCCGAAATTCATTCCTTAAAGGTAGAGGAAATTCTGGTTAATTCAGCTTAATGCAAGAGTGATTTTATTGGAGTGAAATGCTGAAATTATTTGAAGTTCAAATGGAGTTTGAATGGAGTGATCTTAGGAGTGTTTTGTGGTGTGGCTATGGAGTCCTTATGCTTCAAGGTAAGTGTGGGTTTAATGGTGTTCAGTGTATAGCTGAACAAGGCTCAATTCTACAGAGGTTGAAGGTGATTTTCGGTCTTAGGCTAGAAAGGAACAAGGCTGGAAAATTCTGGTCTCAAGTGTTCATGGCTTTCCGAAAATTGCAGAATTTTGGTGCAGGATTTTCGCACCCTCTTGGCTCGGTTTTTCAGAGGTTCTTCAGGGATGTTTGGGGGTCTTCCAAGGGTTATTTTTCAGCCTCATTTCTGGACAAATACAGAGGAGTTTGCTGGCTTGAAGATGAACTAAAAACAACTTCATTTCTTTGATGAAGAGCTGCGAATTGCCCAGAAAATTTTTTTTGTTTGGTGCTGTTTTGTGCTGTCCGAAAATTGCACAATTTTTCCAACTTCCAAGCCACTTGAAATGACCATTTTCTGGGCAGCAAATGAATGGGTTTATGGCCTGAATTTTCGAAGAAAAGGTCTGCAACAAATCTGGAAAATTTCCAGATTTCTTACCACTAAAGCATGAATAACATGAAGATAGATTTGAAGGTCCTTCCATGGTGATTGATTTTCTCTTGGAACCCTTCCTATTTCCCCTCCTATTTTCGGTCAACCTCCCTTCCCCAAAACTGATTTTCGAAATTCAAGGGGAAGAAATTATCACAGATTTTTTTTTGGAATTCAAATAAAAAGATATAATGGATTTTAGTTCATTTGAATTATGAAAATGCTAGGACAAAGCTAGAGGTAATAAATTGGACAAGAATTCTTCTGGAATTCTTTTAGGACATGAGGATAAGATTAGGATATTCTCTTCATTTCTTCCTTAAGACAATTATTCCTATTTTCATGGAATGCAAGAAAACAAAAATTCAAACTTAATTAAGATAATCATGGTAAAAGCTTAAATGATGGGATTTGAACTCATGACCTTAGAGATTAATTCCAAGACTCTAACCACTTAACCACAATAACTCTTGTTCTTATTTTCTCACCCACATATTTTTCTTATCTACTCCTCAAGTTATCTTCCTATTCTGACTTCAAGTAAAATTACCATCTTACCCCTCCTACTCAATAAGTATAACTAAGCATTTAAACCTAGAATACACGATTCTAAAGCACATAAAATCATTCAAAAACATATATATTCATGCAAAATAATATGATATGCATTCCCGACCCCCTTACTCTAGGGTTGGTTTTAGGTGGGGTGTCACAAAGAGTATGGAATTCAAGGAGGAAGAATAGAAGATTGCAAGAAGATTTCAAGAAGAAGAAGAGCTTGTCAATGAGTTTTTCTCCCCCCCCTTTTTATAAATCTAACTTGTCAATATTGTGTTAATCTTTTATTTTTAGTGTAATTAACGTTGTACCCTATTTTATGCTATTGAATGATGTATTTGATTAGATCTATTAATTTTACTCTATGGTATTTGATTATTTAGGTTTATTGTGTTAAGTTGGTTAAGTTAGGTTTTGATTGATTTTCTTCAATCATTTGTTCTCTTTAATGAATTCGAGAGATGGGATTAAGGTTTTGAATATCCACTCGGTTGATTTAATATTTGTTTTTTTTTCTTGATTGACCTGAGAACGAGGTTAGGGATTAGGACTAATAATCAAAAAGCTTATATAATTGCCTAGAGATAGGGGTTTTAGGGCTTCTGAATTGATTAAGTTTGTGAATTGTGATTAATGCTCCTTAGATTTGATTAATTAGGTAGATATACTAATTAATCAAAACTAAAGACTAGGAATCTCATAACTCAAGAGAGAGTAAGATTGATTATTGAACTCATGCCAGTGCCTAGAGTAGGGATTAATGGATCTAAGAGGTACTCTTTTTTAGGTGTTTAGTCGGGAAATTTACTTTTATTACATGGTCTTTCTCTCTTTTTCCAATTCTTTGATGAACTTAGGACTCATTCTTGTGTATAAACTTAATAAGCTCCCAAGTGTTAATCTTGTTTCACTTAATTGCTATCATTCCTTAAGATTCTTCGATACTTACAATTATTCTCTATACTACACGATAGGTGCATTTGCCTAAATATGTGTATTGTGTGAGTTGACTTATCATTTAAAATTGTAAAACTTGAGTAATTTTTAGGAATTATTGATATCATTTCTATATACATGCAAAATGCACTAAAGTTTTTAGCGCCGTTGCCAAGAAATGTTAGTGGTAATATTCTAAAAATTTTGAGTATTGTTGATTTAGCTTTTGTAATTGTGAACGTTCTTTTTTGCTTTCTTTTTGTATGAATTTTTGCTTTTATTTATTTTTGTATGATTTTTATATCTTTTGTAGTCTTATGCTTGATTTTTGTTATTACTAACTTTTGCTTTTGTTTTAAGATTTTCAGTTGTTTGAAACCATTATCATGGCTAGCTATTTTGGAGAAATAAATGGGCACAAATGCAAGAGCATCATAATAGTGATAAGTTGGCAAGACTACAAGCTCTTGTTGATGTTTTAAGTCGTAAAATGACAATTGGAATGTAACTTCCCTGAGTAACCAAGATATGAGCTATAATTCTTATGGGCAAGAGCATATCAAGTATGACACTCAATGAATGGCAGTTACAAATTAATACATATGGGAACAAGCTTATCATGTTGGAGAACATGGATAATAAGATACATACAATTCGGAGTGGTGTGATTATACAAGTTCATATTGGAGTAATTAATAATATTTTCCTTATAACCAGCTACCTCCATGTGAAACCCCAGTCAAAACCAACCTTAGAGTAAGGGGGGTTGGGATGCATATCATATTTTATTTCATGGTTGAATATATTTTCATATGATTTTTATGTGTTTTGGATTCGAGTTTTATTGTCTTGAGGTCTTGTTGGTGAGTATTGAATGGGAAGGGCAAAATGGTAATTTTTACCTAAGCTGGAAAAAGGGAGATAGCTTGAGGATTGAATAGGAAAATATTTTTAGAGAGGAAATAAGAACAAGAGTTGTTGTGGTGTAGTGGTTAGAGCCTTAGAATTGATTCTTGAGGTCTTGGGTTCAAAATTCCATTATTAGAGCTATAGCATGATTAAATTTTATTTTTGCTTGGGAAGTATCATTGTCGGCCTTAGTGGTGTTTGGAGTAGGGTAGAGATGTTGTCCTATGAGAGACATGATAGGAGTCTTCAAATCCTACTCTTTTGCTCTACAAAAAATTTCTAAAGGGAATTCATTTCCTCTTGATCCTTAGTTTTTCCTAATTCTCAATTCATTAGTTTGTTCATTGTGTTCAAGCTAATTTTATTCTAGAAAATTTTCAGCAATGTGTTGCGGCTTTGAAGGTTCAAAATGTCTTAGTAAAAGACATCGTATGGACTGAAACAATGGATAAGGGGGAAAGATTTCAAGTGAATTAAATTCCTTAGTGAACTTTCTAAAAATTCACTCTAGCTAGGTTCATTTCCCTTTGTACATAGAACTGAAAAATTTTCAGCTTTGTGTGCCTTCAAGGTGTCAAAATTCTTGACCATTATTCCCTCCCTAATGCTGCCAGAAAATGGCCCTTTTGATCAGCTTAGAATCTGGATTTTTATGGCAATTTTCGGACTGCACAAAGATGGTGCAAACCCAGAAAAAAAATCCTGTACAAATCGCAGCTTTGGAGGTCCTACACCAAGCTGTTTTCTTCCAGTTTTTGTACAGCACCCTAGCCATGTTTTTCCTCCATGAAGTAGGCTGGAAACCAGCCTTGAAAGCCCCAGAAATTCCCCTTCAAAGCCTCTGTAAATCGCCTGGAAAAGGGCAACCGAAAACTGCTCAGAAAATTCAAGCCTTGAAAAAATCTATGTAGTGGTTTTTTTTCCAGCTTTGTTTTCTAATTCTCTCCTAGCCGAAACTCCATCCTTTTTCTGCAAAAACCACCCTTAAACCTCCATTAACAGAACTCCATTGTCCTCCCAAAGTTCTGCACGAAAATCCAGCCATGGATGCCTAAAAGATTTCCAAAAAAATTCTGCAATCATTCCTTGATTTGGATACCAAAATTCCAGCTACCATGATTTAACAACTTTCTATAAAATATACCTCAAACAACCAGACCTTCTCTCCACCATTATATTCCATAATTTCGGCCACCCTAAGCCTCCTTCAACCAGCTTTCATTCAACCAAAACACTGCCTAGAAATTCGTCCATGCCAGATCTCCAAAAGCTCTCCAATAATCAAAGATATTCTTGTGATATCTAGTTTCCAAATTTACTTCCCAAAAATATTCTTCAAGGATTTTAACAACTAGCTTTTCCTTTTTCCTTCCAAACCATAAAAACCATCTTCCTAAACCCTACAAACAGTTTGGCAGCCCTAATCTCTTCAGAATTTCGGCAGCCTCCATCCAAGAACTCTCTATTCTCTTCAACCTTCAAGAACACATAGTACACCAAGAACACCTACTCCTTCCTTTCACCTAATGCCTCTCCAAATCACTTCAAACTACCTCTAAAAATTCCAGATTTTATCTATTCATTGCTGTGAATCCATCCGTACCATTTTTAACATCAAACTCCAAAATCCAACTTGCACTTTTGGATAAAAAACCAGAAATTTCTGTTAAGGTCAAGAACACCTTCAAGGTAAATTTATTCTAACAACTTCATCTTCTCCAATCTTGATCTCTAGTGAGAGCCTATGTGAATAAACATGCTAATGGTCACTCTCTCTCTCTCTCTCTCATGGCCGAAAATTCCCCTCTCTTGGCCGGATGACTTTTTCTCCCATGAACATGCTTTCGCCATCTCCCATGGACAAAGTTAGACATCTAGGAGTTGAGATCTACTCTAAACTCCTTCAAGGCATTCATCAACTAAGTAAGTACCTTCAATCTTCCTTTTTAAACTCTAGAAGCATGTCTCTAGGGTGATATTGATAATAGGTGGATGGTGATAGGATTGGAGTATATATATATATATATATATATATATATATATTGTTGAGATTGAAGTATGAATATATGTATGTTTGTGAAGGAGATGGGACTTATGCATGGAAGGATTATCTTGGTTGATTGCATGCTGATTTGAGGTTTGATGCATGTCATAGGCAGTATTTGTGATGAAGTATGCTAGAGATTATGTTACCTTTGGTGAATGGGATTTATATTCATGTTGGATTATTGAAGCCATGATCATATTTATGCTAGTAGGGGTTAGATCATGTTTTGATAAATTGAGATCTATGCTTGTATGCATGATTTGGATGATTTGATGAATTGAAGGGTTGTATATGTTCATGATTGTGGTTAGCTATAGGAATATGATCATGATCTAGTTGTCCCTAAGCTAAATTTTATTTCATTAATAAAATATTTAATAATATGATTTTTCTAGTAAAATTTTGAAAACCATGGGAAAATGTGGATTTAGTCTTTTATATAAAATAGTGATATTTTAGTCAAAGAAATAATAGTTTTTTCTAGAAAAATAAATATATATTATTTAAAATAATAAAATCAATTAAAGCCTTTTATGGAAATAATTATAATTAATAAAATATTTATTACTAAAAATTTAATTATTATCTTTTAATAAAAACCCATTAAGGATTTTCTTATTATTTTTCAAGAAAGACTCATTAAATTTATTTGCAACAAATTTTAGCTATCAATTATTTTCTAACAACTAAATTATTAATAAATCATTATTTTACCTAATACCACATTCAACCCTTTTTCAAATAAACCATAATTTATTTTTAGCAAGATTTAAACCTTTAACTTTTTGTACCTATTTCCCAAACTCTAGTTATTTTAATATCAAACTTGATTTATTTTATAAACCCTTTTATTTATTATCGAGCCTTAAAGCTTGGGACACTAGGGACATGATTGTAGTAAGTTGAGTTAGTTTTATTTGTGAAAGTGAATCATTGGCTTGAGTTTGATTGTGGTTTGTATTTACCCCATGCGGGGTTAGGTCAGCAGTTGGAGACCTTTGTTGTGAGCAAGAATCAGGTAAGCTCCTGCATAAAACCTGTTTGATGAAAAATGATTCTTTTTATGGCAAGCCAAATGTAGAGTGCATGGTCACTCATTTCTGTAAAGGCAATTGAGGATTATTTCCATTCTCATTTTAGACAAATAAATTATTTGCAAATCAAGGGGTAGTTTTACTCAAAACCTAAAATTCTTTCTAAAACAAATTTTGCCCCAAACATTGGAAAACCTTAATTGCCATTTTCAAGTGGAACTATGTTTTGTTTATTTTTTCCAAGTGGGATACGTTACGTTGAGTACTCAACAGGGGTAGACTGGTAGTACTAGTTTTGAAGAGCAAGAGTGAGTCTTCTGGTAGGAGGCCACCTCCAGAAGATAAGCTCAACTTAGAGAAACGTCAGTACTACTTAGTCATGCCGGTCCGAGCTAGCAATTTTTATTTCAGTCAAGTGACTGTGTTATGCCGGAATGGACACCCGGTTGTTGTTTGGGTATAGAGAAGGAAGAGTATCTTGCCTGGTAGGCCGATCACCTACCTTTAGTCAGTCTGCACAAAGTGTCGGCATTCTGACCGGCAGTATGCACAAAGTGTCAGCATACTGACCATCCGGTTATGGGGCCCAACGTGTGGCAACCTATAATCCTTTCTTTCGAGTGGTTGATCTTATAAATTATGTATGGCTAGAAAAGCCAAAACACCACCCTTGTTTTTGAACATCATTCATTGTTTGCCAGTATTTCTTTTGTCAGTCTGCACAAAGTATGGCATTCTGACCATTGTATGGTTATGGGGCCCAATGTGTGGTAACCCATGACCACCTTTATAAGTGGTTGATTTTATTGTGCACTTGTATGGTTTCAAAAAGAGGAAAACACCACTCTTGCTTTTGACTAATGTTTATTGCTTGCCAATATTTCTCTTATAAAGATTTCACATTTTGCATCCACGAACTGTTTTCACTGAACACCCAAAGCACACACGGACTTACTGAGATTTCTGTCTCATCACCTTTTTACCATGGTTTCAAGCCGATCCTACTGTGGGGATGAGTAGCTAGTGTTATCTGCCTTGGAAGAGAATGTTGTCTTTATTTTTATGTATTGCTTTGGGGAGTTGAGAGTGGATGATTTTATTTATGGATTTGTTTTTCTTTTGGGAATTCATGGTTTTATTCGTGGATTTATTCTTGGGTTGTAATAAATTTTAAGTTAAATTATTATTTTCATTTCGCTATTTTAATTGTGTGACCTAGTTATAAAGACCCCTTGTCCTTTGGATGGGGCGACATCCCTGGCCCTGGCGGGCCTAGGTAGCGGGGTGTTACACTCCACCTCTATAAGCTAAACCTTTACTTGAAGAATTGGTAAATACTTTTGTTGTTAACACAAATGCATCTCCTAATTTTCAAAAAAAATCATTTCAAAGAATAAGAAATCAAGCTGCTCATATGGAGATTTTTAAAGAAAAGCAAGATAAGTGCAAGAAAGAGAAGTCATAGAGCTACCATTGGAAATATTTGAAGACAAACTTTGTCTCTTGAGTGAAGATCATATAGAGTTCCATACCATTGATGGAAAAAAGGCCCTATCACAAAAAGAGGATGAAAACAATGGGATGATTGAACAATTGTGTGAGAGCCTACAAGAAAAGAATTCCCAAAGAACCAAAAGAGCACGTGAGGAGAAAATGCATTTGTAAAAAGAACATGGGATTATAGAAGTCATTAGAATCAAGGACACTATCAGTGTACTACCTCACTTTATGAAGATTTGATTCTACTTTCTACTAATTTTGATTCTTTCTTATCTTTTGTAGGAACCTTTTAGTTCATGGTGCAAAAGTCTACCAATGATGAGGTGAGGAATCTAACACACTCTAAGGAGCAACCATTTTCAAGAGCAGATTCCATGACACCTTTGGAGTATGATGACCAATTCCACCCTCCACCCCTACTAAAATAACGCAACTTAGTAATTGTACACAATCAATTGCAAAGTAAGTATTGCTTGCTTAATTTATTATGAGTTGTACTAGCTTTGAAATTCTTAAAGAGGAGATTTCATGTTGATGATTTTTAGAAAGGATAACTGGTGATTTTATTATGGATACACTCTTTAGATACCATTTGAATTTATATGTAGAAGAAGTAATTTGTGTGTTTAAAGAGATGCAAGTGAATGAGGTCTATGTATTTAATTTTGTTGAGCCTAATGCCATACAAGTATCTTACACCCTCCAAAATCCCCCCTTGTCTTTAAATGCTCCTTAGACCATGCTTTTTGCATTAAATGTTGATTCTTCCTATCAAGAGCAAATAAGGAAGCATGATGAATGGAAAGAGTGTTTTTCTTTGTTTTGTTCTTGTTTTCTTAGTATTTATATTTTATTAGCTTTTTAACTATTTCTTGCTCTTTATATTTCTTGAGTATACTTAACTTTAGTTTTATTTCTTTGAGCTTTATTACATTCCATTTCTTTTTGCCGGTATGCTTTATTAGTGTTATGCCCTAGAAGCAATCACATGTATATTGTATTTTGTACATTTATTTAATAATACAAGGCCTTCTTTATCTCTTAGTTTATTTTATTTGTACTTTTGTGTGAATATATAATTGTTAGATAAAGTCCCAAGGGCAACATCGTATTAAGAAAATCATAATAGAGATCATGATGTGAGGTTTCTACTACACTATATGGTGTTCGTACTTAAATCATCCATAGTCATAATATTAATGAGATAGGACATCATTAATGCGTCAAGACTAGCACATGTTATACTTCTTGATTTGATCAAGCGGTGGTTCTTACATCTGTGAGTATTGTGATACACAAAGTTAAGTGGGAGTGGGAGTATTATGTATGCAAGAAGGTTAGTGGGAATACAGTTATTTTCTTGTTACTTTATGTAGATGACATATTGTTAATAGGAAACGATGTAACTTTCCTTCAATCAGTAAATTTTGGTTGTCCAAGAAATTCTCCAAGAAAGACCTTGGAGAAGCAACCTATATTTTTAGAATAAGGATCTATAGAGGTAGATGAAAAGGTTGCTAGGTCTTTCACACTCTACATACATAGACAAAGTGCTAAAGAGGTTTAGCATGGATCAATCCAAAAAGGGATTCTTACTCATATCTCAAGGGATAAGCCTTTCAAAATTAATGTCTTCAAAGACATAAGTTGAAAGGGATCACATAATTAGGATTCCATATGCCTCAGCAATTGGATCCATCATATATACTATGATATATACTAGGCTCGATGTATTATATACTCTCAGTTTAACGAGCAGATACCAATTTGACCCTAGTGAGGATCAGTGGGCGACCGTGAAGAATATCCTTAAGAACTTGCGGAGGACTAAGGATGTATTCTTAGTTTATGGAGAAAGTGATTTGAAAATAAATAGGTATACTGATGCGTGTTTTCAATCTGATAAAGATGATTTCAAATCAGAGTCTAGTTACGTATTTACATTGTGTGAAGAGGCAATAAGTTAGAAAAGTTCCAAATAAAATACTATTGCTGACTCAACGAATGAATTTGAATACATAGCCGCTTCTGAATCAGTTAACGAATCAATTTAGATCAAGAAGTTCGTAATAGAGCTTGGAGTGGTTCTTAGCATTGTTGAACCAATATCTCTATATTGCGACAACAATGAAGCTATTACATAAGCAAAAGAGCCACGATCTCACTAGCATTCCAAGAATGTACTCAGATGTTTTCATTTAATTAGAGAAATCATAGATAGACAAGATGTAAAGATAGAGAGAGTTCTCATAGATGAGAACATAATTAACCCACTTACTAAAGCACTATCCTAAAAGAAACATGATAAATATGTTAAGTCATTCGGTATTAGATACATAAATGATTGGCTATAGTGCAAGTAGAAGTTTGTTAGTGTTATGCCCCAGAGGTAATCATATGTATATTGTATTTTGTACATTTATTTAATAATACAAGGCATTCTTTATCTTTCAGTTTATTTTATTTATACTTTCTTGTGAATATATAACTGTTAGATAAAGTTCCAAGTGCAACACCATGTTAAGAAAATCATGATAGAGATCATGATATAAAGTTTCTACTACACTGTATGGTGTTCGTACTTAAATCATCACTAGTAATAGTATTAATAAGATAGGACATCACTAATGCGTCAAGACTAACATGTGTTACACTTCTTGATTTGATCATGCGATTGTTCTCACATTTGTGAATATTGTGATACGCAAAGTTAACATATGGATGCTTGTTGCTTGAACAAGTACATTAGATGACCTAACTATGGATAATCACATGGATAACTATTTAGTGCTAGTAATAGAATTTCAGCATAGCAAATGTGCAAGTATCCTTAGAGTTGAGATCTCCAATGTACTTTGTTTGCTAAGCGTTGTACTTTGATTTCAATCTTTGGAGTCTTAACAAGACTGCCTATGGGATGGATATTGGGCACAACGTGAAATAAACAAAGTAGTTGAGAGGATCAATAAAAGATTTACTACTCCTAATAATAGGGGCGAATATGTCATGGCCACTTGTAGGAATCGCTATTCGTGAAGTCCTTGGCCAAAGTGATTGTGCATTGGAAATAGTTCCAATTGATACACATATTGTGTAATGGATTCTGAGAACAAGTACTAAATTATTCGTGTCAGAATTAATTAATATTCTGAAAAGAGTTGGCACTAATTCCATACTCTAAACCAAATGAGATATTGTATGGTGAAAGAAGTTTATTGCACTATTGTTTGATATTGAAAGGTTCAAGTCAAACCACTTGACTTTCTGGACTTTTGAGTGGTCATGATGTATTGCTAGATACTGCTCATGATTTGTTGAATAAGGATTTATTAAATAGAGAATTAATAAATCAATCTTGATTAGAATTAATAAATTAATTATAATTATTAAGGATTATTAATTCTAAAGATATTTGGATTGATTCATATTTCGCTACTAATAGACCAAGAAACCTCATTGGTCACACACAATAAAGGATTAAGAACATGAAATGTTATTTGATAACATAATAGGGTTAATTTCGAGTAGAAGAAGTTTCTATAGTCAAATTATAAATAGTTACTCCCTCCGTCCCAATAAAATTGACCTACTTACTATTTTGGGCTGTCTTAAAAAATTTAACACTTTCCGTAAAAGGAAAGTTTTTACTATATAATTTATTATAAAATAATCAATATACCCCACATATATTATTTTTATATAGTTAGATTTGGCATAAAGTATTGTGAGACCCATATATTTTTTATTTTATTATACTATATTATATTATATTATTATTATATTCTAACTTTTACTTTTACATAAAATATCGTACCAAGTTAACCACTGTTAATTTTAGTGGGACGGAGGGAGTATAATTTATAGGCCAGATCATAATTAAGAGAACTTATGTGTTCTAATCATAATTATGAATTCCTATTTCATTTAGGATTCTGAAAAGGCAAACAAAGATGTGTTTTTGGATATATACGATATATACATGCTGTGAGTGTGGTAGAACAACCAAAAACGTAGAAACAAAAACACTCTCTGGCTTTTCTTTTTCTTCCTGAAAACCCTAGCCGCCTTGCTAGCACCAGATCAAGGTAGCTCATGCGTGTTTCTTCTCTTTGTGTGGATACTGTTGGAGGCAAGCCTATTTTGGTTTGTAGTGGTTGTGACCAAGTGACGAAGAACACACATGCAGATGAGATTTTTGAAACCTCACGCAGCAAGGGTAACCCCGTGACCATTGCTATTTATCCGTTTTAATTTCACATGTGCGGTCTTAGATTGGAATTCAATTTTTCATGCTGCATTAATCTGATTATGCATGACTAGATTTCTAACAGTGGTATCAGAGCCTCCATATTTGTGGTTTTAATAGGTTGGTATGCTATGAAAAATCTTTTTGAGCATGCTTCTATAAAATTGTTTCATGAATCTGGGATTCGTTGTGTATTTTGTGTTAGCCCTAAGGGCATTTTCCTGTGTTTTGACTTATGATAAATATTGATGAGGACTAACTTGTGTGATCTATATGTGATAGGACATGTTCAACCTCAGTTCTTTCATGGCATGCAAATAATACTGCTAAGCCGCTCTCAAGCAAATAGAATCCAAAGAAGTGATTGATCAAGTGCAACTTCAACTTTAGAGCTTGCAAATTGTGAAGTCCTTGTGAACGAACTATAGATTAGAAATCATTGTTAAGGTATTACTTGTAATTTCCTATGTCTCTTTACCTTATGTTCAATTTATTTCTACCTTAAAGCACACAAATAAAATGACTTCAAAGAGTAAGCTTTCAGATGTTTAGATTAAGTAGTTTGGATGGACTCTGCAACCAAATGCTTCGTCCAAAACTTTGGAACAGTATCTAAATGTTTCTGCCTAAAAAAATGCCATCTTGGACTCACTTTTTGGATGCACCCTCTTCCAATCCTTGAGTCTAAAACTTTGAAAATTTTGATAGCAAAAAACTAGTTGTTACTAGCCATTGTTGTCTTACTTTCTACTCCTACAAAAGCTTTCAAAACTTGTTTTTGAAGCAGATTTTTGTGCTATCTTTCTCAGAAACACTCTTACACTTTAGAATACAAAAATCTCCCTTTTTATTGTGCTTCAAAGTGAAATCAACATTGCTCCAAAGGCAAAAAGGTACAAGTGCTTAGATTGCTTATATCTACTCAATCTGTGAGCTTTTCTACATTTTCTCTGTGATTTGTTTTGTATAAAGGTTTGGAAAGTAAAATCCGATTAGGGTGAGCCTTGATTTATTGCATATCAAGGTTAAAGAAGTAAAACCCAATTAAAGAGGTTGGGTGTAAAACTAAGTGTGGTGATCCTCTTGTATAAGATTGGTGTTGCCTACCACCATTCATTTAGAAAAAAGGTTTTAGTGATTGTATTGAAATCCTTAAGTGGGTACATAAGGTAGTGAATATAGATCAGTTGAGGATCGAACTACTATAAATCTTTGGGTCTTTCTTTGCATTTCATCCGCACTTTATCACTACATTTTTACTGGTCATTAGATCAAAGAACTTTATCTTAATCTATGCAATTGTTGATCAATTTTAAAGATCTTTATATTCTATAGAAAGTCTATTTTTGATGTCTTAACTACCCATCTTTAAAATAGACCATCTTCTTGTCATTTAGTGTTGATTTAAAAGATTCATATCTACACTCCTGCAGCTACGAAGCAAATCTGCCATTGTGAACTCAAGTATTACACTCCTCTTTACATTTATTAATTTAATCAAAGACTTTATGTAGTTTGGTGAATATGTTATTGGTGCTTAATTTACCCATCTTAAACATAGATCTTTCTTCCATCATTTAGTGGAGTTTTGAAAGTTCCTTAGCAGCACATTCAAAGCTGCACGGACAATATTTTTGCTTGCTCAATTTGTTGGTTCTTGCCTTAAGACTTTTAGAAGATCTTTAAATTTTGCATTTGTTTTGCATAAACCTTATTCACCCCCTCTAAGGTTTATCATTTTGAATACACAATTTTATCAGGTGTTGAAAAATCGCTACAATTTTTGTCTATGAAAGTTGTTTTCAAAATGGTATTTGAAATTATTTCATGTTGTTTACGGATTGTTGGATTACATATCTATAATTGTTACAGTATCCTAAAAAATCTATTTTCCAAAAGGTTTTGCAAAGGAGAAAAATATTTCTGTTAATTGGCTTTTGCAAAGAAATTGTTCTTCGT
Source organism: Voacanga thouarsii (assembly GCA_026120185.1). Classification (NCBI taxonomy): domain Eukaryota; kingdom Viridiplantae; phylum Streptophyta; class Magnoliopsida; order Gentianales; family Apocynaceae; genus Voacanga; species Voacanga thouarsii. The sequence continues at coordinate 2,025,353 of JANUWF010001088.1, read as the reverse complement.
TTGTTTGTTTACGTTTTCCAGTGAATAGAGTGTCTGTTCAGTAGAGAACAAAACAGTAGTAGAGAGATTGTTTTTCTTTGGCATTGAACAGAGGAGTTGTCTTCTGATGCATAAATTTCAGGTGTAGAAAAATCATATAATTCTAAATCTATCCCCCAACCAAGTTTTAATTAAAATATTAATTCCCAAATAACACATACAAGCAAGTAGATTCATCGCAAGCAAAGTATAGGGAATTAACGAGTATCGATCCTCAAGCAACAACTACCATTAGTTACCTTTCTTTCATTGTTTAACCGACTTATTTAAATGATAACAGAATAAAAAGAAGAATAAAATAAAGAAAAGTATATACAACTCAAGGATGAAAAATCATGTAATTTAGACAAATATTCACTACTGGAAACTGTTGGGCATCTCAGGCTCGTATCCTATATGGCGCAGCAAAAAATAAAATGAGATACCATCCCAAGACCCACATATGTGTGGAAAACAAGACAAAAATATATCAACGGTAAAAGCTTTTTACCTTTGTTTGATCGTCTGAAGAAAAAAAATTTCTTCTTCAAGTTGAGGCGTGATCCAGCAATCCTCTTGATCCAACTTCACGAGAGTTGAACGTCTAACCACTATAATCATAGTGTGTGGTTATCTCTAATAGTAATCCACACAAAGGAATACTCAAGCACCAAAATTTCCCGTGCTAACAAAAAAAGATGGCGGCTAGAGTTCTTCACAAGAACAATCGAGAGAGAGAGAGAAGAAGATGAGAAGGTTTTGTTTTGCCTAGAGTGTCCGTTTATCCAACCTCAGCTAGGATTTCGATTATAACATATATATATATATATATATATATATATATATATACACACACACACATATAACCGAAAAATCCTGCTAAAACTGAGAATTCTAATCCTATTAGAATTCCCTAATTGTAATTGGAAATATCAATTTCTCACAATTATAATTTGGACCATAAATTATAACTAATTATAATTTGTCCACAACAACTTCTCTTTCTCCCAATTAACCCCACTATATTATCAAATAACATCTTGAGTATATAATCTTCTATTGTGTGTGACCTATTAGGTTTCCCAGTCAATTGGTAGAGAACATGAATTAATTCAAACGTCTTTGAGATTAATAATCCATAATTAATTAGAATTAATCCTATTAATTCTAATCAGGGTTGGTTTATTACTTCATCAATTAATAAACACATATTCCTATATCATGAGCGATATCTAGTAACACATCATGACCACCCAAGAGTTAGAAAGTTAAGTGGCTTGACATGAACCATTCAATAATAAATTTTAGTGCAATTAACTCATTTCAGTATACAATTTCTTATTCGGTTTGGAGTACAGAATTAGTGCCAACTCCCTCTAGAATTAATTCTGGCCCGAACACAATAGTACTTGTACCAGGAACCCACTACTCTAGATATGTATCAATTGAAACTGTTTCCAATACACAATCGCCTTGGCCGAGGACTTCTCAAGTAATAATTCCTACAAGTGGCCGTGAGATATTCGCCCCTACTATTAAGAGTGGTGAATCCTTTATTGACCCATTCAACTACTTTCATTTACCTCACACTGTACCCAATATCCATCCCATAGGTGGCCTTCAATCGAGCTCCGGAGATTGGAATCAAAGTACAATGCTTAGCAAACAAAGTACCTTGGAGATCTCAAGTGTAAGGATTTTTTCACGTTTGCTATATTGAGATTATATCACTGGCACTAAATAGTTATCCATGTGATTATCTCAAAGCTAGGTCATCCAATGAACTTGTCCCATTAACAAGCATCCATGTGTTAACTTTGAGTATCTAAATACTCATGGATATGAGAACTACTGTCTAATCAAATCAGGAAGTCTAACACATGCTAGTCTTAATGCATTAATGATGTCCTGTCTCATTAATACTACGATTAGGGACTATTTAAATACTAACACTATACAGTGTAGTAAGAATTTCATATCATGATTTCCTTAACACGGTGTTGTACTAGGAACTTTATCGAATAGTTATATTACTTAAAAGTAAACAAAAGAAATTGTAAGATAAATAATGCCTTTTATTAAAATAAAATGTGTCATATACAATGTACAAGTGATTGCCTCTAGGGCACAACACTAACAGAAATTGGCCCATCGGCCACAAAAATATGCGTATGAAATTACCCACACATCAACCAGGGATTAGTAACGGATTCAATTCCGTTGGTGATTCATGGTTAACCCGTGTGAGAATAAGGTCAAGCATAATTGTTATAGTTAATGAAAATTCTGTGGCTAATCAACCATGGATTTAATTAAAAAATTCAATATATTTATGGGATTGTGTCAAAATTCAGTCGTGGCTGATTCGTAGCAAATCTGCCACGAATCAGCCAGGAAATTATTTCATATTTCAATAGAATTATGAAATTTTTCCGAGGCTGATCCTTAGGCTATTAGCTACGACTCAGCCACAAAATAATTTTGAAAATGCCGTAAAAAATTCTTTGTTTTTATAAAAATTTATGCATGGCTGATTCGTAGCTAATTTGCTACGAATTAGCCATGGATTTTTTTTTTAAAAAAAAATGCACATATTTTTTAAAATAACCGTGGCTGTTTGGTAGCAAATTAGTTCCGAATCAACCACGGAATATTTTTGGTATAATATTTGAATTATTTCGTGGCTGATCCGTCTTTGATAGGCACAAATTAGCCACTAATTATTTTGTGGCAATTTTTTGCAATCCCTATCGTCAATGTCTTCATTAGATATCTTCCTCGGATCCCATATCCCTCATTACATTTTCTCTTTACCTCTACCACATTGAGAGGCATTTTGTTCTATGCACCTATCACCGGCCGTCACCATCTCCGTCCGCCCAGTCGATGCTATAGATTAAGCTTGTCGGAACTACTCGCTTGTCGCCACAGAGGAAGATGGCCCTCACATCATCACCATATTCTCTTCAAGATCAACGGGTGAGGGCTCAAATTAGGCTTTGTAGTTTTGTTGTTAGTTTTTTCTTATAAATAGCTGCAATATTTTGATTTTTTAGTACAACTCTATGCTTATTCTCACTGATTTGAATATCACTACAAATTCCAATTTGTTTGCTACTTTGTGCCGTTTGTGCTTGCTACTGTGTGATGTCTAAGTTGATAATTTCACTACACATTCTGTTCAACCCATGTTTGTGTTCGGAGGTCATATTTGGAATATTTTGTGCTTGAGCAAATCCGTATAAGATCAGTGCAGTAGTTGTAGATTTCGTCTACAGATTTTGCACCCATCTGAGTCTTCGTTTGCCAATTGCATCAATGCTTTTGGGTTTGCCATGCTTCTGTGTTGTTTGCATTACCTGAGAATTTGCCATAATGCCACTATAAGAAATTGGCCCCCATTTAGAATCCGTGGCCAATTTTGATAACCCCAACTGATGTCAACCCCAATTCTGATTACCATGGAATGAGGTTTGGGTGGTTTTAGTTGTGAACCAACATAGGAATTCAATATTTGGCCCTTAACTAGTCTTGAGTTATACTAATAAATAAATGGCATTTGGTGCTAAATTTGGCTATTCTCAATTCTATTCAATCTCATAAAAATAGAAATGTACATTAAGTAATAGTTTAGTAATTAAATACTCGTATTTGAATAGATTATGAAAATGTAAATTACATCCATATAAGTTTTTTAAAAGTTATATCTAGTTGTTTTTATAAGCCGTTTAAAATTTCAGTACACAAATTAAAAAAACAACAACAATTTATGGTGTTTGGAAAAATAAAAGTTACAAACTAAATTTACAATTTCTTAATTGATGATAACTAAAAGCAAAATGCAGTGGATAATAAATGATAAAGGTAGAAAAATAACAATTTTTTTATAACATAACATATAATTGTAATAAAAAAGTAAAAATGCAAAAGTGACCTCCAGCAATAAAAGAAAGTACTTATTTGGATGATGGTAATTGTGGGTATTCACTATTTGACAAAGAAAACACTAAAAGACTATTTGGCAAATCCACAAGTCGTTTAATTTTTCATTTTTAATTTTTCTTTAGATTTATATTATCTGTTATTTTGTAAAAAATATATATTTATTATTATTTTTAAAATTGCATCCATGTTATTTATTACTCCATTAAACCATAACATTAATTAATTTTTAATTTTTAAACAAACTTTACAATTTCCAATAAAAGTAATTCAATCTTTTTCTCTTAAAACCTTATAAATATTAAGTCATCCTTAATATATATAAATTATAAAAAATGACATTATTTAAGAATAAATAGAGTAATATTTAATAGTTAATTTTACAACTAGACAAAAACAAAATGGAATATTATTACTTAAATTTAAAGGCATTTACATGGCAACAAATACATTTGAAGGAAAAAACAAAAAGTTGAATCACACACAACTTTATGATTACAATATTCTAGTGACAAATATGTACTATATATACAACTTGGTGTTAGCTCATAATTCACGTCCTTGAGCATAGACTTGAGTTTTGAAATACAATCTCTTGTTCATTGGGTTAAGGTCCACAGTAACATGAACAAGATGAGAAAGAAGAATGAGATATGGATAGTTATGGGGCCCACAATAATTAATAGAGGCCGCCCACATCATTTGATGATTTAACCATGCTTTGACTCCATTTGATCATGCAGGATTCATGAGTGTTCCTGCACTATCTACTAGTTTCTCAAGTCTTCTATGAAGTTCCACTACTTTCTATAGAATTCCCAAAGTTTCTCATATGCTCTATTAATTTTAAGGCCTTCAATGAAATTATGTATCGGAGCAATTAAGTTCTATATGGTTCTAAGAGCTTCTGGAACTTGCTTAACCATTAAGTCATTTAACTAGACTTAAGAAAATAATACATACATACATACATACATACATATATATATATATATATATATATATATATATATATAGAGAAAGAAAGAAAAGGAGGCCGAGAGAGAAGGGAAAGACGAAAGAGACAGAGAATAAGAGGAAAGGAAAAGAAAAGAAAAAAAACAGGAAGGAAAGGAGAAGGAAAAGAAGAGAAGAAGGAGGATACCTTGCTATTTGGCCCTTACTGTCAATTTTATCCTAAATCAGTAGCACTTATGTTTCTATGGCCTTTAGCAGGTATGTTCTAGTTTTACTTTTTGATAACCTTTTAATATGTTTAATTTTCATTGTTTAAGATTTCCCCATGAACTCTTGATTTATGTATATGGATTTTGTAGATGAAATTTTTGAATAGGGGGTATATAGTCAAGTAAAATAAATGGAGCTAGAAGTTGGATGTATAATCGACTCCTCCTAGGTCATTAAGGCATAACAAAGTAGTTTACATAAGGACTTGATGAGTTCATATGAGTAACATGTGTGCAACCATAATTTATCTGCACAACAATGACAAGGTGTCCTTGTTCTAAGTGCAAGCTTCTAAAATTCCAAAATCGTGATGCCTATAATGTTCATCTTCTAGACAAAGGTTTTATGCCAAATTATCTTACATGGACGTCGCATGGAGAAGAGTACCAAACCTATGAATTCGAACCTCCTCATATAGTACCAAACCATCATGAAACCACAAATAGGTTTCAAGAAATAGTGCGTGATGTCATGGGTTCTTCCTTTAATGATAATTGTAGCGTAGGTCCATCTAATATTGGGGATGAAGTATCGAATCCCAATGCACAACAATTCTATGATTTATTGCATGAGGCAAATGAGCCATTATTTCAAGGTTATACATGATATTCAAAGTTGTCATTGTGTCACATAAGTTGCATTTGAAATTGGAGCAGAATATGCCGGATATTCACTTTAATAATTAGGCAGGTCTCATTAAAGAAATTCTCCTGGATGATGGGAACAAAGTGCTGGAATATTTCTATAAGACTAAAAAGTTTGTGAAAGGTCTTGGGTTGCCAGTAGAGAAGTTTCATATCTGTGTCAATGTATGTATGCTATTTTGGAAAAATGATAAGGGTTTAATGAACTGCAAATTTTGCAATCATCCCCAGTACAAGCTAAGTAGTTCGGGAAAATCTACACCCATTCCATATCAGAAGATACATTACCTTCCTATCACTCTGAGGCTGCAGAGGCTTTATGCATCACAAGAAATTGCCAAGCGTATGACGTGGAGCTGAGACCATGTTCAAGATGGTGATGAAAGGAATCATCCTTCAGATGGTGAAACATGAAAAGATTTTGACATCAAACATCCTGACTTTGCTCATGAGCCACGGGATATAAGATTGGCTTTGTGTGGAAAAGGGTTTTCACCTTTTGGTATGTCTGAAAAGTCATACTCTTGTTGGCCTGTCATTATCACCCCTTATAATTTGCCACCCTGGATGTGCATAAAGACAGCATACATGTTTCTAGCAGCGGTAATCCCAAACCAAGAGATCTAAGGAAGATGATTAATGTGTATCTCCAGCCATTTATTGAGGAGCTTAAATCACTTTAGCATGTTGGTATTCAAATGTATGATATTTCTAGGAAGCGTAATTTTAATATGCGGGTTGCACTTATGTGGACAATAGGAGTTTTCCTACGTATAGGATGTTATCCAGGAAGACAACTTCATGGCACATAGCATGCCCAATTTGTACGGAAAAGTGTAAGGCATTTCAACTATGGCATGGAATGAAAACATGTTTCTTTGATGTTCACTGCCAATTTCTCCCACAAGATTACCATATAGACGAAACACGACCAACTTTTTGAAAAATCATGCTAGAAATTTTCCACCACCATCTAGGCTCACAAGTGAAGAAATTTGGCAATGGGTATAAAATATTCCTAAAGTTATAGATACCGAAGGTGAAGGCACTCCTAAAGGGTAGCTCAATAGTCACAATTAGACAAAACAGAGCATATTTTTGGAACTCCTTATTGGTCTTCATTGCTTGTAACGCAACTTAGATGTGATGCACATAATTAAAAATTGTATTGATAATGTTTTCAACACAGTCATGGAAACAAAAGATACCTAAAATGCTCGTTATGACATCAAAGAACTGTGTTGGAGAAAAGAATTGGCATTGGACCCTAGAGAGAGCATTAGATCAAAGGTAACTTTTTGTCTTACCAAACAAGAACAACGCATTTTGTATGAGTGGATGAAAGATCTACAATTTTCTGATGGCTATGCATCGAATCTATCCAAATGTGTTGATATTCAGGAGTCTAAGTTGATAAACACCAAGTCCCATGATTGCCATGTTTTCCTGTTGCGCTTGTTACCTATTACTTTTAGACAAATGCTGCCAGAGTCAATTTGGATTGCCTTGACTGAGTTTATCATATTTTTTAATGAATTATATGCTACTAAGTTGACTATGGGTAAGACGAGAGAGTTGGAGGAAAATATTTCTGTGATATTATGTAAGTTGGAGAGAATATTTTCACCATCATTCTTCAACTCAATGGAGCATCTTTTAGTTCATTTGCCAAATGAAGCCCGTGTGTGTGGTCTAGTTCAATATCGTTGGATGTTTTCTTTTGAATGGTATTTCATAAACCTTTAACGATGTATGCATTGTGAATAGTTTTCCAAGTCTCTCTCTCTCTCTCTCTCTCTCTCTCTATTACAGTAAATGCTTATAGTTTTTTTTTTTTTTACTATATGTAGATACCTTTATCATTTGAAAAAGAAGATTAGAAATCAGGCAAGAGTTGAAGCATCGATATTCAATGCTTACTTGGTGGAAGAGGCATCTAACTTTACAATATATTATTTTGTGTCACATGCAGTAACAAGAAGTTGGTGTCCAAGTCAACATGACGATGGTGGTGACATCAATCATGTTGCAAATAATTTGCCAATTTTTAGTTTACCGAGGCAGTCAGTAGGTGGATCTTCTATGCGGTGGCTTACTGATGAGGAATACAAAGTTGTCCATCTCTATGTGCTACTAAACTATTCAGAGCGGAACCATTTATCAAGTTCATTAACCACGATTTTAAAGACCCAATTCTAAAATTTAATAGAGACTAACTCTTCTATTCGATAATTGAGGATACTAAGTTATTTTTTTACTATTACTTTAGTTTGTGTGTTAGTCAATTGCATGCCCAGAATATGTGAATCAGAGAATGTGACATTGACAAGAAGATCAAGACCCATTTTGCTAGCTGGTTTCGTAGCCATGTATGTAATGATTAAGGTTTTGTGTAAATTACCACGTATGTACTCTTTATAATACTAATATTGGATTATTTGCTTAGGTTTTGTCTATAGAGAATAATATTGACAATTAGATTTTAAAGGACTTCTCACGAGGCCCATTAATGGCAGTTGAAGAGTGCTCCATTTACTATATTAATGGAAATTGTTTTCACACTATGAGCCATGGAGAAGGAAGGTCAACAATGAATTATGGGGTGTGCATTCGAGGCACGACTTATCCTCAATCGATAACTGAAGGAGATTATCATGGAATGATACAAGAAATACTCCGTGTGCAATATCATAGCTTGCCAGAGAAGAACAATGTAATGTTTAAGTGTAAATAGTTTGATCAACGATCTCGTGATAATATGAAAGTTTATCCAAGATATAAATTGGTGGAAATAAATCATCGAAAAAATGTGGCCAAAATACGAACCATTCATGCTTGCCCATTAAGCAATTTAAGTATACTATGCTCCATATCCGAGTACAAGACGTGATATGCTTGACTGGTGGGCTGTTTTTCACGATAAAGAAAAAGAGACTTTTGATGTGCCACAAGTTAAATGTGCTTATCAAAATGACCATTCCATTAGCTTACTATTACATATTCAAGATGATCAACTTGATCCTCTACGTGATTGGGATGCTAGAGGAGAAGAGGATGATGCTATTAGCAGTGATGATAATGATGATGATACTGATGATGAGATTGAATATAAGTTTGACAATGAGGGAGTTGATGCAAATGAATCAATTGAAATTGAGGACGAGTAAAATATTCTTTGTTCATATTCATATTCATTTACTATTCTTACAAATATTATTATTATTTTTGAATTTGAAAACTAAAAAATCATTTGCTTTATAGGTAGGCCTCAAAATAGTTTATATCTCAAAACGGAGCACCCTGCCCCATCTACTTCTAATGTTCCACCTTCAAAACTTAACAAGATCCTACGTCAGATGGGAGCATTACCGGTGGTGATAATGCTACTATCTCTGTTGTCCCTCTACCCTTTCTTTCTCTGCCATAGTGACCCTGATTCATATTCTTCTCAGGATTGATAGTGTGTAAGTATACCATATATGTTTATAGATATATAAATTATCACCCACAAATCAAATTTAATTTTTAATACTTTTTTGGTTGAATCACCTTTCTATTTTTCCTATGTCTTTATGTTAGGTTTAGACCCATAGAGATTTAGTATAAAATTTATAACTTCAGATTGCATCAAGCTAAAATTTGATGCCCCGCACAAAAGGTGGTTGCATATGGATATTGAGACCAAGAATACTTAGTTTCAAGAATTCGAGGGCAAGTGTTTAATAATTAAATGTTATGTGATCTTGTTGCTCTCCTATGATTAAGTGTTTAATAATTAAATGTTAAGTGTTTAATAATTAATTCTTGATGGGCTTAAGTTCAAATCCTAGCTAATCCAAACCCTTTCCGTTCTTTTATTTTCTTTTCCCTAACCTTTCCTAAGCTTGGCAAAAATTCTCCTAGGGTAGCCGCTATTCCACATTAATTCTTTTATAAATTTTTCTCTAATTTTTTCCCTTAATTCCTACGCACTTGCTTCATCCTCTTCCTAATGAATTCTCCTCAATAAAACAAAAGCTCAACTAACTTAAGTAACACAACCTCTTCAAGAACAAATTAATTCATGGAACAACAAACTCATGAAACTCATATTTTCATGGAAATAATTCAATTTACCAAGTGTAATTAAAAAAAAAAATGCTATGACATGCATGACTTTCCCCGCATACTAAAGGTGGCTTAATACGAGGTATCACAATTGTTGCTTTGGAAAACTCATCTACGTAATAGATTAGTTTTCATTGACTGTCACAACTTACTTATTACTATTTTATGGTAGAGACCACTTTGTGATGCCTTATTTGCTTGTGGGAGTTGGATATTATTGGACTTTATTTTGTTTGTTAATCTATTCTCTTTTGTACCTTGTGGCCTGGGTGTTTGTTGAAATGTTGGGTGTTTGGTTACAGGAGTTTGGCTGTTGTTATAATGTGTGTTTGGTTACAGGAATTTAGTTGTTGATATGTTAGGTGTATGTTTATAGGATTTTGGTAAGGCCTTGATATGTGCATATCCTATACATAGGTCTAAAAAGCTAGATAGGGAATAGCCATGGCAATTCTGTGGCTGAATTTTTGCCAACTCGGCCACATAAATTGCCATAAGATTCCGTGGCTGATTACCAAATTCAGCCATGAAATATTTATGTGAGCTTTAGCAACAAAATATTCCGTAGCTGATCAACCATAACTTTGTTTATGTGGCTGATTTATTTCCCAATTAAAGAAATTTTCATTATATGAAATTAAATCAACCACAAAATTTTATATTCAGCTACGAAAACTTCCATGACTGATCACCCACGAAAACTATTTCCATGGCCGATTACCGTTTTAAATTAAATGAAAATTTATTATTATTTATTAAATTAGCCACGAAATTTTATTGTTAAATATGAAAATTTCCCTAGATAATCACCCATGAAATGGAATTCCGTGGCTGATTCCATATTTTCCAATTAAACAATTTTAATTATTTTAAATTAATTAGCTATGAAATATAATTTATCAACCATGAAAGATTCTGTTGCTGATCACACAGAAATATTTTTTGTGGCTGATTAATTAGCTATGATAATTTCAGCCACAGAAAATGATCCGTGGTTGTTGCGTGGTTGAGATCAATCAGCCACGAATTTCAGCCGATCAACCACGAAATTTGTCGTGGTTGATCGGTCAGTTTCTAGTAGTGATTCTTGAAGACATGAATATGAATTACTTAGCAATGATCACAATTAATGATTATCTTAGCATCATAAAGGAATAAAAATAGAAACCAATCGTTTCCCAAATAAAAGACTTACTATCTCATTATTAAAGTAGCAGATTTTCCAATCAAACTAACATAACTAAAAGATGCATTAAGCTTCTTCTTCAATAATTATCCCTATACTATAGGTGATAATAAACATGAAATTAGCCAATAACCCTATACTATAGGTGAAATCAAATAACCATTGATTACCTCGGTTCTTTGTTCTTAATTTTGTTTTCCAAGTCTGTTAAAAGATAACAAATAAGAAATCAATGAAATTAAATAAACTCCTAATATCGTTTCCCAAGTCAATTTGAAACAAATTGACATGTCTGGATTTAGGTATAAAAATCATATAAAAACTAAGCACATTCCCAATCAAGTTAAATTAAAACGTTAACCCCAAATTACATATATGAGTAAGCGTACTCATCATTAACATAGCATAGGGTTCAAACGAATGTCGATCCTCAAGGAACAAGTATACATTAGTCACCTTTCTTTCATTGTTTAACCGACTCGATAAAGTGAAAAAGAAATAAAAAGGAAAAAGAATAAAACACAATAAAATATATACATGTTAAGGATCGTGAAGTATGTAACTCAACCCATTGTTTAGACAAAAATGATCTTAAAGAACTTAATCGTTATCATAACCAATTATTCTCTTGGCACCATGAATGATTAAGATAGATTCACTTCTTTTTCATTCCATGAAATCACTATCTTCTAGATAAATTAGAATCACTTGGTTTCGTCTCAACTAATTCATCCAAAAGATGCATTAAACACAATCTTTAATTAAATTCCCTTGGTCTCGGTGAATTTAAAACATGAAATTAACCAATGAATCATTGGTCTCGACAAACATCAATTAACCTTTAATTACCAGTTCTAGGCAATTAACCCCCTTAGTCTCAGCAAGTTAATAGACAATAAATATGAAATTAATTAAGTGAAACCACCATCAACCCCTTTGGTCTCAGCGAATTAATAGGAAGAACCAACCAATTAATCTCGTAATAAGCTCAAGTAATTAAATACTAAGAAAAATAATCAATTAATCAAAAGATCAAATACTCTAAATATCATGAATATCTAAAACAATGTCAAATTACAATAAAGCGATTAACATATCATTGTTCAAGAAAAAGAAAACAAAGCAAAAGAAAGCACTCATAGACAAGCTTCATTCTTCTTCCTTTGAAAACCTTCTTGCACAACCCTTCTTGAATTAAAGAATTCCTCTTTTGATTGAGTAATTTTCTGCGATGATCAATGAATTCTCCCATTTTCCCTTGTGTTTTTCATCTATTTATATAGGCTTAGAAAGTGCCTAAACTCGTAGGTACAATGTTCTTGGCCGAATAGAAGTTGGAAGATACTAAAACTCCACAGATTATCAAAAACTGCGTAGAAAAAATCAAGCACCGCCTTGACTTCAGGGCATAATCGGCACCGCCTAGGCTCTCGGATTCGGTGTCGGTTGTGTTCTGTTTCTCCACTCATTCGCCGATTTTTTTTCGAATTCCACATAATGTAATCCAGCATGCAGCCGGCGCCGCCTTGGCTACTGGAGCCAGTGTCGGTTCCACTCTGTTCCGTTCCTATTTCACCAATATTTTATCGCTTCGAAGTTCGTACAAATAGTGCATGGCCAACGCTGGTTCCAGTGGCCTAGCCGGCACCGGCTCTCCTCTATTTTGCGACGTTTTTACTTCGTTTTACCCTAAAAATCCGAAATAATGGACAAAATACCTTTCTAAGGGTAAAATATCAAATATGAAAGAATATGACTAATTATTGAACAAAATGTATCACAAAAGAGCCTCGAATAACTAGGAAAAATATGACTAATTTAGCCCCTATCATATTCCCCCATACTTTTCTCTTTGCTTGTCCTCAAGCAAAGTGTCAAAGACAAGTAGGAAAACACAAGGTTTAATCAATCACTTAATCAATTTCAAAACAATATTTTCAACGCTTCCTTCATTCAAGAATATAAAACACATGCTCCTACATATTTCACAACAAACGCAAGACTTGAGTAAGTGAATAATGACTTAGTAGAGCCATCCCAATACTTTACAATATTCTCAAACCATTGGAAAGAATTTAGTTCAAAAAGAATTGCATTCCAGAGGCTTACTTTTCATAACTCTCTCCACTAATCTGAGACATATCATGATTCTACTTAGATCAAGTAAGACTTTTAAGCTTGTAATGTAAGGCTAAAGGTTTGTAATGTAGTTTATCAAACAAAGGATATAGGAAATTCAAATATCAAAGAAGATGAGAGTTCGCAAGAAAAGGACAAACAAAATGTATCAATAATTTCCAACTCTTCTTGCTCTCCTATTCTAGAAATCAATCAAACTATAACCTTATTCAGAAATTTCAACTCAACTCAAGCAAATCCTGCATTTTTTTTTTCTCTTTTTCTTCTCTTTTTTTTTTCCCCCCATCAACTCTTCTCTATTTCTTTCACAAGATCACTCAAATTTCCAACAATGCTGTCAAAGGTTTAATATGAACTCAACTTTTACAGCAAAATCACCATTCCTCTTGTGATCTTTCTTTTCTTTTTTTTTTCTCTTCTTGTCATTCACTGCTGCTTTTCTTTTCTTTTCTCAGTTTTTTTTTTCTTTCCATCTTTTTTTAGCAACTTCTCCTTTTCTTCTCTTGTTTTTAGTCTCTCGTTTCTTTTTCTTCCCTTTCTTTTCTTTCTTTTTTTTTTCTTTCCAACTCTTTCTTTCTATTGATTCATAACTGAAAATAACGAGTCAGGATCTTTCCCCAAGTATTTTCTTGCAACATTCTCGTTCATGTACTATCCTTCATCAAGAGCACAAAGATTTGGATAATTATTCAAACTCTCAAAACAAGCAATGGACAAAGTATTGTGACGGGTTTTAAAGAAAGAAATCAATAATTTAGGCTCAATATAGGCACTAGGGATAATATAACAATAGGTAGGCTTGAAAAAATCAAACTATCCAAAGAAGGCCTATTACCGTCATCCCTAAGTTAAATCATGACTGTCTTTCTTATTTCACCTCGAGAGGTATTCAAGCAAGTTCTAGAATGCTCCGTGAATTTTAGTAGAAAACTAGGTTTAAGAACAATGTAAAGCATTTGATGAATAACTACTTCGTCCAAATGAGTGCAAAAAGTCATGCATAAGCTATAAATGATCTAGAACATATGCTCTATAATCCATCATAAAGACATGCACTAAAAATATAGCTTGAAATCTCAAAGAAATTCAGAAAAATTTTGAAAATTTTTTGTTTTACAAAAAGGATAAAGGATACAAGAATGATGCATAGAAGAATTTCCAATTGAACCACTCCCCCGCACTTAAGTTGGACACAGTCCTCATTGGCAATAAATAAACACAAGAAAGCATCTCCAAAGGGACTAAAAATAATAATGGGTTAGAAAGTTTAAGTAATACTTCCTGAGTGCAATAATGCTCCAATAGCTATCCAAACTTGAGGTAAAAAGAAGGGCTTGTCCAAAAGGATTTTATTCCTGTAAAACAAAACACAAAGAAAAGTACAAAGAAAATAATAATAAAATAAAAACAGTCCAAAATAAAAGAAAATAAGCTAAAGAAAAAGACTAAAGTAAAAAACACATAAACCTCTTTCTCTAACGTTTCTTTAGACTCACAAATATTATTGTCAACATATAAGTACACATGATTTCTAAAGAATGCATCATGCTTGAAATCACCTTTTAACCCTTCGAACGATTTGTTATAATTGAAATTCCCCTTAGAACTTAGCAATTGAGTTTTTAAAGATGGGATCAAGAAAATCCTTACTTTTCAAGACATGGTCTACAAAAATTAAGTTACCTCCCTGAAATTAGGGTAAAGGGTAGAATTCGTCAACATCCTCAAAGGGTTTCTTATGATGTAGTGTTGAAAGATCCAACTCCTTAAGGCGTGATAAATTTAACACAGCATCATTTGGACCTTTATTCTCCAAGAATTGAGAGGAACCTAAAAAACAATCATGTGATAAAGAGAGATTAGAATTATTAGCACGTAGAATAGAATTGAATATCTCCCTTTCCACATTGGACAATTGGTCCTCATTTCCTTTCTCCTTTCATTGGAGATTCTCTTGTTCAAGCATATAGGCCTTTATGGCATCCTCAACCAACTTGGCTAGTCCTGTTCTTTGATAGCTCAATTGTTGAGGTGCTTCTTCATACTACAGAACAGATGAATTTGTATTGGCAACAAAAGAATTCACCAATGTTATTAATGACATCTCACTAAGAACATTAATGCGAGCTTGTAATCTTGCCAATCTAGCTTTATTGTAACTCCTTTGATTTTGTGCCCAAAAATAGTTGTCCATGATGATATCAACCTCGCACAAAAAAAGAAAAACAAACAAAAATACTAGAGAAACAAAGAAAAGAAAAAAAATGAAAAGGTAAAAGCAAAGAATCGAAAAAATAAAGAAAAGAAAAATATACACATTAGATATATTCACAAGATACCTAAACAAAAAAAGTTAGTGGTATCTAGAATACAACACGAAGTATGTTAGTCAATTAAGTCAAAATTAGTAAATTAGATTACAAGAGACAAAAGATACAAAAGATGGCACTTATTTGCAAAAAGAACAATTGTACAAATTTACATATTTACATATTTACATATTCACATGGTTAAATCAACAAAATTCAAGCTTTCATGCTGTTGTTCCCGGGCAACGGCGCCAAAAACTTGATGTGTCTGGATTTGGGTATAACAATCATATAAAAACTAAACACACTCCCAATCAAGTTAAATTAAAACGTTAACCCTAAACTACACATATGAGTAAGCGTACTCATCATTAACATAGCATAGGGTTTAAACGAGTGTCGATCCTCAAGGAACAAGTATACATTAGTCACATTTCTTTCATTGTTTAACCGACTCGATAAAGTGAAAAAGAAAAAAAATAAAACAAAATAAAATATATACATGTCAAGGATGGAGAAGTATGTAACTCAACCCATTGTTTAGACAAACATGATCTTAAAGAACTTAATCGTTATCATAACCAATTATTCTCTTGGCACCATGAAGGATTAAGATAGATTCATTTCTTTTTCAATCCATAAAATCACTATCTTCTAGATAAATTAGAATCACTCGGTCTCGTCTCAACTAATTCATCCAAAAGATGCATTAAACACAATCCTTGATTAAATTCCCTTGGTCTCAATGAATTTAAAATATGAAATTAACTAATGAATCCTTGGTCTCGGCAAACATCAATTAACCTTTAATTACCAGTTCTAAGCAATTAACCCCTTTGGTCTCGGCGAGTTAATAGACAACAAATATGAAATTAGTTAAGTGAAAGCACCACCAACCCCTTTGGTCTCAGTGAATTAATGGGAAGAACCAACCAATTAATCTCGTAATAAGCTCAAGTAATTAAATACCAAGAAAAATAATCAATTAATCAAAAGATCAAATACTCTAAATATCATGAATATCTAAAACAATGTCAAATTACAATAAAGTGATTAACATATCATTATTCAAGAAAAGGAAAACAAAGTAAAAGAAAGTACTCATAGACAAGCCTCATTCTTCTTCCTTTGAAAACCTTCTTGCACAACCCTTCTTGAATTGAGGAATTCCAACTTTGATTGAGTAATTTTTTGTGATGATCAATGAATTTTCCCCTTTTCTCTTGTGTTTTCCATCCATTTATAGGCTTAGAAAGTGCCTAAACTCGTAGGTATAATGTTCTTGGCCGAATAGAAGTTGGAAGATACTAAAACTCCACAGATTACCAAAAATTGCGTAGAAAAAAATCATGCACCACCTTGACTTCAGAGCATAGCCGGTGCCGCCTAGGCTCTCAGAGCCGGTGCCGGTTGCGTTTTGTTTCTCCACTCGTTTGCCGATTTTTTTCCGAATTCCGCACAATGTAATCCAGCATGCAGCCGGTGCTGCCTTTGCTACTGGAGCCAGTACCGGTTCCATTCTGTTCTGTTCCTGTTTCACCAATTTTTCATCACTTCGAAGTTCATGCAAACAGTGCATGGCCAGCGTTGGTTCCAGTGCCCTAGCCGGCGCCGCCTCTCCTCTGTTTTGCGATGTTTTTGCTTCGTTTTGCCCCAAAAATCTGAAATAATGGACAAAATACCTTTCCAAGTGTAAAATCTCAAATATGAAGGAATATAACTAGTTATTGAACAAAATGTATCACAAAAGAGCCTCGAATAACTAAGAAAAATATGACTAATTTAGCCCTTATCACAAATCTAAATTCATCAATTCTCCAATAATAACAAGTAACCAAATATTAAGAATGATAATAAATTGATCAAATAAATTAACCTAAAAATCATGAATCCCAAAACAATATCAAATTACAATGAAAACATTAATCACATTGTTGTTCTCGAAAAAGAAAACAAATGTAAAAGAAAGAACTCATAGATAACCATATTCTTCTTCCTTGAAGACCTTCTTGAATAATGTCCCTTGATTGATGAATCTCCTCTTCAATGATTGATTGGCAACTTTGATCTTTGGATTCACACGTTTCTCTTGTGTTTTCCTTGCTTAAATAGGCTCCCAAGATGCCAAAATTCATTTTCTAAGAGTTCTAGGCCGAGTACAAGTTGGAAAATACCAAAACTCTTAGGAAATTCCCAAATCCATGCATGACAGAAAAATTCGCCGCCTTTGGACAGCATAGAGTCGGCGCTGGCCCAGCCCCTCATGGCCAATGCCTGCCTTACTCTATTCGAGCTTGACGTGCTCTGGTTTTTTTTTTTTTTTTTTTGGATTTTTCCCCTGTTCCAACCTAAGGCCAGCACTGGCACTATGGGACACTGTTGGCGCCGGCCATGCACTGGACGACGACTGTTGTTTCGTTGTTTTTTTCCTCAATTCTGCATAAAATCACCAAAATACCATTCCCAATGCAAAATATCAAACATGAAAGAATATAACTAGTTATTACATCAAATATATCCCAAAACAGCCTCAGATAACCAGAAAATTATTGATGAATTTAGCCCCTATCATATTACCTCACACTTGAATTTTTGCTTGTCCTCAAGCAAAGTACTTAGAACAAGGAATAACAAGACAACACAACGTTAACTTTTTAAAAATTTTGACTATAACAAAGCTATAATTTTCCTTCAAACTTTAGACATGAACTTGTCATTCTTTCAACCCTTTGAAAATATTATGCAAATTTAACCATTAGATCAAACATACCAAGGTCCTTGAAGTCAAGTTAAGCAAATTTATACTTTAGTGTAACAAAATTATTTTACCTTTCAAGCCAAAACGTAGACAATATGAATCACACAAGTCAAGCTATCTAACCAATTCAAGCATTATAAAATGAAAAAAAATGCACAACTTAAGTGATGATTTAAGGAAAACACTCCATTATTTTCTCAATAACTTAGGGAATTAATAGCCTCAAGTGAATGGATTTCTTTTCACGCATCATACTGGCCCCTTTATAGTTGTTATACATTTTTTCAAGATTTTTTTTTCATACTTCTCTTTCTTTGCTCTTTCTTGCCTTTTTGTCTTCGGGATAGTCTTAAGAGAGTGCACTGACCAATACTTGCTACTTCTCTCCATATTAACCCCCTTTTTAACAAAATGTTATAAATAAAAGCATTTTCTCAACTCAATTTTTTCCAGCTCACATAACAACGAACTTTTCCATTCATTGTTTTTTCTAACTTTCTCACATTCCTTACTCATCACTTAAATTTAAGCAAATTTCAAATCCATAATACAAGAATTAGTCAACAACTTTTTCTATATTCATCATATCATCCATATTCAAACTAGATGAGTAAGATAACATTCAAACACCAATGCATAGACAAGATTAATTTAAATTCTCAAGACTTAACATGTCCAATCCAATAGACCAATTCACTGTTAATAAAAATCTAACTAATTGAATAACAAAAATTATATCTCAAGTAAGAAAAATAATCACAACCTCATTATAAATTAAAGTAATGAAAACTAAATTTCTAAAAAAATTAACCCCAAAACTAGAATATATAGAATATATTTCCAATTCTAATTGCTCCCCCACACTTAAACTAGATATTGTCCTCAATGGCCAAAAATAGAACAAATAAAACAAAGCCAATGGACCAAAATAAATAAAGGAGAGGAAGATAAGAAAAGAAAATACTTCCATAGCTTAGTATAGCCCCGACCACCTTAATTTTAACTTACCCGGAAAATGTCTGAGCGTAGAATTGAACAATAACACCTTATCCCCTTCTTGGAACTCGTGGGAGGAATGAATGTGCCTATCATGCCAATGGTTCTCTTATTCTTGTAAATT
The DNA here is from genome assembly GCA_026120185.1 of Voacanga thouarsii. Lineage (NCBI taxonomy): Eukaryota > Viridiplantae > Streptophyta > Magnoliopsida > Gentianales > Apocynaceae > Voacanga > Voacanga thouarsii. Next base: position 2,005,903 of record JANUWF010001088.1, on the reverse strand, counting down.
CTAGAATTACTGTAGGTATCATTATGCTACTCCTCCAACTCATTCAATTGAAGCAATCTCTGTTGTTCTGCAAGCTAAAAATCAAATTTGACAAGTTGAATTGCCCAATAAGCTCTATGTTCTATTTTCACAGGCAGATGACAAGACATCCCATATACCAATCTATAGAGGGTTGTACCTATAGGAGTTTTGAAATCAGTCCTATAAGCCCAAAGTGTGTCATCCAATTTTAAACTCTAATCCTTTCTTGTATGATTAACCACTTTTCCAAACTTCTTTTTAGCTCTCTATTTACCACCTCCACTTGGCCACTTGTTTGGGGGTGATAGGGGGTAACAAACTTATGGGTAACACCTAAGCGTTTGAGAACCTTGTCCTTTTAGCTATTACAAAAGTGAGTTCCTCTATCACTAATGAGTACTTTAGATACACCGAACCGGATAAAAAGATTTTTAAGGAATTTAACTACAACCCGTGAATCGTTAATGGGCAAAGCTTATGTCTCAACCCACTTAGACATGTAATCAATCGCAACTAAGATGTATTTGTTACCAAAAGAATTAGGAAAAGGGCCTATGAAATCTATCCCCGAACAATTAAATATTTCACAAGCTTAAAAAATCTTCAATGGCATCTTACTAGATTTAGAAATGTTATCTATATGTTGATGCCTATCACAATTTTGAACAAACCTGTAAGAGTCCTTAAAAAGGGTTAGCCAATAGAATAAGGACTCAAGCATCTTTCTTACAATGTTGTTAGTTTGGTAGTGGCCTCCCGTAGGTCTTTCATGACAATGTTTTAAAATGTTTGTACTTTCCTCAAAATCCACACACCTTCGAATAATTTGATCTGCGCAACACTTGAATAAGTAAGGATCTTTCCAAAAGTAATATTGTACTTAGAAGAGGAATTTCTTCTTTTGTTGTGAGGTAAAATCCTTAGGAATAATTCCTACAACCAAGTAATTAGCAAAATTTGCAAACCAAGGAGTTCGAGAAATCTCACCATTAACGAGTGGAAGTTGTTCATCCGAGAATGTTTCATTGATGTCTTCTTCTGCCAATGGCTCCAAGTTGGGGTTCTCTAACCTAGATAAATGATCTGCAACTAATTTTCCTCTCCTATTTTTATCCCTAATTTCCAAGTCAAATTCCCGCTGCAATAAAACTAATCTTTTCAATCTTGGTTTGGAATCATGCTTGGTTGTAGGTATTTAAGGGTAGAATGATCCGTATACACAATGACTTTAAAGAAAACAAGATAAGAATGAAATTTATCAAAAGTAAATACTATTGCAATCAATTCTTTTTCTATTGTGGTATAGTTTTCTTGTGCCGCCGTAAGAATCTTGCTTGCATAGTAGATTGGTTGAAAATACTTATTCCTCTATTGTCCAAGCACCATGCCTATTGCATAGTCACTTGCATCACACATTAATTCAAAATGAATAGACCAATCTGGTGTAATTAAAATACGAGAGTTGATCAATTTTTTTTTTTAAAGCACATTAAAAGCATGGAGACATTTATAATCAAAATTGAAAACAACATCTTTTTCAAGTAAACAAGTAAAAGGTTTAGAAAATTTTGAGAAATCCAAGATAAATGTCCTCTAAAAACTTGCATAACCAAGAAAGCTTCGGATAACCTTCACCGAAGTAGGACGAGGAAGTTTCTCAATTGCTTCAACTTTTGCTCTATCAACCTTAATACCTTTCCTTGAAATCTTGTATCCAAACACAATACCTTCTTACACTATAAAGCTACATTTTTCTCAATTAAGCATGAGGTTGGTCTCTTCACACCTTTGGAGCACTTTTTCTAGGTTGGCCAAGTACAAATCAAAAGAATCATCAAAAAAGAGAAAAATCATCTATAAATACCTTAATGATATCTCCAACAAGTCATTCGAAGATAGCCATCATGCATCTTTGGAAAGTTTCTGGACCATTACAAAGACCAAAAAGCATACGACGATATGCAAAGGTACCGAAAGGGTATGTAAAAGTAATTTTCTCTTGATCCTTTAGTGCTATGGGACTTTAAAAGTAACCAGAAAAACCACCTAAGAAACAATAAAACTAATGCTTGGCTATTCTTTCTTACATTTGATCAATAAAAAGAGAGAGTAAAATAGTCCTTCCTAGCTACCTCATTTAACTTCCTATAATCTATACAAACCCTCCAACCAGTTACCAATCGTATTGAGATAAACTAATTTTTTTCATTTAGGCTTATTGTCATTCCTCTTTTCTTTGGTACCACTTGTGTTGGACTCACCCAAATACTATAAAAAAAATGGGGTAAATATGCCTAAATCTAAGAGTTTAATAACCTCACCTTTTACTGCATCACTTATATTTGGGTTCAACCTACGTTGGGATTGCACTACAGGCTTTGCTCCTTTTTCTAGCAATATTTTGTGAGTGCTAAAGGAAGGACTAATTCCCTTAATATCTATGATTTTTCATGCTATGACTCCCTTATATTTTCCTAATAAGTTTACCAATTTGGTCTTTTGCTCTAAAGTAAGATCTTTTGCGATTCTCACTGTCATTTCCTTTCGTTAGCCAAAAATGCATATTCCAAGTGCTCAGGTAGCTCTTTTAGGTCTAGTTCCGATGATTTCTCAATGGATGACTTCATCCTTCCCAAACTGCTTTTTATTTTTTATTTTTTATTTCTTCGAACTCTTCCTACTCAAGGGTGTTAATTGAGTCCTCCCAATATGCACTTGAGCTCTTCATTAACTCTGTAGAGATATTAGCTAATGATTCTTGCACAAAATCCAAGATAGACTCATCAAGAATATCAATCCTCAAATAAGAATCATTAGAAGATATAGAATGTTGCATGCCATTATGGATTTGAATAATGACTTCTTCATCCCTAACCCTAAGTGCTAACTTTCCCCCATGAACGTTAATTAAAGCTTTAGCAGTAGCTAGAAAGGGTCGTTCAAGGATTAAAGGGATTTTAGAATTATCATCCATATCAAGAATAACAAAATTCACATGAAATATGAATCTATCCACTTTAACAAGTATATCTTCTATTATTCTCCTAGGGTATTTAATAGACTTATTTGCAAGTTGAATGCTTATCCAAGTGCGTTTAGGCTCACCTAGGCCTAGCTTCTTGAAAGTTTTGTATGGAAAAAGAATAATGCTAGCACCTAAGTCAGCTAGTGCATTGCAAAATGTAAGAGTACTAACAAGACAATAAATAGAAAAACTCCCTGGATCAATTTTTTTTTTTTTTTACACGAAAAATTCTATTGGTCTTGCAGGATGACGGGGCACTCTTCATTCAAGACCACAATGGACAATTCTTCTAATCTCTTCTTATTGACAAGCATGCTTTTGAGGAACTTTGCATATTTGAGCATGTGTATCAAAGCCTTACTAAGTGGGATATTTATGTGCAATTGTTTGAAAATTTTTCAAAACTTATCAAATTGTGTTTCTTTTCTTGATTTTTGTGTTCAAGTAGGGTAAGGAACCGATGGTTGAAAACTTAGATTTTGGCCTTGCTTTTCGAGTAGTGCACAGAGGGGAGCTAGAGCTAGCCTAGCTTCTTGAGTTGTCGCTGGTTCTTCTCTAGAATCAGGTAACACTTTACCACTCCTCAACATAATGTCAGTTGCATCCTCTTCAGTTTCCAACCCCAATGGTGACCTTTCTTGTGATTTTAACACTAGGCCCGTTAGAAACCAGATTTGCCTCTCCATGTTTTGAATAATCTCCTCAAATTTTGCAAGCGTGTCATCTATTCTCAAGAGATGATACCTCGGCTATCGAATTCACATAGGTTGAAAATTTTCCCAATACTACTTCTAGAGCAGTTGAATCCGATAGCCAAGGTATCATCTCTTGAGAATTGAAAGTATACTGCCCTACATTACAGTTGTCCATACTACCTGCATATGATAGCTTGTTAGTGTCATGAAGGCATAGTACAATATTGAGTCATGTTAGTGAGTAAAATACAACCTAAACTAAATTTACCAATTAAGGCACCCTTATACACATAACAAGATATGGCACTATTTACATGAAGACTATAAATACATATTTACATATAGACATATATACATATAAATATAGTTAAATCAATGAAATCCAAACTTTCATGATATTGTTCCTCTGCAACGGCACAAAAAATTTGATACATAAATTTTGGGTGTAGAAAAATCATATAATTCTAAATCCATCTCTAACTAAGTTTGAATTAAAACATTAATCCCCAAATTACACATATGAGCAAGTATACTCATCGCAAGCTTAGTATAGGAAATTATCGAGAATCGATCCTCAAGGAACAACTACAATTAGTTACCTTTCTTTCATTGTTTAACCGACCCATTCAAGTGATAAAAAATAAAAAGAAAAATAAAATAAAGAAAAGTATATACAACTAAAGGATGAAAGATCATGTAATTTAGACAAATATTCTTGAAGACATGAACATGAATTACTCAGCAATTATCACAATTAATGATTATCATAGCATCATGAAGGAATTAAAATAGAATTTAATTGTTTCCTAAGTCATGGACTCACTATCTCATGATTAAAGTAGCAGATTTCCCAATCAAACCAACATAATCAAAAGATGCATTAAACTCCTCCTTCATTAATTATCATTATACTCTAGATAATAATAAACATGAAATTAGCCAATAACCATATATTTTAGAAGAAATCAACCAACATTTGATTACCTTAGTTCTTTGTTTTCTTCGTTTTCCAAGTCCGTTAAGAGATAGAAAATATGAAATCAATGAAATTATAACTCCTAACGTCGTTTCCCAAGTCAATTAGAAATAAATCTAAATTCATCAACTCTCCAATAATACCAAGTAACCAAATACCAAGAATGATAATAAATTGATCAAATAAATTAACCTAAAAATCATGAATCCCAAAACAATATCAAATTACAATGAAAATATTAATCACATCATTGTTCTAGAAAAAGAAAACAAATGTAAAAGAAAGAACTCATAGACAACCCCATTCTTCTTCCTTGAAGACCTTCTTGAATAATGCCCTTTGATTGATGAATCTCCTATTCAATGATTGAGTGGCAACTTTGATCCTTGGATTCGCATGTTTTGCTTGTGCATTCCTTGCTTAAATAGGTTCCCAAGATGCAAAAATTCGTTCTCTAAGAGTTCTAGGCCGAATACAAGTTGGAAAATACCAAAACTCTTAGAAAATTTCCAAATCCACACATGATAGAAAAATTCGCCACCTCTAGCCAATATAGAGTCGGCGCCAGCCTAGCCACTCACTGCCAGCGCTAGCCATGCTTTGTTTGCGCCCGACGTGCTATGTTTTGTTTGGCTTTTTCACCTATTCCAACCTTGGGCCGGTGCCAACTCTATGGGACACAGCCAATGCTGGCCGTGCACTGGACGACGACAGTTGTTTCGTTGTTTTTTTCATCATTTCTGCATAAAATCGCCAAAATACATTTCCCAAGGTAAAACATCAAATATGAAAGAATATAACTAGTTATTATATCAAATGTATCCCAAAATAGCTTCAAATAGACGAATTTAGCCACTATTTGTTAGAATTATACCCTAGAATCAATCATTTGTATAATATATTTTGCATATTAAATCAATAAAATGTATTCTTTATATTTTAGTTTTGTTGTTTTATATGTTTATGTGTATAAAACTATTAGTTAAAGTCCCAAATACAATACTGTGTTAAGAAAATCATGATAGATATAGTGATGTAAGATTCCTACTACAATGAACTATGTTTGTACTTAAATTATCCCTAGTCATAGTATTAATGAGATGAGACATCATTAATACACTAAGACTAGCACGTGTTATACTTTTTCATTTGATCAAGCAGTGGTTCTCATATACATGAGTATTGTGATACTCAAAGTTAATATGTGGATACTTGTTACTTGAACAAGTACATTGGATGACCTATCTATGAGATAATCACATAGATAACTATTTAGTATCAGTTGTAGAATCTCGTTATAGTAAATGTGCAAGTATCCTTAGACTTGAGATCTCCAAGGTACATTGTTTGCTAAGCATTGTACTTTGATTCTAATATTTGGAGTCAGATGGAGGGTCACCTATAAGATAGATGTTGGGTATAATATGAAATAAATGAAAGTAGTTGAGATGGTCAATAAAGGATTCATCACTCTTAATAATAAGAGCGAATATGTCTGGGCCACTTGTAGGAATCATTGCTCAAAAAGTCCTTGGCAAAGGTGACTATGTGTTGAAAATAGATCCAATAGATATACATGATGAGTAATGGATTCTGGGAACAGGTAGTAAAATATTTGGGCCAAAATTAATTAATATTCTGGAGGGAGTTGGCACTAATTCCATACTTTAAAATGAATGAGATATTATCTGGTGAAAGGGATTTGTTGCACTGATATTTTGCTATTGAAAGGTTGATGTCAATCCACTATGGGTGGTCATGACGTATTGTTAGATACCGCTCATGATATGCTAAATATAGATTTATTAATTATAGAATTAATAAATTGAATCCTAATTAGAATTAATATATTAATTCTAATTATTAAAATGATTATTAATTTTATTATGATAGAATTAATTCATATTAACCACCAATTGACAATAAAACCTAATGGGTCATACACAATAAAGGAATGGTACTCAAGACATTAATTTATAATATTATAGGATTAATTTGTGAGCAAAAATAATTATTATGGGCTAATTATAAAGTGTTATAATTAGTTGGTGTTGAATTACAATTATTAAATCCCTATAGGTGAATTATAAACTTGTTATAATTCATAGGGCCTAATTGAAATTCTTGAAAGTTAAGACCCATAATTTGGAAAGTAACGTTGGTTTTTCAAAAGGAAAACTAATTGAGAAAAGCTTTATGCTTGTATTCCCTAAAAGGTGTAGGAAACAAAAAACATAAAGAAAAAGGGTTTTCATGTTGTACTGGTGTATGGATATATATTGATATGTACATGCAGCGCCCAAGTTTTTTTTTTTTAGAGAAGCTTTTCTGGATGAAAAATTCTGAAATTTACTTTCAAAAAAATTACGAAGCCTTTTTCCTATTGTTTTCTTCTGAAATTAAATTAACCCCAAAGTCACCATATATTACCTACTAGTATAGGTTTTGGTGCCTAACTTAAGTACAATATCTTATGTAGATTAGTGTTAGAAAATTCCTATTATTGGAATTTGGTGGCTCAAGTGGATCTACTTTTTGAAGGGAATTCGTGGGGAGGAAATTTTTAAAAGCTATATTTTCACGGTAACTAGTTTTTCTTCTTTGTCATAATCCTTTTAATCACATACGAGTAATTCTTTGCATGGATTTCATTTTAATTTTCTACTACGTGTGAACTGGTTTGCATGATCAAAATCCAACAGTGGTATTAGAGCCATCTCGTATGTATTTTACTGGTTTATTATTATTTTGAAATTGTTTTGAAATAAATTTAGCAGTGTGACTTTGTTTCATAATTATTTGAAAATTTGAAATTGTTTCAAAATTAAGTTTGGATATGTGAAATTGTTTCACGAATATTTTGATTTTGGTAAATTTATTTTAGTGGATTATTATTACTTTTCCTTTGTATATTAATTACGGAAATTGATTTCAGTAAAAGATTTTGAAATCTTGAGAATTTTGTTTACGAAGAGAAAAACAATTATCGTTTTTATTATGTAATCAAAATTATTTAGGAAATAATCTTTCATTTTTTTTCCTTTTTGTTTGATAAAAAGTTCAACGAAATAATGAAGACGAATATATATATATATATATATATAGAGAGAGAGAGAGAGAGAGAGAGAGAGAGAGAGAGAGAGAGAGAGAGAGAGATGGAAAAAGAAAGCATTTTGAAATTATTTCCAATTCAGTAGATTGCTAGAATTCGTGAATTCGGTGGGGAATGATTGAAATTGAAATAGTTTCCAATTGGATATTGTGTTCTTGATTGGAAACAATTTCCAATCAATGTAATATAAAAAAAATATTTTTTGATTGTGTTTAAAGTTAATTTAGAAATTCTGAATTTCTAATTCAATAATTAGGGAAAAACACTTTAATGAAATTTGAAATTTAATTGGAAAATTGTTTTTGGAATGAAATAAGAAAAGGGAAATTGTTTCCACAAGGAAAGGAAAGAATTTATTTATTTATTTATTTATTTGGAATTGTTTCCAAACACTGAAAAGGTTCAGAGAAATGAAAAGGAAGTTGCTTTTTTTTTTTTAATTTCAGGAAAGTCATTTCCAGAAAATTAAAAATAAGAAAATCGAAAGAATTCTGGAAATTGTTTCGGAAAAGGAAAAGAAAAAAAATTAAAAAATAATATAGCAATTTCAATTGCAATTGTAATTGCCCAAGCCCGCGTGGGGCTTGAGCAATCCCCACGCAGGATTGCTCAATCCCGCGCGGGACTTGCCCAAGCCATGCGCTGCTTGTATAGTATTTATAAAAAAAATTATTCTTTTCTTTTACCCTTAAAGATTCACAAGTTTTCCAAAATTAGTTTTGGACCTACTATATTTCCTAAAATTTGATTTTGGGATTAATAATATTATTTTTTCAAAATAGTGATTTTTGAAATTTATATTTAATTTGCTTATTTTATTTTAATGACATGTTGGCCTGGTTATGAACTTAGACCAATTAATTGTGATTAATTAATTTTGTATCATGCATATTTGCCGCTTTGTTTTGAATAAAAGGGCATGCAACTCCTGCCTTCCCTATAATTCTCTTATAATTTCTCTTCTTATCTAAATCCACTCGAATGTAACTCGAGGTTTCTTTATTAAAATTTTATGTAATTAGATTACATAGGTTAAATAAGATTAGAAATTATTTTTCGAATTTATAGAGATGGCGACCAAGGCGAAGCAAGAAGATGGTAAGACTTTCTTCTCAAAACATGCATGGACACATAGGTTTTGACCAAAATTAATTTCCTTCTTGTCTCAAGAAAATTAATCTAGAAAAGTCCATAACTAAGCCATGTAATTCAGTCTATTACAATTATGTTAAAGTGTTGATATTTTGCATGACAAACGATAAGACTACTAATTAAATAATTAAAATCCCTCCAACAATATTTAATCTAAAGCTTTTTGTTAATATAGCAAGAATGAGAGTTTTTTTTCGAGATTAAGTTGTTGGGCATACCCAAGCGTTCTCAACATTGAGCATGTTCAAGATATGGAATGTGATTCCTGATTAATAGGTTGGATTTAACTAATATCTTTATCTTGGTTAGACATACCCAAGCATAAAGAATATTAGAGGCTAAGTTGGGGTAGCACTAAGTGCTTTAAGATTAAAAGATGTTAATTACCTACCGATCCGGTAGTTACATTTGATGTAATTGATATTGGATACCTACCATTGAACTTAAGAGTGGTTTGTTGGGCATATCCAAGGTTATTCTTAAAGAATTTGGATACTGGTCCACTAGGAAAACTTCCAATAGGTTTTCCCGAGTCAATAGGGGGCTATTGATTTGAAGAAAATAGTAGGTTAAATATGTGTTTAGTTAAAGACCTAATTAAACACATTTCATATGCATATAGATAGTCCCATGTCTCCTATCTTTCATCTAGGTCATTTGCATCATGATAACAAATTTGAACTTACGTAGAATTTTGAAAACGCACAAGCTCACCGAATCAAACTTCTTGGACTGGTATAGAAATTTGAGAATAGTTCTCAAATCGAAAAGGTTGCTCTACACATTAGATGTTCCAATTCCACCCCTAGCAGCTGATGATGCTCATGTTGAAGAGTATGAAATCCATAAGAAGCATAAAAAGGATAGCGACATAACATCTTGTATCATGCCAATGTCAATGACCACTGAGCTTTAAAAACAACATGAGCATATGGATGCTCATACTATTATCTTCCATCTAAGAGAGCTTTTTGATAAGTAAGGAGGGAGAGGTATGAGATCTTTAAGTAGTTATTCCCATCTAAGATGGTAGAAGGTACTTTAGTGGCCACTCATAAACTTAAGATGCTAGGGTTAATTGAAAAGCTTGAATCACTTTGGTTCACTATAGATCATGAATTAAGTATAGACTTAATTCTTTAATCTTTGCTAGCTAGTTTTTCACAATTTGTGATAAACTACCAAATGAATAAGATTGAGACCACAATACCTGAGTTGATCAACCTTCTTAAGATTGTAGAGTCTTCTTTGAAGAAAGAAAATAATGTAATCTTATTGTTTAATTCTTCTTCTAAGAAAAAAAAAATGTTTCTAAAAAGAAGAAGAAAAATCCAAAAAGAAGAAGGAGATAACTACCAAAGGCCTATGTCACCATTGTAGGAAAATGGGCCATTAGAGGCACAATTGCAAAAGCTGCTTAGAGACTGTTAAAGAAAAGAAGTAGAAGGAGAAACTTGCAACCACTTCTATTTTTACTCCTGGTATGTTTATAATTGAAATAAATACTGCCTTTAATAATAAGATATGGGTATTGGATACCAGATATGGATCTCATTTGTGTAATAATTTGCAGGGACTAAAGAGTAGTAGGAAACTGGAGAAAGGTGATGTGGATCTTCATATAGCAAATGGAACAAAGGTTGCTACACGTGTCGTCGGGACTTATCATCTACACCTGCCTTCTGAATCAATTCTAGAACTACAAAATTGTTTTTATGTACTAGTTTTACTTAAAAACATTATGATGCGTATTTATTTGGGTATAAAAATCATATAAAAATAAGCACATTCCCAATTAAGTTTAAATTAAAACGTTAATACCAAATTACATATATCAGCAAGCATATTCATCATTAAGCATAGTATAGGGTCAAATGAGTGTCGATCCTCTAGGAACAATTATGTATTAATCACTTATCTTTTATTGTTTAACCGACTCAATAAAGTGAAAAAGAAAATAAAAAATAAAATAAAATAAAAGAATATATACATGGAGAATTATGTAACTTAAACCATTATTTTGACAAACATTATTTTAAAGGACCTAATCATTATCATAACTAATTATTCTCTTGGCATCATGAAGGATTAAGATAGACTCACTTTTTTTTCAATCCATGAATTCACTTTCTTCTAAACAAATTAGCATCACATACTCTGTCTCAACTAATTCACCCAAAAGATGCATTAAACACAATCTTTGGTTAAATTTCCATACTCTGGCAAACTTAAAACATGAAATTAACCAATGAATTCATACTCTGACAAACATCAATTAACCTTCAATTACCTAGTTCTTAGCACTTAATCCCTTTCCCAAGCAAGTTAAAAGACAAAAAATATGAAATTAATAAATTAAAACCACCATCAATCTCTTTCTCAAGCAAGTTAATAGGAAGAAACAACCAATTAATCTCGTAATTAGCACAAGTAATTAAATACCAAGAATAACAATTAATTAATCAAAAGATTAAAGTAACTTAAAAAAACATGAATACCTACAACAATGTCAAATTACAATAAAACAATTAATACACCATTGTTCAAGAAAAAGAAAACAAAGTAAAAGAAAGCACCCATAGACAAGCCTCCTTCTTTTTCCTTTAAAGATCTTCTTGCACAATTCTCCTTGAATTGAAGAATTCCTCCTTTGATTTGAGTGATTTTCTATGATGATCTATGAATTCCCCCTCTTTCTCTTGTGTTTTCCATCTATTTATAGGCTTAGGAAGTGCCTAAAATCATTGATGTAGGGTTTTTGAACGAGTAGAAATAGGAAGATACTAAAATTCTGCAAATTACCAAAAAACCGCATGCAAAAATCAAAGCTCTGCCTTATCCTCAAGGCACAGCCGGCGCCGATTGTGTTCTGTTTCTTCAGTTGTTCGCCGATTTTTTCTTGATTCCCATGCAATGCTTTCCAGAGTACGGCCAGCGCCGCCTTGGTTGCTAAAGCCAGTGCCGGGTCAGTTCTGTTTCGGTCCTGTTTCAACGATTTTTCGTCGTCTCGAAGTGCATGCCAACAGCACGTGGCCTGCGCCACTTCCTCTGGTCTGTTTAGCACCGCCTATGTTCTGCTTTGCGACGTTTTTGCTTTGTTTTACCTCTAAAATATGAAATAATACACAAAACACCTTTCCAAGAGTAAAATCTCAAATATGAAGAAATATGACTAGTTATTAAACAAAATGTATTATAAAATAGCCTCAAATAATTAGGAAAAATATGACTAATTTAGGCCCTATCATATTCCCCCACACTTAGCTCTTTGCTTGTCCTCAAGCAAAGTATCAAAAGACAAGTAGGAAAAACACAAGTTTTCAAAGATTCACTCAAATCAATTCCAAAACGATATCTTTAATGCTTTTTTTATTCAAGAATATAAAACATATGCTACTACATCTTTCACAACAAATGCAAGACTTGTGTAAGTAAATAGTGACTTAGTAGAACCATTCCAATACTGAACAATATTCTCAAATCATTGGAAAGAATTTAGTTCAAAATGAATATGCATTCCATAAGCTTATTTTTCATACACTCTCTCCACTAATCCGAGACATATCATGATTATACTTAAGTCAAGTAGGACTTTCAAGCTTGTAATGTAAGGCTAGAGGCTTGTAATGTAGCTTGTCAAACGAAGGGTATAAGAGAATCAAATATCAAGAAGATGAGAGTTCGCAAGAAAAGGATAAACAAAATGTATCAATAATTTCCAAACTCTTTTTTCTCTCCCATCAATCAAAACCCATAACCTTGTATAACAATTATAGCACAGTTCAAGCAAATCTTGCATTTCCATAACTCATTCTTAATTCATCAATCATTCTTTCACAAGATCATTCAAAATTTCATCAATGGTGCCAAGAACTTGATGTGAACTCAAGTTTTTCAGAAATTCCTACATCTCAACCACCATTTTTCTTGTGATCGTTCTTCTCTTTCTCTTTCACTTTTATTTTCTCTTCTTCATTTTTTTTTTCAAATGCTGCTGTTGTTTGTTTCACAATTTTTCTCTTTCCCCGTCTTTTCTTACCATCTTTTTGTTTTCTTTTCTTATTTTCAATCTTTCTCTTCTCTTTCCCTTTCTCAGCTCAACACAACTATTGAAGCATGACTAAAAGTAACAAGTCATGATCTTTACACAATTATTCTTCCTCAATCATTCTCTTACATGTACTTTTATCCATCAAAAGCAATCAAAGATTTGGAATATAAATCAAACTTTCAGAAAAAAGTAATGGACAAAGTATGACAACAGGTGTTAAGAAAGAAATTAACAATTTAGGCTCAAAATAGGCACTAGGGATAATATCAAATAGGTAGACTTGAAAAGCTCAAACTATCCAAAGAAGGCCTATTACTGTCATCCCTAAGTTAAATCATGAATGTCTTTCTTATTTCGCCTTGAGAGGTATTCAAGTAAGTTTTGGAATGCTCAATGAATTTTAGTGAAAAAACAGGTTTAAGAACAATGTAAATCATTTGATCAAGAACTACTTAGTCCAAATGCGTGCAAAAAGTCATGCATAAGCCATAAATGATATAGAATATATGCTCTATGACCTATCACAAAGACATGTATTAAAAATACCTCTTGAAATCTCAAAGAAAATCAGAAAAAATTTGCTCTCAAACGGTTCAAAGAAGAATGAAAAGAAAAATGAAGCATAAAATCATACAACCATAGTTCAAAGAAGAATGAAAAGATGAATGAAGCATAGTTCAAAGAAGAATGAAAAGAAGAATGAAGCATAAAATCATAGAAGCATAAAAGAATTCTCATTCTAACCACTCCCCTATACTTAAACTGGATATTGTCCTCAATTGCCAAATAAGTAGAGCAAGGAAACAGTGCCACGGGACCAAAAATAACAGGGAAAATGGGAGAAAGAAAATACTTCCATACTTTGTGCTCAAAATCAAATTCTTTCTCAATTTCAAAATATTCCAAAGTAGCTCAATACTAAGAAAACACCAAGATAATTGATAAAAATTTGGACAAAGTATATCACCAAACCACTCCCCCACACTTAAGTTAGACAAAGTCCTCATTGGCAAAAAATAAACACAAGAAAGCATCTCCAAAGGGACTAAAAATAATAATGAGTTAGAAAGTTTAAGTAATACTTCCCAAGTGCAATAATGCTCCAATAGGTATCCAAACTTGAGGTAAAAAGAATGGCTTGTTCAAGAGGACTTTATTCCTATAAAACAAAACACAAATAAAAGCATAAGGAAAATAATAATAAAATAAAAACATACCTAAATAAAAGAAAACAAACTAAAGAAAAAGACTAAAATAAAAAAAATAAAAATGCAACAAAAACTGTTGACCCTCATCATGCTTCCTCATCAATCCTTGTGGAAAAGAGATTAAGGCTCTAAGTAGGCATAAGGAATGTAGAAAGAATGGAGGATTTTGAAAAATGGAAGGTTTATGAAAATGATTTGTTTCAGCAAAGCAAAACACATAAACCTCATTCTTTAACATTCCTTTAGACACATAAATATCTTTTTCAATATATGAGTGCACAGGGTATCTAATGGATGCATCAACTTTGAATTCACCAATTAACCCTTCAAAAGAAGTTTTTTACAAGTAAAATTCCCCTTCAAACTTAGTATTTGAGTTCTTAAAGATGGGTTTGGGAAATCCTTACTTTTCAATGCTTCTACAAATACCAAGTTACCTCCCTGAAATTGGGGTGAAGAGTAGAATTCATCATCAACATCCTCAAAGGGTTTCTTAGAATGAATGATAAATCCAACTTCTTGAAGCATGTTAAAGTCCATACATCATCAGTGGGACCATTGTTCTCCAAGGAGTGAGAGGAACCTAAGAAATTATCTGACAAAGAAATATTAGCATTATGAGCACATAGAGTAGAATCAAATACCTCTCTTACCATATCATGCAATTGTCCCTCATAGCCTCTCTTTTTTTTCCATGGTCAAGTGTACCGGCTAGCATGAACTCATGAGTCTTCTCAACAATCTTAACGAATCGTTTCCTTTGATCGCACAATTATTGGGAAGCTTCTTCATACTCCTAAACAGATGAATTTGTATCAACAACAAAAGATTTCACTAATGCTTCTAAAGACGTCTCACTAAAAACATGGCTGTGAGCTTGTAATTTTACCAATACACTAATGCTCTTTTTCTTTTTTCTTTTTTTTTTTGGACAACTAAAAACTATCCTAATTGAATGCATGACCACGAATTCATAAATTAAATCTTAAACTAAGATTAAAAATTTTAAATAAATAAATAAATTCACTTCGTCGAAAATATCATGTTAGCAAAAAGTCCAAACCTGAAAATAAGAAGAGTTAGTATTGACTCAAAATTATAGACGTAAAAATCATCCAATTCAAAATACAAGGATTACACATATTCCACATTAACATTAGGTTAGTAAAATTAAATAACTAAATATACAGTATATATAAACATACAAAGACAAGTTAGTTATTATGAACATATATCTACCTATTTACAACATATAGTGAAATTAAAATACAATTATAAAAACAATAAAATATGGCACTTCTTCATACAAGGAACATATATACATATTTACAAATTTACATATTTACATGGTTAAATCAACAAAATCTAAGCTTTCATGATATTGTTCCTCGGCAACGGTGCCAAAAACTTGATGCGTATTTATTTGGGTATAAAAATCATATAAAAATAAACATATTTCCAATCAAGTTTAAATTAAAACATTAACTCCAAATTACACATATGAGCAAGCGTACTCATCATTAAGCATAGTATAGGGTTCAAACGAGTTTCGATCCTCCAGGAACAAGTATGTATTAATCAATTTTTTTTTTGTTTAACCGACTTAATAAAGTAAAAAATAAAATAAAATAAAAGAATATATACGTGTCAAGGATGGAGAATTATGTAACTTAAACCATTATTTTGACAAACATGATCTTAAAGGACCTAATCATTATCATAACTAATTATTCTCTTGGCATCATGAAGGATTAAGATAGACTCACTTCTTTTTCAATCCATAAATTCACTATCTTCTAGAAAAATTAGCATCACATACTCTGTCTCAACTAATTCACCCAAAAGATGCATTAAACACAATCCTTGATTAAATTTTCATACTCTGGCAAACTTAAAACATGAAATTAACCAATGAATCCATGCTCTGGCAAACATCAATTAACCTTTAATTACCTAGTTCTTAGTACTTAACCCATTTTTCAAGTAAGTTAAAAGACAACAAATATGAAATTAACAAATTGAAACCACCATCAACCTCTTTCTCAAGCAAGTTAATAGGAAGAAGCAACTAATTAATCTCATAATTGGTACAAGAATAACAATCAATTAATCAAAAGATCAAAGTAACCTAAAAAATCACGAATACCTACAACAATGTTAAATTACAATAAAATAATTAATACATCATTGTTCAAGAAAAATAAAACAAAGCAAACTCATAGACAAGCCTCCTTCTTCTTCCTTTGAAGACCTTCTTGCACAATCCTCCTGGAATTAAAGAATTCCTCCTTTGATTTGAGTGATTTTCTATTATGATCTATGAATTCCCCCTCTTTCTCTTATGTTTTCCATCTATTTATAGGCTTATGAAGTGCCTAAAATTGTTGGTGTAGGGTTTTTGAACGAGTAGAAATATAAATATACTAAAATTCTGCAGATTATCAAAAATTGCGTGCAAAAATCAAAGCTCCGCCTTATCCTCAGAGCACAGCCGGCACCGGTTGTATTCTATTTCTTCAGTTGTTCCATGATTTTTTCTTGATTCTCGCGCAATGCTTTCTAGAGTACAGTCGGGGCCACCTTGGCTGCTAGAGCCGGCGCTGGGTCGGTTCTGTTCCGATCCTGTTTCAACAATTTTTTGTCACCTCGAAGTGCATGCCAACAGCACGTGGCTGGCACACTTCCTCTAGCCTGTTCGGCGCAGTCTATGTTCTGTTTTATGACGTTTTTGCTTTGTTTTACCTCTAAAATCTGAAATAATACACAAAACACCTTTCCAAGGGTAAAATCTCAAATATAAAGGAATATGACTAGTTATTAAACAAAATGTATCACAAAATAGCCTCAAATAACTAGGAAAAATATGACTAATTTAGGCCATATCACATTATCTTAACTGCTTGTTTAGACTTGCTTGGATTTCATTTAAATTTTAAGAATAAAAGTTATTTTTTTTCTTAAAAGATATTCATTATGATATTGCAACTTTGATGAATGGTTGATATGATCTTGAGAAGCACCAATTTGAGATTTGAAGCTAAAAACCAAGAGACCAAATTCAAGATTAGAACCTTAGGTAAAACTAGCTGCCTATAACCCAAAATCTAATGAACTAAGCCAACTAAATCAACACTCAAACACCCCTAACCCATGAAGGATCAAGAACAAATGGGATGGGAAGATTTAGGTAACCAAATGAATTACTAAAAGAACCCTAGATTAGCTAGAAATCTAAGACCCACTTTAGAAAGAACAATGATCTATCTTAGAAAGATTGGAGACTAGATTCTTAAGTTGGACTAAAGCTTAAGAGTAGTCTTAATTGATTTAGGAATCACCCAAGAGAAATACCCTCAAGAACTCTCTCTAGAGAGAACAAAAGATTTTTCTATTCAAAATATCAAAAGTTATGTTTACAAGAGTTATAATGGCATATATATAGATGCCTTGCCCTAAACTAATTAGCAAACTAATCCTAACTATTAAATAGCCTTAATACAAGCTTTGAGGCCCTATTACAAGTTTTAAAAATAGGTTAAAACATAATAAAAGTCATAAAAATTAATTGGGAACAAAATAAAAATATTCAATAAAACAAGGTATGGCCCAAATGGACCTGGCGCCAGGTGTACTAGTGGACCTGTCGCCAGGTGTGATTTGGAAATGGAACAACATTGTTCTAGTGTGGACTTGGCGCCAGGTGTACTAGTGTATTTGGTGCTAAGTGTGTTCTGCTCTCCTAACACAATGCTTTTCTGGCCTTTTCAACCTCCTCTTGCGCTCCTTCAACCTCCTCTTGCGCTCCTTTAGCTCTCTAGACCAA
This sequence comes from Voacanga thouarsii, assembly GCA_026120185.1. NCBI lineage: Eukaryota > Viridiplantae > Streptophyta > Magnoliopsida > Gentianales > Apocynaceae > Voacanga > Voacanga thouarsii. The sequence continues at coordinate 1,987,840 of JANUWF010001088.1, read as the reverse complement.
TTGTTATCCAAGCTTTGATCTTCTTGGCTCTTCTTTAATCCTCCATCACTTGACAACTTTCTTAATTCTTGATTTGTCTTCTTGAAGGTCTTTCAAGCTTAACTTTGGCACCCACTTCTTTACAATCTTCATGACCATGGGCTTGGTGGCTTGTGTTGTTTGAATCCTCCATTGAAAACCTTCATAATTTAGCCTCTCCTGTGGCACCATAGAACGTGGTTTGAATCTTCATCCCTCTCCTTTAGTTTTAGCATGATGCTTGGGTGGATTCTTATTATTTCCTGCTTCTTGAAGATGATTCGTCTTCGAATTAATACATGCATTACAATTCAAACAAGATATTTTGTGTGACGGTAAAACTTTTAGCTTTTGATCATTACCAACTCCCTTGTTTTCTCTTTTCTCAACCCAATTTTTTATTCTCACCCTATTTCGCTCTTTTTCCTCTTCCTTGTTATTTCACCTCTCCAATCCTAAGTTGTCACTCTTGTTTTATCTCCATACTCTCTTATCTCTTTCCTCTTCTCTTTTAGCTCTCTCTCTTTCTTTTCATCTTCTCTTCTCTCTTACTCTTTTTTTCCCTTTTCTTATTTTTCTCTCTCTTTTTGTTCTTTTTTCTTTTTATCTTCCTCCCTTAAAATATTTTGATCTTTTACAATCTCACTTAGAGGCATTGGACAAAGAGTAAATTTTCTTCCATCCTTACACAAAGAGTAAGTGTTTTTCTTCCTATGGTGAGCTACCTTCTATCATATAGCTAAGGTCTTCCTAACAATATATGTCCAACATGCATGGGAAACACATCAAACATCACCTCATCTTTATATCCCCCATGACAATTGTAATCTTGACTTGTTTGTTCACCGTTACTTCACCACAATTATTCAACCATGGAAGCTTATGAGGTTTAGGATGTTTCAAGGTCTCCATTCCTAATTCCTCCATAAATGTAGTACTAATCACATTTTTACAACTCCCACCATTAATAATCAAACTACAAGTTTTTTCTTTGATTTGACACCTTGAATAGAAAATATTTTCCCTTTGTAAATCCTCCTTTTTATTAACAACACAAGCTTCAACAACTTCCCTTATAACACCAATCAATATACATGGTTTCTCAAGTGTATCCCTATTTCTTCCATCCACTCTATCTCCCCTACTAGGTTTAGTATCACTTGGTGAAGTTGAACTAGATACTTCATTCTTTTTAACTTCACATGTTCTCATTTGCTCTTACATAATTTCTGGCCAACTCTTCTTTTTCTCCACTTGTGGACGTGAGCTTTCTCCCACTTCATAGGCACTTGAAGTACTTTTGGGACCTTTCTCCCATGCATTTGCTCATTCTGCACCTCAATCCTTGAATTTTTTGGCTCTCCAACAAATTCCATACTCTTTTGCTCAACTTCTTCTTATTCATCCTCCTCTATCATGTCTAATGGGTGTGAATCTTCATCTAGAAAGAATAAGATATTGTAGAACTCTTTAGTCACCCCATTTGTTGGTCTCAATTGATCCACTTCGTCTTTTTCTTCTTTATTATCACTAAGCACCTCATCAATTTCATCAACATTTTCCTCAACTTCTTCATGCACTGCCTCATCATTTTGTTTGAGTATTCCTTGGCACTTGGCCTCATTTTCTAGCTTCTTCTCCTTCTCAAAGTCATGCAATTCATTTAGCTCAACCTTCTCAAATTTTTCTTCATTTCTTTCCCTTCTTGGCTCCTCAACATCTACAACATTTTTCTTGGCCACTTTGATCTCAACTTTAGATCTTTACTTCTCAAATTTATGAATCTCTCTTTGCTCCTTAGAGGATTTCCAATGACAATCAAATGATTTGTACCCATAGCCACTACAATGATCACAATAAATTGTACTACCCTTTTGCAAATCAAAATTTCTTTCTTGACCATTCAATCTTGGACAACCATATATACTATAACCATAGTCCCAATAAGTAGAGCAAACATAATCTTATTTTCTTCTCATTCCTCCTTTTGTAAAATTTTGCATTGTACTTCCCTTACTATACTTAGAACATTTTGGACAATTATAGGATATGTGAGCAAAACTTTCACATATTTTGCACTCATCAGGTTCAAACTATTCCCTCATTAGATCTTTCATTTCTTCTCAAGAATCTACCATTTGATACCCGCTTTACCTTCTTTGTGCATTCACTTACTTCCACCATTCTAAAACATTTTTAGAAAAATACATTAATGCCCATTTCACCTTATTTCTTCCGCTAGGCTCAAAACATTTAAACAATTCTTCCATTTTTCTTTCCCAGTTATAGTACCCTCTCAAATCTCTCTTTCCAAGGAACGGAGGTGCTAACTTCTCATTGTACTTTAACTCCCAATTCTCTACATCATTCTTTCTTCTCAAACCACTCTTGGAAGAATTTTGCGATGCACACTTTTCTCTTGGTTTAGATACTTTTGGACTTTTATACAAACACTTATACTCCCTTTCTTTTGACATACCACTATTTGAATATTTTTGTGGTCCTCTAACACAAACTCCAACATTCCAATAATTTATACCTACATATTCAGCCCATTCATATTTCCAAATTTCTTTTCTACCAAAACCACCATATCTTTTTCCACTTATGCTTGGCCCTTCATCATAGCTATCCCTAGAAGACTCATCTCAACAATCAAATAAATTCTCATGATCATCTTCATTTCTCCAATAATCTTCTTCATAGTCATATTCATGTTCTCCATAGCCCCTATAATTACTTCCATTGTAACAAGACTCCTCATCATAGTCATACCATTCACTATTATTCCAACTAGCCATTGTGAATTTTTCTTTCAAAAGAAGTACCTACAAAATTTAAGTAGAAAACATAAGAAAAATTCTCCACTTCACTTCCTCACGTGTTTACATTCATTTTTTTTAGTGGTCACTTTTCACTAGTGTTTCCACTCTTCTTGGCTTTTGTTATGATAAGCTTACCCTCTTGCTTTTTTTTTTTTTTTTTTTAACTCTGAATTCATCAAAGATTTTCTTTCCAAAATAACCTATTTAATTTCTTAGAAATTAGTCCAACTAGACAAGTCAAGCCAAGACAATCAACTAGGGGTCTTAGGGGAATTTAATTCAAAACTTGATGATTACCAAGGAATAAGGAAAGTTCAAGCAAGAATTTCAAAGAATTAAAGCTCAACAAACTCAAGATTTCAAGAGTGATTTATGAAGGTACTCACTAAGCAAAAATAATAAGGATCCAAAAATAGACAAGTTCAAATCACTTCCATCTCAAGAAGATTTAAAACCAAGTATTCAACCCACCAATAAAAAGAAATAAATCAATAAAGGCAATTAGAAGTGGAAAATGCAAACTAAGAACTTATACAATGAATTGTAAAGTCACTTAGACATTTTATCAAACACTTGGTAGGCAATTACTCAAATGAAGGATTTTAAAATGTTAGAATGTTATCACAACTCCAAGGATATAGTTTTGATGCACAATTAACTCACTTAAGGAAATAGTAGAACAAGGAGTTCAAGACTTTCAAAGACAAGTGTTATGACTATGCATGTACCAATAATTCTCCCAAACTATAGCATGAACATATTGACCAACACTTTTCTACTAGTAACAAGGGATAATTCTTACTCAAAACAAGTTTCTAAGAAAGAAAACCATAGGAATTCATCATAGAAAGCATTTGATAGTCATGTTTGAACAATCACAAGTCATAGAAGCAACATATCAAACACTTTGTATGCAAGCTCATAACTCGAGCTACTCCAATTTTTTCTTCCTTATAACAGCCCCAACAAACTCAAAATTCACAGTAAAAATCAATCCCCAATGATTATACTAACATCAAGGAATAATTTCAAAGTAAGAACATAGAAAAAACTTGAGTTTTATAGCTTCCAAAATTTGCAAGAACATGAATTACGAGATTTTTTTATGTTCAAAATTTTGTAGCAAAAACACCTAAGGAACCTCAAAATTTTTGCAATTTTAAAACTTAAATAACTTCCTAATCATCAACTAAAAATGTAGGCTCAATTTTACAACAAACCCATGACACAATTTGAAGTGTTCAACTCTAAAAAATTGCAAGAAAAGTAGGTACGAGATTTGAATTTGTAGCAATGGTTTTGATGAGATTTCCATCTTGTTTGTGCACAAAAATAACAAATATTCATGCCAAATGATGCCTCAAACATCATACCAACATATAAGATCAATTTAACATAAAGTTCATGGCATAATTTTGAGTTTTAAGCATTCAAAAATAACACCCAATAAAGTGAGGAAAATCTGAAAATTTTCACAAATGCTTGAAAAGATTGTACTTTTGCCCAAAGAAAGCTGTCTTAATTAGAATCAGCACAAGCTTGCTCTGATACCAAACTCTTTGATATGAACTTGAGAAGCACCAATTTGAGATTTGAAGCTCAAAACCAAGAGATCTAATTCAAGACTAGAACTCTAGGTAAAATTAGCTTCCTAGAACCCAAAATCAAATGAACTAAGCTAACTAAATCAACACCCAAACACCCCTAACCCAAGAAGGATCAAGAACAAATGGGATGGGAAGATTTAGGCAACCAAATGAATTCCTAAAAGAACCCTAGATTAGCTAGAAATCTAAGACCCACTTTAGAAAGAATAATGATCTATCTTAGGAAGATTATCTTAGGTTGGACTAAAGCCTAAGATAAGTCTTGATTGATTTGGGAATCACCCAAGAGAAACACCCTAAAAAATTCTCTCTAGAGAGAACAAAATATTTCTATATTCAAAATATCAAAAGTTGTGTTTACAAGAGTTATAATGGCATATATATTAATGCCTTGCCCTATACTAAGTAGCAAACTAATCCTAACTATTAAATGACCTAATACAAGCTTTATGGCCCTATTACATGCCTTAAAAATATGTTAAAACATAATAAAGGTTGTAAAAATTTAATTGGAAACAAAACAAAAAAATTCAGTAAAACAGGGCATGGCTCGGATGGACCTAGCACCAAGTGTACTAGTGGACCTAGCGCCAGGTGTGATCTGAAAATGGAACAAAATTGTTCCAGTGTAGACCTAGCACCAGGTGTACTAGTGTACCCATTGCTAGGTATGTTTTGCTCTCTTCACACCTTGCTTTTCTTATCTTGTCGGCCTCCTCTTGCGCTCTTTTAGCCCGTCATACCAATTGTTGTCCAAGCTTTGATCTTCTTAGCTCTTCTTTAATCCTCCATCGCTTGACAATTTTCTTGATTTATCTTCTTGAAGGTCTTTCAAGCTTAACTTTGGCACCCACTTCTTTATAATCGTCATAACCATTGGCTTGGTGGCTTGTGTTGCTTGAATCATCCTTTGAAAACCTTTATAATTTAGACTCTCCTGTGGTACCATGGAATGTGGTTTGAATCTCCATTCCCCTTCTTTAGTTTTAGCATGATACTTGGGTAGATTCCTATAAATGGTTTATATGTCCTAGAAATGGAAAATCAATTTCTCAATATAAATAATAAAATACCAAGAAAATATAACACAAACTCTTACTTATGGCATTGTCGTTTAGGCCATGTAAATGAGAATCGCATTTCTAAGTTACATAAGTGTGGTGACTTAGGATCATTTGATTTTGAATCATATGAGACTTGTGAATCTTACTTACTAGGAAAAATAACTAAAACCACTTTTTCTAAGAAAGAGGAAAAGGTTAAGCAATTATTGAAACTAATACATACTGATGTATATGGACCAATGATATTGTAAGTAAGAGGGGGTTATCAATACTTCACAACCTTCATCGATGATTGTTCTCAATTTTGTTATTTGTATTTAATGAAATACAAATTTGAAGCCTTTGACAAGCTTGAAGAATTCAAAAATAAAGTACAGAAACAACTTGGTAAGAGTATTAAAACTCTAAAATCCAATTGAAGAGATGCATACTTAAGCTAAGAGTTTCTAAGTTATCTTAGAGATAATGTGATATTATCCAATGGACTCCGCCACATATATCTCAGGATAATGGTGTATCTGAAAAAAGGAATTGAACATTATTAGATATGGTTCAAACCATACTGGTTTTTGCTGATCTACCAAAATTATTTTGGGGATATGCACTAGAAAATGTTGTTTATAGTCTAAATAGAGTTCTATAAAAAATAGTTGACACTTCCCCATTTGAGCTATTTTTTTGTAAAATACCAAAGCTAACTCACATGAGAATTTGAGGATGTCCTGCTTATGTGAAGAGGATAAAATTAGACAAATTAGAGAATAAGTCTGACAAATATTTATTTATAGGATATCCATGAGAATCTCATGGATATTATTTTTATCTCCCTATTGAAAACAAAGTGTTTGTATCAAGGCATGCTATTTTCCTAGAAAAGGAATTCGTACTTGAGGGAGATAATGGGAGCAAAATTGAATTTAGTGAAGTTTAAAAAGCTCAAACAAATAATGATCAACCAATTGATCCCGAATCTATTGATAAAATAAATGAACTATCTAATACACAAGAACCTTGTAGGTCAAGTATGATACGTGTGGTACCTGAGAGATATGGATTTCTCATCACTGACTACAATGACGTATCACTCATAGAAGAAGATAAGCCTACCACATATGAAGAAGTTCTGAATATTTTAGAATCTGACAAATGGCTTGAAACTATGAAGTTAGAAATGGATTCCATGTATGACAACTAAGTTTGGACTTTGGTTGATCCACCTGAAGGAATAAAACTCATAAGGTGCAAATGGGTTTTCAAGAAGAAAATCGACATGGATGGTAAAGTGATTACTTATAAGACGCGATTGGTTGCTAAATGTTACCGTTAGAAATAAAGATTATGATGAAAATCCATTAGGATACTCTTACCACTTGCCGCTCATTATGATTATGAGATTTGGTAAATGGATGTGAAAATAGTTTTCCTTAATGGAAATCTAACTGGGAAAGTATATATGCCACAATTTGTGGGTTTCATATCCAAGGATCACACTAAAGTGTACAAGCTGCAAAGGTCCATTAATAGATTAAAGCAAACTTCTAGGAGTTAGAACATCTGTTTTGATAAAATAATAAAATAATTCAGTTTTAAACAAAATATGGATGAACTTTATGTATATAAGAAGGTTAGTGGGAGTGCACTTGTTTTCCTATTACTATATAGATGACATATTGCTAATAGAAAATGATGTCTCAATTCTACAATCAGTCAAATTTTAGTCATCAAAGAAATTCTTCATGAAAAGCCTTGGAGAAGCAACTTATATTTTGGGAATAAGAATCTATAGAGATATATCAAAAGAGTTTTCTTAGTCTATCATAGTTCACATACATAGATAAAGTATTAAAAAGTTTACCATATGATAAAATGGTATACTGATGCCAGTTTTCAATTCAATAATGATGACTACGAGTCATAATCATGCTACGTGTAAAATTTGAGTGCCATCATTTGATTTTTGAAATCATTGATAAGAAAAATGTAGAAGATAGAGTGAGTTCCCACCAATCAGAATATAGCTGATCCACTAACAAATACATTATCCCAAAAGAAACATTATGGTCATGTTCAGCCATTTGGTATTAGATACATGAATGATTGGGTTTACTACAAGTAGGAGATTTTTAGGATTGTACCCTAGAAGCAATTATTTGTATGATGTAATTTGCACATTAAATCAAGAAAAAACATTCTTTATCTTTCAATTTCTTTGTTTCATATGTTTATGTGTATAAAACTATTAGATAAAATCATAAGTACAACACAGTGTTAAAGAAATCTTGATAGAGATCGTGAAGTAAGGTTACTACAACACTGAATTATGCTTGTACTTAAATTATCTCTAGTCATAGTATTAATAAGATGGGACATCATTAATGCACTAAGACTAGCATGTGTTATACTTCTTGGTTTGATCAAGTGGTGGTTCTCATATCCGTGAGTATTGTGATACTTAAAGTTAAGATATAGATGATTATTACTTGAACAAGTACATTGAATAACCTAGCTATGAGATAATCACATGGATAACTATTTAGTGCTAGTGGTAGAATCTCATTATAGCAAATGTGCAAGTATTCTTAGACTTGAGATCTCTAAGATACTTTGTTTGCTAAGCATTGCACTTTGATTCTAATATTTGGAGCCAGATCGAGGGCCACCTGTAAGATAGATATTAAGTACAATGTAAAGTAAATAAAAGTAGTTGAGAGGGTCAATAAAGGATTTACCATTCCTAATAGTAGGAGCTAATATCTCAAGGCCACTTGTAAGAATCATTACTCAAGAAATCTTTGGCCAAGGTGACTATGTGTTGTAAATAGTTCTAATTGATATACATGATAAATAATGGATTTTGGGAACAAGTAGTAATATATTTGGGCCAGAATTAATTAATATTATGCAGGGAGTTGGTACTAATTCCATACTCTAAACCAAATGAGATATTGTCCAGTGAAAGGGATTTGTTGCACTGATGTTTCGCTATTGAAAGGTTCATGTCAAGGCACTATAGGTGGTCATGATGTATTGCTAGATACCACTCATAATATGCTAAATATGAATTTATTAATTATAGAATTAATAAATTGAATCCTAATTAGAATTAATATATTAATTCTAATTATTAAAAGGACTATTAATTTTATTATAATAGAATTAATTCATATTAGCCACCAATTGACTAGAAAACCTAATGAGTCACACACAATAAAGGAATTGGTACTTAAGACATTATTTGATAATATTATAGGGTTAATTGTGAGAGGAAATACTTATTATGGGCTAATTATAAAGTGTTATAATTAGTTGAGGTTGAATTGTGATTATTAAATCCCTATAGGTGAACAATAAATTTGTTATAATTCATAGTGCCTAATTGAAATTCTTGAAAGTCAAAACCCATAATTTGGAAAGTAATGATGGCTTTCCAAAAGGAAAACTAATTGGGAAAAGTTTTATTCTTTTGTTCCCTAAAAGGTTTAGGAAACAAAAAACATAAAGAAAAAGGGTTTTGGTGTTGTGCAGGCGTATGGATATATATTGCTATGTACATGTGCCGCCCAAGTTTTTTTTAGAGAAGCTTTTTTGGACAAAAAATTTTGAAGTTTATTTTCAAAAAAATTACAAAGCCTTTTTCCTATTGTTTTCTTCTCAAATTAAATTAACCCCAAAGCCACCATATATTACCTACTAGCATAGGGTTTTGGTGCCTAACTCGAGTACAATTCCTTGTGTGGATTACTGTTAGAGAATTTCTATTCTTGAAATTTGGTAGCTCGACTGGATCAACTTTTTGAAAGGAATTCGCAGGGAGAAAATTTTTAAAAGCTATGTTTTCGAGGTAACTAATTTTTCTTCCTTCTCATAATTTGTTTAATTACATACGAGTGATCCTTTACATGGATTTCGTTTTAATTTTTTGCTGTGTATAAATTGGTTTGCATGATCGAAATCCAACACTATCATCTTCTGTAATTGTCGGAGAAAATGACTTGAAAACTTGCACAAAAAAATCGAAAAAAAAAATGTTTTTGCCTAAACTGCGGGCGGCTTATTGGAAGCCAAACGCGACTTAGGCACAAAAACAATCTAAAGCGACGGCTAGCTTATGATAAGCCGCAGCTGGCATATTAAATGCCAGGAGTAGATGTATTTTATTAATTTTTTTTTTGTTTTTCCTTTTTCGGGTTCTTCACGAAATGGCCCGCGGTTTTCCTTTTTCATTTACCGCCCAATAGTTTCCCAAATTTTGTTTTTGGGACTAACGGAATTAATTCCCAAAATTTGATTTTGGAAATTAATATATTTTCTAAAATATTGATTTTAGATTATATTTTATTTAATTCCTAAAATATGATTTTAGAAATTATTATATTTTCTAAAATATTGATTTTAGAATTTATTCTATTTTTTCAAAATAGTAATTTTGGAATTATTTTCCATGTTTAATTTTATTTTGAGCATAAAATTAGCATGGTGATTGGTTATGGATTATGGACCCAATTAAATTGTTCATGCATTTTATTGCTTTGGTTTTGATTTAATTAGGACATGCATGTCATACCTTCTTTATTTTTCTTGTTTAATTTCTCTTCTCATCTAACTCCCCTCGAATATAACTCGAAGTTTCTTTATTTGAATTTTATGTAATTAGATTACATAGGTTAGATATGATAAAATTTATTACAAGTATGGAAGAAGGTGATCAAGACCAAAAAGATGATGGTAAGACTTTTTTCCTAGATCATGCATGAACACTTAGGATTGACCAAATTAATTTTCTTTGTGGCTCAAGGAAATTAATATAGTAAATTCTATAACCAAACCATATTATTATTTTGCGATATATGAATATATAGATATTATGCATGCAATATTTCAGACGACTAATAATCACAAATCCCTCAAATTAATATTAAACCTAATTCCTTCTATTAATATAGTAAGAACGAGAGTCCCTTTTCGAGACCAGATTGTTGGGCTAACCCAAGCCTACTTGACATCGGGCTTGTTTAAGCTATGTAATTAAATTCTTTATTAATGAGTTGACTTTAACTAATTTCTTTATCCCAGTTGGGCTAACTGAAGTATTAAAAAAATTAGAGGCAAGGTTAGGCTAGCTTAAAAGCTGTAGGATTAAAAGATGTTAATCACCCAATGATCCGGTAATTACATTTGATGTAATTGGTATTTGATACCTACCATTGAACTTAAGGTTAGCTTGTTGGACAACCCCAAGATCATTCTTGAGGATTTTAGATACTGGTCTACTAGGAAAGTATCCAATGGGCTTTCTCAAATTAATAGTAGGGGTTATAAGTTTGAGTAAAATAGTGGAATAATTATGTGCTTAATTAAAGACCTAATTATTTGCCTTCCATGTGCATATACAGTTATCTAACTTCTCTATCTTTACACCTATGTCATCTGCATCATGTCAACTAACCTAAATTTATGTAGCATCTTGAAAACCAACAAACTTATCAAGTCGAACTTTTTGGACTAATATAGAAACTTGAGAATAGTTCTCATGCAGAAAAGTTACTTTACGTACTAGGTGCTCCTATTCCACCGCCACTAGCTCAAGATACTCATGCTGATGAGCATTGTTCACAAAAAACACAAATAGGACAGTGACACAACATCCTGTGTGATGTTAGCGTCAATGACCCCTAAATTGCAAAAACAACATAAGTATATAGATGTTTACTCGATCATTTTACATTTTCGAGAGCTGTTTGATGCCCAAGCCAGAACGGAGAGATATGAGATTTCAAAACAACTGTTCTGTTCTAAGGTGGCTAAGGGTACTTCTGTAGCCACTCATGGACTGAAGATGCTAGGCTTAATTAAGAAACTTGGGTCTCTTAGGTTTCTAATGGATAATGAGTTAAGTATTGACTTAATTCTGCAATCTTTGCCAAGTAATTTTTCATAATTTGTGATTAACTATCAAATGAACAAGATTAAAACCACAATACCCGAGCTTATGAACTATCTCAAGACTGCGGTATCCTCCATGAAGAAGGAATCCAATACAATCTTAAAGGTAGAGTCTTATTCTTCTAAGAATAAAGTTCTTAAGAAGAAGAAGAAAGCTCCCACTGAGTCCAAAAGTAGCATAAAGAAGAAAAATGCAGCTACCAAAGACCCATGTCATCACTGTGATAAGATAGGCCACCAGAAGCACAACTGTAAAGCCTACCTGGAAACTATTAAGGACAAGAAAGAGAATGAGAAGTTTGTAGACACTTCTACTTCTACTCCTAGTATGTTTATTATTGAGATAAATAATGCCTTTAGAATTGAGTTAGGGGTATTAGATACCGGTTGTGGATCTCATCTATGTAATAATTTGCAGGGACTAAAAAATGGTAGAAGGCTTGAGAAGGACTATGTGTACAGATATGCTACAAATGGAGTAAATGTTGCTACATTTGTTGTAGGGTCTTATAACCTACATTTGTCTTCTGGATTAGTTTTAGAACTTCAAAATTATTATTATATACCAGTTTTATTGAAAAATACTATCTCAATTGCTTGTTTAGACTTATATGGATTCCATTAAATATTTAAGAATAAATATTATTCTTTGTCATTGAATAATATCCATTATAGTTCTGTAACTTTGGTTAATGGTTTATATGTTCTAGACATAGATAATCCAATTCTCAATATAAACAATAAAAAACCAATGATAGATAACTCAACTGCATCATACTTATGGCATGGTCGTTTAGGCCATATAAATGAGAATAGCATTTACAAGCTTGGTAACTTAGGGTCATTTGATTATGAATCATATGGTACATGCAAATCTTATTTACTTGGTAAAATGTCTAAAACTCATTTTTCTAGAAAAGGAGAAAGGAGTTATTATAACTCATACATAATGATGTATGTGGCCCAATCTCTACTATACAAGTAAAAGGGAGTTATCACTATTTCATAGCCTTTATCGATAATTATTCACGATATGAGTATTTGTATTTCATGAAATACAAGTCTGAGTTCTATGACAAGTTCATAGATTTTAAGAATAAAGTAGAGAAACAACTTGAAAAAAGTATCAAGACTCTAAGATTTGATCGAAAAGGTGAATACTTAAGCAAAGAATTCCATGGTTACCTCAGAGATAAAGGGATGTTATCTCAATAGTCTCCACCATATACACATCAATATAACGGTGTCTCTGAGAGAAGGAATCGAACCCTTCTAGAAATGGTATGGACCATGATGGCTTTTGCAGACTTACTAAAATCCTTTTGGGAATATGTACTAGAGACTTCTGTTTATACTCTAAATAGAGTTTCATAAAAAATAGTTGAAACTACCTCATTTGAGTTATTCTTTGGTAAGAGACGAAAGTTATCTCACTTGAGAATATAGGAATGCCCTACATTTGTCAAAAGGCTAGAGTAAGTCTGACAAGTATTTATTTGTTGGATATCAAAAAGAGTCATTTGGATACTACTTCTACCTCCCTTTTGAGAATAAAGTATTTGTTTCGAAGCATGTCGTCTTCTTAGAGAAGGAGCATATGCTTAAAGGAGACAATGGGAGTAAAATTGAACTTAATGAATGATAGGAATCAAGCCAACCAAGCAGTTCAAACTCAAGAAGGGGGAGCAACAATGACAAGATCAAGGACCAAGAGACTCCAAGGCGACATCTAATTGCTCCTACAATCATACTTGATGATGGAAGAGATTTGGAGTAATGAAGGCAGCAGCGAACTTAATTTGATGAACATCTAAGTGGAATTCCAACAACAACCCATGCCTGCACCAAAAGAGGGAGTGAAATAGGGAGAAAACGCTGAAATTCAGCTTCCAATTTCAACCTGGCACTGACTTTAGTAGGCATGCCTGGTGCCAGGTGCACTCTGCCAGCCAAAATGCTGGAATTCTAGTGCTGACCTGGAGCCAGGTCAGCACCTGCGCCTGGCGCCGGGTCCAGTCAGGCAGGATCCCCTGTTTTACCGATTTTTACGGTTTTCTTTGCATTCTCTTTATTTTAAAAAATTTGTAAAGACTTTTTAAGCCCTTAAATTATCTTGGGGCCTTAGTAATTACTTAGTTAGGATTAGGGTAGTATAAGTATATCTTTTGTGTTTGACAAGATAATTTATCTTACTTTATTTAAATTGTGAAAGAGAGCTTTGAGAGGTTTTACCCTCCTTGTTCATCTTGTTCAAGACCTTACTTAAGGCTTAGTCCTCCATTTGAATGTGTCTCTAAAATCTTTGGATAATCCAATATGGTTTTTTTTTTTAATTGGGTCTTAGTTGCTTTATTTTTCTAAGGTTTTATCTTAAATTCCATTGCTTGGGTACCTATAGTTCTACTTCTTATATTCTTGATTTCCTTTATTGTATCAAGGATATTTGGGTGAATTTATAGTAGGTCTTGCTATATTTCTTGTGGGTCTTTGATGCTTTGTTCTTCAAAGGTTTGCTATGAAATAATTATATGGTTTTCTTTCTTCTTTTGCCACAAATTTCCAATGTTAGGGTTATACTTGTTTAGCCAAGAGTTTTGCTCATTTGTTTGCCATTGTTCTACAAATTTGCTAACACAAGATCATATCAAAGAATTTGGTATCAAATCAAGGAAAGCTTTGATCTAAATCAAAGTTTGACATCAAGAAAAGGAACCCTACAAGTTGAAGGAGAAAAAAAAAAAAAAAGGGAATCCCGTAACTCAAAGACATGCTCCAAAAAGGTCATAAAATCTTTGCTATATCTTGATTTTTCTTTGAGAAAATTGCTCCTTGATGTTATTACAATCCTTGAGAACAAATTTATCTTGTGTTTGTGGTGAAAATTGGCTTGAATATAGGTGAAAATATTAGTTGTTTTTAAGTGACGGGATTGCAACCAAAGTGTTTGATAAAAGTTGTGAAACCCCGGTCAAAACCAACCTTAGAGTAAGGGGGTTGGGATGCATATCATATTTTATTTCATGGTTAAATATATTTTCATATGATTTTTATGTGTTTTGGATTCGGGTTTTATTGTCTTGAAATCTTGTTGGTGAGTATTGTGTGAGACGGGCAAGATAGTAATTTTTGCTCGAGGTGAAAATAGGGAGATAGCCTGTGGATTGAATAGAAAGTAATTTTCTAGTGAAAATATCGACAAGAGTTGTTGTGGTGTAGTGGTTAGAGCTTTAGAATTAATTCTTGAGGTCTTGGGTTCAAATTTCATCATAGAAACTTTAGCTAGATTAAATTTTATTTTTGCTTAGTGGAGGAAATTTCGGTCTTAGGAGCTTAGAGTAAGGTAGGGATGATGTCCTAAGAGAGAGATGCTAGGAGTATTCCCATTCCACTCTTTTGCCCCACTCGAATTTCCTAAAGGGAATTCTTGATCTTTGGTTTTCCTTAGGTTTCAACTTCTTAGTTTGATCAAGATGTTCTATCCATTTTGTTTCCAGAAATTTCAGTAAAATGCTGTGATGTTGTGGGATCAAAATGCCCTAGTAAAAGACTTCTCATGGTCTGAAAAATGTGGAAGAATGGTGGGAAATTCCAAGGGGAAAAATCCCTCTAGTAAGCTTGCTGAAATTTCACTCTAGACTAGTTCATCTTTCTTCATGGCATGAGCTGAAAATTTTCAGCTTGTTGTACCTTCAAAATGTCGAAATTTTTAGCTAACATTCCCTCCCAAATGTTGCCAGAAAAATGATCTTTAGGATCAGTTTGAAACCTGAAAATTCTTGACCAATTTTGGACTGCTCAAAGCTGGAGCAAAACAGGAAAAAAAATTCCTGTACGAAAAACAGTTTTGAGAGTCCAAAACCAAGCTGTTTTCTTCCAAATCTTGTTCAGTACCTTAGCCATGTTTTTCTTTCATGAAGAAGGCTGGAAACTAGCCTTGAATACCCCTGAAATTCCCTTCAAAACTCGCTGTAAATTGGCTAGAAGTGGTAGCCGAAAATCTGCCCAGAAAAATTCCTGTTCAGCGAAATGCTGGGCAGTCCAAATTTCCAGCTTTGTTTCCTATTTTTCTTCTGGCCGAAACACCAACCTTAATCTGTCAAAACCTTTCTTAAACCTCCATTAACAGAGCTCCATTATTTCCCTCAAGCTTCTGCACAAAATTCAGCAATGGCTGTCCGAAAATCTCTCCAACAAATCCCTGCAATTTAGCTTGATTGGTTTCCAAAATTCCCGCCATCCTTGTTTAGCAACCTTCCATAATATCTTACTCAAATGACCAAGCATCTTCTTCATCATTGTGCACCTTAGTTTCAGCCACCATAAGCCACCTTGAATCAGCTTTAATTCCTCAGAAAAGCTGCTCAACTAGTCGGCCATAGGAGACCTTCAAAGCTCTCCAAATTATCAAGATATCCTAGAATGTTTAGTTTCCAAATTCACTTCTTAAAAATATTCTCCAAGGATTGTGACAACTAACCCTTCATTTTCTCTTCCAAATCAGGGAAACAACTCCCTAAACCCTACAGAAATTCGGCCAGCCCTATCCCTCACAAAAATTCGGCAGCTGCACAAGAACCACCTCTCGAAATCTCTCAATCTCCAAGAACACACACACTACACCAAGAACACCTATCTCTTCCCTACACTTAATACCCCTCCAAACCATCTCAAATCCTCTCAAAAACTTCCAGATTTGACCTACTCACTACTGTGAGTCCATCAACACCATTATTAACATCAAAGTCCTCAAATCATCTTGCTACATCGGATCAAAAGCAGAAATTTCTATGAAGGACAAGAACATCTTCAAGGTAAATTTACTCTATTAACTTCAACTTCTCCAAACATGATTTTTAGTGAGAACCTATGCGAATAAACATGAGGGAGACGAAAACAAAGAGCATGCACTGGTAGCGTAAAAAATTAAACAGAGAAAAATAAAACCAAGCCTTAAAGGCTATACGGAAGCATGAAGATCATACCTTTGCGCTCCTTAACCCTTCTAGGTTGAGTAAGAGTGGATTGAACGACTGGAATCGCCTCGCTTTGCCCACTTGAAGAAGCTTCCGGCTGAACACCCTTTAGCCTTCTACTCCGTCTTGTTTGCATGAACGCCTAGCTCTCCAGCTCTCGGGATATTCCTCAGCCTAACCTCTAGTCGGTGAACACAACTGAGAAGAAGAATGGTCTCAAATCTCCTTGGTTCACTTGCTATTGGTTAGCAAAGCTCCAAGGAGAAACCAAGAAGAGGGAGGCATGAGAGAGGGAGCTTACGTGAGGCTCTCCAGAGAGACGTGAGTCTTCTGTTGGGTAGGGAAAACTAGGGTTTTTTTTTTTTTTTCCAAAGAGTTGTTTATTAGTTAGCCAAAATTAGGTCTCTCATTATCTGATAAACATATCCCCAGGATTTCAAAACACTCGGATGTTATCCTGAGAATCAGTTTGGCCTAACCCTAAACTCCTCTTAACCGTATTTGGAAAAACCCTAAGGTCCAAGCTATTAGGCCAGAAAAATATTTATTATTTTCCTTAGACCCAAAAGGCCCAAAATAATAAACATTAATTATTTATTTCTTGGGCTTACATAAACAACCCAATAAATAATTAATGAGCCCAAATGAACCAAAATAATTAATCTGTAATTATTTATTTCTTGGGCCTATATAAATAACACAATAAATAATTAATTATTAATTATTTCCCCTAGTTTAAGTCCAGGTTAATTTCCTAATTATTCATACTGGTCCTAGGCCCTGAATAATTAATTAACCAAATAAACTAGATAATTAATTTTCTCTCAACTCCTATTTTATTTATTTATTTATTTTATTCCAATCCAATAATAAATTAGACTTCCTGAATAAAATAAAATAAAATAAATAAAATAAAATAAAATCCTCTTCAACTGAGACCAATTCCTCAACCCAAAAGTAGTTAGGACTTACGGGCTATTCCGAGGACCAAAAAGACACATCGCCTTGGCAGCTAAAATGACCAAAATACCCCTACTATATAAATAGCTGTATTTTGCATTTTAAATATTTCATAATATCACCATAAGGAAATATTGACCCCAAGGACAATGCTGCATTAGCAAAGTCTCCGACCTACAGGTGAAATGACTAAAATACCCCTCTACACATCGCCGTACATTTAGAGAGGAAGAAGTATACTAACACCCCTCTAAATGACATCTACCATCCTTAGGCTTCTAGTCCAATGATCCACGACTTCCTGGAGTGTTTCCACTTTCCAAGGGAGCTACCCTAAAGCAAACATCCAAGTTATGTTTTCCAGGGCCCTGGACATTTTAGACCATTCGGACAACCACAAGGGGTGATATAGTGCAGAAACTATCTTGTACAAGTCTGTCTTAACTAACTAGTCACACATACCCAACATGCAAGTATATTGGCCCTACGATAGAACCTCAACTATAGCAAATCAAAGTATATGCTTCCAGCTTCGCCAGACCACCAACTCATACTCAAGTCGTAGAGTACTAGTCCACGCTGTAGCGGTAGTAGTCTAGGTTTTTATCATATAGTACTTTTAGAAACCACTACTACAGGTCCTGTCCTACGTATTTGAAATACACTTATGTTATGAAGTGAGTGACTACTCACTGGCTAAAGGTAAGCCATTCTCTATTTAGAATTCATAACATAATAACCTAAACATGATGAGATTCCCAGTCTTATCAATAGGTTAAGAATAAATGTTTATGTGTTAAATAACCCGTGATCCATACCTTACTGTGAAAGACCACCATTCACATGGATCACTTATTTAAACACAATGGGTCTATTCCAAACGAAAATCGTGCACAAACAAAAAGTAAATTCACAAATAATTTCTGAAAATAAATTCTTTTATTAAAATATTCGATTTTACATCAAAAACCTAGTCTAAGAGGGCATACAATCCAACAATCTCCCACTTGCACTCTAAGACTAGGTAAGACCATAGGTGCCTACCCCTATGGCGTCTAAGTGTCTCTTGAAGACTCTCTCAGCCAAAGGCTTGGTGAATGGATCTGCTAGATTGTTTTCTGAGGCAATATGCTCCACCACGACTTCCCGTCTCTGGATGAAATCCCGGATCTGGTGGTACTTCCTCTCGATGTGTTTCCCCTTCTTGTGGTTCCGAGGTTCCTTAGATTGCGATACTGCTCCAGTGTTGTTGCAATACATCACAACCTGCCTGTCCAGATGTGGTACGACTCCAAGTTTTGAAAGGAACTTTCGGAGCCAAATTGCTTCCTTGGACGCCTCCGAAGCTGCCACATACTCAGCTTCTATGGTTGAGTCAGCAATACAAGACTGCATGATACTCCTCCATGAAATTTCTCCTCCAGATAAGGTGAAGACATATCCACTAGTGGATTTTCTCTCATCCTTATCCGCCTGGAAGTCTGAGTCTGTGTATCCTGTAGGAACCAAATCATCAGCCCTGTAAACCAGCATATAATCTCTCGTTCCCTTGAGGTACTTGAGAATATGCTTTACAGCTTGCCAATGAACCTCCCCTGGGTTTGACTGATATCTGCTAACTAAGCCCACGAAAAAGCAGATATCTGGCTTAGTACATAGCATGGCGTACATGAGACTTCCCACAGCCGAAGCGTAGGGAATCCTATTCATTCTGTCATTTTCTTCTTGAGACTTAGGACAGTCCTTCGAAGAAAATGACAACCCATGTCTGCAAGGGATTAGAGCTCCCTTGCATGAGTCCATGCTGTACTTGGCCAACATCTTGTCAATGTATGTCACTTGGGATAACCCTAACATTCTCTGTTTCCTATTTCTAAGAAGCCTAATCTCGAGAATATAGCTGGCTTCTCCCAAGTCCTTCATACTGAATTGACTAGACAGCTAAACCTTTGTAGATGACAATGTCCTTACATCATTTCCAATGAGTAGAATGTCATCCACATACAGTACAAGAAAAACCACATTAATGCCTTCAAGTTTCCTCTACACGCATGGTTCATCTTTGTTTTAAATAAAATCATAAGACTTTACAGTCTCATCAAAATGAATGTTTCATGCTCTCGATGCCTGCTTAAGTCCATAAATGGACTTCTTAAGCTTGCAAACTATATGTTCCTGGCCTTCAGCAATGAAGCCTTCCGGTTGGGACATATAGATGTCTTCGCTAAGATGGCCATTCAAGAATGCCGTCTTGACATCCATTTGTCATATCTTGTAGTCATAGTGACATGCGATGGCAAGGAGGATGCGGATGGATTTAAGCATGGCTACCGGGGAAAAGGTTTCCTCATAGTCGATTCCCTCTTTCTGAGTATACCCTTTCACCACAAGCCTAACTTTGAAGGTTTCTACCTTCCCATCCGCTCCCCTTTTTCTCTTGTATACCCACTTGCACCCAATGGGTTTTATCCCTTTAGGTGAAGCTATAAGATCCCAAACCTGATTGAGGTACATAGACTCAATCTCGGCTTTCATTGCTTCATGCCACAGATTTGCATCGGCATCAGCAATAGCCTCCTCGTATCTAGTGGGGTCTTGTTCCTGATGGTTAGAGACCAGCTCAAAAGCTTCTCCAGTCCATCTCTCCGGAACCCTAGACACTCTCCTACTACGACGAGGCTCTATTTGCACAGGCTCTTGAGGCTGTGCCTCTTCTTGTTCCACAATCGGGTCAGAAGAAGTTGATTCTGTAGATAACTTCTCCTCAAGTTCCAACCTCGTTGAACCTTTAGTGGAAGTACTTTGATCATCTTCCAAGTATCTAGCATTGGTACTGACTAGTACCTTCTGCTTCTTAGAATGATAAAAGTAGCCTCCGTTTGTCCCTTTTGGATACCCAACAAAATAGCATAATTCTGATCTTGGTCCCAACTTGTCTCCCTTGATCAGTACATAAGTTGGACAATCCCAAATCCTGAGATGATTCAGACTTGGTTTACGCCTAGTCCACATCTCATAGGGAGTCCTAGGTACTGACTTGGAAGGCACCAAGTTCAAAATATATGCCGCTGTCTCCAGGGCATATCCCCAAAATGACACTGGAAGAGTAGCATGAGACATCATGCTTCGGACCATTTCCATTAACGTCTTGTTCCTTCTCTCAGCTACTCCATTCTGTTGGGGTGTTCTCGGCGCAGAGAGCTAGGATACTATTCCATGATGTACCATGTAGTCCTTGAATTCACTTAGGAGGTACTCTTCATCACGATTCGATTGTAAGGTTTTGATTAATTTACCTGTCTGACGCTCCACTTCAGCCTTAAACTCCTTAAACTTGTCAAAAGAGTCAGACTTGCGTCTCATCAGGTAAATGTAACCATACCTCGTACAATCATCCGTGAATGTGATGAAGTACTCAAAACCTCCCCTAGTTGGTGTAGACAATGGACCACATACATCAGTGTGAACAAGACTCAACACCTCTTTGGCTCTATCTGCGTTTGGTGTAAAAGACCTTTTGGTCATTTTTCCCATCAGGCAGGATTCATACTGAGGCCAACTTTCCAATCTCAATGAGCCCAAAGGCCCATCATGGATTAGTCTCTGAATCCTGGTTGAGTTAATATGACCCAACCTTAGATGCCAAAGGTATGAATCATTGATATTGGTATTTCTCTTCTTAGTTAAAGGTTCAGACTGAGCGTTATTTGATTGGTTGTTAATAGGGTTTAAAAAGAATAGATTACCATACATGTGCCTAGTACATAAAATTTCTCCATCTCTACTAATAGAAATACCAGAATGGAAAGATACAGAATATCCTTGATTAATAAGTTTTGCAACTGAAATCAAATTCTGACGAAAACCAGGTACATATAAAATGTCTTTTAAAACCACTATCTTATTACAATAAAAAAGAAGATCCAGCTCTCCCACTGCAAGGGCCCAGACTTGTGCTCCATTACCCACTCGAAGCCCATGTTCGCCCTTCTTGAGTCTTCTTATCTTCCTAGACCCCTGCAAGGAGTTACAGATATGATCAGTGGCTCCAGAATCAATAATCCAAGTGGAAGTTGATCCTACCATTGATATGGACTCTAGATAGTAAACATTACCTGTGGGATTTTTCTTGGCCTGAAGATCTAGACACTCATTTTTCTAGTGTTCCTTCTTTCCACACTTGAGGCACTTGCCCTTTAGTTTGTCCTTGGGCTGGGTCTTGGGCTGGGCTGCTGCATTCCCCTTCTTCCTCTTGAACTTTCTGGGTTTAGGCCCAATTCTTGAGGAAGAAGCCTTAGCAATCATAGCCTTTGACTGCGGCTTCATGACTTTCTCCGCCATCTGGAGCTCCTTCATCAGTTCAGTTAAACTCATGCTCAACTTGAACTGAGTGAAAGAGCCTGGTAGAGATTCGAGAACCATGTCCACTTGGCTCTCGGGGTCAATGATAGCTCCTAAGATTTTCGCCTCCTCGAAAGCAGCAATCATCTTGAGCATATGCTCTCGGACTGATGCTCCCTCAGCCATCTTAGTGTTCACAATAGTTCGAAGAGCCTTCTGCCTTGCAGGCCGGCTCTTGTCTGCGAACATAGTTGCCAATGATTGACTTATGTCATATGCAGAAGCCATGTGCTCGTGTTTTGACTGGAGCATATTAGACATGGAAGCTAACATATAGCAACGTGCCATTTCGTCAGCTTTCTTCCACGCTTTTTTAGCCTCCCGCTCTTCAGCGGTAGAACCTTCCCCGATAACAGGGCAGGTTTCGTAAAGGACATACTTATACTCCTCAGCTGTGAGTATTATTTCCAAGTTCCTTTTCCAGTCCACATAGTTTGGACCCGTTAACTTATTCTCCCTGAGAATAACGGCCAATGGACTAAAAGAACCTCCCACCATTTCTGAAAATTGAAAATAAAAGACAGAATTTAGTTTGTGAAAACAAAATAAAATTTGTGCACTGAAAATAATTTGGCTCTTAGGAAAACTGACATAGCTTCTTGGGAAGATTAACAGTTTCCTAAGCTAAGTGTATTAACCACCACAAATTAATTTCCCTTCTAGGTAATGGACTAGAGAATAACTCCATCGTGGGATGGCCGTTTCCTCTCATTTCCTATGGACATACCTTGCACTATAACCTCCAACGTGGGCTGGCCGATCATAGTACGTGCCCTGGGTTATTAATTACATCCTTCCATTAGATCTAGATCCTTGTGGTATCCCCATCCTATATGGGTTCACTCCCAGGGTGACGCGAGGGGATCCACGATCTCTAGTGAGTACCGTGATGGAAGCCATGGGGCCGTTGGAACCCCTCTCCTACTTAGTCTTTTAAAATAAAAGTTTTTTCTGAAAAAATATCCTTTTGAAATTTCCATTAAGTTCTTCCTTAACTCAAAAATAAAATATCTAAGTCCAATAAAATCTCTATGTCAAGGCTTATATCCTTTGAGAGATTTTCTCCATGGACTAATTTTATTTAAGTTAAAACATAATGATTTCAAAAATTTTCCAATTAAAACTTTCTAGAGACTTTGGTCTCAAGTTTATTTAACAAAATCATTTTTCTAGTCCAAAACAAAACAAAATGGCTCTCCATTTTTCACGTCTCTCTGGAATCGCCTCGCTTTGCCCACTTGAAGAAGCTTCCGGTTGAACACCCACTAGCATTCTACTCCGCCTTGTTTTGCATGAACGCCTAGCTTTCCAGCTCTCGGGATATTCCTCAGCCTAACCTCTAGTCGGTGAACACAACAGAGAAGAAGAATGGTCTCAAATCTCATTGGTTCACTTGCTATTGGTTAGCAAAGCTCCAAGAAGAAACCAAGAAGAGGGAGGCGTGAGAGAGGGAGCTTACGTGAGGCTCTCCAGAGAGACGTGAGTCTTCTGTTGGGTAGGGAAAACTAGGGTTTTTCTTTTTCCAAAGAGTTGTTTATTAGTTAGCCAAAATTAGGTCTCTCATTATCTGATAAACATATCCCCGGGATTTCAAAACACCCGGATGTTATCCTGAGAATCAGTTTGGCCTAATCCTAAACTCCTCTTAACCGTATCTGGAAAAACCCTAAGGTCCAAGCTATTGGGCCAGAAAAATATTTATTATTTTTCTTGGACCCAAAAGGCCCAAAATAATAAACATTAATTATTTATTTCTTGGGCTTACATAAATAACCCAATAAATAATTAATGAGCCCAAATGAACCTAAATAATTAATCTTTAATTATTTATTTCTTGAGCCTATATAAATAACCCAATAAATAATTAAATATTAATTATCTCCCTTAGTTTAAGCCCAGGTTAGTTTCCTAATTATTCATACTGGACCTAGGCCCTGAATAACTAATTAACCAAATAAACTAGATAATTAATTTTCTCTCAACTCCTATTTTATTTATATATTTATTTTATTCCAGTCCAATAATAAATTAGACTTCCTAAATAAAATAAAATAAAATAAAATCCTCTTCAACTGAGACCAATTCCTCAATCCAAAAGTAGTTAGGACTTACGGACTATTCTGAGGACCAAAAAGACACAATTTCTGAAAATAAATTATTTTATTAAAATATTCGATTTTACATCAGAAACCTAGTCTAAGAGGGCATACAATCCAACAAAACATACTAATGATCTCTTCTCTTCTCTCTCTCTCTCTCTATCTATCTATCTCTCTCTCTCTCTCTCTCACGGCCGAAACTCCTCTCCCTTGGCCGGATGACTTCTTCTCCATAATCATGCTCTCGCCATCTCCTTTGGACAAAGTTAGACACCTAGGAGTTGAGATCTACTCTAAACTCCTTCAAGGCGTTCATCTACCAGGTAAGTACCATCAATCATTCTTTTAAACTCTAGAAGCATGTCTCTAGGGTGATAATGATAATAGGTGGATGGTGATAGGATTTGAGTATATATATATATATATATATATATATATATATATATTGTTGAGATTGAAGTATGAATATATGTATGATTGTGAAGGAGATGGAATTTATGCATGGAAGGATTGTCTTGGATGATTATATGATGATTTGAGGTTGATGCATGTCATAAGTAGTATATGTGATGAAGTATGCTAGAGATTATGTCACCTTTGGTGAATAGGGTTTATATTCATGATGGATTAATATTGAAGCCATGATCATATTTATGCTAGTAGGGGTTAGATCATGTGTTGATAAATTGAGATCTATGCTTGTATGCATGATTTGGATGATTTGATGAATTAAAGGATTGTGTATGTATTGATTGTGGTTAGCCATAGGAATTTGATCATGATCTAATTGTCCCCAAACAAATTTTTACTTCATGAATAAAATATTCAATAAAATAATTTCTCTTAGTATTTTCGAAAAAAAAAAAACCCTAGGAATGGTAGATTTGGATTGTCATATATATAAAGGATATTTTAGTCAAACAAAAATAATGATTTTTGCTAGAAAAATAATATATATGTATATATATATATATTACTTAATATAATGAGATCAATTAAAGCCTTTATGAAAATAATTACAATTAGTAGAATATATATTACTAAAAATTTAACTATTATCTTCTAATAAAAACTCCTTAAGAATTTATTTAATATTTTTCAAGTGAGACTCATTAAATTTATTTTCAACTAATTTTAGCTACCAATTATTTTCTAACAACTAAATTATTAATAAATCAATATTTTATTTAATACTACCTAGAACTCTTGA
Source organism: Voacanga thouarsii (assembly GCA_026120185.1). Taxonomy (NCBI): domain Eukaryota; kingdom Viridiplantae; phylum Streptophyta; class Magnoliopsida; order Gentianales; family Apocynaceae; genus Voacanga; species Voacanga thouarsii. Next base: position 1,962,740 of record JANUWF010001088.1, on the reverse strand, counting down.
TCAAATAAACTCTAAATTTTCCCTAACAAGATTTAAGCTTTCAACTTATTAAATTTATTTCCCAAACTATTAATTATTTTAAATAATTGTGCTAGGCTCAACTCTTAAACCTATTTACTTATTGTTTAACCTTAAAGCTTGGGACACTAGGATCATGGTAGTAGTAAGTTGAGTCGATTTAAAATTAAGGAAGTAGTTTGTGGCTTGAAATTGATTGTGATTTGTATTTGCCCATGTGGGGTTAGGTCTGCTGTTGGAGACCTTATTATTGTGAGCAAGAATCAGGTAAGCTCCTGCATAAAACCTATTTGATGCAAAATGTTTATTATGGCAAGCCAAGTGTAGAGTGCATGGACACTCATTTATGTAAAGGCAATTGAGGGTTAAATCATTTCTTATTTCAAACATTTGAATTATTTAAAAGCCAATGAGCAGATTTACTCAAACTCAAACTCTTTCTAAAACTGATTTTGTTAAAGACTTTGGAAAACCCATAAATTGCCATTTTCATGTGGAACGGTGTTTTGTTCATTTTATCCCAAGTGGGAAACGTCGTTGAGTACTCAATAAGGGTGGACTACTAGGACTAGTCTTTGAAGGGTTAGGGTAAGTCTCTCAGTAGGTGGCCACCTCTGAGGGGTGAGTCCTTCCCGGATAAGATGTCAGTCCAGTGAGTCGTGCCGGTCCGAGCTAGCAGTTTGTTTTCAGTCAAGTGACTATGGTTTACCGGAATGGACACCCAATTGTTGTTTGGGTATAGAGAATGAGGAGTATCTTGCCCAGTAGGCCGATCACCTACTTTTGTCAGTCTACACAAAGTGTCGGCATTCTGACCGGTTATGGGGCCCAATGTGTGGTAACCCATATCCTTTTCTTTCGAGTGGTTGATTTTATTACTTATGTATGGCTGGAAAAGCTAAAACGCCACTCTTGTTTTTTACTAATGTTATTGCTTGCCAGTATTTCTCTTATAAAGGTTTCACACTTTGCATCCACGAACTGTTTTCACTAAACACTCGAAGCACACACGGACTTACTGAGATTTCTATCTCACCACCATTTTATCATGATTTCAGGTCCATCCTGCTGTGGGCATGAGTAGCTATATATTGTCTGCTTTGGAAGAATTTTCTGAGGATTTATTTTGTGTAATGTTGGGAGAGCTGAGAGCGGAAGAATTTTTATTATGGATTTGTTTTGAGTATTCTTGGATTTATTATTATTTCTTTTGGGTTGTAATAAATTTTAAGTTGAAGTATCATTTTATTTCCGCTATTATATTTGTGTGTCCTAGTTATAAAGACCCCTTGTCCTTTGGACGGGGCGACATCCCTGGCCCTGGCGGGCCTAGGTAGCGGGGTGTTACAAAAGTTCTATAAGGATAGTTGTGGCTTTAGTTGTGAGTTTTAACTTTTAATTTTCATTCCTTGGGATGTTGGGACTTGATATATCACTCTATTATTGAAATCCATGCTTATTGAACTCATCTTTGCCATTGAACAAGATGCGTATTTTTTAGTGTAGGGAATATTACCAACAAACTAAACAATCGATCAAGTTTTAATTAAAATGCCAACCACAAAAACCACACATATAGGCAACTATATCCATCATATAGTATAGGGAATAGCATGTATCAAATCCACAAGAACTTAGACTCCCACCTTACTTTATCTAAATTTTTATTATTTAGCTAATAAAATAAGAAGAAACAACAAAGAAAAATAAATAAAGATAAAAATAGATATAACTCATGGATTCAATTTCATATAACTAGATAATTATCTTGGAAACACAATATTAAATTACTTAACATTCATCACAATCAATTATCATCTTGGCATCATGAAGGAATATAAAGATAAATTCCACTCCATTTGTTAATCTATGGAATCACTATATTTTGATTCATATTAACAGATTTGTCAATTAAGCTAACATAACCAAAACATGCATTAATCTCATCACTATATTTTAATTCAATTAGCAGATTTGTCAATCAAGCCATCCTAACCAAAATATGCATGAATCTCAATTCCTTAAAAATATGAAATTAGCTAATGACCCTTTGTCAAGGCAAAATCAACTTAAACTTTGATCACTTAGTCCTATAATCTTAACTTCGTCGTTCAAGCCATTAAGATTTGACAACTATGAAATCAATGCAATGATACTCCTAACATCGTTTCCTAAGTCAATTAAAATAACTCGCATCAATAACTAATGATAACAAGTAATCAAATACCAAAGATATTGATAAAAAATTACAATTTACTCAAAATCGTAATTTCCAAAATAATATCCAATTTCAATCAAAACATTAAGCATATCATTGTTAAAGAAAAATAAATAAAGGATAAAAGATAAAACTCATAGACAAGCCATTCTTCTTCTCTTGTAAACCTCGTTTGAACAATGCTCTTTTGAGTGGCAATTGAGTAGTTAGATTGGATCCTTCAAATCACACGTTTTTCTTGTGTTTTTCTTGTATTTATAAGACTCCTTGATACCAAAGTTCGTTGCTTGAGAGGTCTAGTCTGAGTAGAATTCAAAACATTCCAAAATTCTTTGAAAAATACTAAATTTACAAACAATCGCCTCTATATAGAGTGGACCTGGTGCCGGGTCCAATCTATTTTTAGACTTAATTTTACTCCGTTTTTTTTTTTTGTTTGACTAGAATGGACCCGGTGCCTGGTTCCTTGGTTGGGCCTAGCACTAAGTCTGTTATGGAATTGTTCACTTTTCGCTCAAAATCAACTTCAATCTGCACAAATTTGTCAAAAATACTTTTTACAAGCAAAATATCAAATAGGAAGGAATATGCCTATTTATTACAACAAATGTATCACAAAACTTCCTCAAATAACTAGCAAAATAATAGTGATTTTAGACCGTATCATATACCCCCACACTTGAACTTTTTCTTGTCCTCAAGTAAACAAGAAGTAGACACTAAGCATTTAGAACAAGACAAAACAATTTTGCAAAAATTTTCTTAGCAAATTCATCCATAATGAAGACATAACCTTCTTCCAACCTTAAACACAAATTCGTCATTCACTCAACCCTTTCAAAATCTTGTAAACTCATGTATTAAATTAAACAATCCTAAGGCCATCAAAGTTAAGTTAAACAAACTTATATCTAGTACAAGAAAATCATCTTACTCCTCAAGCAAAAACATAGTAACATAAATCATGCAAGTCAAGCCATTTAATCAATTCAAGCATTATAAACTCAAATTTACAAAACTCAAGTTAGTGAATCAAGGAAAACACCTTACTCTATCTCTCTTTTTTTTTTTGTCCCTCTCAAAATTTTTTTTCAATAACTTAAGGAATTGATAGCCTCAAGTGAATGGATTCCTTTTCACACTCCGTATTGGCCCCCTTATAGTCATCATCATTTTTTTCAGTAATTATCTTTCAACATATTTTTTCTTTGCTCTTTCTTACCTTTTTGCCTTCGAGGTAGCCTCAAGAAAGTGCACTGAATACACTTGCTACTTCTCCCCATATAAACCCCATTTTCGGCAAAACGTCTTCAAAGATTAAAAATAAGAGAATTTTTTTTTTCAACTCAATTCTTTTTATCCCATAACAATGATTTTTTTTTTTCACTCATTGTTTTTTTCAACTCACATTTTTGTCTTTTCACTCAAAAAAAATTTTTTTCCTCACATTCCTTATTCACAACTCAAGGTCAAGCAAATTTTAAATCCATTATACAAGAATTAGTCAACAACTCTTCGTATATTTCATCATATCATCCCTATTCAAACTCAAAGAATAAAACATAACTCAAATACCAAAATATAACCAAGATTAACTTAAATTCTCAAGACTTAGCTAAATTCAACTTAATACACAAGTTTACTTTTTAATAAAAATCAAATCATAATAAATGACAAATCCATATCCAAAGTTATAAAGGAAATCAGAACTCTATTATAGACAAATAAGCTCAATTTAGCTCCAAAATCTCCAAATTTTCAAATTTTCAAATTTTTCAAAATTTTCAATTTTTCAACAAAATTGTTTAGTACCAAGAAAAAACCAAGATCATAGATAAAAACTTGGATAAAGAATATTACTAAACCATTCCCCCATACTTAAATTGGACAATGTCCTCATTAGCCAAAAGTTAACACAATAAAGCATCTGCAAAGGGACCAAAAACAATAAAGGAGGGATAGAAATTTAAGCAATACTCCCCAAGTGCAATAAAGCTCCAATAGATGTAAAAACTTGAAATAGATAGAAGAGCTTGTCCAAGAGGACTTTATTCCGACATACAAAAGAAAACACAAATAAAAGCACAAAGAAAATAATAATAAAAGAAAGACACAACTAAATAAAAGAAAACAAACTAAAGAAAAATTCTAATAACAATCCTAACAAAGTAAATAAAGACACAACTTACTTCACCACACTTAAGATGGACAATATTTCCCTTGTTTGTGGAGGGAAAAGACACTTAACCAACTAAAGAAAACCCAATCTAAGACAAAGAGACAAACTCTTTCCACTCATCATGCTTTTTCATCAAACCTTTGTAAAAGGAATTAAAGTTCATTGAAAAAGGTAGGTATGATGAATGTAGAAAGAAGGGAGGTTTTTGAAAAAGTCATGTTCATAAAAATAATTTTTCTCAGTAAAACAAAACACACTAACCTTATTCTCTAAGATTTCTTTAGATGAAAAAATATATTTTCCAACATATGAGTGCTCATGGTATCTAAAGAATGCATCAATCTTGAAATCAAAATTTTTCCCTTCAAAAGATGTGTCACAATGAAAATTCCCCCTTAAACTTGGCAATTGAGTTTTTAAAGATGAGATCAAAAAATTCTTACTTTGCAATGCATCTACAAATACCAAGTTACCTCCCTTTGAATAGGGTGAAGGATAGAAATTGTCACAATCCTCCAAGGACCTTATATGATGTAGCGTTGAAAAGTCCAACTCCTTGAGGTATGTCAAACTGAATACATCATCAATTAGACCATCATTCTCCAAGAGGTGAGAGGAACCTAAGAAATCATGTGATAAAGAGAAATTAGAATTATTAGCACATAGAATAGAATCAAATACCTCCCTTTTCACATTGGACAATTATTCCTCATTTCCTCTCTTCTTTCCATGGGGATTCTCTTGTGCAGGTGTTTAGGTCTTTACGGAATCTTTAACTAATTTGGCTAATTGTATTCTTTGATGGCTCATTCGTTGGGAAGATTCTTCGTACCCCCTAATGGACATGTTTGTGTTGGCAACAAAGGATTAGATTGAAACTTCAAGTGACGTCTCACAAAAAGCATTAATAAGCGTTAATATGAGCTTGTAACCTTGCCAACGTAACATCATTATAGTTCCTTGACATTGTGCCCATGAATAATTATCTATGATGATGTTTGAATCTGGCACTCAAAGAAAAACAAAAATCAAATTGAAAATAAAAACAAACAAAAATAACAGAAAAATAAAGAAAAGAAAAAAACAAAAAATAAAAATATTCACAAACTACCTACACACCAAAGTTAGTGATATATACAAATACAACAAAGGCTAAATCAATAAGATTTGAGTTTTTCCAATAGTTTCCGTCCCTGGCAACAGTGCCAAAAACTTGATGCGTGTTTTTTAGTGTAGAAAATATTACCAACAAATTACACAATCAATTAAGTTTTACTTAAAATGCCAACCACTAAAACCACACATATGGGAAAGTATACCTATCGTATAGCATAGAGAATAGAAAGTATCGAATCCACGAGAACTTAGGCTCCCACCTTACTTTATCCAAATCTTTATTGTTTAGCCAATAAAATAAGAGACTAGAAAAAAAAAATAAAGATAAAAATAGATATAACTCAAGAATGAAATTTCAAGTAACTAGACGATTATCTTGGAAACACAATATTAAATTACTTAGAATTCATGACAATCAATTATTTCCTTAGCATCATGAAGGAATATAAAGATAAATTTCACTTCATTTGTCAATCCATGGAATCACTATATTTTGATTCATATTAACAGATTTATCAATCAAGCTAACATAACCAAAACATGCATTAAGTTCATCAATATATTTTAATTCAATTAGCAGATTTGTTAATCAAGCCATCCAAACCAAAGTATGCATGAATCTCAATTCCTTAAAAATATGAAATTAGCTAATGACCCTTTGTCAAGGCGAAATAAACTTAAACTTTGATCACTTAATCCTATAATCTTAACTTCATCGTTTAAGTCCATTAAAATTTGACAACTATGAAATCAATGCAATGAAACTCCTAACATCATTTCTTAAGTCAATTAGAAGAACTCAAATCAATAACCAATAATAACAAGTAATCAAATACCAAAGATAACAATAGATTGATAAAAAAATTCCAATTCACTCAAAATCATAATCTCCAAAATAATATCCAATTACAATCAAAATATTAAGCACATCATTGTTAAATAAAAGTAAATAAAGGATAAAAGATAAAACTCATAGATAAGCCCTTCTTCTTCTCTTGTAAACCGCCTTTGAACAATGCTCCTTTAAGTGGTGATTGAGTAGCTAGCTCGGATCCTTCAAATCACACATTTCTCTTGTGTTTTTCTTGTATTTATAAGGCTTCTTGATACCAAAATTCATTACTCGAGAAGTTTAGTCCGAGTAGAATTCAAAAATGCCAAAATTCTTTGGAAAATACCAAATTTGCGCACAACTGCCTCTGTGCAGAGTGAACCTAGCGTCGGGTCCAGTTGGGCCACCTAGTGCCGAGTCCAATACGTTTTTAGACTTAATTTTACTCATTTTTGCTGTTTAACTAGAATGGACCCAGCGCTTAGTCCCTTGGCTGGGCTTTTTGCCAAGTCTGTTCTAGAATTATTTACTTTTCACTTGAAATCTACTTAAATCAATACAAATTTGTCAAAAACACATTTTACAAGCAAAATATCAAATGAGAAGGAATATTCCTAGTTATTACAACAAATGTATCACAAAACTTCGTCAAATAACAAGGAAAATAATAGTGATTTTAGCCCCTATTAGCACATTGTGGTAATCTTGTTCTTCTTATTCCTATCTATTAGTTTTCTTATTCCTTGTTCTTTCTAATTCTTGTTCATTTTTTGTTTAAAATTGCATCCTTATGATTTAGTGATTGTTCTTGCACTATTTAAGTCCTTGTTCTTTGAAATTCCTACATGGAAAACTTGTTTGCTTAGGGTGGCCAACAAGTGCTTGTTGAAAATTATATCCCAACAATCTCCTACTTGCAGGAACCTAGTCTAAGAGGGTATATATCCCAACAATCTCCCACTTGCACTCTAAGACTAAGTAACTCTTAAGTGCCCACCCCTATGGAGTCTAAGTATCTTCTAATGACTCTTTCTGCCAAAGGTTTAGTGAAAGGATCTGCTAAATTGTTCTTCAAAGCAATTTGTTCCACCACGACTTCCCATCTCTAGATGAAATCCCTGATTAGGTAATACTTTCTCTCTATGTGCTTCCCATTTTTGTAGTTCCTGGGTTCTTTAGATTGTGAGACTGCACTAGTGTTTTCACAAATACATCACAACCAGTTTGTCCATTCGTGGCACGACTCCAAGTTCCAAAAAGAACTTCTGGAGCCAAACTGCTTCATTGGAAGCCTCCGAAGCTGCCACATACTCAGCTTCCATGGTTGAGTTAGCAATGTAAGATTACTTGATACTCCTCCATGAAATAGCTCCTCCAGACAAGGTAAAAACATATCCACTAGTGGATTTTCTCTCATCCTTATCCACTTGGAAGTCTAAATCTGTGTATCTTGTAGGAACAAAATTATTAGCCCTATAAACCAGCATATAATCTTTTGTACCTTTAAGATACTTGAGAATATACTTTACAGTTTGCTAATGAACATCCCTGGGATTTGACTGATATCTACTAACTACGCCTACGGCAAAACAGATATCTGGCCTAGTATACAGTATGGCGTATATGAGACTTTCCACAGCTAAAGCATAGAAAATCTTACTTATTCTATCTTTTTCTTCTTGAGACTTTGGATAGTCCTTTTTGTTAGTGTTGTGCCCTAGAAGCAATCACTTGTATATTGTATATGACACATTTTATTTTAATAAAAGGCATTATTTATCTTACAATTTCTTTTGTTTACTTTTAAGTAATATAACTGTTTGATAAAGTCCCTAGTACAACACTGTGTTAAGAAAATCATGATAGAGATCATGATATGAGATTCTTACTACACTGGATGGTGTTAGTACTTAAATAGTCCCTAATTATAGTATCAATGAGACAGGACATCATTAATAAGTTAAGACTAGCATGTGTTAGACTTCCTGATTTGATCAGGCGGTGGTTCTCATAACCGTAAGTATTGAGATACTCAAAGTTAACACATGGATGCTTGTTAATAGAACAAGTTCATTGGATGACCTAGCTTTGAGATGATCACATGGATAACTATTTAGTGCCAGTGATATAATCTCAATATAGCAAACGTGCAATTATCCTTAGACTTGAGATCTCCAAGGTACTTTGTTTGTTAAGCTTTGTACTTTGATTCCAATCTCTGGAGCTCGATCAAAGGCCGCCTATGGGATGGATATTGGGTACATTGTGAGGTAAATGAAAGTAGTTGAGAGAGTTAATAAAAGATTCACCACTCCTAATAGTAGGGGCGAATATCTCACGGCCACTTGTAAGAATTACTACTCGAAAAGTCCTTGGCCAATGCGATTGTGTATTAGAAACAGTTCCAATTGATACACATCTAGAGTAGTGGGTTCTTGGTACAAGTACTATTATATTCGGGCCAGGAGTTGGCACTAATTCCGTACTCCAAACCAAATGAGATATTGTATGGTGAAAGGAGTTAATTACACTAAAGTTTGTTATTGAAGGGTTCATGTCAAGCCACTTGACTTCCTGGACTCTTGGGTGGTCATGATGTGTTGCTATATACCGCTTATGATCTGGGAATATGGGTTTATTACTTAATGAATTAATAAACCAATCCTAATTAGAATTAATAGGATTAATTCTAATTAATTATGGATTATTAATCTCAAAGACGTTTGGATTAATTTATGTTCGCTACCAATTGACTGGAAAACCTAATAGGTCACACACAATAGAGGATTATATACTCAAGATATTATTTGATAACATAGAGGGGTTAATTGCGAGAAAGAGAAGTTGTTGTGGACAAATTATAATTAGTTATAATTTGTGGTCCAAGTTGTAATTGTGGAAACTTGATGTTTCCAATTACAATTAGGAAATTCTAATTGTTTTAGAATTTCAAATTTTCAGTGGATTTTGGAACATATATTGGATACGTTCGAAACCTTAATCCAAGGGTGATTCACACGAAAATAGGAGCCACAAAACAAACGTCTTCTTCTTCTTCTTCTTCTTCTTCTTCTCTCTCTCTCTCTCTCTTGTTTTGCTAAAAATGAAAACAGCCCTAGCAGCCATCTTTTTCTGCTAGCACAGAAAATTTTAGTGCTTGAGTATTCCTCTGTGTGGATTACTGTTAGAGATAATCACACACTGTGATTATAGTGGTTGGACGTTCAACCCACGTGGAGTTTTCACAAGAGGATTGCTGGATCACACCTCGACTTAAAGAAGAAATTTTGTTCTTCGAACGATCAAACAAAGGTAAAAAATTGTTACCTTTATTATCTTTATATCTTATTTTCCACACATAGGCGGGTCCTAGGATGGTATCTCGTTTATTTTCCACTACGCCGTATAGGATACGAGCCTAAGATACCCAACACTTTGAAGAAAAGGACAACCCATGTTTGTTAGGGATCAATGCCCCCTTACACACTAAACTTCGCTAGCAAGGGATTAACGCTCCTATGCTAAACTTAGCCAGTATCTTATCAATGTATATAGCTTGGGATAAACATAATATTCTCTGCTTCCTATTTCTAAGAAGCATTTTTCCAAAAATGTAATTAGCTGCACCCAAGTCCTTCATACTAAACTAACTAGATAGCCAAACCAAAGTAGATGATAATGACACTACATCATTTTCAATGAGTAGAATGTCATCCACATATAGTATAAGAAAAACCACATTTATGCCTTTCAGTTTCCTATACACACATGGTTCATTCTCATTTAGAATGAAACTGTAAGATTTTACAATGTCATTGAAATGAATATTCCATGCTCTAGATGCCCACTTAAGTCCAAAAATAGATTTCTTAAACTTACAAACCATATACTCTTGGCCTTTAGTAATAAAGCCTTCTTGTTGGGACATATAGTTGTCTTTACTAAGATGGCCATTTAAAAATGCTGTCATGATATCCATTTGTCATATCTTGTAGTTATAATGACTTGCGATAGTAAGGAGGATAAGGATGGACTTAAGCATGGCTACCGGAGAAAAGTTTTCCTCACAATCAATCCATTCTTTCTGAGTATACCCTTTCACTACAAGTTTAGCTTTGAAGGTTTTCACCTTCCATTCCGCTCCCCTCTTCCTATTGTACATCCACTTGCACCTAATCGATTATATCCCTTCAGGTGAAGCTACAAGATCTTAAACCTGATTGATGTATATAGACTCAATCTCGACTTTCATTGCTTCATGCCATAGGTTTGCATCGGTATCAGCAATAGCCTCCTCATATCTAGTGGGACCTTGTTCCTGATGGTCGGAGACTAGGTCAAAAGTCTTTTCAGTCCATCTTTCTGGAACTCTAGATATCCTTCCACTACGATGAGGCTCTATTTGTACAGGTTCTTGAAGGTGTACCTCTTCTTGTTCCATAATCGGGTTAAGAGAAGTTAATTCTGAAGACAACTTCTGTTCAAATTCCAACCTTGTCGAACCTTTAGTGGATGTACTTTGATCATCCTCCAAGTGTCTAGTATTAGTACTCGCTAGTACTTTTTACTCTTTGGGATGATAAAAGTAACCACCATTTGTATTTTTTAGATTCCCAATAAAATAGTATAATTCTGATCTTAGTTCTAACTTATTTTTCTTGATCAGTACATAAGCTGGATAATCCCATATATTTAGATGATTTAGATTTAGCTTACGTCCAGTCCACATCTCATAGGATGTCCCAGGGTACTTACTTGGAAGCACCAAGTTCAGAATATATGCTGTTGTTTCTAGGGTATATCCCTAAAAAGACACTAGAAGAGTAGCATGAGACATTATGCTTCAAACAATTTCCATCAATGTCATATTCCTTCTCTCAGCTATTCCATTCTGCAGGGGTGTCTCTGGCGTAAAGAGCTGGGATACTTTCCTATAATATACTATGTAATCCTTGAATTCACCAAGGAGGTATTCTTCACAATCTGATCGTAAGGTCTTATTTAGTTTATCTATCCGATGCTCCACTTCAGCCTTAAACTCTTTGAACTTATCAAAAGAGTCAGACTTGCATCTCATCAAATAAAAATAACCATACCTTGTACAATCATCTGTGAAAGTGGTGAAATACTTAAACCCCCCTCTTGCTAGTGTAAACAAAGGACCACACACATCAGTATGAACAAGACTCAATACTTCCTTAGCTCTATCCACCTTTTGAATAAAAGACCTTTTCGTCATTTTTTTTCATAAGACTGGATTCACACTAAGGCCAATTTTTCAATCTCAATAAGCATAAAGGCCCATCGTGGATTAACCTCTAAATCCTAGTTGAATTAATGTGACCCAACCTTAGATGCCAAAGATATGAGTCATTGATATTGGTCTTTCTCTTCCTATCTAAAGGTTTAGATTAAGCGTTATTTAATTGATTATTAATAGGATTAATGAAGAATAGATTTCCATACATGTGCCCAGGATATATTACTTCTCCATTTCTATTGATAGTTATACCAGAATAGAAAGAAACAGAATATCTTTGATTTATTAGTTTTGCAACTGAAACCAAATTTTGTCTAAAATCATGAACAAATAAAATATCCTTCAAAATAACTATTCTATTACAATCAAAAGTAAGTTCCAGTTCTCCCACTGCAAGGGCCCAAACTTCTTCTCCATTTTGCATGCGTAGTCCATGTTTGCCCTAATGGTGTCTTCTAATCTTCCTAAACCCCTGCAAGGAGTTACAGATATGATCAATAACTCCTGAATCAACAATCCAAGTGAAAGTTGATCCAACCATTGATATAGACTCTAGATAGAAAACATTACATGTGGGGTCTTGGCATGAAGGTCTGGGCACTCTTTTTTTCAGTGTCCCTTCTTCCTACATTTGAATCACTTGCCCTTGGGTTTGTCTTTGGGCTGGGACTTGGGCTGGTGCATTATATTCCCTTCTTCTTCTTGAACTTTTTGGGCTTGGGCCTAGTTCTTAAAGAAGAAGCCATTATTGCCTTAGCTTGTGGCTTCATGACCTTCTCTACCACTTAGAGCTCATTCATCAACTCCGTTAAACTCGTGTTTAACTTGTTCATGTCATAATTTAACTTTAACTGAGTAAAGGAGCCCGACAGAGATTTAAGAACCATGTCCACTTGGCTCTCGGGGTCAATGACAGCCTTCAAGACTTCCGCTTTCTCGAAAGTAGCAATCATCTTGAGCATATGCTCTTTGACTGATGCTCTCTCCACTATCTTGGTGTTTATTATTGTTTGAAAAACCTCCTGCCTTGGGGGTTGGATTTTATCTTCGAACACTGTAGCTAATAATGTACTTATGTTATATGCAATTGCCATGTGCTCATGTTTGGATTGGAGCACATTCAATATGGAGGCTAGCATATAGCATCGGGCCATTTCGTCAGTCTTTTTCCATACCTTTTCAGCCTCACGCCGCTCAGTGGTAGAACCTTCCCCGATCACAAGACAGATCTCATTAAGGACATACTTATACTCCTCGACTATAAGTATTATGACCAGGGTCCTTTTTCAGTCCACATAGTTTAGACCTATTAGCTTATTCTCATAGAGAATAATGGCTAAGGGACTGAAAGAACCTTCACCAATCATTTCTGAAATTTTGAAAAAATAACATAAATTCTCAGTATTATGAAAACAAAATAATTTTGTGCAATTTATCCTCATATTAAACTAATAATAGCTAACCCTATTATTATTATCTCTAACATGATTAATTTGGCTCTTAGGTAAACAGACATAGCTTCTTGGGAAGATTAACAGTTACTTAAGTTAAGTGTGTTAACCACCACAAATTAATTTCTCTTCTAGGTAATGATCTAGAAGATAACTCCATCGAGGGGATGGCCATTTATTCTCATTTCATATGGACATACCTTGCACTATAACCTCCAACGTAGGCTGGTCGATCATAGTTCATGTCCCGAGTTATTAATTATATCTTTCCATTAGTTCTAGATCCTTCTAGTATCTTCATACAATCTGGGTTTACTCCCAGGATGACGCGAGGAGACATACGATCTCTAATGCGAATCGTGATGTAAGCCGTGGGGCCATTGGAATATCTTTCCTACTTAATTTTTTAAATAAGGGTTTTCTTGGAAAAATATCATTTGAAAATTTCAATTAAGTTCTCTTTTAACTTAAAATAAAATATCTACATCCATAAAAAATTTCTATATCAAGGTTTATATCCTTTGAGAAATATTTCCTTATAGATTAATTTTATTTAAGTTAAGAACTTAATAATTTCAAAATTTTTCCATTTAAAATTTCCTAGAGATTTTGATCTCAAGGTTTTATTTGACAAAAATAATTTTTTCTTTGCTAAAATGAATTAAAAATGGCTTTCCATTTTAACTTACAAAAATTTCTAAATCCAAAATATTTTCTATGTTAAGGATAAAAAACCTTTAAAAAAATAACCCAAGGATTAATTTTTGTTTAAGTTAAAAAACCATTTAATTAAAGAAAAATAATTTTCCTAGTCAAATAAAATTTCCCAAAGACTTTGGTCTCTGAGAAAACATGCACATAGGACTTAAAATAAATAACATGCTAGAAAACTATAAATGTTTTCATGCTTTTCTATTTTTAATCCTAAATGCCTAAATAATAGAATGAAACACATTAATTAAATTAATTAATGATCTTATTTAATCCTAAAAGTTCTTTACTATTATTTTTCATGCAAAATATTCAACATATATATATATATATATATATATATATATATCTTCGTTGGTCCAGTGCACCCGCCACACTGGATCATGGCCCCCATGGGAAGACCAATGGGCCATGGACCGCAGGCAGGTGCCTGCTACCCAAGATTGCCTCAGGAAGCATAGCATCCTACCCATGATGCTCTTTGCATCCTGGCTTCACATGGCTAAGCCGAGTCGCACCTGGGCTTGGTTGCGGTTGCGAGCCGCGGCTGGCCTGGGCTCTGCCTTGGCTCCAAGCAGACTGAGCTGCAACTCAGCTCAGCTCGACTTAATGGATGGGCTTGGTGGCTCGGTCCATCTACCTCGTTCTTTTTTTTTTTCTTTTTTTTTGATGATTTCCATCTGCAATTTTCCAAAACACTCTACAAATCATCACGATCGATCCAAGGCAGTTTTTGTTACATTTTTCATCAAAAAAACATTACACCCACTTATACCCTTTCAAATCGGGTTTACATGAAAGCTAATCAAAGTATAACAAATTTTATAGAGCCTCCTATACCTCAACAGTGAGGTGTACAAATGATCTACCCATATCAAAACAGTGAAGGATCTCATCAAAATTAGTCTTGACAATTTTGTTAATTAGCATCATCAATCCTACGGCTTTCAAAACATTATGCTCTAACACCACTTGATGCTATGAACGATGAACAGAAGACGTGCATGCTTGAAAACTAATGAGAAAAACCAATGAAAAATCAGAGAAAAAGTGGAGAACTTTTCAAAAATTATCCCTCTGCATCTTAATGCTGTTTTGATTGCCGGAGTGGATGATAAAACTACCGGGACTCCTTCCTGTCGACTGGAAGATGTCTTTGGACCAAAACCAACAACGAGTCTACTCCTTCGGGGCATGAACGTGAAGCCTTTACTTCTTAGAATATTCCACCGTCCAATCTATGTTGGTGAAACAACTTAGGCGAGGAATAGCTCTTCTTGATCCTTTGCTATTAATTAGCAAAATGAAGAAGACAAAAGAGGAAGAAATGAACAAGAGAGAAGAGAGAAGAAAGGGAAAAAAAAAAAAAAACATCTGTGAGGTTTTTTTTTTCCCTTCGTGCGTTTGTGTTTCTATCTCTGATGAGACCCACGACTTCTTCACTATATCAGATAACCAAAACATCAGGGTTTTGATATTTCAAAACTCCTAGAGGCTATCAATATAAGAGGTTTGGCTAAGCCTTAACTTTTCTATTCCGTGAATCAAAATAACCCTTTAGTTTAGGCTATTAGGCAAAAAATAATTTATTATTTTTCTCGGACCCAACGAGCCCAAAATAATAACCATTAATTATATATTTTTTGAGCCAATTAAAATAACCCAATAAATAATTAATGAGCCCAAATGAACTTAAATAATTATTTAAATATTTTATTAACTAGTTTAGGCCCAGGTTAATTTTTTAATTATTCAATCTAGGCTTAGGCCCTGAATAATTAAGTAACCAATTAAACTAGATAATAAATTTAATTTCTCTCATTCCTTTATTTTATTCTAGTCTAAAAATAAATTAGACTTTCTGAATAAAAATAAAATCTTTTTTTTTTAATTTTAACCATTTCTTGGACCTAAAATTAATTAGAACTTACGAGCTATTTCGAGGACTAAAAAGATACATCACATTGGCTACTAAAATGACCAAATATCCTTGCTATATAAATAGTTGTATTTTACATTTTAAATAATTTTTAATACCACCATAAGAAAATATTGACCCCAAGGACAATGTTGCGTTAGCTATGTCTTCGACTTACATATGAAATGACTAAAATACCCCTCTACACATCGCCGTGCATTTAGAGAGAAAAGAATATACTAACACCTCTCTAAAAGATATCTACCATCCTTAGGCTTTTAGTCCAATGATCCATGACTTCTTGGAGTATTTCTGCTTTCCAAGAAAGCGACCCTAAAGCCAATATTCACATCATATTCCTCAGGGCCCTGGATAATTTGATTATTTAGACAACAACAAGGGGTGATATAGTATAGATACTATCTTATAAAAGTCTTTCTTGACTAACTAGATACATATATCCAACATACAAGTATATTGGTCCTCCTCGAGAACCTTAACTATAGTATATCAAAGCATACGTTTCCAACTTCGTCAGACCACCAACTTATTCTCAAGCTGTAGAGTACACATTCACGCTGTAGCAGTAGTAATATAGGTTTATATTCAATAGTACTTTTAGAAACCACTACTACAGGTCCTGTTCTACGTATTTAAAACACGCTTGGGTTATGAAAAGATAAGACTACTCTTTGGCTAAAGATAAGCCATTCCTTATTTAGAATTTATAACACAATAACCTTGGCATGTTAAGATTCCCATTCTCATCATCCGGTTAAGAACAATAATTTATGTGTTAAGTATCCCATAGTCTATATTTTACCGTAAAAAATCTCCATTCACATGAACCATTTATTTAAATACAATGGGTCATTTCCAATAAAAATTGTGCATAAATATAAAGAAGATTTCACAAACAATTTTTGAGAAAAATACTTTTATTAATACAAGTTAAAATTACATCAGAAACCTAGTATAAGAGGGCATACATCCCAACACTACCATAAGGAAATAGAAATGATGTTGATGAGAGCCCAAATCCAAGAGGATCCTAGGGCAACAAGGAAAATAGCCAATTTGGTAAAGTTGCACTAGGATTGAATAGGAAAATAGCCAATTTGGTAGAGTTACACTCCTATGACCAACTTGAGGATATGGTTCATGCTACCGTGAAAATTGAAAAGCAACTAAAGAGAAGGACTTTTGCTAAGCGTATATTTCAAAATCTGAACACTACTAGCAAGATGCCAATCAAGAAAGAGGATGCTCCTAAACCATTCCAAAAGGAGTACAACAAGCCAAGGGAAGGAAGAAAAGCTAGGAAAGATTGGAACAAGAATAAGGGAAAAGCCATGGAAAGACCACAATGAAATAGAGATATCAAGTGCTTCAAGTCTCTTGGCTCAGGCATACTTCCCATAAATGTCCAAGTAAATGGACTATGTACACTAACCCCTATGGAGAAGTCTCCACCGATGAAGAAGATGGGGGAGAATGATGCCGAGGAAACTAAGAAGAAAATATGGGAGAGGAAAGTGACGAAGGGGAAGTGGTTCGCCAAGAGTATTCCTTAGTTAGAGTCACTAGGAAATTATTAAACTCCTAAGCCACAAAAGACCAAGACCATCAACAAAAGGAGAACATATTCTACACAAGGTGTCTAATTAACAAGACCCCTTGTAGTGTCATTGCGGATAGTAGAAATTGCAATAATATGATTAGTGCAAAATTAGTTGATAAGTTGGGAATGAAATGTATTAAGCACCCAAGCCCTACAGGCTACAATGGTTAAATGATAGTGGGGATTTGAGGGTCAACAAATAATTCTTGGTGTCTTTTGAGATGGGGAACTACAAAGATGATGTCGTGCCTATGCAAGCAGGCCATTTGCTCTTAGGGAGACTTTGGCAAAATGATCGGAATGTAAAGCATGATGGAAGGAAGAACACCTATTCTACTATCAATGAGGGATCTAAATTCACTCTAACCTCCATGCTCCCAAGTGAGGTGAATAAAGACCAAAAGATCATGAGGGAAAGAGAAAAGAAAAAGGGAGCACAAGATGCCAAGCAAAAACAAGAGTTAAAGAGAAAAGAATAAGAAAGGAAAGAGAAAGAGTTAAGGGAGAGAAGGGAAAAACAAGTACTATTGACCATCACGGATGGGAGTGAGCAAGGACAAGAGAGAGGAGATAAAAGAAGAGTGAATTATTTTGCAAAAGGGAGTGAGATCATAGAAGGAATAGTGGCTAAAGCACTGGTTATCTTTCTTATTTGTAAAGGATCTTATGTTTCTACTAATGATTCTATATTATCTTTGCCAAGTGAAATTGCAACCATTCTCTAAGAGTTTGATGATGTTTTCCCAACGGAGGTGCCCGGAGGATTGCCACCCATAAGAGGAATCGAGCACCAAATAGATTTCGTGCCCGGAGTCGTCATCCCCAATCGACGGGCCTATAGAACCAATCTAGAGAAAGCCAAAGAAGTATGAAAGCAAGTGCAGAAGTTACTAGAGAAGGGACATGTAAGAGAGAGCTTAAACCCTTGTGCAGTTCTGGTTCTCTTGGTTCCCAAGAAGGATGGGACTTGGCGCATGTGTGTAGATTTCCATGCCATCAATAACATCACGGTTAAGTATCGCTATCCCATTCCTAGGTTAGATGACTTGCTTGATGAATTATTTGTTGCATGCATTTTCTCTAAAATTGACTTGAAATCTGGTTATTACTAAATAAGGATTAGGGAAGGGGATGAATGGAAAATGGCTTTCAAAACTAAACAAGGATTGTATGAGTGGCTTGTTATGTCCTTTAGGTTATCTAATGCTCCTAGTACTTTCATGCGTTTAATACATTATGTTTTAAGAGAATTCATTGGGAGATTTGTTGTTATGTATTTTGATGACATTTTAATTTATAGAAAATCATATGTAGATCAATTGAATCATCTTCAACATGTATGCTAACTTAGAAGAGAAAGCTTGTATGCTAACTTAGAAAAATGCTCTTTTTGTTTGGAGAGGATTACATTTCTTAGGTATGTTGTGAATGCTAAGGGGATTGAGGTTGATGAGGAAAAAGTGAAAGCCATCTAAGATTGACCCACTCCTACCACCATTACCCAAGTTCGTAGTTTCTATGGGCTAGCTAGTTTCTATAGGAGATTCATCCAAACTTTTAGCACCCTAGTAGCCCCTCTAACCAAAGTGGTGAAGAAAAAAATAGGATTTAAATGGAAGGAAGTTCAACAACAAGCTTTTCAAACCCCTAAAGATAAATTGAGCCAAGCCCCAATTCTCATCCTACCATTTTGAGAAAGTATTTGAGATAGAGTGTGAAAAAAGTGGGGTGCGGATAGGTGTGGTTCTAACCCAAGATCGAAAAACCATTGCTTATTTCAGTGAGAAATTGTCCGGGCAATGACTAATTACTCCATCTATGATAAAAAATAAAAAAAAAAACTTTTTAACTTGGTGAGGACTATAGAGTATTAGCCACGCTACCTATTGCCAAGAGAGTTTGTGATCCATACCGACCATGAAACCCTTAAGCACCTCAAAAGCTAACAAAACTTGAATAAGAGACATGCAAGGTGGATAGAGTTCATTAGGACGTTTTCTTGTGTCATTCAATATAAAAAGGGTAAGGACAATATGGTTATAGATGTAGTATCTCAAAGGTATGCACTTTTAAACTTTTTGGATGCTAAAATTCTAGGTTTTAAGCTTGTGAAGGGATTGTATGAAAATGATAATGAAGGTTTTGAGTTTGATTCCAAATTCAACGTTAGTGACTTAACTCCTTTTGATGTAGGTGACGATTCGTGGAAGAATCAACTTCAAGAAGGGGGAAATGATAGGAATCAAGCTAATCAGGCTAACTAAATAGTTCAAACTCAAGAAGGGGGAGCGACAATACAAAGGCCAATGACAAAATCATGGACCAAGAGACTCCAAGGCAATATCCAATTGCTCCTACAACCATACTTGATGATGGAAGGAATTTGGAGTGATGAAGGTAGTCGCGAACTTAATTTGATGAACATCCAAGTGGAATCCCAACAACAGCCTATGCCTGCACTAAAAGAGGGAGAAAACGCAGAAATCCAGCTTCCAATATTAACCTGGCACTGGCCCCAATAAGCATATCGGCGCTAGGTGCACTTTGCCAACAAAAATGCTAGAATTTCAATGCTGGCTTAGTGCCAGGTCCAGCACCTACTCCTAGCATCAAGTCTAGTCAAACAGAATGCTAGAATTCCAGTGCTGACCTGGTGCCAGGTCAGCACCTTTGCCTGGCTCCGGGTTCAGTCGGGTAGGATGATGCGTATGGATTTGGGTATAAAAATCACATCAAAACTAAACACATTCCCAATCAAGTTTACATTAAAACGTTAAACCCAAATTACACATATGACCAAGCGTACTCATCATTAACATAGCATAGGGTTCAAATGAGTGTCGTTCCTCAAGGAACAAGTAGACATTAATCCATTTTCTTTCATTGTTTAACCGACTCAATAAAGTGAAAAAGAAATAAAAAAGAAAATAAAAGAACATATACATGTCAAGGATGGAGAAGTATGCAACTCAAGCTATTATTTTGACAATCATGATCTTAAAGTACCCAATCATTAACATAACTAATTATTCACTTGGCATTATGAAGGATTAAGATAGACTCACTTCTTTTTCAATCCATGAAATCACTATCTCCTAGACAAAGTAGCATCACATATTCTGTCTCAACTAATTCACCCAAAAGATGTATTAAACACAATCCTTGATTAAATTTCCATATTCTGGCAAACTTAAAACATGAAATCAACCAATGAATCCATATTCTGGCAGACATCAATCAACTTTTAATTACCTAGTTCTTTGCAATTAACCTCTTTTTCAAGCAAGTTAAGAGACAACAAATATGAAATTAACAAATTGAAACCACCATCAACCTCTTTTTCAAGAAGTTAATGGGAAGAAACAATTAATTAATCTCGGAATCAATCCAAGTAATTAAATACCAAGAGTAACAATCAATTAATCAAAAGATCAAATAACTCTAAAAATCATGAATATCTAAAACAATGTAAAATTACAATAAAACAATTAACATATCATTGCTCAAAAAAAAAAAAAAACAAAGTAAAAGAAAGCACTTATAGATAAGCCTCCTCCTTCTTCCTTTGAAGACTTTCTTGTACAACCCTCCTTGAATTGAAGAATTCCTCATTTGATTGAGTAATTTTCTATAATGATCAATGAATTCTCTCCCTTTCCTTTGTATTTTCCATCTATTTATAGGCTTAGGAAGTGCCTAAACTCGTAGGTGCAATGTTCTTGGCTGAATAGAAGTTGGAAGATACTAAAACTCCACAGATTACCAAAAAATGCGTAGATAAAATCAAGCACTGCCTTAATTTCAGGGCATAGCCGTCACTGCCTTGGCTCTCAGAGCTGGCGTCGGTTGTGTTCTGTTTCTCCAATTGTTCACCAATTTTCTTGAATTTTGCACAATGTATTCCAGAATACAGCCAGCGCCGCCTTAGCTACAGGAGCCGGCGCCGGTTCCACTCTATTCCATCCTGTTTCACCAATTTTTTGTCGCCTCAAAGTTCACGCAACCAGTGCATGGCCGGCACCGGTTCCAGTGCCCTAGCCGGCGCCGTCTCTAATTTGTTTCGCGACGTTTTTGCTTCGTTTTACCCTAAAAATCTGAAATAATCGACAAAATACTTTTTCAAGGGTAAAATCTCAAATATGAAGGAATACGGCTAGTTATTGAACAAAATGTATCGCAAAAGAGCCTCAAATAATTAGGAAAAATATGACTAATTTAGCCCCTATCATATTCCTCCACACTTAGTTCTTTGCTTGTCCTCAAGCAAAGTATCAAGAACAAGCAGGAAAACACAAGATTTAACCAATCACTCAATCAATTTCAAAATAACATTTTCAACGCTTTCTTTATTCAAGAACAAAAAACACATGATACTACATCTTTCACAACAAATACAAGACTTGTGTAAGTGAATAATGACTTAGTAGAACTATCTCAATACTTAACAATATTCTCAAACCATTAGAAAGAATTTAGTTCAAAAAGAATATGCATTCCATAGGCTTACTTTTCATACACTCTCTCCACTAATCCGAGACATATCATGATTTTACTTAGATTAAGTAGGACTTTCAAGCTTGTAATGTAAGGCTAAAGGCTTGTAATGTAGCTTATCAAACGAAGGTTATAGGAGAATCAAATAGTAAAGAAGCTGAGAGTTTGCAAGAAAAGGATCAATAATTTCGAACTCTTCTTGCTCTCCTATTTCAGAAATCAATCAAACCATAACCTTATTCAACAATTTCAACTCCACTCAAGCAAATCCTGCATTTTTTCCTTTTTCTTTTCTTTTTTTTCTTTATCAACTCTTCTCTATTTCTTCCACAAGATCACCCAAATTTCCAGCAATAGTGTCAAGTACTTTATATGAACTTAACTTTTACAGCTCAATCACCATCCCTTTTGTGATCTTTTCTTTTCTTCTTCTCACTCTTACTGCTACTTTTCTTTTCTTTCTCAATTTCTTTCCTCACTTCTTATCTTTCAATTCTTTCTAGCAGCTTTTTGTTTTCTTTTCTTTTTCTTCAATTCTTCAATTCTCTTTATTTTCTTCCCTTTCTTTTTTTCTTCTTCTCTTTCTTTTCTTTTTCCAGCTTAACACAACTATTAATACATGACTGAAAGTAACGAGTCATGATCTTCCTCTAAGTATTCTTCCTCAACATTTTCTTACATATATTTTCATCCATCAAGAGCATAAAGGATTGGAAAATTATTCAAACTCTCAGAAACAAGCAATGGACAAAGTACGATAACGGGTTTTAAAGAAAAAAATCAACAATTTAGGCTCAAAATAGGCACTAGGGATAATATAACAATAGGTAGGCTTGAAAAGCTCAAACTGTCCAAAGAAGGCCTATTACCGTCATCCTTAAGTTAAATCATGATTGTCTTTCTTATTTCGCCTCGAGAGGTATTCAAGTAAGTTCTAAAATGCTCCATGAATTTTAGTAGAAAAACAGGTCTAAGAACAATGCAAGGCATTTGATTAAGAACTACTTCATCCAAGTGCGTGCAAAAAGTCATGCATAAGCCATAAATGATCTAGAACATATGCTCTATATATAATCCATCATAAAGACATGCATTAAAAATACAGTTTGACAGCTCACAAACTCAGAAAAATTTTGAAAATTTTGCTCACAAGGTTCAAGAAGAATAAATCATAGATGAATGAAGCATAGAAGAATTCTCATTCTAACCACTCTCCCACACTTAAACTGGACATTGTCCTCAATGGCCAAATAAGTAAACCAAGAAAATAGTGCCATGGGCCCAAAAATAACGGGAAAATTACGAGAAAGAAAATACTTCCATACTTTGTGCGCAAAATCAAATTCTTTCTCAATTTCAAAATATTCCAAAGTAGCTCAATACTAAGAAAACACCAAGATAATTGATAAAAACTTGGACAAAGTATATCACCAATCCACTCCTCCACACTTAAGTTGGACAAAGTTCTCATTGGCAAAAAATAAACACAAGAAAGCATCTCCAAAAGGACTAAAAATAATAATGGGTTTTAAAGTTTAAGTAATACTTCTCAAGTGCAATAATGCTCCAATAGGTATCCAAACTTGAGGTAAAGAGAAGGGCTTGTCCAAGAGGACATTATTCCTATAAAACAAAACACAAATAAAAGCACCCGAAAAATAATAATAAAATAAAAACATACCTAATTAAAAGAAAACAAACTAAAGAAAAAGACTAAAATAATAAAAATAAAACAAAAACTCTCTACACCCATCATGCTTCCTCATCAATCCTTTTGAAAAGAAATTAAAGCTCAAAATAGAAGATAGGCATGATGTGTAACACCCCGCTACCTAAGCCCGCCAGGGCCGGGGATGTCGCCCCGTCCAAAGGACAAGGGGTCTTTATAACTAGGTCACACAAATAGAATTGCGGAATAAAAATAATATTTTAACTTAAAAATTTATTACAACAAAAAAAAAAACTCCAAGAATAAATCCATGAATTCCCAAAACAAAACCATAAATAAAATTATCCACTCTTGTCTCCCCAAAGCAATACATAGAATTAAATGACAACAATATCTTCCAAGGCAGATACTACTAGCTACTCATCCCCATAGCAGGATCGACCTGAAATCATGGTAAAAAGGTGATGAGACAGAAATCTCAGTAAGTCCGTGTGTGCTTTGGGTGTTTAGTGAAAGCAGTTCATGGATGCAAAGTGCGAAATCTTTATAAGAGAAATATTGGCAAGTAATAAACATTAGTCAAAAGCAAGAGTGACGTTTTAGCTATTCCAACCATACATGATCAACAAAATCAACCACTCATAAGAAAGGATTATGGGTTACCACACGTTAGGCCCCACAACTGGATGGTCAGTATGCCACACTTTGTGCATACCGCCAGTCAGTATGCCGACACTTTGTGCAGACTGACAAAAGTAGGTGATCAGTCTATTGGGCAAGATACTCCTCCTTCTCTATACCCAAACAACAACCGGGTGTCCATTCCGGCAAACACAGTCACTTGACTGAAAAGAACACTGCTAGCTCGGACCGGCACGACC
The DNA here is from genome assembly GCA_026120185.1 of Voacanga thouarsii. Classification (NCBI taxonomy): domain Eukaryota; kingdom Viridiplantae; phylum Streptophyta; class Magnoliopsida; order Gentianales; family Apocynaceae; genus Voacanga; species Voacanga thouarsii. Next base: position 1,938,372 of record JANUWF010001088.1, on the reverse strand, counting down.
CACTGGACTGACGTCCTATCCGGGAAGGACTCACCCCTCAGAGGTGGCCACCTATTGAGAGACTTACTCTAACCCCTCAAGGACTAGTCCTAGTAGTCCACCCTTATTGAATACTCAATAACGTTTCCCACTTGGGATAAAATGAACAAAACACTGCTCCACATGAAATTGGCATTTTGAGGGTTTCCAAAGTCCTTGTAAAAATCAGCTTTAGAAAGAGTTTGAGTTTGGCAAATCTGCTCCTTGTCTTTTAAATAATTCAAATGTTTGAAATAAGAGAAAGTTCAACCCTTAATTGCCTTTACATAAATGAGTGTCCATACACTCTACATTTGGCTTGCCATAAGAAAAACATTTCACATCAATCAGGTTTTATGCAGGAGCTTACCTCATTCTTGCTCACAACAACAAGATCTCCAACAGATGACCTAACCCCACATGGGCAAATACAAATCACAATCAATTCCAGGCCACAATCCATTTCCTCAATTTTAAATCAACTCCCCTTACTACTACCATGATCCTAGCGTCCCAAGCTTTAAGGCCAAACAATGCATAAATAGGTTTGTAGGTTGAGCCTAATTTGATATTTAAAATAATTAATGGTTTAGGAAATAATTTCTAATAAGTTGAAAGTTAAAATCTTGCTGGGGAAAATTTAGAGTTTATTTGCTCAAGAGTCCTAGCTAGTAATAAGTAAAACAATGCTTTAATAATAGTTTAGTTGTTAGAAAATAATTGGTTGCTAAAACTAGTTGAGATTAAATTTAATGAGTCTTGCTTGAAAAATAATAAATAAACTTTTTAAAAGGGATTTTATTTAATAAATATTTTACTATTTATGATTATTTCCATAAAATGCTTTAATTGATTTCTTTATTTTAAATAATATTTATTTATTTTATTTTCTAGCAAAATTATTATTTATTTGACCAAAATATCCTTTATGTATATAATAATCCAAATCTACCCTTCCTAGGGTTTTTCGACATTTACTAGGAAAATCTTATATCATTAAATATTTTTTTTATGAAATAAAATTAGTTTAGGGACAACTAGATCATGGTCAAATTTCTATAGCTAACCACAATCAAGAACATATGCAATCCTTCCATTCATCAAATCATTCAAATCATACACATAAGCATAGATCTAAATTTATTAAGACATGATCTAACCTCTTCTAGCATAAATATGATCATGGCTTCAATAATCTAACATGCATATAAATCCTATTCACCAAAGCTGACATAATCTCTAGCATACTTTATCTCAAATACTTCATGCATCAAACCTCAAATCATCACACAATCAACCAAGATAATCCTTCGATGCATAAATCCCATCTCCTTCACAATCATACAAATGTTCATGCTTCAATCTCAACAATATATATATACTTGAATCCTATCACCATCCACCTACTATCAACATCATCCTAGGGACATAATTCTAGAGTTTAAAAGAAGGATTGAAGGGACTTACTTGATTGATGAATTCTTTGAAGGAGTTTAGAATAGATCTCAACTCCTTGATGCCTAACTTTGTCCAAGTGAGATGGCGAAACCATGGTCATGGGGTAAAGGAGCCATCCGGCCAAGAGATGGAGGTTTCGGCCATGAGAGAGAGAGAGAGAAAGAGAGAAATAGAAACCATTAGCATGCTTATACACATAGGTTCTCATTAGAGATCAAGATTGGAGGAGATGAAATTGTTAGAATAAATTTACCTTGAAGGTGATTTTATCTTTTACAGAAATTTCTGGTTTTGATCCGAAGTAGCAAGATGATTTGTGGAGTTTTTTTTTTTTTTTGTTGTAATAAAATTTTAAGTTAAAGTATTATTTTTATTCCGCAATTCTATTTGTGTTACCTAGTTATAAAGACCCCTTGTCCTTTGGACGGAGTGACATCCCCGGCCCTGGCGGGCCTAGGTAGCGGGGTGTTACATGATGATTGTAGAATGAAGAATGGAGGATTTTGAAAAATGGAAGGTTCATGAAAATATTTTTTTTTCACTAAAGCAAAACACATAAACCTCTTTCTCTAACATTTCTTTAGACACACAAATATTTTTGTCAACATAGAAGTGTACATGATCTCTAAAGAATGCATCAAACTTGAAATCACCTTTTGACCCTTCAAAAGATTTGTCACAATTGAAATGCCCCTTTAAACTTAGTATCTGAGGTCTCAAAGATGGGATCAAGAAAATCCTTACTTTTCAAGGCATGGTCTATAAAAACTAAGTTACCTCATTGAAATTGGGGTAAAGGGTAGAATTCGTCAACATCCTCAAAGGGTTTTTTATGATGTAGCGTTGAAAGATCCAACTCCTTGAGACATGATAAATTTAACACAACATCATTTGGACCTTTGTTCTCCAAGAATTGAGAGGAACCTCCTTTTCCACATTGGACAATTGGTCCTCATATTTACTCTCCTTTCCTTGGAGATTCTCTTGTTAAGCATATAGGCCTTTAAGGCATCCTCAACCAACTTGGCTAGTCGTGTTCTTTGATAGCTCAATCATTGAGATGCTTCTTCATGCTACTGAACAAATGAATTTGTATTAGCAACAAAAGAATTCACCAATGTTAGTAATGACGTCTCACTAAGAACATCAATACGAGCTTGTAATCTTGCCAATCTAGCATCATTGTAACTCCTTTGATTTTGTGCCGAAAAATAGTTGTCCATGATGATATCAACCTCACACAAAAATCAAAAAAAGAGAAAAACATATAAAAATAATAGAAAAATAAAGAAAAGAAAAAACAAAAAGGTAAAAGCAAAGAATAGAAAAAATAAAGAAGAAACACACACACACACACACACACTAGATATATTCACAAGCTACCTAAACAACAAAGTCAGCAGTATTTATAATACAACATGAAGTATGTTAGTCAATTAAATCAAAGTTAGTAAGTTAGATTACAAAGGTATACAGAAGATACACAGGATATAAAAGATAGCACATTTTGGTGAAAAGAACAATTGTACATAATTTATATATCTACATATTTACATATCTACATGGTTAAATCAACAAAATCTAAGCTTTCATGCTATTGTTCCCCGAAAATGACGCCAAAAACTTGATGTCAAATCAAGTTTTTCAAAAATACCTCTATGATGAAATAAAAAAATATCCTAATCCCCGGCAACGGCGCCAAAAACTTGATGCGTATGGATTTGGGTATAAAAATCACATCAAAACTAAGCACATTCCCAATCAAGTTTACATTAAAATGTTAAACCCAAATTACACATATGAGCAAGCGTACTCATCATTAACATAGCATAGGGTTCAAACAAGTGTTGATCCTCAAGGAACAAGTAGATATTAATCCATTTTCTTTCATTGTTTAACTGACTCGATAAAGTGAAAAAGAAATAAAAAGGGAAATAAAAGAAAATAAAAGAATATATACATGTCAAGGATGGAAAAGTATGCAACTCAAACCATTATTTTGACAATCATGATCTTAAAGTACCCAATCATTATCACAACTAATTATTCCCTAGGCATCATGAAGGATTAAGATAGACTCACTTCTTTTCAATCCATGAAATCACTATCTCCTACACAAATTAGCATCACATATTCTGTGAAACCCCAGTCGAGACCAACCTTAGAGTAAGGGGGTTGGGATGCATATCATGCTTTATTTCATGATTAAATATGTTTCATATGATTTCTATGTGCTTTGAATTTGATTTTTATTATCTTGAAGTCTTGTTAGTGAGTGATGTGTGAGAGGGGCAAAATGGTAATTTTTGCCCCGAGGTGAAAATAAGGAGATAGCTTGTGGGTTGAATAGGAAATAATTTTTCTAGTAGAAATAGCAACAAGAGTTGTTGTGATTTAGTAGTTAGAGCCTTGGAATTAATTCTTGAGGTCTAAGGTTCAAAGTCCATCATAGAAGCTTTAGCCTGAGAAAATTTTATTTTGCTTGGAAAAGGATGGTTTCGGCCATGAGGGCCTAGATCAATGTGGTGATGATGTACAAGGAGAGACATGTTAGGAGAATTCTCACTTCACTCTTTTGTTCTTCGCGAAATGCCAAAAGGGAATTCATTCTCCCTTGATCTTTAATTATCCTTAATTTCCAACTCCTTAGTTTGATCGAGGTGTTCTATCCTTTTCCTTTCCAGAAAATTCAGTAGAGGACTAAGGTCTTTTAGGATCAAAATGTCCTAGTAAAAGGCTTCTCATGGTTTGGAAAATGTAAATGATTTGTGGGAAAATTCGAGAGGAAAATCACTCTTGAAAGCTTGCTGAAATTTTTCCTCAAACTTAGTTCATTTATCTTCATGAAATGAGCTGAAATTTTCCAGCTTGTTGTGCCTTCCAAAAGGTCAAAAATTCTAGCTCACATTTCCTCCCAAATGCTACCAGAAAAATGGTCTTTAGTATCAGTTGAAATCTGAAAGTTTCTTGCCCAAATTCGGACTGCACAAACTGGAGCAAGGCAGGAAAAATTCCTGTACGAAAATCGGTTTTAAGAGCTCAAAACCAAGCTGTTTTCTTCCAGAATTTGTACAGAACCTTAGCCATGTTTTTCCTCCATAAAGAAGGCTGGAAACCAGCCTTGAATACCCCTGAAATCCCCTTCAAAAATCGCTGCAAAACAGCATGGAAGTAGCAGACGAAAATCTGCCAGGAAATTCACTATACAGCGAAAATTCCTGTGCAGATTTTTGTCCAGCTCGTTTTCTCTTCTTTTTCCAACTGAAACACCAAGCTACTTCTGAAAAAACCTTCCTTAAACCTCCCCCAACAGAGCTCCATTGGGTCCCTTGAACTTCTGCACGAAATTCCATCAATGGCTGTCCGAAAATCACTCTACAAAATTCCTGCAATTAAGCTTGATTGGTTTCCAAAATTTCAGTCATCTTACTTAGCAACCTTCCATAATATTTTGCTCAATGGACCAAACTTCTTCTCCATCATTGTACACCCTACTTTCAACCACCATAAGCCTCCATAAGTCAGCATTAATCCCACGAAATTCTATCCAAACAATCAGCCATGGCAGACTTCAAAGCTGTCCAAACAAATCAAGATATTCTTAGGATGTCTACTTTCCAAATTCACTTCCGAACAATATCCTTTAAGGATTGTAACAACTAACCTTTCCTTTTCCCTTCCAAATCAGAGAATCAACTCCCTAAACCCTACTAGAATTTGGCCAGACCTATTCCCTCAGAAAAATCGGCAGCTGCACAGACTCTTCCTCTCTTTCTCGATTTTCTTCAAGCAACAAGAACACACACACACACACTACACCAAGAACACCTACTTCTTCTCTACACATAATAACCCTCCAAACCACCTCAAACCCTCACGAAAATCTCCAGATTTAGTCTACTTATTGCTGTGAATCCATCAACATCAATATTAACATCAAACTCCTCCAAACATCTTGCTACTTCGGATCAAAGCAAAAATTTCTGGACAAGAACATCTTCAAGGTAAACTTATTCTAACAACTTCATCCTCTTCAAACTTAATCTCCAATGAAAACCTATATGAATAAGCATGCTAATGATCTCTTCTTCTTTCTCTCTCTCTCTCTCTCTCATGGACCGAAAATTCCTCCCTTGGCCGAATGGTCTCTTGTTCCATGACCATGCTTTCGCCACCCTTCTTGAACAAGATTAGCCATCTAGGAGTTGAGATCTTCTCTAAACTCCTTCAAGTCATTCATCAATCAAGTAAGTACCTTCAATCCTCTTTTTAAAATTTAGAATCATGTCTCTAAGTTGATGAATGGTGATGGGGTTGTGTATGTGATGTTATTGATTGAAGCTTGAGTATATGTATGATTGAGATGGAGATGGGATTTATGCATGGAAGGATTATATTGGTGGATTTAATGATAAGTTGAGATTTGATGCATGTCATAGGTAGTATTTATGATGAAGCATGCTAGAGATTATGTCACCATGGGTGAATAGGATTTATATGCATGATTAGATTTTGAAGCCATGATCATGTTTATGCTAGTAGAGGTAAAATCATGTAATAATAAATTTAGATCTATGCCTATGTGCAAGACTTGGATGATTTGATGAATTGAAGGATTGAGTATGTTATTGATTATGGTTGACCATGGAATCTTGATCATGATCTAGTTGTCCCTAAGCAAATTTTATTTCATGAATAAAATATTTACTAATAATTTTTGCTAAAGAATTTCGAAAACCCTAGAAAGGGTAGATTTGGAATTATAATATATGTAAAGGATATTTTAGTCAAAAAAATAATGATTTTTCTAGAAAATAAAATAAATAAATATTATCTAAAATAAGGCAAATTAATTAAAGCCTTATGAAAAAGATTTATACTTAATAAAATATTTACTAGATCAAAACCCTTAAGGATTTACATATTATTTTCCAAGAAAGACTTATTAAATTTAATCTTAATTAGTTTTAGCTATCAATTATTTTCTAACAACTAAGCTACCATTAAATCACTATTTTACCTAGTACCACCTATGGCTCTTGATCAAATAAACTCTAAATTTTCCTTAACAAGATTTAAACTTTCAACTTATTAGAATTTATTTCCTAATCCATTAATTATTTTAAATAACAAATTAAACTGAGCTTATAAACCAATTCAATTGTTGTTTTGCCTTAAAGCTTGGGACACTAGGATCATGGTAGTAGTGAATTGAGTTGATTTAAAATTGAGGAAGTGGATTGTGGCTTGAATTTGATTAAGATTTGTATTTGCCCATGTGGGGTTAGGTCATCTGTCCGAGACCTTGTTGTTGTGAGCAAGAATCAGGTAAGCTCCTGCATAAAACCTGTCTATGTGAAATGTTTTCTTATGGCAAGCTAAATATGGAGTGTGTGGACACTCGTTTATTTGAAGGCAATTGAGGGTTGAATTCATCTGTATTTTCAACGCTGGAATTATTCAAAAGTTAAAGAGCAGATTTTCCAAACTCGAAACTCTTTCTAAAACTGATTTCGTTCAAAGCTTTGGAAACCCTCAAGGTGTTATTTTCATGAAGCACAATGCTTTGTTCATTTTATCCCAAGTGGGAAATGTCGTTGAGTACTCAATAAGGGTGGACTACTAGGACTAGTCTTTGAAGGGTTAGGGTGAGTAGGTGGCCACCTCTGAGGGGTGTGTCCTTCCTGGATAAGATGCCAGTTCTAGTGAGTCGTGCCGGTCAGAGCTAGCAGTTTATTTTATTTCAGTCAAGTGACTGTGTTTTTACCGGAATGGACACCCGGTGGTTGTTTGGGTATAGAGAAGGAGAGTATCTTGCCCAGTAGGCCGATCACCTACTTTTGTCAGTCTGCACAACGTGTTAGGCATTCTGACCGGTTATGGGGCCCAAAGTGTGGTAACCCATATCCCTTTCTTTCGAGTGGTTGATTTCATTACTTATGTATGGCTAGAAGAGCCAAAACGCCACTCTTGCTTTTGACTAATGTTTATTGCTTGCCAATATTTCTCTTATAAAGATTTCACACTTTGCATCCACGAACTATTTCTGCTAAACAAACCAAACCACACACGGACTTACTGAGATTTCTGTCTCACCACATTTTATCATGATTTCAGGTTGATCCTGTTGTGGGTGAGTAGCTACTTTGGAAGAGAATGTGTTTTTGATTTTATGTACTACTTTGGGAGACGAGTGTGGATGATTTTAATTACGAGCTTTGTTTTAGAATTTCATGGATGTACTTTGGAAGTATTTATTTTTGGGTTGTAATAAATTCTTTTAGCTTGAGTATTATTTATTCCAGCAATTTTTATTTGTGACCTAGTTATAAAGACCCATTGTCCTTTGGACGGGGCGACATCCCCGGCCCTGGCGGGCCTAGGTTTTCCGGGGTGTTACAAGTGGTGTCAGAGACTAGGTTATAGACAAATATTGATGATATATGATTTATTTATTTAAGTTCAAATCTTATCTAACCTATTTTATTGATGTTGTAGGATGGTTAGACTGCTTAGGACAGCAAGGAAAGGGCAGCAGTGGCACCCACCCTACTATCTAGACCAGGAGGACCTTCCAGTTCCCCAGCCTGCCCCTCAACCAGTTGTCCCTATAGAGGATGACAATGATGTCGAGGATATCCCTGTAGAGGATAATAGTGATGATGAGCTTGACTTGATGGAGGATAGCAGTGAGGACGAGGTCCAGATCCTTGAACCACCTCCAATCCCGTTGATAGATATAAGCTCTGACAGTGAGGATGATGTTATGGTAGTGGAACCTGAACCCTACCCTCCTAATCCCGAGGTGGATTTAGCAGCAGCTAGTGATGACCCGGGGGAGATAGACTATGAGTCTCCACCCAGACCTTCCTTTATTCCTCCCTTCAGCCGAGTTGAGGCCGGGGAGAGTTCTAGGCGCCCTGGGAAGGAGCCTATGGAGGGATTTGATAGCGAGGAGGGGGTGGATTTCTCTAAAAACACCAGAGGTTGGATATATGAGGTAGATGATGAGGATTCCGATGAGGAGTAGAGAGCTAGGAGTCATTTTGATTTGGATGTTTGTTTATTTACAGCTTTTCATGAATTGAGATGTTAAGACTTCTTAAAGTTCATTTTATCAAATTTTGAAATTATGCAAGTTAATTTTTGAAATCGAAATTTATGAGCAATCATTTAAATAAGTTGCATCTGACTTCTTTCTACTCATACTTGGCTATGTATGCATACACCACTAAAATTATTTGATACTTGAGCGCATACATTTAACATTTGGGGTATGGTATAGAATGGCACCCAAGAGACGTGCAGTTCCTTCCACCAGAAGAACTCCAGAGGTAGACCGGGTAGCACCAGAAGTTGAACCAGAACAGACGCAATAACCCCATCAGGGTGACGGGCAAAGTGATCCCGCGATGGGCATGGGGTCTGATGCCCCGGTAGATGTGTCAATGGGTCAGACACTCAGCAAAATGGCCGACATTCTTCAGACGCTAACCGAGCGGAGGCACCCTAGAGGGGAAGATGAGGCGTTGGAGAAGTTCTTGAAATTCTAACCGCCTATCCTTATGGGTGAAGCGGAACAAGACCAGAAGGCCGAGCAGTGGGTCAAGCAAATGGAGGACATCTTCGCAACGCTCCAGTATTCACAGGAGCGGATGGTTGAGTTTGCGGCTTTTCGGTTGAGAGGACCAGCTCGGGCGTGGTGGCAGCGGGTCCAAGAGGACTGGGTAATGGATGAGCAAGAATGGACGTGGTCCAACTTCGTTGAATCTTTCAGGGCGGAGTACATTTCCCAGTGGATTGTAGAGAAACAGGAGGACAAATTTCAGAATCCGAGGCAGGGGAGCATGTCTGTAGCTCAATACGTGGCTCGATTCACGTAGTTGTCGAAATACTGCCGAAGACTGGTCGACACCGAGCAGAACCGGACGAGATTCTGTATAGCTGTTTATCGTTTGAAACCTGAGTTGAAAACACAGATAAAATTAATAGAAAATTATAGCTGTTTTATAGTCGTTGACACTTCACTTTTTGGCTCTATAAGTAGCCTCTAAGTAAGATTAGACACAAGATTTTTGAAACATTCTTCTAAGAAACACTATTGCTTAACGTTTTCAAAAATCTCCTTTTATCAAAATGCTTTAAAGTGAATTCATTTTATGTCAAAGGTAAAAGTGTTGGTGCTTTGTACCTTAGTGAACATCTACTCAAATAAGTGAGCATTTACTATTCTATTGATATTCAATCTCTTTTGTAGTACAAGGTTATGGTGTAAAACCTATTTGGGGTAAACCTTGTTATGATTATTTGTTTGAGAGGTTTTGGAAAACCTTGTATGGTGACCCTTTCTTATATGTGGTTCTGTTTGATTTCATTAAGTGGAGTAAATGAAATCTGGTTGAAAATCCTTAAGTGTCAGCTTAAGGCAGTGGACGTAGATCTTGGTAGATCGTACCACTATACATACTGTGTCTTATTTTTTTTACATCATTAACTGAATTACATTTCCATCTTTAGTCTAAATCTGGATATATATCAAAGTGTTCTTGGATAACTTTCTTTGTTGCCATAAAGTTGGTCCAAGAATCTTGATGATCATTGTCATTCTTCATATCAGACGATTTGAGAATTTTTAGTTTTCCAAAAACCTTATTCACCTCCCCTCTAAGGTTTTTCATTTGGTATCAGAGCTTGGTCTACATATCCTTGGTTTAACAACCTTGTAGAAAAGATCTTCATGGCAAGCTCATCCTCATTTCCATATGTTGAAAGATCTTCAACAAATCGTCCTCATTTGTTCAATGGAAACAACTATATATTTTGGAAAAATAGAATGAAAATTTATGTGTGTTCTATCAACTTTGAGTTATGGAGTTTGATAGAAAATGGTCATTTTATTCCGTTAAAAATTATTGATGGCATAAAATTACCTAAACAGAATGATGAGTTTAGTATGAAGACAATGCTAAGATAACTTTAAATTTTTAGGCTATGAACATTTTATGTTGTGCACTAGATGCAACTGAATACAACTGAGTTAGTGGTTGTGATTCAGCCCGTGAAATGTGGAGATTACTTGAAGTCACCCGTGAGAAGACAAACCAAGTTAAAGAATCAAAACTGGGGCTTCTGATTCATGACTATGAATTATCTACAATGAAGCCGAATGAAAATATCACTGATATGTTCACGAGATTCACTAATATCTCAAATGGTCTTAAAGCCTACGGGAATGTTTATTCCCTTGGAGAACAAAACCAATAAATTTTAGATGCCTTACCAAAAAGCTGGCAGTCTAAAACTCTTGCTATAGAAGAATCCAAGGATTTAAAATCCTTACCAACCAAAGAGCTAATCGGATCTCTTCTAACTCATGAGATGAAATTTAAAAGATTTCATGAATCTGATGATCATGATAGAGGTAAAAAGGGTATAGCATTGAAAGTTTAAAATGAAGATGAAGAAATAACTCTATCAGAAAGCAGTAAGGGCATGGAAATAGACAATGAAGATTTGGCTATAATAGCAAAAAAATTCAGAAGAATGTTCAACAAAGGGAACTACAAAAGAGGAAAGAAGTTCATGAGAAAGAAAGGACAAACCCTAGGATTCAAACCTCAATGTTATGAATGTAAAATCACTGATCACTTCATTGTCGCCTGTCCTATTGCAAAAGGTAAGGAAGGAAGATTTGAAGGCAAAGAAAGGTGAAAGATTGATGGGAACTTGGGACTTAAATGAAACTGAGTCTGAAGATAGAGATTCTGAAGATGAAAATGCCAACATATGCTTCATGGCCTTGGAAAATGAGGTAAACTCTTCTACAGCTAATTTTATGTCTAATTCGCTTATATCTGTGACTAAAAAGCATGATAATTTGAATGAGTTGTTAAGTGATATATTTCATGAATTAAAAAAACTGTCCAGAAAAAATAAAGAAATGAAGTTAAAGATTAAATGTTCGATAGAAGAGAATGAAATATTGCTAAATGATAATAAAATGTCTCTTAAGTCACGTATGTGTACTATTATTGAGAAAGATGTGATTATGACTGCTTTGCAATATGCATCTCTGGAAAATAAAAATTTGTATGATAAAATTCAAACTCTTGAAAGTATGGCTAGCATTTATAATGACACGAAAAATAAAGTCAATGATCTTACCACTTGTATTGAGAAATTCACAAATGGTAAAAGTAATTTTGAAAAGTTGCTTGGAACTCAACTTCAAGTTGGAAATTGAAATAGCTTAGGATATAGACATGAGGATAAGGACAAAATTTACAAGCCTAGATTTGTTTATGCTAGAAATCGAAATAGCTTAGGATATGAACATGAGAATAAGAACAAAAATAACAAGTCTCAATATGTTAAATCTGCCTTATGTTACAAAACACATAAAGCTTGCACATACTGTGAAAAATCAGGACATATAGTTTTAAGATGTCTTATTAAAAGAAAAGTGGAATTCAATGGAATAACATTTTGGAAAATCAAAGGAAATGATACTAACCTTCATGGACATAAGAAAGTGTGGGTATAAAAAATCATTCCTCCTTCTCATGTATAGGCATAGTTTTTGAGCTTCACCAAGTGGTTCTTGGACAGCGGTTGTTCAAGACACGTGACTGGAAAAGCAGCTTTGTTAAAGGATGTACAAACCATAAATGAAGGATTTGTTACATTCGGAGACAAGAAGAAAGGAAAGATTCATGGAATTGGTAATGTTGATAAAGGTTCCTTAACTATTATAAAACAAGTTTTACTTATTGATGATTTGAAATATAACTTGCTTAACATTAGCCAACTATGTGATAATGGCTGTAAAGTCATCTTTGAAAAGGATTCTTGTTCTATAATTGATAGTGCAAATCTTAAAACAATCTTTACTGCCAAATGTATTAGAAATGTATATGTGTTTTATCTAAATGACCTTATAGCTAATGGTATTAGATATCTATCCGTACATGACAATGATAGTTATCTTTGGCACAGAAGATTAGGTCATGTATCTTTTGATTTGCTAAATAAATTGTCTTCAAAAGAACTTGTTAGAGGATTGCCAAAAATGAAGTTTGATAAAAATAAAATTTGTGATGCATGTCAGTTTGGGAAATAAATCAAAACCTCTTTTAAGCTGAAGAAAATGATTTCAACCTCAAAACCACTCAAATTAATTCACATGGATTTGTTTGGACCAATGAGGACTGTTAGTCTTAGAGGTAAGAAGTATGCATATGTACTTGTTGATGATTTTTCTAGATTCACTTGGATTTTATTCTTGGACAAAAGGATGAAACCTTTTCTGAATTTTTGAAACTGATTAAACGCATCTGAAACTCGATTGGATGCAAACTGATTTTTATTAGAAGTGATAATGGCAAAGAATTTTGCAACAGTGAATTTACTCACTTTTGTGATGAAAATGGAGTCTTTCACAATTTTTTAGCAGCAAAAACCCCTCAACAAAATGGTGTTGTTGAAAGGAAAATTCGCATTTTACAAGAAATTGCTAGATTAATGCTTTGTGAAAATGCCCTTCCAAAATATGTTTGGACGGAAGCTGTTAATACAGCTTGCTATATAATAAACCAAGTTATGCTAAGACCGTTTTTGAGAAAAACTCCTTTTGAACTTATGTTTGACAAAACTCTATCTATCTTTTACTTTAAGGTGTTTGGATGTAAATGTTTTATTCTAAATACTCGAGATAATCTTGGAAAATTTGATAGCAAGTCCGATGAAACCATATTTCTTGGTTACTTTTCTAACAAAAAGGCATATAGAGTGTACAACAAAAGAACTCTTTGTGTGGAAGAATCCGTGCATGTTGTGTGTGATGAATCTAACATTTATACTTCAAAAAGAGATGATGATGATATAGGAAGTTCAAACGAAGTCAAGTTAGATCAACTCAAAGCTCCACCGCTAGATACTCATGCAAAAGAAGAAGAAATTGAAAAGCTGCAAGCTAAACAAGGAAAAGAATAAATTGAAGATTCAACGCATCAACAATTGCCAAAAGACTGGAAATACAAAATTGGTCATCCTAAAGAACAAATCATTGGGGATCCAAACTATAGAGTTAAAACTAGATAGTATTTCATTGGCAACTTTGCTCTTCTTTCAAATATTGAACCTAGCTGTATTGATATTGCATTGTATGATGAATTCTGGATTATTACTATGCAAGAAGAATTAAATCAATTCGAAAGAAATCAAGTTTGGAAACTTATCCCTGGACCTTTTGATCATCCTGTTATTGGTACAAAATGGGTATTTAGAAACAAACTTGAGGAAACAGGGTTGTGATTAGAAATAAAGCTAGATTAGTTGCCCAAGAATTTAATAAAAAAGAAGGTATTGATTATGATGAGACATTCGCTCCTGTTGCTAGACTAGAAACCATACGAATGCTTCTTGCCTTTGCATCTTTCAAAAATTTCATACTCTACCAAATGGATGTCAAGAGTGCATTCCTAAATGGTTTTATTGAGGAGGAAGTATATGTTGAACAACCTCCCGGTTTTATTCATGAGCACTTTCCAAATCACGTTTTTAAACTTTCTAAAGCTCTTTATGGATTAAAGCAAGCTCCAAGAGCTTGGTATGAAAGACTTAGTGGTTTCTTGATTTCAAAAGGTTTTTCTAAAAGCTTGAATGATACCACCTTATTCATCAAATCTGATAATTCTAGTGATTTACTAATTGTTCAAATCTATGTTGATGATATCATTTTTTGTACTATTAACGACTCTTTGTGCAAGATGTTTGCTAAAACTATGTAGCAAGAATTCGAAATGAGTATGATGAGAAAATTAAACTTCTTCCTCAGACTGTAAATTAGGCAAACCAAGGGTGGAATCTTCATAAAGCAAGCTAAGTATGCTAAGGAATTGTTCAAAAGGTTTGAAATGAATGAAGCAAAAGAAATCTGCACACCTATGAGTACTTCTATAAAACTTGATCAAAATGAAAATGTTAAGAAAGTAGATGAACAAAAGTATAGAGGTATGATTGAAAGTCTACTCTATCTTATTGCTAGTCGACTGACTAGATATTATGTTTTCATTATATTTTTGTGCTCACTTTCAATCTTGTCCAAAGGAATCACATCTATGTGCAGTAAAATGCATACTTTGATATCTAATTGGCACATATGATTATGGCTTATGATATCCTCACACTAATACATTTGATCTTATAGGATACACTGATGCAGATTAAACAGGCTGTAAAGTTGAAAGAAAAAGTACTAGTGGCCATTGTCAATTTCTTGGACACTATCTTGTGTCATGGCATAGTAAAAAGTAAGCATGTGTATCCTTATCCACCACTGAGGCTAAATACATTGTAGCCAGCAGTTGTTGTGCTCAAATTTTGTGGATGAAGAATACATTACTAGATTTTAGTCTTAACTTTAAATGCGTACCTATTTTGTGTGATAATACTAGTGCTATCAATCTAACAAAAAATCCTATTCAACATTCTAGGACAAAGCATATAGAAGTTAAACATCATTTCATCTGAGATCATGTGCTCAAAGGTGATGTGTGTGTTGAATATATTTCAACGGATGAACAACTTGCAAATATCTTCACTAAACCTCTAGCTAAAGAAAGATTCAACAATCTGAGAAGAGATTTAGGAATTACAAAAATCTGATAACTAACCATTTGGCATAAGTCTTCTTTATTTTGCAAGATCTGTAAAGAAAACGGTTTTGGAAACAGTGTTTGTATCCAAAATGCATCAAAAAATGTTTGGTCATAGTATTTAAATCCAAATCTCGCATCCAAAATACATTTCAGAAAAAGACTCATTTTGGATGATAATTTCGGGTTAGGTCTAGCTCCAAAACACTCTTTTATATATATACCTTATATTTTTCCTTATTCTAATTTTTGAATTTCAAAAAGACGGTTTGCGTGTTTCTCTAAACTTCTATGAAAAAATTATCCTTTCAATGCACTTTATATCACATTACTCCAGACATTCAAAGTACTCTGATTTTTCTGAAAACCCTTGTAACCAATTCTTCCAAAAACTATTTCTGTTCTTCTTCTCCAAAGAAAACCCGCCAATCTAAAAAGAAAAAGCCCTAATCTTACTAATGTCAAAGACGAAACCTTCTGCTCCAAAACCAAAGAAAGGGCACAAAACATCTCTGAAGATGAAGAAAAAGAGTTCGGCTTCAAGCAAGGCAAAAGGGAAAGAAGTTTCTCCTCAACCAGACTTCTTAGCGTCTCACTACGATTCATCAAAGTCTTTTCTGAAGCAAATGAGTTCTGGAAATTAGGTACTCTATTTCATAGACTCTAAATATGAAATTGATTATAATAACTAGGTGTTAAGGAACAGAACGGTTATTTCTGGTTACCATGCTAATCCTTCAGCCCTTCTAAATCTTTCAAATGTTCTGGATATGTTTGAACACATTGGATGGGGTAGTTTACTTGCTGTCGATGAGAAATTATTTACTCCTCTTGTCTGGGAATTTTATGCCAATTTAAGAAAAGGTTGTCTTGAGGAAACTGAGGGAGGTTTCATGATTCATTAGTATGTGTTAAAAGTTAAGGGAAAAGATATTGAGTTTGATCACCGTCTGTTAAATAGGATCTGTGATATGAGGGATGCTAGAATTTAGTACTTTGAGTTGAACAAATTTCCTGAGAGAAATAATATCTTTGTTTTGAAGAATTTTGAGGAAATCTTCACTGGAGGGAAGAGTTTTGGGAACTCTGGTAACAGAAGTACGAAGTGGCTTAATGGGGTTGGAATGATTTTGCATCATATGGTGTCCACTATGGTGGCTCCGAGCTATGGACATAAGACCTCCATAAGTATTCTGCAAATAGTACTCATGTGGGCCCTAGCAAAGGGTAGGCAAATAAACTTTGGATTTTTAGCTACAAAATTGATGTTGCAGTCAAGGAATACATCAAGCAAAGCTCTGCCTATTGGAAATTTGTTATTTAGAGTGTTCAGTTATTTTCAGGTTGATTTAAATTCAGTTTCTAGTGATCCACGTTGTAGTAAAGAGAAAGTCCAATCGAATAGCTGGTCAACACTCTAAACAGGGTGCCAGTTCGAAAGCTGAAACCATTAACATCTCCTAAGAAGATCAGTTGGGCAGAATGATGTTCAGATGATATCTCTCAAACAATTTACTTTTTGAAAATTGAACAAATTACTTTTCTGTTTTTAGATTATGCATAAGGATAATTGCTTATTTTCTACATATTACTTAAATTATGACTATTTCCTATCTGTATATGTTTTGTTTCTGCTTTCATTCTGATATTACTCTTTTTGATTGATGACAAAGGGAGAGAAATGATTAGACTATAGACTGCATTAATAACTGGGATATGACTGATATATGGGTTAAGACTGATATGAACTGTTGACTATAGACTGTATGAATAACTGGGATATGACTGATATATAGGTTAAGACTGATATGAACTATTGTGACACATTTTGAACTGATCTGAACTAATATGAACTACATGGATGACTTGTGATATTGGTTAAGTTATAAAAGGTTATATGAATTGATATTAGAATGATATAATCTGAGATGATACTATTTTGGAAACTGTTTGATCTACTAGATATAATTGTTGACAAATGATTGAAAGTTTCCGCTTGGAATGTTGGGATAATTTTTTACTAAACCTCTGTTTATAATACCTTATGGTTGATTTGATGAACTATTTGATATTCAGTTTATGATCACTCAAATCTTTTTATCCAAAAGTATTCTCTTTATATTGAAGGTATCTTTAAGACTAATCTGACGAGATGAGGATATAATTCTGTGACTAAATCAAAATTTCAGTCAGATGGATTGTTTAAACATTCCTTGAAAAACTAGAAAATCCATTATTTCATGCATTGTGTCAGGGGGAGTTTTGGACTCGTATTTTCTTGATCTAAACAAATCTTCTCCTAAAAGTAATACTATTTTGAGAACACATCTTTTGGACATCCAAACTCCACATCTAAAATGCATTTCTATAAAGTCTCATCTTATACTTAATTTCAAAAATGATTTGGACATAAGTTTTGGACCTACAAAATTTGATTTCTGTTTTCCCTCTCATTTTGAAATGTTCATATAAGCAAATATTGAGGGGGGGGCATCTTATCATATAACTTACCTACTATATCTCTTTTATTTATTAAATCATTTAGATATGAAGATAGGATAGGCCTTAGGTTCATTAAGTCATGCTTATGAACAAATACTTTAAAATCATCCATCTTAAACTTATAAGCTCTCTTTGAGACCTATAATGAGAGAATGCATTTCAATAAAAATTTATTCGTATCTCTCTCGATCAACATGTTCACTCTGTAAATATTATAATTCTTTATATATATATATATATATATATATATATGCATTTTTTTTTATCATGTTTGTCATCACTTAAAAAGGGGAAGATTCTTAGCCCTAAAAGCTTTCTCTTATGTTTTGACTTATGACAAACATTGATATGAACTAACTTGAATAATCTATTGTGATAGGACATGTTTGACCTCTGTTCTTCTAAGGCATTCAGATATGATTGTTAGGTAACTCTTCAGTAATTGAATTCAAGTATGGAAGATCAAAAAGAAGATCAAAGTATATGGAGTTGCATACCAAGAAGTCCTTATAAGAAGAATTGTAGACTAGGAAGTGTTATTAAGGTATTTCTATTAATTCCTATGTCTCTTTACCTTTTGATTCAATTGATTTTTACCTTAAAGAACACAAAGAAGAAGATTTCAAAGTTTTGAAAATCTCAGAATTTTGGATTGAGTGGTTTGGATGTTTCTGCATCTAAAAGATTCGTCCAAAATCCTGTAAACTGTCTTGAAATGTTTCTACCTAAAAAATTGCCATTTTAGACTTATCTTTTGGATGCATCATCGTCTGAAACCTGAGTTGAAAACACAGATAAAATTAACAGAAAATTATAGCTGTTTTATAGCCGTTGGCACTTCACCTTTTGGCTCTATAAATAGCCTCTAAGCAAGATTAGACATAAGATTTTTGAAACATTCTTCTAAGAAATACTATTGCTTAATATTTCAAAAATCTTCTTTTATCAAAGTTCTTTAAAGTGAATTCATTTTGTGTCAAAGGTAAAAGTGTTGGTGCTTTGTACCTTAGCGAACATCTGCTCAAATAAGTGAGCTTTTATTGTTCTATTGATATTCAATCTCTTTTGTAGTACAAGGTTGTGGTGTAAAACCTATTTGGGGGTGAACCTTGTTGTGATTGTTTGTTTGAGAGGTTTTGGAAAACTTTGTGTGGTGGTCCTCTCTTGTATGTGGTTCTGTTTGATTTCAGTAAATGGAGTAAATGAAATCTGGTTGAAAATTTTTAAGTGTGAGCTTAAGGTAGTAGACGTAGATCTTGGTAGATCGAACCACTATACATACTGTGTCTTATTATTATTATTTTTACATCATTAACTGCATTACATTTCCATCTTTAGTCTGAATCTACATATATATCAAAGTGTTCTTGGATAGCTTTCTTTGTTACCATAAAGTTGGTCTAAGAATCTTAATGATCATTGTTATTCTGCATATTAGACGATTTGAGAATTTTTATTTTGCCAAAAACCTTATTCACCCCTCCTCAAAGGTTTTTTAGATTCCTACTACACTATGTATTGTTTGTACTTGAATAATCCCTAGTGTAACACCCCACTACCTATGCCCCCTATTAGGGCTAGGGATGTCACCCTATCCATAGGATAAGGGCTCTTTATAACTAGGACTTACAAAAGAAAAAAAAGAAATAATTCAAAATTAAACTTCTTACAACCCAAGCAATACATGAACTAGCTCCAAAAATAAATAAATATATGCTGAAGTCTCTCAAAGAAAATACATCAGAAAAGAAATAAACCTTCAAAACATAGGCAATCTCAAATCAATAATCTACACAGTAGGACCAACCTGGAAAAATAGTATAAAAAGTGGTGAGACAAAAATCTCAGTAAGCCCGTGTGTGCTTTGAGTGTTTCAGTTAAAATAGTTCATGTATTCAAGTTGTGAAATTTCCATAAAAGAAAGCGCTGGCAAGTCTCAAATAAATTTCGCAAATGAAGAGTGATGTTTTCCTTTCAAATAATACATGTACACAATAAATATAACCACTCAGAAAAGGTAGCCATGGCACCTCACTTCGTGCACCATGAAAATATAACGTTCAAGATGCCATATTTTGTGCATACTGACATAAGGTAGGTGTACGGCCTACCGGGTGAGATATTCTTCTATCTCTTCACCCAAACTTACCGGTTGTCCATTCCAGGAATACACAGTCAACATAACTGATCTTGCTAGCTTGGACTGGTACAACCTACAAGACTGACATTCTATCCAGGAAGGACTCACCACTCAGAGGTGGCCACCAATTGAGAGACTTACCCAAACCCTTTAAAGATTAGTCCTAGAAGTCTACCCTTATTGAGTACTCAATGTTGTTCATCCCACTTTGGAAAAGAAAGATTACATATTGATTCTCTTTGAAATAGCAATTATGGTTTCTAAAATTCTTGTCAAAGTTGATGTTTAGAAAAGTTTAGCATTTTGTATAAAATTACTTGTTTAACTTTAAATGGTTTGCTTGACTGAAAAGGAAAGAAAAATTGTCCATAATTGTATTCACAGTATAAATACTCGTGTACATTGAGTTTGACTTGCCCAG
Organism: Voacanga thouarsii; assembly: GCA_026120185.1. Taxonomy (NCBI): domain Eukaryota; kingdom Viridiplantae; phylum Streptophyta; class Magnoliopsida; order Gentianales; family Apocynaceae; genus Voacanga; species Voacanga thouarsii. The sequence continues at coordinate 1,918,178 of JANUWF010001088.1, read as the reverse complement.
GTAACTTTGGCCTTCAAACAGCTTTATGTAGAAACTTACCTGATCTTTTACTCTTTCTGGGGACAAAAGGTCTTCCAAGGAAGTCCAGGTCAACCTAACCCCGTTTGGGGTAAATACAAGGTATAAGACAAACATCCAAATAATACTTGCCTTAAATAAATAACTCTTAAGTCAACTAGCCACAATCAATATCGAACAATGACAACAATGCCTTAAGCTTTAATACAAGCTAATAATGTATTTTATAAAATAAAATTAGTTTGATAAGTTAAAATAAATAGGTGTTATAAATAATAAATAAATTATAAATTATAGTTTTAACTATTTATTACCAAATAATAAATAATGAATAATATTGATAAAATTAGTAATACATAATGGGTAATAATAAATTTAAATAGTATTATAATTATACTTAATTTTAATTAATTAATTAATTAATAATAATAAATAACAAATAAAATTAATAATAAATAAATTATTATAATATAAATAATATTTATGAGTGTAGATAAAAGTTTTAATAAGGTTAACTAATAACAATATGATTTTAAAAGTTATTGGATATTAATTAATTCTAATATTTTATTATTTATATTTACTAAAAATATTTTATTTATTTAACTAATAATAATATTACAAATAATCTTCTATTTCGAACCTACTTAATGTTTTTTTAATTTTGTAAATTAAATAATAATATTAATTATATTAATAAAAATATTGATAGTAAGAATAATTCTAAAAAAATTAAAAGTAGTTCTTACATTAATTTTTATTGCTAGAGAAAATCTATGTACATATTCATACACACAAGGATTCAACAAAAAACATTTTACTCTATCCAAGAACATAGACTTGAATTAATATATACTACCACAACGACGATATTCTACTAGATATAATATTGTCTATGGCTTTATTGAAAAATAATATCATGAAGGTCTAATCAACAACGGTGGCATAAGGTCTAACATGCATCAAAACATCCATAAAGCTCTTAATCATAATGAACATATAGAGATTCTAAAGCATACTTCATAAGGCACAACATTCATTCCAATTCTCGTGTCTTAAATCCACTCCCTTTATCCACATACATATCTTCAACCCCACTTTATTCAATCAACCTATCATCATCTAAGAGTCTTGATTTTGAAAATTCAAAGAGGAGATTAAGAAAGAAATACTTGATTTGATGAATGTTTGATGAAGGTTTCGCCTTTCTTTTTGGAGGTCCTTGAGTGCTTGCTGGTTTTTAGTGATCCGAAAATAGTCCATGGTCATCCATCAACATTTCAGCCAAGAGAGAGGGTGAGAATGAGAGCGGAAAGAATTAGAGTAGTAGAGAAGAATAGAAGTTGAATAAAAGAAGAAAAACAAAAAGGTTGTTCTTATTTTACCTTTTTGGTGTTCTTTGAATCTTCTACAAAAAAGGGTGGTTTGATTCGATTAAAGATTCAATTTTGTGTGTTTTGGTGTTATAAAGTGCAGTAATGAAGAATACAGGCTGAATACTAATGGTTTAGAGAGTTTAGGAGTGATTGGATATGTTTAGAAGTGATTTAGGCTTGAAGATGTGAAGTGTGTGTTCTTGGTGTAGTTAGTGTTGTTGAGAGTGTTTGAGAGGAAAGGAATTTCATGTGTGCTTGTGTGAGTGATGATCGAATGGCTTAGTCTAGGGGGAGCTTTCGATTATCCAAGAATGGGAGATACAGTTTTAGCTTTTTTCAAAATTCGAATTGAGAGAAAAGTGAAGATGTTTGAGGTATAGGATTGGGTAATAGTGTTTGTTCTTGGAAGGTTTCTTGTCCTTCAATGGTGTATGGCTGAATTAGCTATGTTTTAACTAAAGAATTGAAAGTTGTTTAAGACTTAGGCTGGCTGAAATTGGCTATAGAATGGTAGAGAATTTTCTAGTTTGTCAACTAGCTAAATGAGTGTTTTAATGAAACAAAATCTAGAATTTTAATTTCAAGTTTGAATAAGTTTGGATAGAGCAAAGATAGGAGTGTTTTGAGGTATGTTAATGGAGTCCCATTGTTCAAGGTAGGTGGAGAAGCCAAGAGGTTCAGTTCATGGCTGTACAAGGGCTGAAATTTGGTGAGGTTTGCTGAACAATTTTGGCCTTAGCATGATGAGACAAAGCTGGACAAAAATTTCTGTAATTGAAACTCAAGAACACTTGGAATTGAAATGGTTTTGGTGCAAAATTTTTTGTCTACTTGGGAACGATTTTGCAGCTAGAATTTGAGAGTGCTTGAAGGTCCCTTAATGGTGATTTTCCAGCCATCATCTTGAAGAAGAAAGGAAAAATGTTCCAGCTGTTTGTGTGCTCTAATGGATGGCTTCAAGTTCATGTTCAAATGTTGCTAAATTGATGGGAAAAAATTTCTAGTTTGGTCTTGTTTGTGAAGCTGTGAAATTTCAAGGGATTTCAGCCTTCATCCTCACACAAGGTGGTTGATTCCTTGCAAGAATTGGGTAGGGAAACTTGCTGCAATTTTTCGAAAACAGCTTTGGAGGAAATCTGAAAAATTTTCCAGATTTTTAACTAAAACATGAACAAGAAGAAGGTGGAGTTTTGAAGGAATAGTTATGGTGATTTGATGGATCCTTCTTCCTATTTTTCCTCCCCGTTTTCAGCTACCCCTATCCCACAAGAGCTGGTATTTTCAAAATTCCTAGCAAGGGATTATCTAAGAATTTTATGGATATAAAATAATGCATTAAAGATTTAGGAATAGTTTAAATTCGAAGAGGTTAAAACAAGGCTTGCAAAACTAATAGAGACAAGAATTCCTCTAGAATTTTTTTAAGACAATACCACATGGTCAAGACATTACCATTGTGTCTTCCTTAAGACAACATTCCTAATTTTAAGGAATGTAAGAAAAAGAAAATTCAAACATAGGTTAAGATAAATATGAATAAAACTTAAATGATGGGTTTTGAACTCAAGACCTTAGAGATTAAATCACAAAGCTCTAACCACTTCACCACACTAACTCTTGTTCTTATTTTCTCAACCAAATATTCTTCTTATCTAAACCTCAAGCCATCTTCCTATTCTGACCTCAAGCAAAATTACTTTTTTACCCTTTCTACTCAACAGACACAAATAAATTATATAACCTATAAACCACAATTCTAAGGCACACAAAAATTATTTGAGAGATATATTTCATGCATGATGACATGATATACAACCCATCCCCCTTACTCAATGGTAGGTTTAGGAGGGGTTTTACATTCTTCCTTCCTTAGAAGAATTTCGTCATGAAATTCATGTGTACCTTTATCTCAAGTCGGGATATTTCCTCTTCACCTATTCTTCCATTTCCATGTGGCATCTTGAGTTCCATGATGCTCCCATTGTATCTTCACCATAGGAATCTGCTTATTTTGGAGAGTCTTGATACTTCGGTCTAAAATTTTCATGCTTTTCTCCACGTAGCTCAAGTCGGGTTGCAGAACTAGTGGCTCGTCATTCAAAACATGACCAAGGTCGGCAATATACTTCTTCAACTGAGACACATGGAATACATCGTGTATTCCTGTCAATCCATTTAGCAAATCCAGTTGATACACCACCAGTCCAACTCTTTCCATTATTGGGAACGGTCCCAAATATCTTAGATTTAACTTCCCACCTTTCGGATGCTTCGAAATTCCTCTATTCGGAGTCAACCTTAAGAACGCACTATCTCCTACCTGAAATTCCAACTCCCTTTGCCCATTATCTACATAACTTTTATGTTGGCTTTAAGCCGCTTTCAACCATTCTCTGATTAGCTTCACCTTATCTGCCATTTCCTGAACGCAAACTTCCTTAGACTTGCTTATGTGGCCGTCTTCTGACCAACTCCAGTATAGAGGTACTTGACACTTTCGTCCATACAATGCTTCATACGAGGCCATTCCAATCGAAGATTGGCAGCTATTATTGTAAGCTAATTCCGCATATAGTATACATTCGATCCACTTATCCCCAAAATCCAATACGCAAGCCCTTAACATATCTTCCAATATCTGAATAACCATTTCTGACTAACCATCAGTTTGTGGGTGTACCGTTGTATTGAACTTCAAATTAGAACCCATCGAATCTTAAAACTTGCCCCAAAATCGGGATGTAAACCTCAAGTCTCAGTCGAACACGATACTTGAAGGTACTCCATGCAATCTAACTATCTCCCGCATAGATGTTTAAGCTAACTTCTCCATTGAATCCCTTACATTCATCAGTATAAAATGTGCTGACTTAGTCAATCTATCTACCACTGCCCATATGGCGTCCTTTGGCGTCCTTTTAGGTCCTTGCCATGGGAGTCTGGTAACAAAGTCCATGGTCACCTCTTCCCATTTCCATTCAGGTATCGGTAATGGTTATAGCAATCCTGCCGACTTTTTGTGCTCCACTTTAACTTTCTGATAGGTCAGACACGTGGCAACATACTTCACCACGTTCTTCTTCATTCTGGGCCACCAATAAGCCTTTTTCAGGTCTTGATACATTTTTACTTCTCCCGGATAAATAGCGTACTTATTTTTATGCGCCTCTTCCAAAATCTTATCCTCAGCTGTTGCCCATCAAGTACACACAATCGATCTCAAAAAACATCACTCCTGTCTCGTCCTACCAGAAATCACTGCCTTACCATTTAAGTTCTTTGTCCTTGAAAAGTTGAAACTCTGCATTACCTTGCTGAGCTTCGATGATTTCTCGCCTTAGATCCGGTGTCAATCTCAAATTATTGACAATAATCCTCACTTCTAGCACCTCTGTCTTCTTATCCAATACCTCTTACACTGCTTGAATCTCTTGCACTCTCAGCCTAGCCATTTTGACTTTATGACTCAGGGCATCAGCAACAACGTTGGCCTTTTCAAGGTGGTAGTTAATAGGACAACGATATTCCTCCAAAAATTCCATCCATTTCCGCTGCCTTAAATTCAAATCCTTCTAGGTAAAGATATACTTTAGGCTCTTGTGGTCGGTGAACACTTCATACTCGACTCCATACAAGTAATGCCGCCATTTCTTCAAAGCAAATACAATAGCAGCCAATTCCAAATCATGCGTTAGATAATTGACTTCGTGAGGCTTCAACTTCCGAGAGGCATAAGCTATATTACCTTCCTATCTTGCATCAAAACCGCTCCCAAACCTTCCTTTGAAGTATCAATATACAAAGCGTAGGGCTTATCTCCCTCTGGCAAACTTAGCACTGGAGTCGTTATTAACCTCCGCTTCAGCTCTTAGAAACTCTTCTCACAATTTTCATTCTAGACAAATGGTACATCTTTTCTTAACAGACAGGTCATAGGTGATGCTAGCATTGAGAACCCTTTAATAAACCGCCTATAATAGCCGACTAATCCCAATAAGCTTCTAATCTCGATGATGTTCTCTGACTGCTTCCAGTCCGAAACTGCTTCCAGTCCGAAACTGCTTCAACTTTCGCTGGGTCCATCTTAATTCCATCTTTGGTCACCACATGGCCAAGGAACGACACATTGTCCAGCCAAAATTCACACTTGCTAAATTTGGCATAAAGTTTGTACTCTCTTAGCTTTTCTAATATTAGTTTGAGATGCTCAGCATAATCCTCTAGACTCTTGGAGTATATGAGTACATTATTGATGAATACCACTACGAACTTATCTAAGTATGGCTGGAAAACTCAATGCATCAAATCCATAAATACCACTGGTGCATTAGTCACTCTAAAATGCATCACTACGAACTCATAGTGACCATATCTAATGTTGAAGGCCATCTTGGGTATATTCTTCTTCTTTATCCGCACTTGATAATATCCCTGCCTCAAATCCAATTTGAAATAACAATTGAAACCTTGCAACTGGTCAAATAGCTCATCAATTAACGGTAGAGGGTATTTATTCTTGATGGTCAAATTGTTCAATCCCCGATAGTCGATACACAACCTCAAAATCCCGTCTTTCTTCTTTACAAATAGTACTGGAGCTTCCCAATGTGACGTGCTAGGTCTTATGTAACCTTGCTTCACCAATTCCTCTAGCTGCTCCTTTAGTTCCTTCAACTCCGTCGGTGCCATCCGATATAGGATTCGGGATACATGTTTTGCTCTTGGAATTAGATCTATGTTGAACTCAACTTTTCAGTTAGCAGGAAGAGAAGTGAGTTTCGCAAGAAATACGTCAGGAAAATCTTTTACCACCTCAGTGTCTTCGAGGGTACACTGATCCTTCGGCTTGTTTATCACGTAAGCTAAATATTTTTTACATCCTTGCTTCAATAATTTTTGGGCTTTTACTCCAACTATCAAAAACTTCAACTCTTTTACCCGCTTGCCATTGAACTCCAGCACATCGCATCTCGGTCTAATGAATTGGACCGACTTATTCGTACAGTCCACTTTAACTCCATGCTTAGCTAGCCAATCTATACCTAAGATGAGGTCGTAGTCATCAATAGCTAAGACTATCGAATCTCCCTCCAAGCTTTCTTTCTCCACTTTAATCTTACAATTTTGCACATAGCGATCCGCTTGCACCACTTTTCCCAAGGGTGTACTCACCAACATGTAAAAGATAGTTCTACTCCATCATAACCCAAATGATATGCACAGTTCTTGTTTAAATAAGAATGGGTAGATCCAGGGTCTATCAATGCATTAACGGAACGACCTTGGATAGTAAACGTACTTTTCACCACCATTGTATCTGGTCCAACTTCCTCCTGGTTAAGAGCAAAGATCTTTGCTTTCACTTGCAGCTTCTGCATCCCATTTTTAGAGGCTCCTATAGTATTGGCTCAATTGGCCCCCGCAGTCTTGGCCAAGTTTCCTTGCCCGATTCGAAGAAGTTTTAGGCAGGCATTTTGTAGGTGTGTCGGATCTCCACAATTGTAGCATTTTCGCTCAGCTCCCTTAGACCAATAGTTTTTGTCTACATGACCTTTCTTCCTGCAGTGTCGGCATGACGGGAGATTTTGTGTAGGACCAGTTGGTGCCATTCGTACTTGTTTTCCTCGATTTTGCCATTGCTGGATAGTAGGTCGCTTATTGGTTTGCTGCTTCTGGAAGGGTCTCGGTGGTTGTCTTTGCGGCAAGAATAGTTTTAGTACCATCCTACTTCGATCCTTATTCTCTGTTCGGGTCGCTGCATCTACTACCCCCAAATAAATCATTGATGGAAAAGGTGCCAAAACCCTTCTCAGCTCTTGCCTCAATCCTTTAACAATTTGCCTTATTCGATTTTGCTCGGTATCTACTAGCCCCTTGCAGTACTTTAACGATTGGGTAAAATGAGCAGCAAACTGAGCCACGATCGTACTCCCTTATTTCAGATTTTGGAACTCATCCTCCTTTTTGTTCACTATCCACTAAGAGATATATTTTGCTCTGAATGCCTCCACAAAGTTGGCCTACATCCAGTCTTGATCTATCATTTTCCAGTCTTCTTGAACTGGCTACCACCATGCCTAAGCTGGGCCTCTTAGCCTAAATGCAGCAAATTTTACTATTCGCTTCTCGGTGTATTGGAGTGTAGCAAAGATGTCCTTCATCTGCTCCACCCACTACTCTACTTTCTGGTCTTGCTTGGCTTCTCCCAAGAAGGTGGGAGGTTGAAACTACAGAAACCTCTCCAAGGCTTCATCTTCCCCCTTCGAGTTCCTTCATTCAGATAGAGTTTGTAGAATCTCTACTATTTTGTAGAATGCTTGCCACATGGTCACACTAGTAGGTTCTTCTGATCCCACTTCCTGCTCCGGTTCATTCCTATTTCCTCGATTTGGTGATGACAATTGAGTTGCATCAAACTCCAGAGTCACGAGTTCTACTTCAAGAACCCTTATGCTAGATGCTACTGCACGACGCTTTGGTGCCGTTTTAAACCATGTCCTAAATAGTGAATTTATGCATCAAAGTTTAAAATATTTAAATCGAGCGTGGATTCACATTCAAACTTAAGCAAAAGTAAATTAGATGCAAGTTTTGCATAAAGAATTGCAATTTTCAAGATTAGAGTACACCAAGGTTCTTTTATTTGCATAAATTTTGAAAGGACTATTAAACATAAATGAACCCCTAGCACAGGAGTTTATTAAAAGCAGTAAATAACAACTTCCTAAGCATGGCAAAACTTAGCCCCTAATCCTCATTAGAATCCTTGATGTCAGCATCATACAACCATCCTCCAATATTTCTAGAAAAGTTTATCCATGCACCATTCACAAACCATAGTCCATCGGTTCCTTCTCGGGTCTCCTAGAACTCTCCCTAGTTTCAACAATTTTGGGTGGGGGGTACAAAAGAAGATCTAGGTAGAGATTCCTAGTCTATCTCCCCCAGGTCATCACTATCAGCAGTCAAGTCAATCACAGGGCTAGGCGGGTTTGGGACATACTCTATGTTAATATCCTTATCCTCACTATTAGTAACTAAGTCTATTACAGGCATAGGAGGTGGCTCAATAATCTGAACCTCATCATCACTGCTTACATCCAAAGGTATGACCGATTGGAGTGCAGGTTGTGGTGCATGTTATGGCACTGGAAAGTCTTACGGGTTGATAGGGATTAGTAGATGCCATTGCTGTCCCTTCCTTGTAGTTTTAATCATTCTAACCATCCTACAACATAAACAACCCAAATTAGTCCAAAGAGTTTAAACTTAAATAAAATAAAGAAAATACTATCAATAATTACCTAAACCTTGGCTCTAATACCACTTGTAACACCCCATTACCTATGCCCCTATTAGGGCTGGGGAAGTCACCCTATCCACAGGACAAAGGGTCTTTATAACAAGGACTCACAAAAGAAATGAAAAAATAATTCAAAATTAAACTTATTACAACCCAAGCAATACATGAACAAGCTCCAAAAATAAATAAATATCTGCTAAAGTCTCTCAAAGGAAATACATCAGAAAAGAAATAAATCTTCAAAACATAGGCAATCTTTAATTAATAACCTTCACAGCAAGACCGACCTGAAAATATGGTATAAAAGGTGGTGAGACAAAAATCTCAGTAAACCCATGTGTGGTTTTAGTGTTTTAGGTAAAATAATTCATGTATGCAAATTGTGAAATTTCCATAAAAGAAAGTGCTGGCAAGTCCCAAATAAATTTCGCAAATGAAGACTGGTGTTTTCCTTTCAAACCATGCATGTACAATAAATACAACCACTCAAAAGAGGTAGCCATAGCACCACACATTCTGCACCATGACAATATAATGTTTAGGATGCCACACTTTATGCATACTGACACAAAGTAGGTGTACGGTCTACTGGGTGAGATACTCCTCTATCTATACACCCAAACTTACCGGTTGTCCATTCCGGGAATACACAGTCTACTTGACTAATCTTGCTAGCTCAAACCGGTATGACCTATAGGATTGGCATCCTATCTGGGAAGGACTTACCCTCGGAGGTGGCCACTTACTGAGAGACTTACCCTAACCCTTCAAAGACTAGTCCAATAGTCTACTCTTATTTAGTACTCAACATTGTTCATCTCACTTGGGAAAAGAAAGATCACACATTGATTCTCTTTGAAATAACAATTATGATTTCCAAAATTCTTATCAAAGTTGGATTTTAGAAAAGTATAACATTTTCTATAAAATTGTTTGTTTAACTTTAAATGGTTTGCTTGACTGAAAAGCAAAGGAAAATTGTCCATAATTGCATTTACAGTACAAATACTCATATATATTGAGTTTAACTTGCCAAGGTAACTTTGGTCTTTGACAAGCTTTATGCAGGAACTTACCTGATCTTTTGCTCTTTTTGGGTACAAAAAGTCTTCCAAGGTAGTCCATGTCAACCTAACCCACCTGGGGTAAATATAAGGTATAAGATAAGCATCCATACAATGCTTGCCTTAAATAAATAACTCTTAGGCCAACTAGCCACATTCAATATCTAACCATGACAGCAATGCCTTAAGCTTTCATACTAGTTGCTAATGTATTTTATAAAATAAAATTAGTTTGACAAGTTAAAATAAATAGGTGTTATAAAAAATAAATTATATTTTTAACTATTTATTACCAAATAATAAATAATAAGTAATATTGATAAAATTAGTAATACATAATGGGTAATAATAAATTTAAATAGTATTATAATTATACTTAATTTTAATTAATTAATAAATAAATATTAAATAACAAATAAAATTAATAATAAATAAATTATTATAATATAAATAATATTTATGAGTGTAGATAAAAGTTTTAGTAATGCTAACTAATAACAATATGATTTTAAAAGTTATTTGATATTAATTAATTTCAATATTTTATTATTTATATTTAATAAAAATACTTTATTTATTTAACTAATAATAATATTTCAAATAATCTTCTATTTTGAACCTACATAATGTTTTTTGAATTTTGTAAATTAAATAATAATAATAATTATATTAATAATAATAATGATAGTAAGAATAATTCTAAAAAAATAATAAAAGTTGTTCTTATATTAATTTTTATTGCTAGAGAAAATCCATGTACATATTCATACACACAAGGATTCAACAAATAACATGTTAATCTATCCAAGAACATAGACTTGAATTAATATATACTACATGTGATGCCCTAATCCCACATGGGATTGGGATGAGAATTATGAATGGTATATAAGAATGGGTCTAAGTACCCATTGTCAACTTAGGATATCCATTTTGGCCTAACGAGGACGGCGGCCAAGTAGTTGATCGTGGGTACCGCCAGGCCCATAGTTGTGCTCTCGGGTCTGTGGGCACAGGGTGTTATAAGTGGTATTAGAGCAGGTAACCAGCCCCGGTATGGGAACTAAGTGCTACACCGTGCGCGGTGGGAGCCACCTCTAGAATCCTATGCCGACTAGTTGGTCCTAGGTTTGGCCCCTAAAATATGGGCCCAGCAAGGACGCTTGGGCCTAAAGGAGGGGTGAATGTGATGCCCCAATCCCACATGGGATTGGGATGAGAATTATGAATGGTATATAAGAATGAGCCTAAGTACCCATTGTCAACTTGGGATATCCATTTTGGCATAACGAGGACGGCGGCCAAGTAGTTGACCGTGGGTGCTACCAGGCCCATAGTTACGCTCTCGGGTCCACAGGCACGGGGTGTTACACTACCAGAAGGATGATATTCTACTAGGTATAATATTGTCTATGGCTTTATTGAAAAATAATATCATGAATGCCTAATCAACAAAGGTGGCATAAGGTCTAACATGCATCAAAACATTCATAAAGCTCTTAATCATAATAAACATATAGAGATTCTAAAGCATAATCCATAAGTCACAACATTCATTCCAATTCTCATGTCTTAAATCCACTCCCTTCACCCACATACATATCTTCAACCCCACTTTATTCAATCAACCTATCATCATCTAAGAGTCTTGATTTTGAGAATTTAAAGAGGAGATCAAGAAAGAAATACTTGATTTGATAAATGTTTGATGAAGGTTTCGCCTTGATTAGTGGAGGTCCTTGAGTGCTTGATGGCTTTTAGAGATCCGAAAATAGTCCAAAGTTGTTCATCAACATTTCGGCCAAGAGAGAGGGAGAAAGCGAGAGAGGAACGAATGAGAGTAGAAGAGAAGAATAGAAGTTGAATAAAAGAAGAAGAACAAGAAAGTTGTTCTTATTTTACCTTTTTGGCGTTTTTCGAATCTACAACAAAAAATGGTGGTTTGATCCGATTGAAGATTTAACTTTATGTGTTTTAGTCTTATAAAGTGTACCAATGAAGAATATAGGTTGAATACTAATGCTTTAGAGAGTTTGGGAGTGATTGAAGATGTTTAGAAGTGATTTAGGCTTGAAGATGTGATGTGTGTGTTCTTAATGTTTTTGAGAGAGTTTGAGAGGAAAGGAATTTCGTGTGTGCTTGTGTGAGTGATGACCGAATGGCTTAGCCAAGGGGGAGCTTTCGGTTATCTAATAATGAGAGAGAGAGTTTTAGCTTTTTTCAAAATTCGAATTGAAAGAAAAGTGGAAATGTTTGAGGTATAGGATTGGGTAATAGTGTTTGCTTTTGGAAGGTTTCTTATCCTTCAATAGTGTATGGCTGAATTAGCTATGTTTTAACTAAAGAATGGAGAGTTGTTTAAGGCTTAGGCTGGCTGAAATTGGCTATAGAATGGCAGAGAATTTTCGAGTTTATCAACTAGCTAAATGAGTGTTTTAATGAAACAAAATCTAGAATTTTAATTTAATGTTTGAATAAGTTTGGATAGAGCAAAGATATGAGTGTTTTGAGGTATGTTAATGGAGTCCCATTGTTCAAGGTAGGTGGAGAAGCCAAGAGGTTCAGTTCATGGCTGTACAAGGGCTGAAATTTGGTGAAGTTTTCTGAACAATTTCGGCCTTAGCATGATAAGACAAAGCTGGACAAAAATTTCTAGAATTGAAATAGTTTTGGTGCAGAATTTTTGGTCTACTTTGGAACAATTTTGCAGCTGAGATTTGAGGGTGTTTGAAGGTCCATTAATGGTGGTTTTCTAGCCATCATCTTGAAGAAGAAAGGAAAAAGTTCCAGCTATTCATGTGCTCTAATGGATGGCTTCAAGTTCATGCTCAAATGTTGCTAGATGGCTGGAAAAAAAAATTCTGGCTTGGCCTTGTTTGTGAAGCTGTGAAATTTCAAGGGATTTCAGCCTTCATCCTCACACAAGGTGGTTGATTCCTTGCAAGAATTAGGTAGGGAAGCGTGCTACAGTTTTTTTAAAACAGCTTTGAAGGAAATCTGAAAATTTTTTTAGATTTTTAACTAAAACATGAACAAGAAGAATGTGGAGTTTTGAAGGATTAACTATGGTGATTTGATGGAACCTTCTTCCTATTTTTCCTCCCCATTTTCGGCTACCCCTATCCTACAAGAGTTGGGATTTTTGAAATTCCTAGCAAGGGATTATCCAAGAATTTTATGGATATAAAATAATGAATTAAAGATTTAGGAATAGTTTAAATTCAAAGAGGTTAGGACAAGGCTTGCAAAAATAATGGAGACAAGAATTCCTCTAGAATTCTTTTTAGGATAAGACCATATGGTCAAAACATTACCATTATGTCTTTCTTAAGACAACATTCCTAATTTTAAGAAATGTAAGAAAAAGAAAATTCAAACATGGGTTAAGATAAATATGAATAAAACTTAAGTGATGGGATTTAAATTCAAGACCTTAGAGATTAAATTTCAAAACTCTAACCACTTCACTACACTAACTCTTGTTCTTATTTTCTCAACCAAATATTCTTTTTATCTAAACCTCAAGCCATCTTCCTATTCTAACATCAAGCAAAATTACCTTTTTACCCTTTCTACACAACAAGCACAAATAAATCATATAACCTATAAACTACAATTATAAGGCACACAAAATCATTTGAGAGATATATTTCATGCATGATGCCATGATATGCATCCCATCCCTCTTATTGTTAGGTAGGTTTAGGTAGGGTTTTACACCTAGTCATAGTATTAATGATTTAGGACATTATTAATATGTCAAGACTAGCACATGTTATATACTTTAAATGGATCAAGCGGTGGTTTTCATAACTGTGAGTATTGTGATACTCAGGATTAATGTGGATGCTTGTTATATGAACAAGTTCATTGAATAACCTAGCTATGAGATAATCACTTGGATAAGCTATTGAGTGTTAGTGATAGAATCTTATTATAGCAAGTGTGCAAGTATCCTTAGACTTGAGATTTTCGAGGTATTTTGCTTATCGAGTGTTGTACTTTAACTTTAATCTTTGGAGTCTTATAAGGACCGCCTATGTGATGGATTTTGGGTACAATGTAAAGTAAACTAAAATAGCTTAGAGGGTCAATAAAAGATTCACCACACCTAAAGTAGGAAAGTATATCTCAGGCCACTTGTAGAAATCATTACTCATAAAGTATTGGCCAAGGCGACTATGTGTTGGAAATAGTTTCAAATTTGATACACATATCGAGTAATGAATTTCTTGAACAAATACTAAAATATTCGGGTCAGAATTAATAATATTCTGGATGGAGTGGGCACTAATTCCATGCTCTAGACCGAATGAGATATAGTATGGTGAAAAGAGTTTATTACACTAGTTATTTGCTATTGAAAGGTTCACATCAAGCCACTTGACTTTCTAAACTTTTGGATGATCAAGAGTCATTGCTAGACGTCACTTTTGAACTGCTAAATATGAATTTATTAATTAGAGAATTAATAAATTAATCTTATATTTTATTTAGGATTATTAATTATAAAGCTGTTAGAATTAATTCTTATTATACTACCAATAATATCAGGAAACCTAATAGGTCACACACAATAAAGGTTTGAATGCTCAATATATATTATTTGATAATATTGTGGGGTTAATTAAGAGAAGAAAATATATTTATAGGTAAATTATAAGTTTATTATAATTCATTGGACTTGGTTGCAATTATATAAACTTCAAGGGCTTAATTGTAGCATTGGAACTTGGAGGACTTAATTGCAATTAACACAAATTCTAAAAACAATAAATATGGGAATTGTTCCCTTGTGCAGACATTGGAAAATAGAGGGAGAGAGACGGACGTTCCTTTTCTTCCTTATTCTTCTCCAATTAAACCTAACCGCTCCTCTTCTACTAACATAGTTTTGAGTGGGCTTTGTGAGCAATTCAACTTTATGTGGATTACTGCTAAAGAAAATCCTACTCTTGGATTGTAATGGCGCTTGGTGGACGATCAAAAGCAGAGGAATTGGTTACTTGGTAGGCGTAAAGAAAATTTTTATTTTTCTGTTATAAAAGGTAATCTCTATTTCCTTCCTCTATTCCTGTTTTAATTGCAAACACGTGATCCTTAGGCATGGATTTCATAGTTATTTTTGTTGCGTTCTTATTTGGTAAGTATGATGAAATCCCAACAGTGGTATCAGAGCCTTCATGTTTGTATTTTAATGGGTCTTTAATCGCTTTGAAATCGTTTCTAAGCATGTAACTGTATGATCATGGTGATTGTATATCTACTACTTTGTATGGCGTGTTTGGGTTTTCTGGTTTGAAGAGTCTCTGGGTCATTAAAAACCGATTGGGAAGTTGTTTCCATATGGGTCTATTTTTGTAACACCCCGAAGCCTAGGCCCGCCAGGGCCGGGGATGTCGCCCTATCCAAAGGACAAGGGGTCTTTATAACTAGGTCACACAAATAAAATGGCTGAAATAAAATAATACTTTAACTTAAAAATTTATTACAACCCAAAATACTCCAAGAGTAAATCCATGAAACTCCAAAACAAAGACCATAAATAAAATTATCCACTCTCGTCTCCCCAAAGCAATACATAAAATCAAAAGACACATTCTCTTCCAAGGCAGATATTACTAGCTACTCGACCCCACAACAGGATCAACCTGAAATCATGATAAAAATATGATGAGATAGAAATCTCAGTAAGTCCGTGTGTGCTTTGGATGTTTAGTGAAAACAGCTCGTGGATGCAAAGTGTGAAACTTTTACAAGAGAAACATTAGCAAGCATCAAACATTAGTCAAAAGCAAGAGTGGCGTTTTGACTTATCTAGCCGTACATAAGTAATGAAATCAACCACTCGAAAGAAAGGGATATGGGTTACCACATGTTGGGCCCCATAACCGAATGGTCAGTATGCCGACACTTTGTGCAGACTGACTAAAGTAGGTGATCGGCCTACTGGGTAAGATACTCCTCCTTCTCTATACCCAAACAACAACCGGGTGTCCATTCCGGTAAAACACAGTCACTTGACTGAAAACAAACTGCTAGCTCGGACCGGCACGACTCACTGGACTGACATCTTATCCAGTAAGGACTCACCCCTCAGAGGTGGCCACCTGCTGAGAGACTTACCCTAACCCTTCAAAGACTAATCCTAGTAGTCCACCCTTATTGAGTACTCAACGACGTTTCTCACTTGGGATAAAATGAACAAAGCATTGCTCTTCATGAAAATAGTAATTTGAGGGTTTCCAAAGTTTTGGGAACAATCAGTTTTAGAAAGAGTTTTAAGTTTGGAAGATCTGCTCAGTAGCTTTTAAATAATTTAAGTGTTGGAAATAAGAACAAATTCAACCCTCAATTGCCTTCAAATAGACGAGTGTCCATACACTCCATATTTAGCTTGCCATAAGGAAAACATTTCATATCGATAGGTTTTATGCAGGAGCTTACCTGATTCTTGCTCACAACAACAAGGTCTCAAACAGCTGACCTAACCCCACATGGGTAAATACAAATCTTAATCAATTTCAAGTCACAAACCACATCCTCAATTTTAAATCAATTCAATTCACTACTACCATGATCCTAGTGTCCCAAGCTTTAAGATAAAATAATAACTAAATAGGTTTATAAGCTAAGTATAATTTGTTATTTAAAATAATTAATGGTTTGAGAAATAAATTCTAATAAGTTGAAAGTTTAAACCTTGTTAGGAAAAATTTTAGAGTTTATTTGGTCAAGAGTCATAGATGGTACAAGATAAAATAGTGATTTAATGATAGTTTAGTTGTTAGAAAATAATTAATAGTTAAAACTAGTTGAGATTAAATTTAATAAGCCTTTCTTGGAAAATAATAAGTAAATCCTTAAAGGTTTTGATTTAGTAAATATTTTACTAATTATGAATCATTCTCATAAAGCTTTAATTGATCTCTTTATTTTAAATAATATTTATTTATTTTATTTTCTAGCAAAATTATTATTTATTTGACTAAAATATCCTTTATATATATAATAATTCCAAATCTACCCTTCCTAGGGTTTTTTCGAAAATACTAGCAATATTATTTTATTGAGTATTTTATGCATAAAGTGAAAATTAGTTTTAGGGACAACTAGATCATGATCAAATTTCTATGGTCATCCTCAATCAAGAACATTCACAATCCTTCAATTCATTAAATCATCCAAATCTTGCATATAGGTATAGATCTAAATTTATTAAGACATGATTTAATATTTACTAGCATAAACATGATCATGGCTTCAATATTCTAGTCATGCATATAACTCCTATTCACCAAAGGTGACATAATCTCTAGCATACTTCATCACACATACTACCTATGACATGCATCAAACTCAATTCCACATACAACCAACCAATATAATCCTTCCATGCATAAATCCCATCTCCTTCACAATCATACATGTACTCATGCTTCAATCATCAACAACACATACTCAATCCCATTGCCATTCATCTTTTAACAACATCATCCTAGAGACATGATTCTAGAGTTTAAAAGAAGGATTGAAGGTACTTACTTGGTTGATGAATGCTTTGAAGGAGTTTAGAGTAGATCTCAACTCCTAAATGGCTAACCTTGTCCAAGAGAGATAGCGAGAACAAGATCATGGAAGGAGAAGTCATCCGGCCAAAGAAGAGTGATTTCGGCCATGAGAGAGAGAGAGAGAGAGAGAGAGAGAGAGAGAGAAGAAGAAGAAGAAGAAGAAATCATTAGCATGGTTATTCATATAGGTTCCCACTAGAGATCAAGTTTGAAGAGGATGAAGTTGATAGAGTGAATTTACCTTGAAGATGTTCCTGTTCTTTACAAAAATTTCTGCTTTTTGATCCGAAGTAGCAAGATGTTTTGAGGAGTTTGATGTTAATAATGGTGTTGATGGATTCACAGCAATGAGTAGACTAAATCTGGAGATTTTCGTGGGGGTTTGAGATGGTTTGGAGGGGTATTAGGTGTAGAGAAGAAGTAGATGTTCTTGGTGTTGTGTGTGTGTTCTTGATGGTTGCAGAAAATCGAGAGAGAGAGGTAAGGAATTTGCAGCTGCCGAATTTTCTGTGGGAGATAGGGCTGGCCGATTTTCAGTAGGGTTTAGGATGTTGTTTATCTGGTTTGGAAGGGAAAAGGAAAGGTTGGTTGTTACAATCCTTGAAGAATATTTTTAGGGAGTGAATTTGGAAACTAAATATTCTAAGAATATATTGATTGTTTGGACAGCTTTGAAGTCTCCTATGGCCGACTGGTTGTGTGGCTTTTCTGAGGAATTAAAGCTGGTTCAATAAGGCTTATGATGGCCGAAACTAAGGGGCACAATGCTGAAGAAGAAGTCTGGTCAATTGAGCAAGATATTATGGAAGGTTGCTAAATAAGATGGCTGGAATTTTGGAAAGTAATCAAGCTAAATTGCAGGGATTTGTTGGAGAGATTTCGGACAGCCATTGCTGCCTTTCATCCAGAAGCTTGTGGGAAACAATGGAGCTCTGTTAATGGTGGTTTAAGGGAGGTTTTGACAGATTAGGTCTGGTGTTTCGGCTGGAAGAAAATTAGGAAACAAAGCTGGAAGTTTGGCTGCCAAGAATTTTGCTGAACAGAAATTTCTGGGCAGATTTTCAGCTGCCACTTCTAACGAATTTGCAGAGAGTTTGAAGGGGGATTCCTAGGGTATTCAAGGCTGGTTTCCAACCTTCTTCATGGAGGAAAAACATGGCTAAGGTGCTGCACAAAATCTGGAAGAAAACAGCTTGGTTTTGAACCTCCAAAGTTGCAATTTTGCCCAGAATTTTCACTAGTTTTGTACATCCCTTGAGTAGTCCGAAAACGGCAGAAATAATTCATGTTTCAAGATGAACTTAAGGCCATTTTTCTGGCAGCATTTGGGAGGGAATGTTAGCTAAGAAGCTCGACATTTTGAAGGTACAACAAGCTGAAAAATTTCAACTCATTCCATGAAGGAAGATGAACTAGTCTAGGATGATATTTCAGCAAGCTCACTAGAGGGATTTTTTCCTCCTAGAATTTCCCACAACTCTTCCATATTTTCAGACTATAAGAAGTCTTTTACCAAGACACTTTGATCCTAAAATACCTCAGCACTTTACTGAATTTTCTGGAAAGAAAAAGGCTAGAACATCTTGATCAAACTAAGGAGTTGAGAATTGAGGAAAATCAAAGATCAAGGAAAAATGAATTTCCCTTTAAGAATTTCGAGTAGAGTAAAGGAGTGGAATGAGATTACTCCTATCATGTCTCTCCTAGGACATCATCACTCCTTGCTCTAGGCCCTTAGGGCCGAAACCAATTCCTTCCCAAGCAAAAATAAAATTTAACCAAGTTAAAGCTTCTATGATGGACTTTGAACCCAAGACCTCAAGAATTAATTCTAAAGCTCCAACCACTAAACCACAACAACTCTTATTGCTATTTTCACTAGAAAAATTATTTTCTATTCAATCCACAATCTATCTCCCTATTTTCACCTCGGGCAAAAATTACCATTTTGCCCCTCTCACACAATACTCACCAACAAGACTTCAAGACAATAAAAATCAAATCTAAAGCACATAGAAATCATATGAAAATATATTTAATTATGAAATAAAGTATGATATGCATCCCAACCCCCTTACTCTAAGGTTGGTTTTGACCGGGGTTTCACAATTTTGATGTTAGATTTTTCTGCAATCAAGATTTTGATTCAACAATTTGGATTGTTATTTAAATTGTGATGTAGATTACAGTTGTTTGTTAATATTGATTAACAATGCTTGATATCGAAATTGTTTTGAACGGTCTGAAAATTTCATTGCTGTTCATGAAAAAATTTGCAGAAAAATCGGGGAAGAAGATGAACACTGGTATTTTTTCACTTCCAAAACAAACCAGGCACTGGGTACGTTCGACCCACCTGGCACCAGGTACACTCTGTTCTTCTCTTGTGCGTGCCTCTAGAGCAAACCTGGCACTGGGTACCTTCTACCTACCTGGTGCTAGGTGTACTTTGTACTTGTACCATTTTATCTAAAAAAAATTAAAAAATATGTTTTTTTATCTTTTCTAATTTTGAGAATAGGTTCTAATAATGATTAGAATTTATTTGAAACCCATGATTTTGGATAAAAATATTTTCACAATTATATATAGGACCCATAATTTTCTAAAAATTTGATTTCGGCCCAGAACTTTTCAAAAATTTAATTTTGGACCCAGATTTCTCCAAAATACTGATTTTGGATGACTGTGCATTGGATGTTTTATATTGTATTTTAAGCACGTTTTATTGGCATGGTGGATGGTTATGAACTAAAACTAAACTTATCTGTTCATACATCTTTATCATTTTGTTTTAATTAAATAGGGCTACGCGTTCTACCTTATCTCAAATTCTTGTGTAATTCTCTTCTCATCTAACTCCCCTCAAATATAACTCGAGGTTTCTTCCTTTAGGAAATTATATAATTAGTTTATATAGATTAGATTGAGATAGAATTTTATTTACAAGATTTTGAAGACGGCAATCAAAATGAAGCGAGATGGTAAGACATTCTACTTAAATCATACATGAACACATAGGGTTGACCATATTAATTTCCTTTATAGCTCGAGGAAATTAATTTAGAAAATCCATAACCATTGTTTATTACCATATTTATCAATTTATGTTGTTTATTAATAAATTGTATGCATGCCAAATGATGAGACAACTAAAAAGAATAAATCCCTCAAATAATATTTAATATAATGCCTTTCATTAATATAGTAAGAACGAGAGCTCTTTTTCGAGAATAGGTTTTTGGGCATACCCAAGCCTACTTGACATTTAGTATATTCAAGCTGTAGAATTTAATTCTTGATTAACGGGTTAGGTTTAATTAATTTCTTTATCTCGGTTAGGCTAACCCAAGCATAAAGAATATTAGAGGTAAGGTTGGGATATTATTAAATACTTTAATGATTAAAAGATGTTAATCACCCAATGATACAGTAGTTACATTTGATGTAATTAGTATTGGATACCTTCCACTGAACTTAAGAGTGGCATGTTAGGCTAAGTCAAGGTCATTTTTAACGAATTTGGATACTGGTCTACTAGAAAAGCTTCCAACGGGCTTTTCTGAGTCAATAGTGGGGGCTATTGATTTGAGTAAAATAGTGAAATAAAAATGTGTTTAATTAAAATCTAATTACTTGCATATCATGATAATAAACATGTTCTAATTACTCTATCTTTACATCTAGGTCACTTGCATCATATGGACAAACCTAAACCTATGTAGTATCTTGGAAACAAATAAGCTCATCGAATTAAACTAATTGAATTGGTATAAAAACTTGAGAATCGTTCTCAAGTCGAAAAAGTTGCTCTACATGCTAGATGCTCCTATTTCGCCACCTCTGGCCCAAGATGCTCTTACTGATGAGCATGTTGTCCACAAGAAGCATAAGAAGGACATTGACACTACATCATGTATTATGCTGGCATCAATGACTCCTGAGTTACAAAAACAGTATGAGCATATGGATACTCAAACTATTATCTTCCATATTAAAGAGCTATTTAATAAACAAGCTAGAACTGAGAGATATGAGATCTCTAAGCAACTGTTCCATTCTAAGATGGTTAAGGGTGCTTCAATGGTCACTCATGGGCTGCAGATGTTAGGCTATGTTGAAAAACTTGGGTCTTTTGGTTTCGTAATGGATCACGATTTAAGTGTTGACTTAATTCTACTATCATTACCAAGTAGTTTTTCACAATTTGTGATTAACTACTACATGAACAATATTGAGACCACCATACCTGAGCTTATCAATCTGTTTTAAACTGCTGAATCATCATGAAGAAGGATGATAAGGCAATCTTGCTAGTAAGTTCTTCGTCTTCTAAGAAGAAAGTTCCCAAAAAGAAGAAGAAAAATCCTACCAAGGCCGATGGAGGCATGAAGAAGAAGGAAGTAGCCACTAAAGGCCCATGTCATCATCGTGGCAAGATGGGCCATTAGAGGCACAACTGCAAAGCCTACTTGGAGACCGTGAAGGAAAGGAAGGAGAAGGAGAAGCTTGCAAACATTTCTACTTCTACTCTTGGTATGTTTATGATTGATATTAATACTGCCTTTAGTAATGAGATATAGTGTTGGATGCCGATTGTGGATCTCATTTATGCAATAACTTGCAGGGACTAAAGGGTAGTAGAAGGCTGAAAAAAGGTGATGTGGACCTGCGAGCTGCAAATGGAGCAAAGGTTGCTGCACTAACAGAAGAGACTTATCATCTTAATCTACCTTCTGGATTTATTTTAGAACTTCAAAACTACTATTTTGTACCAGTTTTATTGAAAAACATTATCTCAGTTGCTTATTTAAACTTATTTGAATTTTATTTAAATTTTAAGAATAAACATTATTCTTTTTCATTAAATGATATCCATTATAGTTCTGCAACCTTGGTTAATGGTTTATATGTTCTAGACATGGATAATCTAATTCTCAATATAAATATAAAGAAACAAAGAAAAGATAACTCAATCTCACCTTACTTATGGTATTGTCGTTTAGGCCATGTAAATGAAAAACGCGTGTCTAGGTTATACAAACTGGGTGACTTGGGGTCATTTGATTATAAATCATATGATACATGTGAATCTTGTTTACTTGGTAAAATGGCTAAAACTCCATTTTCTGGAAAAAGAGAAAAGTCTAAAGAGTTATTAGAACTAATACATGCAGATGTATGTAGCCCAATGTCTATACAAGCAAGAGAGGGTTATCACTACTTTATAACCTTCATCGATTACTATTTACGATATGAGTATTTGCATTTAATGAAATACAAGTCTGAAGCATTTGATAAGTTCAAAGACTTCAAGAACGAAGTAGAGAAACAACTTGGCAAAAGTATTAAATCTCTTAGATCCGCTCGAGGAGGTAAATACTTAAGCCAAGAGTTTCTAAGTTATCTTAGAGATAATGGGATATTATCTCAATGGATTCCACCACATACACGTCAACATAATGGTGTATTTGAAAGAACGAATTGAACCTTCTAGTCATGGTACGGACCATGATGGCTTTTGTAGAGTTACCAAAATCGTTTTGAGGATATGTATTGGAGACCTCATATGGCTTTTGTAAAGTATTATATAATAATATGAGGTTTTTTTTTTCTTTCCATGAATAGTGCATTTTATTTTGTGGTCATCAAATATGTAACTTGATAGTAAAACCCTACAATGACTATTCTAAAACTGTCTTGATCGATTATTATTATTAGAACAATAATAAATTAAGATTAGTATGTTTGTGACTTGATGACTATGTTTTACTGGTCATGGATATTTGTGATATCGAGTCAAAACATAAATAAATATTAGAGAATATTGTATTGGACATGACCCACAGTGAGAGTACTTCATGGAACATGTCATAAGTACTTTCTAGCCATAATGATATTAAAAGTCCTTCGACCTAAATTCATCATAGTTTCCTGCTTGATAAATTCTATATTTTGATGTTGTCTAAAGTTATCTTTAATCAGATAATAAATTAGACTACTGTTGGATATAGAATAAATCAATGAGAGGAATATGAATGATAGTAAAGGAATTTGTCCCTCTCAATTATGGGAGAGATATCCATGGGCTCCTTGATAAGTTAGACTGTTAAAATGCATGGCCGTACTCAAATATATCAATCTAAGATATTGATATCATTTGTTTGAACAGTCTACTATGAAATCAAGAAATAATTGATTAAGCTTCATAAGGATGACATGCTCCGTGCCTTATGCTTAATCTGGATATCGTGTGACAAAAAGACTAAATATAAAATTATGGTTTAGTTCAAAGAGATCATCGATCTTCATTTAACCTGGATAGTTATAATGTTTTGCTAGAAACCGCTTATAACTTGTGTGCCATTTAAATATGATTTGGGCACACTGCCAGTGTTAAATGAACCTATAGGGTCACACCATAAGCGAACTTGTTAGGTTATTTTTCTGGTAACAAGATTTGATGAATTTGAAAATATGTCTAAGTTAATCGAATTTAGAAAATTTACCAGATACAATGAATTTGGGAATATGTCCACATTCGATGTATCTGGATAATGTCCAGATTATAAGAATCTGACTCGATAAATTAATTGTTTAAATAACCGAGATAATGGCAGAATCTTATCATATCAGTTTTAATTTAATTTGAATTTAAATTAAAATATGATAAGATATTATTAGGGTTGGACTCTAAGAGGTTCGGGAGTTTTTAAGAAAACCCTAGCTGTCTTTTCAAGAGTGTAATTCTGTTGAGAATATTCATGCCATTCTCTACCAGGAAAAAAAAATCCTTTCAAACCCTAGGCGCTAGCATTCCCTTAGTGACGAGTGAGTTCGCGGTATGTATTCGATAGAGGACATTCGCGCACTGCAGCGTCTGGTGATCATTCGGGTTGCACGTGCGGCAGCACCATCGGAATCGAAGGATATCGATTTCACCAACCAGAGGTAATTTTGCAAACCTACGATCTTCTTAATCGTTTACTTAGATCCTCAGAAGGGATTCGTGGATGTTTTTCGCATTTAGGAGTTTACGAATCCTAACAGTTTTGAGGATATGTATTGGAGACTGATGTTTATATATTAAATAGAGTTCTGTAAAAAATGGTTGATACAACTCTTTATGAGATCTTTTTTGGTAAAAGGCCAAAGTTATCTCATTTAAAGATTTGAGGTTGCCTTGCTTTTGTTAAAAGGGCAATGTCAGATAAACTTGAAAGTAAGTTTGACAAATGTTTGTTTGTTAGATATCTGAAATAATCCTTTGGATATTACTTCTATCTTCCTTCTGAAAATAAAGTTTTTGTTTCAAAACATGCTATCTTCTTAGAGAAGGAACACATGTTTAAAGGAGATAGTGGAAGCAAGCTTGAACTTAGTGAAGTTCAAGAAGAACAAACAAATATTGATCAACCGTCTGAACCCACACCTATTGATGATCTTTCTTACACATAAGAGCTTCGTAGTTTGAGTAGGATACGAGTGGCGCCAGAGGGATATGAATTTCTCATAAGTGACCACAATAATGTATTGCTCATAGAAGAAGATGAGCCTACTACTTACAAGGTTCTGAATAGTTCAGAATATGATAAATGGCTTGAAGCCATGAAGTTAGAAATGGATTCCATGTATAACAACCAAATATGGACTTTGGTTGATCTACCCGAAGGAATCAAGCCTATAGGGTGTAAATGGGTTTTCAAGAAGAAAACTGACATGGATGGTAATGTGGTTACTTATAAGGCATATCTGGCTACAAAAGGTTATCGACAACAGTAAGGTATTGACTATGACGAAACTTTTTCACCAGTTGCTATGCTAAAATCTATAAGAATACTCTTAGCACCTTATCAATTTTACTTTACCCAAGTGAGAAAACATGAACATTGAGTACTCAATAAGGGTAGACTACTAGGATTGGTTGAAGGGTTGGGGAGGGTTGGGGTAAGGCTCTCAGTAAGTGGCCACCTCTAAGAGGCGAGCTCTGCCTGGATAAGACGCCAGTTCTGGTTGGTTAGGTTAGTCCGTACTAGTAATACAGTTCAAGTGGACTATTTATTCCTAGAGTGGACAACTGGTAAAGTTTTGGGTGTAGAGATAGATGAGTATCTCATCTTGTGGGCCGATCACCCACTTGTATTATGATGTAAGGTTTCATAGTATACGGTTATGATATAGGGTTTCATGGCCATGACTATGATGTAGGGTTTCATAGTCAAATTTATTTGAGTAGTTTATTTCTTTACAAGTTGTACACTTTTATTTTGCAAAAGCTGAAAAATACCACTTAGTGTTTAAAGATGAGTTTCTGGACTTGCAATCTTTCTATTGTGACTTGTTTAAAAATTTGCATGCATGAAATACTTTCTTAAATTATCATACACAACACTTGCCGCTCATTATGACTATGAGGCTTATCAAATGGATATCAAAATAGCTTTCTTTAATGGAAACCTAATCGAGAAAGTGTATATGACACAACCTGAAGGTTTCATATCCAAAGATGGCACAAAAGTATGCAAGTTGCAAAGGTCTATCTATGGACTTAAGCAAGCATCTAGGAGTTGGAACATCCATTTTGATGAGACAATTAAAGAATTTGGTTTTATTCAAAACATGGATGAACCTTGTGTGTATAAGAAGGTTAGTGGGAGTTGAGTTATTTTTTTATTTCTTTATGTAGATGACATATTCCTAATAGGAAATAATGTTTCTGTTCTTCAATCTATAAAGATTTAGTTATCCAAGATGTTCTCTATGAAAGACTTTGGAGAAGCAACCTGTATTTTGGGAATAAGGATCTATAGAGATAGATCAAGAAGGTTGTTAGGTCTTTCGCAGTCTACATACATAGATAAAGTGCTGAGGAAGTTAAGCATAGATCAATCCAAAAGAGGATTCTTACCTATGAAATATGGAGTAAGCCTTTTAAAGTTGATGTCTCTAAAGACACAAGTTGAAAAGGATCATATGAATAGAATTCCATATGCTTCAGCAATTGGGTCTATCATGTATGCTATGATATGTACTAGGCCCGATGTATCATGTGTTCTTAGCTTGACGAGTAGATATCAATCTGACCTTGGAGAGAGTCATTAGGTGGCTGTAAAGAATATCCTCAAGTACTTACGAAGGACTAAGAATGTATTCTTGATATATAGAGATGGTGATTTACAAGTAAGAAAGTATACCGATGCCAACTTTCAGTCCGATAAGGACAACTACGAATCCCAATCTGGCTACGTGTTCATGTTAGGTAGTGGGGCAATAAGTTGGAAAAGTTCCAAACAAAAGACTACTGTCGATTCGACAACTGAAGCAGAGTACATAGCGGCTTTCGAAGCAGCTAAAGAAGCAGTGTGGATCAAGAAGTCCGTCACTAAACTTGGAATGGTGCCTAGCATTGTAGATCTGATACTTTTATATTATGACAACAATGGAGCCATTGCACAAGCAAAGGAACCACGGTCTTATCAATGATCCAAACATGTACGTAGACGCTATAATCTAATTAGAGAAATCATAGATAGGCGAGATGTAAAGATAGAGAGAATTCTCATGGATCAGAACATAACTAATCCATTCACTAAAGCACTTTCCCAGAAGAAACATGATAAACATGTTGAGTCATTTGCTATTCGATATATGAATGATTGCTCTAGGGCAAGTAGAAGATTTTTAGTGTTGTGCTCTAGAGACAATCACTTGTACCATGTATATTGCATAATAATTAATAAAAGAGACATTCCTTATCTTTCAATTTATTGTTATATCTAAATATGCGTATAAATTGTTTGATAAAGTCCCGAGTACAACATAATATTAAGAAAATCATGATAGAGATCATGATGTGAGATTCCTACTACACTATATTGTATTTGTACTTGAATAATCCCTAGTCATAGTATTAATGAGATGAGACATTATTAATACGCCAAGACTAGCGCATGTTATATCCCTTGATTGGATCAAGCAGTAGTTCGCATAACCATGGGTACTATGATACTCAGAATTAATATGTGGATGCTTGTTCTATAAACAAGTTCATTGGATGACCCAGCTATAAAATAATCACTTGGATAAGCTATTGAGTGTCAGTGATAGAATCTCATTATAGCAAGTGTACAAGTATACTTAGACTTGAGATCTCTAAGGTATGTTTTTTTATCAAGTGTTGTACTTTGATTCTAATCTTTGGAGTCTTACAATGACCGCCTATGGGATGGATATTGAGTACAATGTAAAGTAAACAAAAATAGCTAAGAGGGTCAATAAAGGATTCACCCCTCCTAATAGTAGGAGAGTATATCTCAAGGCCACTTCTAAAAATCATTACTTATGGAAGTCCTTGGCCAAGGCAACTATATGTTAGAAATAGTTCCAAATTTGATACACATATCGAGTAATAGATTTCTTGAACAAGTACAAAAATATTCGGACCAGAATTAATAATATTCTAGATGGAGTTGGCACTAAATCCATGCTCTAGACAGAATGAGATATAGTATGGTGAAATCAGTTTATTGCACTAGTTATTTACTATTGAAATGTTCACATCAAACCACTTGACTTTCTAGACTTTTGTGTAATCAAGAGTCATTGCTAGATGTCGCTTTTGATCTACTAAATATGAATTTATTAATTAGAGAATTAATAAATTACTCATATATTTTATTTACGATTGTTAATTCTAAAGCTGTTAGAATTAATTCATATTATGCTACCAATAAGATCAGGAAACCTAATGTGTCACACACAATAAAGGTTTGAATACTTAATATATATTATTTGATAATATTATGGGATTGATTAAGAGAAGAAAATATATTTATAAGTGAATTATAAGTTTGTTATAATTCATAGATCTTGGTTGCAATTATATAAACTTCAATGGCTCAATTGTAGACATTGGATCTTGGAGGACTTAATTACAATTAACACAAATTCTAAAAACTATAAATATGAGAATTATTCCCTTGTGTAGTGGAAAATAGAGGGAGAGAGACAGATGTTCCTTTTCTTCCCTATTCTTCTCCAATTAAACCTAGCTACTCCTCTTCTACTAGCATAGTTTTGAGCGGGCTTTGTAAGCAATTCAACCTTGTGTAGATTACTGCTAGAGACAATCCTACTCTTGGATTGTAGTGGCGCTTGGTGGACGATCAAAAGCAGAGGAATTGGTTCCTTAGTAGGCGCAAAGAAAATTTTTGTTTTTCTGCTGTAGAAGGTAATCTCCGTTTCTTTCCACTATTCCCATTTTAATTACAAACATGTGATCCTTGTGCATGGATTTAATGTTTATTTCCACTGCATTCTTATTTGATAAGGATGATGAAATCCCAACAAGTGTTTGATAAAAGTTCTATAAGGATATTTGTGGCTTTAGTTGTAAGTTTTGACTTTTAATTTTCATTCCTGATGATATTGGGACATGATATATTACTTTATTGTTGAAATCCATGCTCATTGAACTCATCTTTGCCATTGCACATTTGTGGTAGTTTTGTTCTTCATATTCCTATCTACTAGTTTTCTTGTTCCTTGTTCTTACTAATTCTTGTTCGTTTTTTGTTTAAAATTGCTTCCTTATGATTTAGTGATTGTTCTTGCACTATTTAAGTCCTTATTCTTTGAAATTCTTGCTTGGAAAACTTGTTTACTTAGGATGCCCAACAAGTGTTTGTTGAAATTTTCCTAAGACTCCCTAATTAGAAAATCCATTGAATTTTGTTGATTCACTTGGTTGGACCAAATCTTTGCCTATTGGGGAGGATTGGATTGAAAAACAAGGTTTAAATGTTGAGAAAAAAGTAAGAGGGAGAGACTATCATCCAAAGAGCCAAAGAGTGTAAATACGAGTGTCTAGTGAAAATTATTGAGAGTAAACATGCAAGGGAGTGAAGAGATGAACTACTTCTTTTTATTAATCTTTTTTGCAGGTATAACTCCTTGAGTAATTTCATTGCCATGGCCCATGAACAAGAACTTCCTAGACCTAATCCAAGTGGTCTTAGTAGACCACAAGAAGAACCACTTGATGCTAGGGCTTTACAAGATGATTTGCAAGCTATGATAAGAACTATACAAAGTGAGTTTCAACACATGACCAGGGAGCTAACGGGGTTGAGGAATCAACTTGGTACCGCTTCTACCATTGCACAAAGAAGAGGTCAAGAGATATTTAAAGCCCCTAACCCTAGAATAAGGGATGATGATATACATACTCCTTTATTGAATGTTGAAGAAGTTGAAGAGTGGGACGAGTACTTTATTAGGGGATTCCAACAAACTCCTATGAGAAAGGGTAGGCAAGGTATGAGAGGAGGATGAGGTAGGGGTTAAGGAATGATAGGGAGAAACAATCTAAAAGGGTTGGAAAGAGAATTTGATGGAGTTGATGAATGGTATGAAGGGGAACAAGGTGATACCTATGGGGAATTCAATAGAGAATAGGGCAATAGAGGAGGTATGAGAGAAAGAAATTATAAGGATATGGAGTTGAACCATATCAAGTTGAAGCCACCAACATTCTATGGAAAAAGCGATCCTAAAGTCTATTTTGAACGGAAGAATGGAGATATACTGTGATACGAATTATTGTGTGGCTTTTTCTTGGTGTAGTGAGTGGAATAGTTAGTTAAGTGTTCAGTTTAAACAATGGGACCAAGGCAGAGATTCTTCTGACCAAAAAGGAGAAATGAAATAACTATCTACCCTTTATCAAACCCTTGAAGAACTAAGCTTCAAAGACCCTCAAGAAAAGTATGAAGTTCTACTATAATCTCACCCCAATATCCTTGAAGCAACAAAAGAAAACAAGAACAAATAGAATAGAGAAAATATGCACCCAAATATTGGATTTCAAACAAACCTTAGAAGAACAAAGCAACTAAGACCCATTCAAAAAAAAATAACATTGGATTATCCAAAAGATTTATAGACTCTTACAAAAGGAGAACTAACCCTTAAGCTTGGTCTTGAATAAGAGGCTAGGATGAAAAATGAGGCTAAGGCCTCTCAAGATTCTCTCTCAAATTTGAATTAAAGTGAAGTGAGTTATCCTGTCAAATCATTTAAGGTGTTATATATACTATTCTAACCCTAGCTAAGTAATCCCTGAAGTTCTATTATAGTTTAAGATCATAATAAGTCTTTACAAGCAATTAAAAGTGAAGAAAACCAGAGAAAAGCATTAAAACGCGGAACAGTCGACGGCTGCCTAGTGGGAAGCCGACACCGGTTTGGATCTGTGTTCGGGCCGATTCATGTTGTGCTTGAGGTGTTGTTGGACAGAATGGAGCTGGCGCCGGTTTGGCTACATGTAGCCGGCTCCGGCTGTCCTCCGGGAAGCCTTCCTTGGTCAAGTTTCGTCCCCTTTTGCTGCCGATTTGAGTTCTTGTTGGGGTCCTTTGTGGATGGTCATCAACACGAACTCTTGGCTAGCTTCCTCAACCTTCCAATCCTCTTTCATCCTCAAGCATGGTTTGATGACCAATTGAAAATCATCTTGAAGCTTCTTGGTCCTAGCTCTTGTCATCGGTCCTTAACCTCCATGATGAAGTGGAGTCTCATCATACTATCAATGACATACCTATAGTGAAAGATCCAGGGTAAGGCTAGCTATTTTGGGGTTCTCAGAGTATACATTGGTTTGGGGGGAATAAGTTGGCACTCAAAGTAGACAATTGGGGGTAGAAGACGTGGGTAATTGAATTTGTTAAAAGAAATAATAAGGGTTGGGTTTGTCCCACACCACTGCTACGAAAACTTCTACAAAAGAATTCAATCCCGTAAACAAAGGAATAAAGGTGTGGAGGACTACTATAAGGAAATGGAAATGATGTTGATGAGATCCCAAATCCAAGAGGATCATAGGGTAACAAGAGCTAGATTCTTGGTTGGATTAAATAGGAAAATTGACAAATTGGTAGAGTTACACTCCTTTGACCGACTTGAGGACATAGTTCATGCCGCCACTAAGATTGAAAAGCAACTAAATAGGAGGACTTTTGCTAAGCCTACATATCAAAATCTGAACACCACTAGCAAGATGCTAATCAAGGAAAAGAATGCTCCTAAACCTTTCCAAAGAGAGTACAACAAGCTAAGGGAATGATAGAAACCTAGGAAAGATTGGAAACCTAAGGAAGGTTGGAACTAGGATAAGGGAAAAACCATAGAAAAACCCCAACGAAATAGAGATATCAAGTGTTTCAAGTGTCTTGGCTATAGGCATACTTCTCATGAATGTCCAAGTAAAAGGGCTATGTACACTAACCCCTATAGAGAAGTCTCCATTGATGAAGAAGAATAAGAACGATGCCAAGGAAACCAAGAAGAAAATATAGAAGAGGAAAGTGATGAAAGAGAATTGGATGGCCAAGAATATTCCTTAGTTGGATTCACTAGGAGATTATTAAATTCCCAAGTCATCAAAGACCAAGACCATCAACAAAAGGAGAACATATTCTACATAAGGTATCTAATTAACAAGACCCTTTATAGTGTCATTATGGATAGTGGAAGTTGCACTAATGTGATTAGTGCAAACTTAGTTGATGAGTTGGGAATGAAATGGATTAAATCCCCCAAGCCCAACAAGCTACAATGGTTGAATGATATATAGTAGAGAATTGAAGGTCAACAAACAAGTCTTGGTGTCTTTTGATGATGTGCTTGTGATGTGGTGCCCATGCAAGTAGGTAATTTGCTCTTAGGAAGACCTTAGCAATACGATAGGAATATAAAGAATGATGAGAAGAAGAAAACCTATTCTATTGTCAAGAAGGGATCCAAATTCACTCTAACACCTATGCCCCCCAAGTAAGGTGAATAAAGACCAAAAAATCATAAGGGAAAGAGAAAAGAAAAAGGGAGCACAAGATACCAAGTAAAAATAAGAGTTAGAGAGAAAAGAACAAGAGAGAAAAGAGAAAGAGCTTAGGGAGAGAGTGGGAAAACAAGTGCCATTGACCATCACGAATGGGAGTGAGCAAGAACAAGAGGGAGAAAGTAAAGGAAGAGTGAATTATTTTGCAAAAGGGAGTGAGATCATAGAAGCAATAGAGGCTAAAGAACCAGTTATCCTTCTTCTTTGCAAAAGATCTTATGTTTCTAATAATGATTCTACCTTGTCTTTGCCAAGTGAAATTGTAGCTATTCTCCAAGAGATTGATGATGTTTTCCCAACAGAGGTACCGAGAAGATTGCCACCCATAAGAGGAATCGAGCATCAAATAGACTTTGTGCCTGGAGACATCATCCCCAATCGACCAACCTACAGAACTAATCTGGAGGAGGCCAAAGAATTACAAAAGAAAGTGGAGGAGTTATTAGAGAAGAGACATGTGAGAAAGCCTAAGCCCTTGCACGATTCCTGTTCTCTTGGTTCTCAAGAAGGATGGAACTTGGTACATATGTGTGGATTGTTATGCCATCAACAATATCATGGTTAAGTATCACTATCCCATTCCAAGGCTAGATAACTTGCCTGATGAATTATTTGGTGCATGTTAGTGTTGTGCCCTATAGGCAATCACTTGTACATTGTATATGACACATTTTATTTTAATAAAAGGCATTATTTATCTTACAGTTTCTTTTGTTTACTTTAAGTAATATAACTGTTCGATAAAGTCCCTAGAACAATATTGTGCTAAGGAAATCATGATAGAGATCATGATATAAGATTCTTACTACACTGGAAGGTGTTAGTACTTAAATAGTCCATAGTCATAGTATTAATCAGATAGGACATCATTAATGCGTTAAGATTAGCATGTGTTAGACTTCCTGATTTGATCAGGCGGTAGTTCTCATAACTGTGAGTATTGAGATACTCAAAGTTAACACATGAATGCTTGTTAATGGAACAAGTTCATTGGATGACCTAGCTTTGAGATAATCACATGGATAACTATTTAGTGCCAGTGATATAATCTCGATATAGCAAACGTACAAATATCCTTAGACTTGAGATCTCCAAGGTACTTTGTTTGCTGGGCCTTGTACTTTGATTCCAATCTCCGAAGCTCGATCGAGGGCCGCCTATGGGATGGATATTGGGTACATGGTGAGGTAAACGAAAGTAGTTGAGAGGGTCAATAAAGGATTCACTACTCCTAATAGTAGGGGCGAATATCTCATGGCCACTTGTAGGAATTACTACTCGAAAATCCTTGGCCAAGGCAATTGTGTATTAGAAACAGTTTCAATTGATACACATCTAGAGTAGTGGGTTCCTAGTACAAGTACTATTGTATTTGGGCCAGAATTAATTCTGGAGGGAGTTGGCCCTAATTCCGTACTCCAAACTGAATGAGATATTGTATGGTGAAATGAGTTGATTGTACTGAAGTTTGTTATTGAAGGATTCATGTCAAGCCACTTGACTTCCTGGACTCTTGGGTGGTCATGATGTGTTGCTAGATACCGCTCATGATCTGGGAATATGAGTTTATTAATTGATGAATTAATAAATCAATCCTGGTTAGAATTAATATGATTAATTCTAATTAATTATGGATTATTAATCTAAAAAATGTTTGGATTAATTCATGTTCGCTGCCAATTGATTGGGAAACCTAATAGGTCACACACAGTAGAGGATTATATACTCAAGATGTTATTTAATAACATAGTGGGGTTAATTGCGAGAAAGAGAAGTTGTTGTGGATAAATTATAATTAGTTATAATTTATGGTCCAAATTGTAATTATGAGAACTTGATGTTCCCAATTACAATTAGGGAATTCTAATGGGATTAGGATCCCCTGTTTTTTGGTAAGAGAATTTCGTGTATATTGGAGAATATACACACAAAAAACCTATGCTAAAATTGGACACAAAAACCCTAGAGTAAGATACACGAGATCAGCCTCTTATTCTCTCTCTCTCATTTTCTTGAAAGAAAAACCTAGCTGCCATTTTTTTTCTGCTAGCACAGAAATTTTGGTACTTGAGTATTCCTCTGTGTGGATTACTATTAGAGATAATCACACTCTGTGATTATAGTAGGTAGACGTTCAACTCACATAGAGGTTGATCATGAGGATTGCTGGATCGCGCCTCAACTTGAAGAAGAAATTTTTGTTCTCCGGACGATCACGCAAAGGTAAAAGCTGTTGCCTTTATTGTCATTATATCCTGTTTTCCACACATAGAAGAGTCATGGGAGGGTATCTCGATTTGTTTTCCACTGCGCCGTATAGGATACGAGCTTGAGATACCTAACAGTGGTATCAGAGCCATGCTATGTGTGGTCTATGGACATTGTTTTGGCATGAAAAACCATTTTTGCGTTTGTCTTTGTTTGCTATGAAAATCGTTTTCACTCGAGTCAAAATCGTTTCGATCTTTATGAGTTGGGTCTGTAGCACAATATGATTGTGTTATAGTCACAGAGTATTTCGAAACACATGCTTTCTTTGGTACTGAAAAATTTCTGCAGAAAAACGTTTTCTTGCAACATGGATGTTGCCCTCCGTTTCATCTTAATTTTCCGTTTTGATTTTGTTTAAACTAAAAAATTGGATGTTGTTTATAGCTTTAAAATAGAAAATACAGCTGAGAATTGTTCTCACTGAAAATTTGCAAAAGAAGAAAGCACCAGAAATTGTTTCTGGAATTTTTTGAAAATCGCCGCCATTGTTGTAGAACACAGGCGGCGACGGCTCCGGCCTCCAAGCCGGCACCGGTTCCATTCTATTCGCGATGTCCGAAAATCGTTTTTGGAAGAGAAAATTTTTTGGAAACCAGAACAGAGCCGGCAGCAGTTCTACTCTGTTTGTGACTTCCAGTTATTTTTTTTAAAAAAATTCGGGAACAGAATTATGGAAGGGAAAAATCTCATTTGATGAGAACGGGACCCAAAAACTATTTTCTCAAATTTAGTTTTGAGACAAACAATTTTGTTTTTCAAAATGATGATTTTGAAAATCTAAAATTAGAGTATCTTTCTAAAATGGTGATTTTAGAATTTGTTTCGTCTTTCCAAAATAGTGATTTTGGAAACATAAAAGTATATGTTTATTTTGTTTAAGCATAGTCAATGGCATGGTGGATGGTTATGGACTAAAACCAATTATATCTGTTTATGCATTTTACAGTTTTGGTTTTTATGAAATAAGGTCTGCGTGTCCTGCCTTCTTTAGAATTCTTGTGTAATTCTCTTCTCATCTAACTCCCCTCGAATGTAACTTGAGGTTTTCTCTCTTTAGGAAATTATGTAATTAGTTTACATAGGTTAGATAGGAGTAGAATTATTTTATTCTAGAGATGGCAACCAAAACAAGGCGAGGAGGTAAGACCTTCTACTTAAATCATGCATGAACACATAGGGTTAACTATATTAATTTCTTTTATGACTCAAAGAAATTAATTTAGGGTAAAGTCCATAACCATACCACGTAATCGCTTTATTATCATGATTATCAATTATGTGATTATTGATTATTATGCGTGTCATTCAATGAAATCACTCAAATGAACAAATCCCTCAATTAATATTAAACCTAATTCCTTCCGTTAATATAGTAAGAACGAGAGTCCTTTTTTGAGACCAGGTTGTTGGGTAAACCCAAGCTTACTTGACATTAGGCGTGTTCAAGCTATGGAATTAAATTCCTGATTAATGGGTCGGGTTTAACTAAATTCTTTATCCCAGTTGGGCAAACTCAAGCATAAAGAAATTTAGAGGAAAAGTTAGGGTAGCCCAACAGGCTTTAAGATTAAAAGCTATTAATTACCCAATAATCCGGTAGTTACATACGATGTAATTGGTATTAGATACCTACCAATGAACTCAAGGGTGGCTTGTTGGACAAACCCAAAGGTTATTCTTGAGGAATTTGGATACCGGTCCACTAGGAAAGCTTCCAATGGGCTTTTCCAAATCAGTAGTGGGGGTTATTGGTTTGAGTAAAATAGTAGAGTAAAAATGCATTTAATTAAAGTCCTAATTATTTATATATCATGTGCATATACAAGTAGCTAATGCTCTCTATCTTTATATCTAGGTCATTTGCATCATGTCAACGAACTTGAATTTACGTAGCATTTTGGAAGCCAACAAGTTAACCGAATCAAACTATCTCGACTGGTATAGAAATTTGAGAATCGTTCTCAAATTGAAAAAGTTGCTCTACGTGTTAGATGCTCCTATTCCACCACCACCAGCCCAAGATGCTCATGCTGATGAGCATGTTGTCCACAAGAGGCAGAAGGAGGATAGCGACACAGCATCATGTATTATGTTGGCATCCATGACTCCTGAGTTGCAAAAACAGCACGAGCATATGGATGCTTAATCAATCATTTTACATCTTCGAGAGCTGTTTGATGCCCAAGTCAGAACTGAGAGATATGAGATCTCGAAGTAACTATTTCATTGTAAAATGGCAGAGGGTTCTTCTGTGGCCACTCATGGGCTAAAGATACTGGGCTTGATAGAAAAGCTTGGATCTCTCGGGTTTGCAATGGATCATGACATAAGTGTTAACTTAATTCTACAATCTTTACCTAATAGTTTCTCACAATTTGTGATTAACTATCAGATGAACAAGATTGAGTCCACTATTCCTGAATTGATCAATCTTCTCAAAACTGCAGAGTCCTCTATGAAGAAGGATTCCAATGCAGTTTTAATAATAGAATCTTCCTCTTCTAAGAAGAAAGTTTAAAAAAAGAAGAAGAAGGCTGCCATGAAGCCCAAATGTGGTGTGAACAAGAAGGACGCAGCTACCAAGGGCCCATGCCATCATTGTGGGAAGATAGGCCACTGAAGGTGCAACTGTAAAGCCTACTTGGAGACCATCAAGGATAAGAAGCAGAAGGAGAAGCTTACAAGCACTTCTACTTCTTCTCTAAGTATGTTTATGATTGAGATAAATACTGCCTTTAGAAATGAGATATGAGCATTAGATACCGGATGTAGATCTCATTTGTACAATAACTTGCAGGGACTAAAGAGCAATAGAAGGCTAGAGAAAGGCGACGTGAACCTACGTACTGCAAATGGGGCAATGGTTGCTGCACTTGCTGTGGGGACATACGAGCTGAACCTGCCTTCGGGATTGATTCTAGAACTAGAAAACTGTTATTATGTACCATTTTTAATGAAAAACATTATCTCAGTTGCGTGTTTAGACTTATGTGGATTTCATTTAATATTTAAGAATAAATATTATTCTTTTTCATTGAATGCTATTCATTATGGTTCAGCAACTTTGGTTAATGGTTTATATGTTCTAGACTTGGACAATCCAATTCTCAATATAAATAATAAGAAACTTAAAATAGATAACTCTGACACCTCTTACTTACAGCATTGTCGTTTGGGCCATGTAAATGAAAATCGTGTTTCTAAGTTACACAAGCTTGGTGACTTAGGGTCATTTGATTATTAATCATATGGCACATGCGAGTCTTGTTTACTAGGCAAAATGACTAAAACTCCTTTTCCAGGAAAAGGAAAACGAGCCAAGGAGTTATTAGAACTCATACATTCTGATGTATGTGGCCCAATGTCAATACAAGCAAGAGGACGTTATAACTATTTCATAACAGTTATCGATGATTTCTCACGATACGGGTATTTGTATTTAATGAAATACAAATCTAGGGCCTTTGAAAGGTTCAAAGACTTCAAGAATGAAATAGAGAAATAACTTGGCAAAAGTATTAAGACTCTAAGATCTGATCAAGGAGGAGAATATTTGAGTCAAGAGTTTCTGAGTTATCTTAGAGATAATGGGATATTATCTCAATGGACTCCACCACATACACCTCAACATAACGGTGTATCTGAGAGAAGGAATCGAACCCTTCTAGACATGGTATGGACCATGATGGCTTCTGCAGACCTACCAAAATCGTTTTGGGGGCATGCACTAGAAACTTCTATTCATATACTGAACAGAGTTCCGACAAAATCGGTTGATACTATCCCATTTGAGATGTTCTTTGGTAAAAGACTAAAGTTATCTCACTTGCGAGTATGGGGTTGTCCTGCCTTTGTCAAAAGGCCATAGTCAGACAAACTTGATAGTAAGTCTGACAAGTGTTTGTTTGTGGGATATCCAAAAGAATCTTTTGGATATTACTTCTATCAATCCTCCGAAAACAAATTGTTTGTTTCGAAACATGCCGTCTTCTTAGAGAAGGAGCACATACTCAAGGGGGACAGTGGGAGTAAGATTGAACTTAGTGAAGTTCATGAAGATCAAATAAACAAGGATCAACCGTCTAACCCCACATCTATTGAGAGAATAGATGAACCTTCTAATACACAAGAACCTCGTAGATCTAGTAGGATACGTATGGCACCTGAGAGATATGGATTTCTCATTAGAGACCATAATGACGTATTGTTCATAGATGAAGATGAACCTACTACCTACAAGGATGTTTTGAATAGTTCAAAATCTGACAAATGGCTTGAGGCCATGAAGTCAGAGATGGATTCCATGTACGACAGCCAAGTATGGACTTTGGTTGATCCATCCAAAGGAATTAAACCTATTGGGTGCAAGTGGATTTTCAAGAAGCAAATGGACATGGATGGTAACTTAGTTACCTATAAAGCACGACTAGTGGCGAAAGGTTATCGTCAACAACATGGTATTGACTATGATGAAACTTTCTCGCCAATAGCCATGTTAAAATCCATCAGGATACTCCTAGCCATTGCTGCTCATTATGATTATGAGATTTGGCAAATGGATATGAAAACAGCTTTCCTAAATGGAAATCTAACTGAGGAAGTGTACATGACACAACCTGAGGGTTTCACATCCAGTGATGGCATAAAGGTGTGTAAGCTGCAAATGTCTATTTATGGACTTAAGCAAGCTTCTTGGAGTTGGAATATCCGTTTTGATGAAACAATGAAAGAGTTTGGTTTCATTCAAAATATAGATGAGCCTTGTGTATATATGAAGGTTAGTGGGAGTGCAATCGTTTTCTTACTACTTTATGTAGATGACATACTGCTAATAGGAAATGATATACCTATCTTGCAAACGGTTAAAATTTGGTTGTCCAAACAATTCTCCATGAAAGACCTTGGTGAAGCAACCTATATTCTTGGAATAAGGATCTATAGAGATAGATCCAAAAGGTTGCTTGGTCTTTCACAGTCTACATACATAGATAAAGTGCTAAAGATGTTTAGCATGGATCAATCCAAAAAGGGATTCTTGCACATGTCACATGGTGTAAGCCTTTCAAAGTCGATGTCTCCCAAGACACAAGTTGAAAGGGATCACATGAGTAAGATTGCATATGCTTCGGTAGTTGGATCTATCATATATACTATGATATGTACTAGGCCTGATGTATCTTGTGCTCTCAGTTTGATGAGCAGATACCAATCTGACCCTGGTGAGGGACATTGGGCGGCTGTAAAGAACATCCTTAAGTACTTACGAAGGACTAAGGATATGTTCTTAGTATATGAAGAATGTGATTTGAAAATAAACGGATATACTGATACCAGTTTTCAATCTGATAAAGATGATTTCAAATCACAATCCGGCTACGTGTTTACAATGTACGGAGGGGCAATAAGTTGGAAAAGTTCCAAATAAGAGACTATTGCCGACTCTACGACAGAAGCTGAGTACATAGCTGCTTCTGAAGCAGCTAAGGAGGCTGTTTGGATCAAGAAGTTTGTGACGGAACTGGGTGTGGTTCCTAGTGTTGTTGGTCTAATAACTTTATATTGTGACAACAACGGAGCCATTGCACAAGCAAAGGAGCCGCGGTCTCACCAACGATCCAAACACGTACTGCAACGCTATCATCTGATCCGGAAGATCATAGATAGGAATGATGTAAATATAGAGAAAGTTCCCACGGATGAGAACATAGCTGACCCACTTACGAAAGCACTATCCCAGAAGAAACATGATTGTCATGTTGAGTCATTTGGTATTAGATACATGAATGATTGGCTCTAGTGCAAGTAGGAGTTTGTTAGTATTGTGCCCTAGAAGCAATCACTTGTACATTGTATATGACACATTTTATTTTAATAAAAGGCATTATTTATCTTACAGTTTCTTTTGTTTACTTTAAGTAATATAACTGTTCGATAAAGTCCATAGTACAATACTGTGTTAAGGAAATTATGATAGAGATCATGATATGAGATTTCTACTACACTGGATGGTGTTTGTTCTTAAATAGTCTCTAGTCATAGTATTAATGAGATAGAACATCATTAATGCGTTAAGACTAATATGTGTTACACTTCCTGATTTGATCAGGCGGTGGTTCTCATAACCGTGAATATTGAGATACTCAAAGTTAACACATGGATGCTTGTTAATGGAACAAGTTCATTGGATGACCTAGCTTTGAGATAATCACATGGATAACTATTTAGTGCCAGTGATATAATCTCGACATAGCAAACGTACAAGTATCCTTAGACTTGAGATCTCCAAGGTACTTTATTTGCTGGGCCTTATACTTTGATTCCAATCTCCGGAGCTCGATCGAGGGCCACCTATGGGATGGATATTGGGTACATGGTGAGGTAAATGAAAGTAGTTGA
Organism: Voacanga thouarsii; assembly: GCA_026120185.1. Taxonomy (NCBI): domain Eukaryota; kingdom Viridiplantae; phylum Streptophyta; class Magnoliopsida; order Gentianales; family Apocynaceae; genus Voacanga; species Voacanga thouarsii. Next base: position 1,877,286 of record JANUWF010001088.1, on the reverse strand, counting down.
GAGGGTCAATAAAGGATTCACCACTCCTAATAGTAGAGGCGAATATCTCACGACCACTTGTAAGAATTACTACTCGAAAGTCCTTGGCCAAGGCAATTGTATATTGGAAACAGTTCCAATTGATACACATCTAGAGTAATGGGTTCCTGGTATAAGTACTATTGTATTCGGGTTAGAATTAATTCTGGAGGGAGTTGGCACTAATTCCGTACTCCAAACCGAATGAGATATTGTATGGTGAAAGAAGTTGATTGCACTGAAGTTTGTTATTGAAGGGTTCATGTCAAGCCACTTGACTCTCTGGACTCTTGGGTGGTCATGATGTGTTGCTAGATACCGCTCATGATATGGGAATATGGGTTTATTAATTGATGAATTAATAAACCAATCCTGATTAGAATTAATAGGATTAATTCTAATTAATTATGGATTATTAATCTCAAAGACGTTTGGATTAATTCATGTTCGCTGCCAATTGACTGGGAAACCTAATAGGTCATACACAGTAGAGGATTATATACTCAAGATGTTATTTGATAACATAGTGGGGTTAATTGCAAGAAAGAGAAGTTGTAGACAAATTATAATTAGTTATAATTTATGGTCCAAATTGTAATTATGAGAACTTGATATTCCTAATTACAATTAGGAAATTCTAATGGGATTAGAATCCCCTATTTTTTGTTAAGGGAATTTCGTATATATTGGAGAATATATACACGAAAAACCTAAGCTGAAATTGGACACAAAAACCCTAGAGCAAGATACACGAAATCAGCCTCTTGTTCTCTCTCTCTCGTTTTCTTCTTGAAAGAAAAACCTAGCCTCCATTTTTTTTCTGCTAGCACAGAAATTTTGGTGCTTGAGTATTCCTCTATGTGGATTACTATTAGAGATAATCACACTCTGTGATTATAGTGCGTAGACGTTCAACTCACGTGAAGGTTGATCACGAGGATTGCTGGATCGCGCCTCAACTTGAAGAAGAAATTTTTATTCTTCGGACGATCACACAAAGGTAAAAGTTGTTGCCTTTATTGTCGTTATGTCTTATTTTCCACACATAGAAGAGTCCTGGAAGGGTATCTCGATTTGTTTTCCGCTGCGCTGTATAGGATACGAGCCTGTGATACCCAACAGTGCAAGCATTTTTTTCAAAAATTGACTTGAAATCTAATTATCACCAAATTAGGATTAGGGAAGGGGATGATTGGAAAACGACTTTCAAAACTAAACAATGATTGTATGAATGGCTTGTTATGTCATTTGGATTGTCTAATGCTCCTAGTACTTTCATGCATTTAATGCATCATGTTTTAAGAAATTTCATTGAAAAAATTGTTGTTGTGTATTTTGATAACATTTTAATTTATAACAAATCATATGTGCAACATTTGAATCATCTTTAATGTGTGCTTGTTGCTCTTAGAAGGAAAAGATTGTATGCTAACTTAGAAAAATGCTCTTTTTTTTTTTTTTTGAAATAATTACATTTCTTGGGTATGTTGTCAGGGCTAAGAGGATTGAGGTTGATGAGGGGAAAGTGAAAGCCATCTAAGATTAGCCCGCTCATACCACCATTATCCAAGTTCGTAGTTTCTATGGCCTAGCTAGTTTCTATAGAAGATTCATCCAAAACTTTAGCACCCTAACAGCCCCTCTAACAAAAGTGGTGAAGAAAAAATAGGGGATTTAAGTAGGAGAAAGTCTAACAACAAGCCTTTCAAACCCTTAAAGAGAAATTGAGTCAAGCCCCAATTCTCATCCTACCAAACTTTGAGAAAGCATTTGAGATCGAATGTGATGCAAGTGGGGTGGGGATTGGTGCAGTTCTAATCTAAGATCGAAAACCCATTGTTTATTTTAGTGAGAAATTATCCGGGGTAGCCACCAAATACTCCACCTAAGACAATGAACTTTTTGCTTTGGTGAGGACCTTATAGTGTTGGCCACACTACCTATTGCTAAGAGAGTTTGTTATCCACACCGACCATGAAACCCTTAAGCACCTAAAAAACTAACAAAACTTGAATAAAAGGCCTGCAAGGTGGATGGAGTTCACTGGGACGTTTCCTTATGTCATTCAATATAAAAAGGGTAAGGACAATGTGGTTGCAGACACACTATCTCGAAGTATACACTTTTAAACTCTTTGGATGCAAAAATTCTAGGTTTTGAGCTTGTAAAGGGATTGTATGAAAACGATTATGAGGTTTTTGAGTTTGGTTCCAAATTCAAAGTTACTAACTTAACTCCTTTTAATGCAGGTGATGATTCGTGGAAGAATTAACTTTAAGAAGGGAAAAATTATAGGAATCAAGCCAACCAAGCTAACCAAGCAGTTTAAACTCAAGAAGGGGGAGCGACAATGCAAAGGCCAATGATAAGATCAAGGACTAAGAGACTCCAAGGCGATATCCAATTGCTCCTACAACCATACTTGATGATGGAAGAGATTTGGAGTGATGAAGGTAGTTGCGAACTTAATTTGATGAACATCCAAGTGGAATCCCAACAACAGCCCATGTTTGCACCAAAAGAGGGAGAAAACGCTGAAATGCAGCTTCCAGTTTCAACCAAATGTCAGCCCCAGTAGGCATACCTGGTGCTTGGTGCACTCTGCCAACCAAACACACTAGAATTCCAGTGCTGACCTGACGCCAGGTCAGCACCTGCGCCTGGTGCCAGGTCCAGTCGGGGAAGACCCCTTGTTTTGCTAATTTTTACTGTTTCTTCGCATTCCTTCTATTTTAAACGTTTTGTAAAGACTTTTTAAGCCCTTAAATTGTATTAGGGCCTTAGAGTCACTTAACTAGGGCTATGGTAGTATATATACATCATTTGTGATTTGACAAGATAATTCATCTTACTTTATTAAAATTGTGAAAGAAAGCTTTGAGAAGTTTTACCCTCCTTGTTCATCTTATTCAAGATCTTGCATAGGGCTTACTCCTCCCTTTGAATGAGTCTCTAAAATCTTTGGATAATCTAATGTGGTTTCTCTTGATTGTGTCTTAGTTTTTTTTGTTCTTCTAAGGTTTTATCTTGAATTCCCTTGCTTGGGTGCCTATAGTTCTACTTCTCTTATTCTTGATTTTCTTTGTTGTATCAAGGATATTTGGGTGAATTTATAATAGGTCTTGCTATATTTTTTGTGGGTCTTTGATGCTTTGTTATTCAAAGGTTTGCTAGGGAATAGTGACATAGTTTTCTTTCTTCTTTTACCACAAATTTCCACTATTAGGATTATACTTGTTTAGCCAAGGGTTTTGCCCATTTGTTTGCCATTGTTCCACAAATTTGCCAACACAAGATCATATCAATGAAGTTCAAGAAGAACAAACAAATATAGAACAACTGTCTGATCCTACGTCTATTGAAAGAATAGATAAACTTTTGTCTACACAAAAATCTTGTAGGTCGAGTAGGATGCGTGTGACACTTAAAGGATCTAGATTTCTCATAAGTGACCACAATGATGTATTGCTCATAGTTGAAAATGAGCCTACTACTTACAAGGATGTTCTGAATAGTTCAGAATCTGACAAATAGATTGAAGCTATGAAGTCAGAAATGGATTCTATATATGATAACCAAGTATGGACTTTGGTTGATCTACCCAAACAAATCAAATCTATCGGGACCAAGTTGGTTTTCAAGAAGAAAACCAACCTAGATGGTAATTTAGTTACCTATAAAGCACAACTGGTTGCAAAGTGTTACCATCAACAGCATGGTATTGACCATGATGAAACCTTCTCAGCAGTTGCTATGGTAAAATCTATAAGGATAATCCTAGTATTTGCTGTTAGCTATGACTATGAGGTCTGACAAATGGATATAAAAATAGCTTTCCTAAATGAAAATCTATCCAAGAAAGTGTACATGACACAACTTGAGGGTTTCACATCCAACGATTGTATAAAAGTGTGCAAGCTGCAAAGGTCCATTTATAGATTAAAGCAAACTTCTAAGAGTTGGAACATCCACTTTGATTAAACAATCAAAGAGTTTAGTTTCCTTTAAAACATGGACGAACCTTGCGTATGCAAGAAGGTTAGTGGAAGTGTAGTCGTTTTCTTGTTGCTTTATATAAATGACATACTAATAGGAAATAATGTACCTATCCTTCAATCTGTAAAAGTTTGGCTGTCTAAGAAATTATTTATGAAAGACCTTGGAGAAGCAACCTATATTCTTGGAATAAGGATCTATAGAGATAGATAAAAAATGTTGCTAAGTTTTTCATAGTCTACATACATAGACAAAATGCTAAAGAGGTTTAGCACGGATCAATCCAAAAAGGGATTCTTACTCATATCTCATGGAGTAAGCCTTTCAAAGTTGATGTCTCCAAAAATACAAGTTGAAAAGGATTACATGAGTAGGATTCCATATGCCTCGACAATTTGATCCATTATGTATCCTATGATATGTACTAGGCCCGATGTGTCATGTGCTCTCAATTTGATGAGTAAATATCAATCTAACCCTGGTGAGGGTTATTGGGTAGCTGTGAAGAATATCCTAAAGTACTTACGAAGGACTAAGGATGTATTCTTAGTTTATCCAAGAGGTGATTTAAAAATAAACGAGTATACTGATGCCAATTTTTAATTTGATAAAGACAATTTTAAATCACAGTCTAGTTATGTATTTACGTTGTGTGGAAGGGCAACAAGTTGAAAAAGTTTCAAATAAGATACTATTGTCGACTCAACGACTAAAGCTGAATACATAGCCACTTATAAAGTAGCTAAGGAAGTAGTTTGGATCAAGAAGTTTGTGATGGAGATTGGAGTGGTTCCTAGCATTGCTAAACCAATATCTCTATATTCTAACAACAGTGGAGCAATTGCACAAGCAAAGGAGCCATGATCTCAATAGCGTTCCAAGCTTGTATTTAGAGATTTTCATTTGATTAGGGAAATCATAGATAGACAATATATAAAGATAGAGAGAGTTCCCACCGATGAAAACATAACCGACCCACTTACTAAAGTACTATCCTGAAAGAAATATGATAGACATATTGAGTCGTTCGGTATTAGTAAGTGAGAGTTTGTTAGTGTTATACTCTAGAGGCAATCACATGTATATTGTATTTTTTACATTTATTTAATAATACAAGGTATTCTTTATCTTTCAGTTTGTTTTATTTATACTTTCCGTGTGAATATATATAACTGTTAGATAAAGTTCTAAATGCAACACCATGTTAAGAAAATCATGATACAGATCATGATGCGAGGTTCCTACTACACTGTATGGTGTTCGTACTTAAACCATCCCTAATCATAGTATTAATGAGATAGGACATCATTAATGCGTCAAGATAGCACGTGTTATACTTCCTGATTTGATCAGGCAGTGGTTCTCACATCTGTGAGTATTGTGATATTAAAAATTAACACATAGATACTTGTTATTTAAACAAGTACATTGGATGATCTTTCTATAGGATAATCACATGGATAACTATTTACTGCCAGTGATTGAATCTCATCATAGCAAATGTGCAAGTATCTTTAGACTTGAGTTCTTCAAGGTACTTTGTTTGCTAAGCGTTGTATATTGATTCCAATCTCTGGAGTCCTAACAAGACCACCTACAAGACCACCTATAGGATGGATATTGGATCCAACGTAAAGTAAATGAAAACAGTTTATAGGATCAATAAATGATTCACCACTCTTAATAGTAGGGGTGAATATCTTACAACTGTTTGTAGGAATCACTACACGAGAAGTCCTTAGCCAAGACGACTGTGTACTGGAAATAGTTCCAATTGATACACATGTTGGGTAATAGATTCATAGAACAAGGACTAAAATATTCGAACCAGAATTAATTAATATTCTAGAGGGAGTTGGCACTAATTTTATACTCTAAATCGAATGAGATATTGTATGGTAAAAAAAGTTTATTGCACTGTTGTTTGCTATTGATAGGTTCAAGTCAAGTCCCTTAACTTTTTGGACTTTTGGGTGGGCATGATGTATTGCTAGATGCCGCTTATGATTTTTTTGAATATGGATTTATTAATTAGAGAATCATTAAATCAATCATAACTAGAATTAATATGTTAATTCTAATTATTAAGGATTATTAATCCTAAAAATATTTAGATTAATTCATGTTTCGCTATCAATAGACCAGGAAACCTAATTGGTCACTCACAATAAAGGATTAAGAACATGAATTGTTATTTGATAACATAATAGGGTTAATTGCGAGAAGAATAAGTTTCTATGGTCAAATTATAAATAGTTATAATTTACAGACCAAATCATAATTATGAGAACTTATGGGTTCTAATTATAATTATGAATTTCTATTTCATTTAGGATTCTTAAAAGGCTTACAGAGATGCATTTTTGGATAAATATAGTATATACATGCTGTGAGTGTGGTAGAACAACCAAAAACACTAAAACAAAAACGCTCTCTGGCTTTTCTTCTTCCTAAAAACCCTGGCCGCCGAGCACATCTTGCTAGCACCAGATCAAGGTTGCTTACGTGTGTTTCTTCTCCTTGTGTGGATACTATTGGAGGCAAACCTGTTTTGGTTTGCAGTGGCTGTGACAAAACGACAAAGAACACACACTCTTTCTTTGCTAGATCGCGCCATCAAAGTAGATGAGATTTTTGAAATCTCACGAAGCAAAGGTAACCCTATGACCATTGCTATTTATTCATTGTAATTTCACAAGCATGTGGTCTTGGATTAGAATTTAGTTTTTTTTCATTGCATTAATTTGATTATACATGACTAGATTCCTAACATACCTCTCTCTTCTTTTGACAAAATTCTTCAATAAGAATCATCTTTTTCATGCATGATGATTACTTGGGGAGTATTGCTAACCATTTCCCCCTTATTCTTTTTTAGTTCTTTTGTGTGTGTTTATTATGGTAATTTTAGCCAATGCGGACATTGTCCACTTTAAGTATGTGGAGTAAGTTGTTTGATATTTTCTTCAAGTTTCTATTATGATTGTGGAGATTTCTTGTGATTTTTTAGTATTATTATGTATTCTTGGAAATTAGACTAACTTTTTTTTCAATATTTGGATAAGGTTAGTTATTATGGCATTATTATTATATTGTCTTTGGCATTAGAATTTGGTTTAAGAACTCTTTGGATGAATTTGTTTTTGGTAACCCTGTGTATTAAGTGTGAGATGACCAAGTCTTGAGAATTTGTATTAACCTTATTTATGTTTTAGTAAAAGTGGTGCCATGTTATTTCTCAGGAATTGAGGTGGCTTTTTATCATGAAATATAAGCATCAAATTTTAGGTTAATCTTTGTTATATAACTGTACGACTACTTCTTATTTTAAGTTTCAATAAATAGAGATTAAAAAAATAGAGAGATAATAAGGAATACTTTCTAAAAGAAACTCTATCTTATTTTATGCCATTTGCAAAAGTAAGCATGACTAAGGAAAAGGAATGCACTTTTGCACTCTAAGTTAAAAACATTCAATTTTAAGTGCATTTTCTTTGAAAAAAATAGAGTGAAAAAATAAACACAAAAGAAAGAGTGAGTGATGAGCTAATACGATGATATGGAGCATTAAACACAGCTACTTAAGGCTAAAAGAGGGCAAACCCTTATTTACTATTTGGATTGTAGTAGTTAGGAAGTCATAGAACTTAAATGAACCTATTAAACCTAACTTATATGAATCACCTTATTCACATTCGAAATACAAATATATAGGATAGAACACATTGAATGAACATGAACTAATTTAATTCAATTTCGATGGCTTTAATCATATCTATCTTAGTATATTAGTTAATACAAAATTGGCTTATCTCATTAGGTGTTGGATTAGATTCATAGATCAAAAGAAAAATATTACCTTTAACATGTTGGCCAAACTCCTTCAAAAATCTTATTTTGAGAAAATTTGTTTTGTAGTGAAGCTATTTGCTTGTGGTACTTTGTGTTGTTTGCTTGAGAACAAGAAAAAGCTTAAGTATAGAGGGGTGTGTGATGAGTGGTCATTATATACACATTTTTTATAGAATTTATGCCTTAAGATATTTTTTTTGTTTAAATTACTACTTATCACACTTTGTTTCCCTTATTTTTGTTTAGGGAATGTAAAAGATCAAGTGAAGATGAACAAGGGTAAAAAGGGATGAAAATGGAGTAAAGTGAAGAAATTTTCCAGAACTAAGGCAGTCCAGAGTAGTACTAACTACCATAGGCTGCCTAGTATGCAAAATAATAGGGAAAATGCCAAGGGATAGAGAGAAAAAAAATACTAGGCGGCCCAAGGTAGTTCCCATACCATAGGTTGCCTAAGTTCGTACAAAAAATCTTGCTTCAACTCCTTTGAAAAACTCACAAGTTTTTTGCTACAAAAATCCTTTGATAGCCTTCATAACTTGTTCTTGGACCTTGGGCTTTCTCTAATAACCCTAAGAAACCTTGTTTACACACAAGAAGAAGAGGAGAAGCTTGGGATTCAAGGAGAAAGAAGAGAAGATTACAAAAAGATTTCAAGAAGAGGAAGAAGAGAGCTTGTTAATGAGTTTTCTTTTTCCTCTTTTTGTAAATCTAACTTGTCAATATTGTGCTAATCTTTGGTTTTAAGTTGTAATTAAGGGTTGTACCCTATTTTTTTGCTTTTGGATGATGTATTTGCTTGGATCCATTGATTTTACTTTATAGTATTTGATTATTTGGGTTTATTATGTTAAGTTGATTGAGTTGGGTTTTGATTGATTTGCTTCAACTATTTGTTCTTCTTAATGAATTCAAGACAAGGTATTAACATTTTTAATACCCATTTGGCTGATTTAATATTTGTTTTCCTTAATTAACCCGAGAAAGTGGTTAGGGATTAGGGTTAAATAATCAAATGGTTTATGAAATTGCCTAGAGATAGGGGTTTTAGGGCTTCCGAATTAATTAAGTTTATGAGTAACAATTAATGCCTCCTTGGATTTAATTAATTAGATAGAGATGCCAATTAATCAAAACTAGGGATTAGGAATCTCATAACTCAAGAAATGAGATTGATCATTGAACTCACACCGGTGCCCAGAGTTGGGATTAATGGATCCATGAGGTACTATTTTTTTAGGTGTTTAGTGGAGGAATTCCTTTTATTACATAGCTTCTATCTCTTTTTCCAATTCTTTGATGAAATTGTACCTTTTTCTTGTGTATAACCTTGATGGGCTCCCTAGTGCAATTAGTTACTCTTTTTTTACTTAATCAATTAGCTAAACAATGAGAAAAGAAGGAAGTTGGGACAATTATCATTGTCCCCTAAGGTTTTTCAATAGTTGCCATTATTTGTTATACTACATCATAGGCGTATTTACCTAAATGTGTGTATTGTATGAGTCAACTTATCATTTTATTGATATCACTTCTATATACGCAAAACACACATTAGAAGCAACCTAAAAACATAACAGAGATTAGAATTTTCTTTGGACTAGTTAGATATTACTGGTGTTTCATCAAAGGATTTTCAATATTGGCATCACCAATAACACGTTTTCTAAGAAAGATATTCTTTTTGTTTAGAGCAAGAAGTGTGGGAAGAGCTTTCAAGAACCCAAATGAAGGTTGATAAAGGCCTCTATATTAAGTTTGACTGAGGAGAATAAGCCCTACAAACACATCAAAAGCAGGGTTAGGAGTGGTGTTGATGCAACATAGAAAGGTTATAGCCTATGCATCATATAAGTTGAAGCCTCATAAAGTTAACTACTCAACTCATAACCTAGAGTTAGCTGCTATAGTATTTGTACTAAAAAAGTGGCAGCATTATTTGTGTAGAGCTAAGTACAAGGTATTCACTAATCAAAAAAGTCTAAAGTATATCTTCACTCAGAAGAATTTGAATTTGAGACAGCGGAGATAGATGGAGTTTCTAGAAAAATACCAATATCCTATCAATTATCACCTTAGGAAGGCTAATATGGTGGTTGATGCATTAAGTCAAAAGGTAAAAATGGCTAGACTAAGGATGCAAAAAGTTCAAACAGTACAAAAGGTGTTGAATCTAAAGGCAAAAGTATAAGAGGGAAGAATTGCATAAGTAATTTGAGATTGATGCTAGACTTGAAGCACAAGATTATCAAAACACAACAAATAGTACAAAGTTTCAAGCTTTCCAAGATAAGGAGATTAAAAGATAAGGTAAAGATTTTTGAGTAAATGAAGCAGGACTGCTATACTTTTGAGACCGGATATATGTACCAGATGATCAAGAGTTGAAAAAGAAGATATTGGGAGAGGTTCATAAAAGTAAGTATTTCGTTCATCTAAGAGAGGTAAAAATGTACTAGGTCTGAAATAAAGAAGAATGTTATGCAGTATGTATCAACTTGTTTGACTTGTCAGAAGGTCAAGGTAGAACATAAGAAATCAGTTGGACTACTTTAGTCATTACTAGTACCAGAATAAAAATGGAAAGAAATGACTATGGACTTTATCACTAATCTACTGATATAAAAAACTCAAAAAGATGCTATATAGGTAGCGGTAGACAGATTAACAAAGAAGGCACATTTTATACCAGTGAATGTAAGAGATTTAATGGAGAAATTAGTATAGACTTATGTCCGAGAAATATAGGATTACATGGAGTACCGTCGAGTATCATTTTCGACTGAGATCTGAGGTTCACATCTAGATTTTAGACCAAGTTCCAAGAATGAATGGGATCTAATCTGAAGTTTAGTACAACAGCATATCCTCAAACTAACAGTTAGTCAAAAAAAGTCATTTAGATACTAAAAGATATGCTAAGGGCATGTATATTGGACTTTGGTGACAAATGGATTGATTGCGTACCCTATGCTGAGTTGGCCTACAGTAATAATTATCAGTCTTCCATTAGCATGGCACTCTATGAGGCATTGTATAGGTAGAAGTGTCAGGTACCATCATATTAGAGATAGATAAAAGATGGGTAGATTAATAAGTCTGGTGAAGTTTTTATTCAAGAAATGGCAGACAAAGTAAGATGATAAAAGAAAGACTAAAAGTGGCTCAGAGCTAGCAACAAAGCTATGCGGACAATAAGAGAAGGGAATTGGAGTTCTAGGTAAGAGATCATACATTTTTTAAGTTGACTCTTAGTAGAGGAATCCCAAAACAACTGAAAAAAGGCAAGTTGAATCCGAGGTATTTAGGACCATTTCTAGTTATTGAGAGGATTGGTCTAGTCGCCTATAGATTGGAGTTGCCTAATTGTTTAACTAGAAGAAATGACGTGTTCCACATATCTCAAACTATAATCTTGACCCGAAGTATGTACTAAATGATGAGCTATTATTGTTATAGCTCGATCTGAGCAATGTGGAGAAACTTGTCAAGATTTTAGATTAGAATCAAGACACTTCAGAATAAATAGATACCAATGGTGAAGGTCATGTGAGAGCATAAAAGTACTCAAGATTCTACATGGAAGATAAAAGATTGGGTGAAGCAGAAGCATTCAAGATATGATATACTTTTATGTGTTTTATGTTGATTATTGGTATTCTTGTTGAGTGATTATGATGATTAGGTATTTTATTTTGTGATGTAAGGATTTTAGGATATGTATTTAGTGATTGGGGGAAAAAATATAGGAAGCTTTGGAGTTACGTGAGAAGAGAATTAATTTGGAAAGATATGAACACAAGAGTTGTTGTGCCAAAGTGGTTAGAGCTTGGGGAATAATTGCTATCAACTTGAGTTCAAATTCCTTTGGTAACAAAACTATTTTGGATTTTAATCTTTCCTACTTCTTAGGCTAACTATTACCACTCAACTATCATTTGAAAACCTTCATAGCATTCCTTAGATTTAGGAATGATGTCTTAAAAAAATTTAAAGTGATATTTTCCTAACTTCTTTATTGTTGTCATATGGAGAATCTAACTAGATTTTAATCTCCTATCTTTATGCTTATGTCCTAATTAGTTTGAATTTAAAATTCTCTTTCTCTTTTGAATATTCCTATTTCTAGTTTATGTATTAACTTTTTTTTTTTTTTTTTTGCAACATGGTTGTTTGCTTCAAGATTCTAGCCTTATTTGAGGCCATGCTAGCCAAAAGTAGGAATGGGATGAAAGGGAAAAACTTCATGGAAAAATCAAAGACAAAGGTTTAAAAAAGTCTTGATTTTCATGTTGGGTATCTCTCACGCATATCATATATGGCGCAGCGAAAAATAAAACGAGATACCATCCTAGGATCCGCATATGTATGGAAAACAAGACATATAGAGAGCAAAGGTAACAACTTTACCTTTCTTTGAGTGTCTGAAAAATAAAATTTTTCTTTCTTCAAGTCGAGGCGCGATCTAGCAATTCTCTTAATCAACCACCACGAGAGTTGAACATCCAACCACTATAATCACAGTGTGTGATTACCTCTAACAGAAATTCACACGGAGGATCACACTTAAGCACCAAGATGTTTATGTGCTAGCATTAACAGTAATGGTGGCTAGGGTTACTTTTCTTTTTAGAAAACAAGAGAGAGAGAGAAGAGAAGGTTGGAAGCTGTTGTTTCGTGAATCACACCCTTCATTCCTAGGATTTCGTGTATATCATCATATATCATGAAAAACCCCTACCAAAAACAGAGAATTCTAAAACAATTAGAATTCCCTAATTGTAATTGAAAACATCAAGTTCTCACAATTATAATTTGAATCATAAATTATAACTAATTATAATTTAGCCACAACAACGTCTCTTTCTCACAATTAACCCCACTATGTTATCAAATAAAATATGAGTATACAATCCTCTATTGTGTTTGGCCTATTAGGTTTCCCGGTCAATTGGTAGATAACATGAATTAATCTAAACGTCTTTGAGATTAATAATCCATAATTAATTAGAATTAATCATATCAATTCTAATCGGGATTGATTTATTAATTCATCAATTAATAAACCCATATTCCCAAATCATGAGCGGTATCTAGTAACACATCATGACCACCCAAGAGTCCAGGAAGTCAAGTGGCTTAACATGAACCCTTCAATAACAAACTACAGTGCAATTAACTCCTTTCACCATTCAATATCTCATTCGGTTTGGAGTACGGAATTAGTGCCAACTTCCTCTAGAATATATTAATTCTAGCCTGAATATAATAGTACATGTACCAGAAATCCACTATTCTAGATATGTATCAATTGGAATTATTTTCAATATATAGCTGTCTTGGCCAAGGACTTCTCAAGTAGTAATTCCTACAAGTGGCCGTGAAATATTCGTCCCTACTATTAGGAGTGGTGAATCCTTTATTGATCCTCTCAACTACTTTCGTTTATCTCACAATGTACCCAATATCCATCTCATAGGCGGCTCTCGATCTGGCTCCAGATATTGGAATCAAAGCACAATGCTTAGCAAACAAAATACCTTGGAGATCTCAAGTCTAAGGATACTTGCACGTTTGCTATATTGAGATTATATCACTGGCACTAAATAGTTATCCATGTGATTATCTCAAAGATAAGTCATCCAATAAACTTGTTCCATTAACAAGCATCCACGTGTTAATTTTGAGTATCTCAATACTCACGGATATAAGAACTATCACATGATCAAATCAGGAAGTCTAACACATTCTAATCTTAACACATTAATGATGTCCAATCTCATTAATACTACGACTAGGGTCTATTTAAGTACAACACTATACAGTATAGTAGGAATCTCATATCATGATCTCTATCATGATTTCTTTAACATAGTGTTGTACTATGGACATTATCCAACAGTTATATTATATAAAAGTAAACAAAAGAAACTGTAAGATAAATGATGCATTTTTATTAAAATAAAATGTGTCATATACAACGTACAAGTGATTGCCTATAGGGCATAACACTAACATTTCAAAACTTAAACTCCTAGTTTTCCTCCTAAAGAAGTTCCGGATGGTTAGCTCTTGTTTCATCAAGGAAAGCTAGAGTTCTCTTCTGATTATTTCAAAGCTTCTTGGTTCCCACCATTTCCTTGAAACCAAAACACATTTAGCTAGGTCTTCTATTTCATTAGCAAGGAAAAAACAGCCTTCAATAATTGGGCAAAACTTGAAACTTGTTCTCCTTTTGCTTTTACACAAATTGCAGCCTTCAAACTGAGACACATACGTACAAACTACAGTAGCTAAATCTCACAAAAAATAACCTACTCTCAGCTCCCTTCCAGCAAAACACAAGACTTCACTTAACTTATCACCATTAGCTTCCTTCTAGCTCTCAATTCATCCAGACATTAGAACCCAAGGAACATTCTTTTGTTTCTCTCCTTCTATTCTTCACCATGGCAACCTATCAAGACCACCATGGCAGCACTTCCAAGTTCTCCTAAAACCAAGCTACAAACTCTCCCATTTAAAATCATTTGAATTTAAATGCAAATGTGCAATAACTTCCTACAAATTCTCTACTTATTTGAGCTCTTCAAACCAGAATTTTAGCTTCATTATATCTTCACATAACTAGAATTTTCTTTCTTCTTTCTTCTCTTTTCTTTTGGTTTCTCCAAGCTCACAAGTTGGCCGAAACATCCACCAATTCTCTGTTGGAATGTATGCCCACTGAGATTGTATTTCTGATGTAATTTCTATTAAATTAATAAAAGTTGTATTCTCGTTAATTATTTATGTTTTTGCATTTTATTTTATGCACGATTTGGCTAGAAAAGACCTATTGTGTTTAAATAAGTGTTTCATATGAATAGATGTCTTTCACAGTAAGGTATAGATCACGAGTTACTTAACACATAAACTATTGTTCTTAATCAGATGATGAGAATAGGAATCTCATTATGATAAGGTTATTGTTTTATGGATTCTAAATAGGAAATGACTTACCTTTAGCCAGTGAGTAGTCTTATTTCTTCATAATATAAACGTATTTTGAATACGTAAAACTGAACATGTAGTAGTACTTTTTAAAAGTACTAAATGGTAGAAGCCCAGACTACTACTGCTACAGCGTGGACTTAGATGCTACGGCTTGAGTACGGGTTGATGGTCGGGCAAAGCTAGAAGCGTATACTTTGGTATACTATAGTTAAGGTTTTATCGTATGACCAATATACTTATATGTGGGTATATATGACTAGTTAGTCAAGATAAACTTGTACAAGATAGCTTCTACGCTTTATCGACCCTTGTGACTATTCAAATGATTTAAATATCTAAGGCCCTAGGAAATATGACTTGGATGTTTGCTTTAGGTAACTCCCTTGGAAAGTGAGAATATTCCAGAAAGTCATGAATCATTAGACTGAGGTCTAAGAATAGTAGATGACATTTAAAGAAGTATTAGTACACTCTTCCTTTCTAAATGTATTATGTTATGTAGAGGGGTATATTTGCCACTACACATATAGGTTGGAGACTTTACTAACGTAGCATTATCCTTGGGGTCAATATTTCCTTATGGTGATATTGGAAAATATTTAAAATGTAAAATACAGCTATTTATAGAGTCGGGGTATTTTGGTCATTTTAATAGCTAAGGTAATATGTCTTTTTGTTCTCAGAATAGCCTATAAGTCCTGATAGATTTGGGTTGAGAAATTGGTCTGAATAAAATAGGTTTTTTTTTATTCAGGTAGCTTGATTTAATTATTGGGTTAGAATAAAATAATAGGCCCAAAGAGAGAATTAATTAATTCCCTGGTTTGGTTGGTTAATTAATTATTCAGAGCATAAGCCTAGACTAAATAAATAAGATTAACCTGGATTGAACTAGGAAAGGCTTGAGAGTTAATCTGGCCCATTTGGGTTATTTAATTAATTTAGTTATTAGGCTTCTGTTGGTCTCAGAATAATTAAATTAATTAAATCCAATAGACTGGACCGGAGATCCATAGGTCAAGCCTCAATCTAGTTAAAGCTTGATCGAGTTTGGACGTTCAATGAATGTTGGTTGAGAAGGGCTTCATTGTCTTGTTTTTTAAATCCCGAAGATAGCTCCTAGATAACTAAAGATACCTTCTAGTGAGGTTTGATACCTAATCAAGGTAAATACGATTTGTGGCTATTGAAAAAGAATAACAAGAAAAACATGGTCATCTCAATCTATCATCGTCTCTGTAGGCCTGAGAGTTCTCTCTTCTTCTGGTTTTTTTTTCTCTCTGAAATGTAGAGCAATAAAAAAAAATATACTCCTCTGATAATTGCTCAGTAGCAATTGATCGAGGAAGATACCTATTTTCTTTTACTTAATTGGCTTTCACCGAGCCTTCAGGTGGAGGTATATTTCAAAAGATTGAGAGCTTTGCATTAAATGAGAATGAGTCGTAGGCTTGCAGGACAACAACCAGAGACGTCGAGATCAAAACCAGAAGCTTCAAGTAGTTAGCCAAAAATAGTTTAGACAACTCCTTCGGTTCAACTATCGCAAATAGTGAGAAAACATAAAGGTATATCATTCTTCCATTGCTATGTTTTTCACTGTTTCCATATCTCTTTTAGCCATTTTAACCTTCATTCTCTACCTCCATTGAAGCAGAGCAACCTCTGTTGCAATGCCTTTATTTCTTCCTACATTTTCTCAATTTGAACCAAATTAAATTTGTAAAAAAAAAAAGCCCAGAAAAACTCCTACAATCCTTCAACACTTATAACCTCCATTACTCTCATTTGACCTCAAAGAATATCAAGAGCATACAACTTTATTCTCTCGCTTCATTCTTTATTTCCACTCCCATTTCTTCATCATTTCTCCATAGCAGCCAAAAGTACCTCTATTTTAGCACCTTAAAATTTTGCTAACTTTCTACCATCATTCCTCCATTCTAGTCCTTTGAAATTCAAACTTCAACTCCTAGAAAATCCCTAGAACTACTCCTCTATTCAGTCACTCCATATTCACTTTAATCGAGCTACACAAGAAGACTACATTAGTCTTTTTTGTTCTATAGAAAACCAAGAAACCTTCCTCCTCTGTTCTTCTTCAATATTCATCTCCCTTTTTTAACTTTTCTCTCTGTAACACCCTACTACCTATGTACCGAAAAAAGGTAGGAATGTCATTCTGTCTAGAGGATCAAGGGTCTTTATAATGAGGTGCAAAAGAAAAACTACTAGTAGAAGAATTAAACAATCTTATTACAACTGAATTAAAACTTATACAAGTCTAAAAACTAATAAAAAACATCTTTCTCTCAAAAGAAATACAAAAATAGCATCAAACAAGCTTCAGTCTCTAAGATATCTAACCTACTCAGAAATAGTTCTCCCCTAAAAACATGATACAAACAGTATGAGATTAACATATCAGTAAGTCCCGTGTGTGCTCATGACACTTTAAGTATTTTATGTATGTAGGTTTGACAATAGTCACAAAATATATTTGCAAGTCAATTTTATTTATATCTGGTCATTGGGTGGAGTTACATAAAGCACATCCAAAATAATTCTCAGAAAACCATCCATTCACCAATATAACAAAATCATAAAGGGATTAAATGATTCAATAATAAGAACGTCCATATCATGAATTCTATCGTGATAGCTTCACAGTGCAACCGTTCACCACAGGGCAGTGGGAGATCTGTCCACTAGGTTGAGATACTCCTCCATCTCTAAACCTAACACACTAGTTGTCTAACCTAAAAAATAGTCCACATGGAGCAAAGTGCTAGCTCAGATCAGCCTAACTACTAGTACTAGCGCCTCTTTGAGTAGAGTTCATCTTTTGGAGGTAGTCTCCTACTAAAAGACTTACTCAAACCCTCCAAGACTAGTACCAATAGCCTATCCTTATTGAGTACTCAACTTTCACCATTAGGTTCAAAAATCAATCCCTTGTTCACAAACTATGAATACCTTGGCTTTGCAAAACGTGGTATTCACATAGAGTGTTTTCAAATGTTTTAGTAAATAAAAGAGGTGAAACAGCTTTTAGTTATAGTTGTAATTTGATAGAATCATTCAGAGAGCAAAATAACCATGTTTCCAACTAAGTAATCACAATTCAACAATAGCATTTCAACAATATTTCATATATCAAAATACTTATGCAAGGACTTACTTGGTATATCTCAAATAGCTAAGCCAAAAGTCAACTGCTTGCTCTCACTTCAAACTCCTTCCTTATCTACAGTCAATGATTCTATAATCAGAATCCAAATACTGCATATTAAATAGCCACTAACATTTCATGCAAACTTGAATCCCCATGATCCCATTATTTACATAAATCATTCATGTCACATAATCTGAACAAATTAATAAACCCTAGTCAAAACCTCACAAAAAATGCTTAACACCACCAACCAGTATTTATCTCACTTAAACCACCAACTTCAACAAACTAGATATTCAGTGGTTATGTATTCATTAAAGATATGCTCAACCAAATCAAAAGATCTCAACCCAACCAATATAGTTTAGATCCATATCCATCATAGCAAAAGATAACATTACTTTATTTCATATATGCCTTGATCAATGCTTGCACCATCATATTCAACAATCCAATCTATTCATGCTTAACATGCTAGACTCTCTATACAAGCATTCTTATAACATCACCATAAAGATCAAATCCAATCATGCTATTAGAGATAAGGGTCTCGAATACCTCTTAGCGAAGCATATCAAAGAAAACAAGATGACTCCTTGGTGATCGGTTTGAGTTCACTTGAGAAGAAAAAGTAGTTAGTTTACTTAAATCATCTTGATCGAGAGTCACAAAGAAAAGGGAGAAATCAGTCCCTTCTAGCCATACTTTAGAAGAAGAAAATTGGAGAGGAAAAAGAAATATTGATAGAAGATTAAAGGATTGATTACCTTGAGTGTGTGTTTTTGGTTTTGGCTTGGGGAGTTTGTGTGCTGACCGAAAATGTTGAATGGGGTTTGATTTGGTTTATTTCATGTGCTAGGGAGTAGAGAAGTTGGTGGTGATAGCAGAAATGGGTTGGGTTGAGTGTTTGATGTATTGAAGAATTTGTTCTAGCTTTGGTCACTTGAACAAGCCAAAGAGAAAATGGTAGCTTTGCTTCTTCCTATACTGATCGAAAATGAGAGGAGAATGAGAGAAGAGTGAAGGATGACAACTTGCTCTTGTTCTGGCAGAAAATCAGTAGAAAAGAAGAAGTCTTGTGCGTGTTGTTTTTTAGCTAAAACAAAGAAGAGTTTGAGTGCATTTGGGTTTAGGGTTTTCGTGCATGTGTGTGTGTGTGTGTGTGTGTGTGTGTGTGTGTGTGTGTGTGTGTGTGTGTGGCCGAAACAATGAAGGAATGGGAAGACAATTCTAGTATTGTTTTTTCCTAACAAAAATTTGATTTGATAAAGGTTGTCTTGGATAGGCTTATCTCAAATTTGAAAAGTTTCAATTGAGCTAAAATAGCTCCTAAGGTGGTGGCACAAGCTAGAATTTTCCAAAAATTAATGCAACAATGAAAATATAATTATTATAGGATAATTTCCCATGAAATAAATTTTATTTGATATATCTAACAATTTAAAACAAGTTCAAAAATTTCAAAATCTGATGGGATAATAGCATATCTGGAATTTTATTCCATCTACAAGGCATTTTCGAAAATCTCATGAATTAAGGAGATAATTAAATGAAATAAAAATCAACTTTATCCAAGCTTTTTAAAATTTGAAAATGTGGAATTTAATCTCTAAATAAGTGGCGGCTGGAATTTATCAAGGCTGCATTTTATTTAAATAATTTCTAGAGAAATACTTGGAGAAGATAATGAGGGATTTAGAAAATTAAAATAAGATTTTTTCCTATTTATCCTCCTCCACTTATCTATCCATAACATGTTTAAATGAGTTTGAAAAGCCTTGAAATTATCCTAGATGGCGGCTGCTCTAGGAATTTTGGCCAAAGTATTAGTGAAAAAATGTAGGGGAAAAATAAGATAAGGAAAAAGGAAGAAAAAGATTTGCAGAAGTTGAGAGTTGAACTCAAGTCATCACGAGACAATCACCAAGTCTTAACCACTAGACTATAATAGCTCTTGTTTAAATATGTCTCTAGCAAATTCCCATAATTCTTACTCACCTCACCTCATTCCCTTTTAATAAATTCTACTCAATAAAATAAAAGCTCAACCAACACAGTTATATCAAAATAAATAAATTCATGCAATAACAAACTTATAGATCACACATACCCATGCAAATCGTCCAAATTATCAAATGCAATATATAGAATGCTATGACATGCATAACTTTCCCTATAATCTAAGGGTGGTTTTGGTCGGGGTGTCACATTCTCTCCCTCTTAAAAGAATTTTGTCCCAAAATTCGTTGTGTTGTACCTTTTGAGCAAACCAGGGTATTTCCTTTTCACCCATACTTCAGTTTCCCACGTCACATCCTGAGTACCGTGATGTTCCCACAGAATTTTCACCATAGGTATCTATTTGTTCCACAATATTTTGACACTTCGATCCAAAATCATAACCAGTCGCTCAACGTAGCTCAGATCATGCTGTAGTATAGCGGTTCTTCATTCAGAACATGATCTGGATTAAGGTTGTACTTCTTCAACTGGGACACATGGAAAACATCATGAATTCTCGATAATCCTTCTAGCAAGTCCAACCAGTATGCTACAAGCCCAATAGTAGGAGTTCTTCATGCAAAGACTAGATTTGTGTAGCGAAAAAACAAGAATTCCACACCAAGGATCACATTTATGCGTTAAAAGGGATTAAAATAGGTGAAGAAAATAACCTTACGTGAAGCCTCTATGAAAACAAAATTTTTCTTATGTTCAATTTTGTGGTGCGATCTAGCAATACATGCAGAATTAGAATTTATCCGTCGTCCCATTCCAAAAGAAGAAGTAATATGTCAGGGCTCTCAGGTTTCTTTTAAAGAAAAAAAATTGTCTTTTGAATTAACAAAAACCATAATGCACACGATTATATATATATATATATATATATATATATATATATATATATCATCATATATAGAATCCATATATCCTTTTGGTATTCAGAATCCCATTCTTAATTACCCATTATTATCATGACTATTGTTAATTACAATATAGCGCACAAATTATAACTAATTACCACAACAACTTCTTCTTTTCACAATCAACCTTGTAATGTTATCAAATAACATATTGAGAACTCAATTCTCTATTGTGTGTGACATATTAGGTTTCCTGGTCTATTGATAGCAAAATATGAATTAATCTAAATATCTTTAAGATTAATAATCCTTAATAATTTTAGAATTAACTTATTAATTCTAATAAGGATTTATTTATTAATTCTCTAATTAATAAATCCATATTAAGCAGATCATGAGCAGTATCTAGCAACACATAATGACCACCCCAAAAGTCTAGAAAATCAAGTAACTTGATCTGAATCTTTTAATAGCAAACAATAGTGCAATAAACTCCTTTCACCATATAATATCTCATTTAATTTGGAGTACTAAATTAGTGCTAACTCTTTCTAGAATAATAAATTAATTTTGGCCCGAATATTTTAGTACTTGTTCTCGGAATCTGCTACTTATCATATGTTTCAATTGGAACCATTTCCAATAGATAATCGCCTTGGCCAAAGATTTCTCGAGTATTGATTCATACAAGTGGTTGTGAGATATTCGCTCCTACTATTAAGAATGGTGAATCCTATATTAATCCTCTCAACTACTTTCATTTGCTTCATATTATACCCAATAGCCATCCTATAGGTGGTCTTTTCTGGACTCCAAAGATTGGAATCAAAGTCCAACACTTAGCAAATAAAGTAAATTGGAGATTTCAAGTCTAAGGATACTTGCCTATTTGCTATAATGAGATTTTTTCACTGGGACTAAATAGTTATCCATGTGTTTATCTCATAGCTAGGTCATCTAATGCACTTGTTCAAGTAACAAGTATCCACGTGTTAACTTTGAGTATCACAATACTCACGAATGTGAGAACCACTACTTAATCAAAATTAAAAAATATAACATGTACTAATCTTAACGTATTAATGATCTCCTATCTCATTAATACTATAACTAGGGATAATTTAAGTATGAACACTATCCAGTGTAGTAGAAACCTCACATCATGATCTCTATCATGATTTTCTAAACACAATGTTGCACTTAAGACTTTATTTAATAGTTATTTTACACGAAAGCATAAATAAAACAAACTAAAAGATAAAGAATGCCTTATTTTACTTAATAATGCATAATATATAGAATACATATGATTGCTTCTAGGGCATAACACTAACAAACTCTCACTTGCATTAGATCCAATCATTCATGTATCTAATACCAAATGACTCAACATATCTATCACGTCCAATCATTCATGTATCTAATACCGAATGACTCAACATGTCTATCATGTTTCTTTTAGGATAATTCTTTTGTAAGCAGGTCAGCTATGTTCTCATCCGTAAAAACTTTCTTTATCTTTTACATCTTTTCTACCAATGATTTCATAAATTAAGTGATAGCACTCAAATTGAACATGTAGCCTAATTGTGACTCGTAGTAATTATTATCATATTTAAAATTGGCATCAATATACCTTTTACTTATTTCTAAATAGAAATAATATCTCCTAGTAGCAATATGTCATTTACAAAAGTGATAAGAAAACAACTGCACTCCCACTAACCTTCTTATATGCACAAGATTCATCCATATTTTGAATGAAACCAAACACTTTAATTGTTTCATAGATGTTCCAACTCCTAGAAGCTCGCTTAAGTCTATAAATAGACCTTTGCAGCTTGCACACTTTTGTGCTATCATTAGATGTGAAATCCTCAGGTTGTGTCATATACATTTCGTCAATCAAGTTTCCATTTAGGAAAGCTATTTTCACATCCATTTGTCAGATCTCATAATCATAATGAGTGGTAATGGTTAGTAGTATTCTAATGGATAAAAGCATAGCAACTGGTGAGAAAGTTTCGTCATAGTCAATACTATGTTATTGACGATAACCCTTAGCCACCAATTATGCTTTATAGGTAACTAAGTTACCATTCATGTCGGTTTTCTTCTTGAAAACTCATTTGCACCTAATAGGTTTAATTCCTTTGGGTGGATCATCCAGAGTCCATTCTTGGTTGTCATACATAGAATCCACCTCTGATTTCATGGCTTCGAGCTATTTATCATATTCTAAACAATTCAAAACTTCCTTGTAAGTAGTCTGCTCATCATCATCCATGAGTGATACATTATTATGGTCACTAATGAGAAATCTTTATCTCTCAAGTGCCACATGTATCCTACTCGACCTACAAGGTTTTTTGTGTAGTTGAAGATTCATATATTCTCTCAATAGATATGAAATCAGATGGTTGATCCTTATTTGTTTGTTCTTCTTGAACTTCACTAAGTTCACTCTTACTCCTACTACCCCCTTTAAGCATGTGCTCTTTCTCTAAGAAGACAGTATGTTTCGAAACAAACACTTTATTTTTAGAAGAGAAATAGAAGTAATATCCAAAAGATTCTTTCAAATAACCCATAAACAAACACTTGTTAAACTTACTATTAAGTTTGTCTGACTGTGGCCTTTTGACAAAGGTAGTGCAACCACATACTTTCAAATGGGGCAGTATCAACCATTTTTTATGCAACTTTGTTTATAATATAAACAGAAGTCTCTAGTGCGTATCCCTAAAACGATTTTGGTAAGTTAGCAGAAGCCATCATAGTCCATACCATGTCTAGAAGGGTTCGATTCCTTCTCTCAAATACATCATTATGTTGAGGTGTATGTGGTGGAGTCCTTTGAGATAATATCCTATTATCTCTAAGATAATCTTGAGACTCGTGGGTTAAGTATTCACCTTCTCGATTATATGTAAAAGTTTAATACTTTTCCCAAATTGTTTCTCTACTTCATTCTTGAAGTCTTTGAACTTTTTAAAAGCTTTGAATTTGCGTTCCAATAAATATAAATAACCATATCATGAATAATCATCGATAAAGGTTATGAAATAGTCATAACCTCCTCTTGATTGTATAGATATTGAGCCACATACATCAGAATGTATAAGTGCTAATAACTCTTTGCCCCTTTTTCCTTTTTAAGAAAAATGAGTTTTAGTCATTTTACCAAGTAAATAAAGATTCGCATGTGCCATATAATTCAAAATCAAGTGACCCTAAGTCACCTAACTTGTGTAACTTAGAAATGTGATTCTCATTTATATGGCTTAAATGACAATGCCATAAATAAGATGAGGTTCAATTATCTATCCTTAGTTTCTTATTATTTACATTGAAGATTGGATTATCCATATCTAGAATATATAAACCATTAACTAAAATTGTAGAACTATAATGAATATCATTTAATGAAAAATGATAACATTTATTCTTAAAAATTAAATAATATCTACACAAGTTTAAACACACAATTGAGATAATGTTTTTCAATAAAACAAGTACAAAATAATAGTTTTGAAGTTCTAAAACTAATCAAGAAGGCAGGTGTAGCTCATAAGTCCCCACAGCAAGTGCAGCAACATTTGCTCCATTTATAGTACATAGGTCCACGTCACCCTTCTCAAGCCTTCTACTGTCCTTTAGTCCCTGCAAGTTATTGCACAAATAAAATTCATAACTGGTATCTAATACCTATATCTCATTTCTAAAGATACTATTAACCTCAATCATAAACATACTAGGAGTATAAGTAGAAGTGCCCACAAGCTTCTCCTTCTACTTCTTTTCCTTGACGGTCTCCAAATAAGCTTTGCAGTTGCACCTCAATGACCCATCTTTCCACAATGATAGCATAGGCCTTTAGAGGCTACCTCCTTCTTTTTCACACCACCTTTAGGCTTTGTAAAAGCCTTCTACTTCTTCTTAGGAACTTTTTTCCTTGAAGAGGAAGATTCTACCAACATAACTGCTTTAGATTCCATATTCATAGAGGACTCCACAGTTTTAAGTAGATTGATCAACTCGGGTATGGTGGACCCAGTCTTATTCATTTGGTAGTTAATCACAAATTGTGAAAAAAACTACTTGGTAAAGATTGCAAAATTAAATCGATACTTAATTCATTATCCATCACAAACCCAAGAGATCCAAGCTTCTCAATTAAGCCCAACATTTTCAGCCCATGAGTGGCCACAAAAGTACCTTCAGCTATCTTTGAATGGAACAATTATTTTGATATTCATATCTTTCCATTCTAGCTTGGGTATCAAACAGCTCTCGAAAATGCAAGATAATCGAGTAAGTATCCATATGCTCGTGCTATTTTTATAGTTCAGGGGTCATTGACGCCAACAACACATAGGATGATGCGCCACTATCCTTTTTATGCTTCTTGTGGAGAGCATGCTCATCAATATAAGCATCTTAAGTTGGTAGTAGCGAAACAGGAGCCTTTAACACGTAGAGAAACTTTTTTGACTTGAAAATAATTCTCAAGTTTCTATACCAATCGAGAAAGTTTGTTTTAGTTAATTTGTTGATTTCCAAAATGCTACGTAAGTTCAAGTTTGTTGTCATGATGCAGATGACCTAGATGTAAAATTAGAGAAAATTAGCTAACTGTATATGCTCATGTAATGCAAATAATTAGGTTTTTAATGCAGGCAATGAAACCAGAGGATGCCATGCATGCAAATAAAATAAAACTAAGAAAAATAAGGACACAACACAACGAAAGGTTAAAATAATACCTTTACATGTCCTTTGTCCGTTTGGCTGAGAAGAAAATGCACCAACCACAGGAGCGGCTGCTTGTCTCAATGACGATTCCGATGAAAAACCAGCGATCTATCGGCTTCTCCTTGGTATGTACGCGTAGCTTTTCACTTCTCAGAATATTCTTCTCCCTAATTTATGTTGGTGAAACAGCATAGGCAAGGAAAGACAATTCTTGATTCCTTGCTGCTAATTAGCAATATTAAGAAGAACATAAAAGGGAAAAGGATGAACGAGGGAGAGAGAACAGCTCTAGTTTTTCTTTCACTGTGTCGTGAGTTCTGTTCTCTAGAACTGAACTACCCAACTCTTATTCATGTCACCAGATAACTAAAACACCGGGGTTTAATATTTCAAAACATCTAGAGGTTTTCAATAGAAGAGGTTTGGGTAATTCTTAACTCTTTTGTACTGTGAATAAAAATAACCCTTTAGTTCAGGCTATTAGGCTAAAAGAATTTATTACTTTCCTTGGACTCAATGAGTCCAAAAATAATAACCATTAATTATTTACTTCCTGAGCCTATTAAAATAACCCAATAAATATTTAATGAACCCAAATGAACTAAAATAATTATTAAGCCTTTTATTAACCAGTTTAAGCCCAGGTTAATTTTTCTAATTATTCAATCTGGGCTTAAGCCCTGAATAATTAATTAACCAATTAAACTAGATAATAAATTTAATTTCTCTCATTTTTTTATTTTATTCCAGTCTAAAAAATAAATTAGACTTTCTGAATAAAATAAAATCCTTTTTTATTGTGACTATTTCCTCGATCTAAAATAATTAGGACTTACGGGCTATTTCGAGGACAAAAAAGACACATCGCCTAAGCTACTAAAATGACCAAAATACCCTTATTATATAAATAGTTGTATTTTACATTTTAAATATTTCATAATATCACCATAAGAAAAATTGACACCAAGGACAATGCTGCATTAGCTATGTCTTTGACCTAAAGGTGAAATGACTAAAATACCCCTCCACAAATTGTTGTGCATTTAAAGATGAAAGAGTGAACTAACACCTCTCTAAATGACATCTACCATCCTTAGGCTTCTAGTCCAATAATCCACGACTTCTTGGAATATTTTTGCTTTCCAAGGGAGCACCCTAAAGCCAATATCCAATTCATGCTCTCCAGAGCCCTGGATAATTAGATCATTCGGATAACCACAAGTGGCGATATAGTGTAGACACTATCTTGTACAAGCCTGTCTTGACTAACTAGTCGCATATACCCAACATACAAGTATATTGGTCCTTCTAAAGAACATTAACTATAGTATATCAAAGCATACATTTCTAACTTAGTCAGACCACCAACTTATACTCAAGATGTAGATTACAAGTCCATGTTGTAACAATAGTAATCTAGGTTTCTATCGCATAGTACTTTTAGAAATCACTACTACAGGTCATATTCTACGTATTCGAAATACGCTTGTATTATGAAATGAGTAGACTACTCATTGGCTAAAGGTAAGTTATTCCCTATTTAGAATTCATAACACAATAACATTGCCATGATAAGATTCCCAATCTCATCATCCGGTTAAGAATAACAGTTTATGTGTTAAGTATCCCATGGTCCATACCTTACTGTGAAAGACCTCCATTCACATGAACCATTTACTTAAACACAATAGGTCTTTTCCAATAAAAACATGCACAAATATAAAGAAGATTTTACAAACAAATTTTGAGAAAAATACTTTAATTAATACAAGTCAAAATTACATCAGAACCTAGTCTAAGAGGGCATATATTCTAACATTTAATTAAGTGCATTATTATTCCACTATTTTACTCAAACTAATAGCCCTTACTATTGATTCGGGAAAGCCTATTGGAAGCTTTCCTGGTGGACTGGTATCCAAATTCCTCAAGAATGACCTTGGGTTTGCCCAAAAAGCCACTCTTAAGTTCAATGACAGGTATCCAATACCAATTACATCAGATGTAATTACCAAATCATTAGGTGATTAACATCTTTTAATCTGAAAGTTTTTAAGCAAACCCAATCTTGCCTCTAATTTTCTTTATGCTTGAGTTAGCCCAACCAGGATAAAGAAATTAGTTAAACCCAACCAATTAATCAGGAATTTAAAAATTCCATAGCGTGAACGTGCCTAATGTCAAGTAGGCTTGGGTTAGCCCAACAACCTAATCTCGAAAAAATACTCTCGTTCTTACTATATTAATGGAAGACATTAGGTTTAATTTTGATTGAGGGATTTGTGATATTTGTGTCTTAACATAGCATGCATAATATCATCATATCCATACCTTGCAAAAACATAATAACGTCGTATGGTTATAGACTTTTTTCTAAATTAATTTCCTTGAGCCACAAAGAAAATTAATATGGTTAACCATATGTGTTCATGCATGATATAAGTAGAAGATCCTACCCTCTCACCTCGTTTTGGTCGCCATCTCCATTGTCTTGTAAATAATTTTTCTTACTCTATCTAACCTATGTAATCTAGTTACATAAATTTCTTAAGTAAAGAAACCTCAAGTTACATTCGAGGGGAGTTTAGATGAGACGATAAATTACACATGTATAATAGAGAAGGCAGGACATGCAAACCCTATTTCATTTAAAACCAAAACTATAAATAATGCATAAACATATATATTTGGTTTTACTCCATAACCATCCACCATGCTAACATCATGCTCAAAACACATTAAGCAAAATAAAACATAGCATACAATTCCAAAATCACTATTTTGGAAATAAAATCTAAAATCAAAATTTTAGAATATATACATATATATATATATATATATTAATTTCTAAAATCAAATTTTAGAAATTAACAAAAGTTTCCAAAATCAAATTTTGGAAATTTCCAGATAGATTTATATAAAATATAAACTTCCAAAATCATTATTTTGGAAAAATAAAATAGTTAGTCTCAAAATCAAAATTTGAGAAAAATAACTTTTGGGTCCCTTTATCTGGAAAAAAATCGGCGGTCCAATGATTTTCAGTGTGATTTTCCCTTCCAAATCACTTCTAAAATCAATATTTTAGAAGATATATTAATTGCTAAAATCATACTTTAGGAATTAAAATAATATACATTCTAAAATCATTATTTTAGAAAATGTATTATTTTCCGAAACAAGAACTTTTGGAAAAATTATTTTAGTCTGAAAATACTAATTTTAGGAAAATTTGGGTGCCAAGTGAAAAAAAACAAAACAGAACCATCCATGGGCCACTAGTAAGAAGACAAAATCGGAAGCTTTGGCTAAACAAAGAAGAGGAAAAAATAAATTCTTTTTTATTAACAAAAGGAAGTTGCATCCTGGGGAGGATGTGAATAAGCCTCCCCAGGATTGTATTCAAATCTTCTGTAACAACTTCAGAGAACAATTCTTTGTACACTCTAATCCTTTTTTTTTTTTTTTCCATTTCTATGAATTGATTCAAATCCATTTCAGTAAAATAAAACCAGAACAAATCAAAATTTGTTCAGCAAAAAAGACAACTTCAGGAAAACAATTTCTTTTTTTTTTTTTCCCAGTTATAGAAACCAATGCCCAGAAAACCATTACAAGAATTAACGCGAGAATTAGCCCTTTAATTCTTGTAAAAAACATTCATGTAACTCTTACAGAAACATGTTCGATTCAACCAAAGCCCACAAAATCATATTTTTTTCGCAAAAAACTCACATGAAAATAATTTTCACAAAGTACACAAAGGCAACGATGAAACATATCTCACGGCAAAAATCCAACTCATTAATGCATAAACGAAGGCTTTATACCACTGTTAGGAATTCTCCAAGCAAAGACCATATTTGCACAGCGGAAAAACAAGAATTCCACACCGAGGATCACATTTATGAGTAAAAAATGATCAAATTAGTTGAAGAAAATTACATAATCCAACTCATTAATGCATAAACGAAGGCTCTGATACCATTGTTAGGAATTCTTCACTTAAAATCACTATTGCACAGTAGAAAAACAAGAATTCCACGCACAAGGATCACTGTTTATGCATTAACGAAACCAAAAGAGGAGAGAATTCATACCTGTGGAGTGTCTCTGTGAAAACAAAATTTTTCTTTTGTTCAATTTTGTGACTCAATCTAGCAATACATGTAGACTTAGAATATGTCCGTCGTCCCAATCAAGTCACTAAATCTCAAGGTTAGAGATTTCTCTAATAGAAATCCACACGAGAATGGTGCTCAAGGGAAAAACTAGAATTTTGTGCTAGCAAAATTACTATGGCGACTAGGGCTTTTGTTTTCCCGAAGAAGAAGTAATACGCCACGGTTCTCAAGTTTCTTTTAAAGAAAAAAAAATTGTCTATTGAACTAACAAAAACCATAATGCACACGGATTCTATATATCATCATATATAGCGTCCGTAAGTCATTTTGGTAATCAGAATCCCATTGTTAATTACCTATTATTATTATTATTATTATTATTATTATTGTTGTTGTTGTTGTTGTTGTTGTTGTTGTTGTTGTTGTTGTTAATTACAATATATCCCACAAATTATAACTAATTATAATTTGACCATAACAACTTTTGCTTTTCACAATTAACCCTATAAAGTTATCAAATAATATCTTGAGCACTCAATTCTCGATTGTGTGTGACTTATTAGGTTACTCGGTGTATTGGTAGCAAAATATGAATTAATCTAAACATCTTTAAGATTAATAATACTTAATAATTTTAGAATTAACTTGTTAATTCTAATAAGGATTGATTTATGAATTCTTTAATTAATAAATCCATATTAAGCATATCATGAGCGGTATCTAAAAACACATCATGACCACCCAAAAGTCCAGAAAATCAAGTGGTTTAACATGAATCTTTCAATAGAAAACAACAGTGTAATAAATTACTTTCACCATACAATATATATCATTCGGTTTGGAGTACTAAATTAGTGCCAACTTCTTTCAGAATAATAAATTAATTCTAACTCAAATATTTTAGTACTTCTTCCCAAAATCTACTACTCATCATATGTATCAATTGGAACCATTTCAGATATATAATCGCCTTCGCTAAGGACTTCTCGAGTAGTGATTACTATAAGTGGCCATGAGATATTCACTCCTACTATTAGGAATGGTGAATCGTTTATTGATCCTCTCAACTACTTTCATTTGCTTCATGTTGTACCAAATATCCATCCCATACGCGGTCTTGTTAAGACTCCAAATATTGGAATCAAAGTCCAACACTTAGCAAATAAAGTACCTTGGAGATCTCAAGTCTAAGGATACTTATCCATTTGCTATAATGAGATTTTGTCACTGTTACTAAATAGTTATCCGTGTAATTATCTCATAGCTAGGTAATCCAATGTACTTGTTTAGATAACAAGCATCAACGTGTTAACTTTAAGTATCACAATACTCACGAATGTGAAAACCACCACCTAATCAATTCAGGAAATATAACATGTGCTAGTCTTAACATATTAATAATGTTCTATCTCATTAATGGTATGATTAAGGATAATTTAAGTACGAATACTATCCAATATAGTAGGAACCTCGCATCATGATCTTTATCATGATTTTTTTAACACAATGTTGCATTTGAGACTTTATTTAACAATTATTTTACACGAAAGCATAAATAAAACAAATTGAAAGATAAAGAATGCCTTAGTTTACTTAATAATGCATAATACGCAGAATACATGTGATTGTCTCGAGGGTATAACACTAACACCTAATCCTTTCGATCATTAGAAATGGTTTGAAATACCTAGGACATAACTTCCCAACTTTAGGGTGCTTCAAAATCCCTCTACTAGGTGTTATCTTTAAAAAGGTTTGATCTCCCACTTGAAGTTCTAGTTCTCCTCTTCTGTTATCCACATAGTTTTTCTGTCGGCTCTGAGTTGCCTTCAGTCTTTCCCTTATCACCTTTACCTTATCCACCATTTCTTGAATATTCACCTAACCAACTTGTTAATTTGACCATCTTCTGTCAAACACCAATACAACGGCACTTAACATTTTCATCCGTACAATGCCTCATAGGGTGCCATTCCAATTGATGCTCGATGACTATTATTATATGCTAACTCAGCATAGGGTATACAATCAAACCACTTGTCACCAAAGTCTAATACGCAAGCCTTAAGCATATCCTCTAATATCTGAATAACTCTTTTATACTGTCCATTAGTTTGCTGATGAGTAGAAGTGCTGAGCTTTAAAGTCGTTCCTATCGAATCTTAAAACTTAGTCCAAAACTTTAAAGTGAAACTGGGATCCCTATCGGACACGATGCTCAATAGTACCCCATGTAATCTAACGACTTTCCGTATATAGGTTTTGGCGAACTTCTCTATTGAATCCTTAACATTTACTAGTATGAAATGTGTGGTCTTGGTCAACCTATCAACCACTACCTGGAATGTATCCTTCAAAGTCTTCGACATAGGTAGTCCAGTAACAAAATCCGTAGTCGCTTCTTACTACTTCCA
Source organism: Voacanga thouarsii (assembly GCA_026120185.1). Classification (NCBI taxonomy): domain Eukaryota; kingdom Viridiplantae; phylum Streptophyta; class Magnoliopsida; order Gentianales; family Apocynaceae; genus Voacanga; species Voacanga thouarsii. The sequence continues at coordinate 1,845,092 of JANUWF010001088.1, read as the reverse complement.
CTCAGGAATTAGCAATGGTTGTTGTAGCCCAGCTACCTTCTTGTATTACACCTACACTTTCTGACATGTCAAGCAAGTTGAGACATACTACGACATGTCTCTTTTCATTCCTAGCCACCAGTTTGCCTTCTTCAAGTCTTAATATATTTTCCCCTCTTCAGGATGAATAGCATACTTGCTCCTATGTGCCTCGCTCATTATCTTCTTCTTTAATACCCGATCATCCGGTACACATATCCGTTCTCGAAAATATAGCACTCCCACTTTGTTGGTTCAAAATTCTTCACTTCCTCTCTTGATTTCCTTTTACTTAAAGGTTTGAAATTCTAGATTATTCGTCTATACTTCCCCGATTTCTTGCCTCAGCTCAAGTTCCAATTTTAGGTTATACAAGTTGATCTTTCCTTCTTTTACCTCTGCCTCTCGCAACAGAGTTCTTGCACTATCTGAATTTTCTGCATCCTTATACCAGCCAATTTCACCTTCTGACTCAGCGCGTCAGCTACCACATTAGCTTTCCCTGGATGGTAGTTAATGGGACACTTGTATTCTTCCAAAAACTCCATCCACCTATGCTGCCTTAAGTTTAAATCCTTCTGAGTGAAGATGTACTTCAATCTCTTATATCTGTGAAGACCTCATACTTCGCTCCATATAAGTAATGTCGCCACTTTTTTAGGGCAAACACTATTGCAGCCATCTCCAAATCGTGTGTTTGGTAGTTAACCTCATGCGGCTTCAATTTCCTTAAGACATAAGCTAGAACCTTTCTCTCATTGCATCAACACTACCCCTAATCCTTCTTTGGAGGCTTTTGTGTACAAAGTATAAGGTTTACTCTCCTCAGGTAGACTCAACACCAGTGCAATCATCAACCTTCTTTTGAGTTTTTGGAAACTCTTTTCACATTTATCTTTCCAGACATATGGCACATCATTCCTTAACAACCAAGTCATCGATGAAGCCAATATAGAGAAGTTCTTGATAAACTGATGATAGTACCCATCCAATCCAAGAAAACTCCAAACTTTAGTTACACTTTTTGATTATATTCAATTTAAGACAACTTCGAGTTTTGCTGGATCTACCTTAATACCATCTTTAAACACCACATGCACAAGAAAGGCTACTGAACCTAGCCAAAACTCATATTTGCTAAATTTAGCAAAGCATTTGTGCTCTCTCAACTTCTTTAGTACTAACTTTAAGTGCTCGGCATGCTCTTTGGGACTTTTACAGTAGACCAGAATTTTGTCAATAAACATCACTACAAACCTATCCAGGTAAGGCTAGAAAACCCTATGCATGAGATCCATAAAGAAGGTAGATGCATTGGTTACTCCAAACGGCATCACCACAAACTCATAGTGACTATACCTGGTGTTGAAAGCTATCTTGGGTATGTCTTCTTCCTTAATCCGCACTTGATAGTAACCTTGTTGAAAACCCAACTTGGAATAACAACAAGAACCTTGTAACTGATCAAACAACTCATCAATCAAAGGCAATGGGTACTTATTCTTAATCGTGAGATTATTCAAGCCTCTATAATCTATGCACAACCTCAATGTTCCATCTTTCTTCTTTACAAACAACACCAGGGCTCCCCATGATAAAGTACTTGGCCTTATGTATCCTTGTCATACTAGCTCTTCTAACTACTCCTTCAATTTCGCAGGCACCATATAATAGGAAGTCTTCGATACAGGCTCAGCTCTAAGAACCAAATCTATGTTGAACTCAACTTCCCACGAAGGTGGAAGGGAAGTGAGCTTAGCCAAGAATACATCTGCAATGTTTTGTACGACGTTGGTACTTTCCAAGGTATATTGATCCTTTGGCTTATTGATTAGATAAGCCAAGTATCCTACACAACTCTTTTTTAGCATCTTTCGCTCCAACATCCTCGCTATTAGGAATTTAGTTCTTTCGCCTTCTTTTCATTAAATTCTAGTACATCACATCCTGGTCTAATAAATTGCACTACCTTTACCTTGTAGTCTACTCTTGCTCCATGTTTTGCTAACCAATCCATACCTAGAATTAGGTCGTAATCATCTATAGGAAAAATTATGAGATTCGCCTTCAAAATCTCTTTCCCAACCATAATATCACACCTATGAACCACCCTACTCTCATCTCTCTGCCTTCCCAATGGAGTACTTACTAGCATTGTATAAGGTAATTCCACTCTGTCCCAACCCAAATGATATGGATACTTCTCATTTACATACGAATAAGTCGATCTGGGGCCTATTAATACAGTAATAGAATGACCTTGAATAGAAAATGTACCTTTTACCACTGCTGTATCAGATCCAACCTCTTCCCAATTCAGGGCGAAAACCTTAGCCTTCACTTGAGGTTTTTGACCTCTTCCTCTAGTTGTCCTAACGGTAACATCTCTGTTAGCACCAATTGGTTGAGTCGAGGCTCTTTGCCTAATCCTTAGGGGTTTGGGACAATTGTTTCTCAGGTTTGTAGGAACCCCACAGTTGAAGCATATACTAGGTGTTCCCTTCAACCAATAGTCCTTTTCCACATGGCCACATTTTCCATATTACCAGCAAATGGGAGCATTCTGTATAAGGCCTGTTGTAATTATCCATGGCTGCTTCCCTATTGCATCGGACCGATGGGTCACTTATTGTTTTGAGGTCTCACCGAATAGTGATTCAGTTGGAAGGGACAGTTCATCAGTCGGTACCTATCCTCATTCTCGGTCCGAGTCGCAACATCCACCGCAGCAGTATAAGTTTTTTGTGGAGATGGTGCTAAAGCCTTTCTTATGCCTTAGACCCTTCACGAATTGTCGAGTTCGCTTCTGTTCAGTATCAACCAAGTATTTACAATACTTGGACAATTGAGTAAATCTGGCTGCATACTGAGGCCACCGTCATACTTCCTTATTTCAAAGTTTAGAATTCATCCTCCCTCTTCTCAGCTATCTATTGTGGAATTTACTCTGCTCGAAAAGCTTCAACAAAGTTATCCCATATCCAATCGTGATCCTCTCTCTCCCAATTCTCTTGTACTTACTACTAGCATGCACAGAAGTGTCCCCTCAGCCTAAAGCCTACGAACTTCATTCTTCTCCTCTCAGTGTATTGTAAGGTTGCAAATATATCCTCCATTTACTCTATCCACTGCTTAGCCTTCTCTTCTTATTCCACCTCGCCATGGAACATAGGAGGCTGGAACTTTAAGAATCACTCCAAGGCTTTGTCCTCACCTTTCAATGCCTTTTTCTCCTCCTGATCCACCTTCTCTATTAAGTTCTAGAGAATGACAGCTATCTTATCAAAAGCTTGTCCCATTATCACATCTTTGGGCCCCCCAGAAGTTATCTCATGCTCCTGCTCATAGCCCTCCTCCACGTCAGGTGTTGACTATCACATCTGCCTAAAATCTAGGGTTGATGACTCACTCTCTTGAATAGCCCTGCCTAGCATTGCAGTTCTGCACCTTGGTGCCATCTACTACCATATTGTACCCATCATAAGGTTACCAAGGAAAAAGTTCATGGTATGCAAACGAGTAGTAAATATGTCTAAAGCAGCATGCAATTTATTGAGAAATAAATATTGCATATAATACTCAATGTAGAATAAATAATCAAATTAAATCATGCTTTTATTCATCAAATCAAACTTGTACAAAATAAGGGAGTATCCTACAAGGTACTCCTTTTATTTTAGCCACTCAAAAATTGTAAACAAAGAATTATTTCTAAATTATGTGAATAAACAAACGTCTGCATCATAAAAATAAAAAAAATGAGCATTTCAGGTTTTATAAACTCTAATCATCACTAGAGTCACCGGAATTCTCAGAAGTATCAGAGGGAGGCTCCATAAGCCATCCTGCACTGCTATTTAGATGGTCTATCACATAGTCACTCGTGAAACCAAAAGATTTAAACTTCTTCCTAGGTCAACCTAAACCTATCCCAACAGCTTCCTTACCCCTCAACTCCATCCTCAAAGTCGCATCCCTAAGCTTCTCTATAGCTAATGTGAATGCACTTTTAGGTCCAGGTTTCTCAGCATTAAATTCATATGAGTCACTCCCTAAGAGAGTTGAAATACCCCCATCCAGAGAGGGAGTAGCAGGTATAATCCAACCCTCCTTCACTACCTCACCCATCTCATCTATCTCCTCACCAACCTCACCCCCAAGCTCTCCTATTTCTCCCTCATCCCCAAGTTCATCCACCCCATTCTCACCTTCACCGACAAGCTCCTTTACTTCTCCCTCATCATCCCCATCATGCTCACCCATAACTCCCTCATGCTCAGGCTCAGGTATCTCTGGTATAGGGTCCTCAAGTTTCTCCTCTACGTCAAAGTCAACCATCATGGGTAGTTCGTACTCTACTTCGTCTTCGCCCAAAAACCATCCACCCTCTAGTTCCGTCTCCTAGTTAGATGATGATGAGCCAGCTAGGGGAACTAGATCAGGTGCTCTACTACTCCTGGGACCATACATAAAAGGCCAGTCTCGAGTTACAGCTATGAATCTTCTAACCATCCTATAACAAAACACAGAGAGGTCAGTACTAGATCTCAATACCAAATGTGTAAATACCATACAATAGAATTATTTGTCTGATACCACTTATAGCATCCCACTACCTACGTACCTAAAGAGGGTGGGAATGTTACCCCATCTAGAGGACTAAGAGACTTTATAACGAGGTACAAAAGAAAAACTACTAGCAAAATGAATTAAATAATTTTATTACAACTAAATTAAAACTTATACAAGTTTAAAAACTAATAACAAACATCTGTCTCTCAAAAGAAATACAAAAATAGAATCAAACAAGCTTCAGTCTCTAAGATATCTAACCTGCCCAAAAATAGTTCTCCCCTGAAAACATGATACAAATAGTGCGAGATTGACATCTAAGTAAGTTTCGTGTGTGCTCATGACACTTTAAGTATTTCATGTATGCAGGTTTGACAATAGTCACAAAATATGTTTACAAGTCAATTTTATTTATAACCAGTCACTGAGTAGAGCAACATAAAGCATATCCAAAACAATTCTAAAAAAACCATCCATTCATTAATATAACAAAATCAAAAAGGGATTAAATGATTCAATAATAAGAACATCCATATCATGAATTCCATCATGACAGCTTTCCAGTGTAACCGTTTACTATTGGACAGTGGGAGATCTGCCCACTAGGGTGAGATACTCCTCCATCTCTACTACACCCAACATACTTGTTGTCCAACTTCGAAAATGATCCACATGAACCAAAGTGCTAGCCCGGACCAGCCTGACTACTAGTACAGGTGTCTTTTTTAGCATAGTTCATCTTTTCGAGGTGGCCTACTCACTCTAATCCTCCAAAACTAATACCAATAGCCTACTCTTATTGAGTTCTCAACATTCACCATCAGGTTAAAAAATTAATACTTTATGCACAAACTTTGAATACCTTAACTTTTGCAAAACGTGGTTTTCACATAGAATGTTCTCAAATGTTTTAGTAAATAAAAGAAAAAAATAATCTTTCAATTAAAATTGTAATTCGACAGAATCATTTAGAGAGTAAAATAACCACGTTCCCAACCTAAATAATCACAATTCAATGATAGCATTTCAACAGTATTGCAACATGTAACTTGCAAACAAAAGCTTCATATATCAAAACAGTTGTGCAAGGACTTACATGGTATCTCTTAAATAGCTAAGCCAAAAGTCAACTGCTTACTCTCACTTCAAACTCCTTCCTTATCTAAAGTTATTGATTCCATAATCAGAATTCAAATACAACACATTGAATAGCCACTAACATTTCATGCAAACTTGAATCCCCATGATCCCATTATTTACATAAATCATTCATGGTACATAATCTGAACAAATCAATTAACCCTAGTCATAACATCTCATAAAATACTTAACACCACCAATCAATAGTTATCTCAATTAAACCACCAACTTCAACAGACTAGATATTCAATGGTTATATATTCATCAAAAGTATGCTCAACCAAATCAAAAGATCTCAACCTAGCTAATGTAGTTTAGATCCATATCCATCATAGTAAACTATAACATTACTCTATTTTATACATGCCTTGATCAATGCTTGCACCATCATATTCAACAATCCAATCTGTTCATGCTTATATGCTAGACTCTCTATACAAGCATTCTTATAATGTCACCATAAAGATCAAATCCAATCATGCTATTAGAGATAGGGGTCTCAAATACCTCTTAGCCAAGAAAATCAAAGAGAACAAGATGACTCCTTGGTGATTGGCTTGAGTTCACTTGAGAAGAAGAAGTAGTTGGTTCACTTAAATCTTCTTAATCGAGAGTCACAAAGAAAAGTGAGAAATCAGTCCCTTCTAGCCGTGTTTTAAGAGAAGAAGAAGAAGAGAAAGGAAAAAAGAAATATTGATAGAAGATTAAAAGATTGATTACCTTAAGTGGGTATTTCAGTTTTGGCTTGGTGAGTGTGTGTGCTAACTGAAATTGTCGAATGGGGTTTGATCTGGTTGTTTCGTATGCTAGCGAGTAGAGAAGTTGATGTTGGTAGCAGAAATGGATTGGGTTGAGTGTTTGATGTATTGAAGAATTTCTTCTAGCTTTGGTCACTTGATCATGCCAAAGAGAAAATGGCAGCTTTGCTTCTTCCTATGTTGACCGAAAATGAGAGGAAAATAAGAGAAGAATGAAGGCTAATAACTTGCTCTTGTTCTATCCAAAAATCAGTGGAAAAGAAGAGGTCTTGTGCACTTTGTATTTTGGCTAAAATAAAGAAGAGCTTGTGTGCATTTAGGTTTGGGGTTTTCGTGCATGTATTTATATGTGTGTTGTGGCCGAAACAATGAAAGAATGGGAAGAAAATTCTGATATTATTTTTCCTCAACAAAAATCTGATTTGCTAGAGGTTATCTTGGATAGGCTTATCTCAAATTTGAAGATTTCAACTAAGCTAAAATAGCTCCCAAAGTGGCATCACAAGCTGGAATTTTTCAAAAATTAATGCAACAATGAAAATATAATTATTATAGGATAATTTCCCATGAAATAAATTTTATTTGATTTATCTAACTATTTAATACAAGTTCAAAGATTACAAAATCTGATGGGATAAAAGCAAAGCTGGAATTTTATTCCATCTACAAGCCATTTTTTGAAAATCTCAAGAATTAAGGAGATAATTAATTGAAATAAAAATAAGCTTTATCCAAGATTTTTAAAAATTGAAAATGTGGGAATTTAATCCCTAAATAAGTAGCGGCTGGAATTTATCAAAGTTACATTTTATTTAAATAATTTCTAGAGAAATACTTGGAGAAGACAATGAGGGATTTAAAAAATTAAAATCAGATTTTTTTCCTATTTATCCTCCTCCACCTATCTATCCATAACATGCTTATAGGAGTTTGAAAAGCCTTGAAATTCTCTTAAATGGCGGCTGCTCTAGGAATTTCGGCCAAAGCATTGGAGAAAAAATGTAGAGGAAAAATAAAAGGAAAAAGGAAGAAAATGATTTGCAGGAGTTGGGAGTTGAACTCAAGTCACCAAGAGATAATCACCAAGTTTTAACCACTAGACTACAGTACCTCTTGTTTAAATATTTCTCCAGCAAATTCCTTTAACTCTCACTCAACTCACCTTATTCCCTTCTAATAAATTCTACTTAATAAAATAAAATCTCAACCAACATAGTTATATCAAAATAAATAAATTCATGCAATAACAAACTCATAGATCACACATACCCATGAAAATGGTCCAAATTATCAAATGCAATATATAGGATGCTATGCCATGCATGACTTTTCCTATAATCGACGGGTGGTTTTAGTCAAGATGTCACCCTCTTAATCTTCATCATCTATCTACCATCTCCATAGCCTTCATTGTTCTCTCAACATCCTTACAAATTTTAAAACTTCAAAAGATGACATTCCACTCCTACAAACTCTCCAACACCAAGCTAACCAAAACACTATATAAACACCAACCCAATTGGCCACCATCATTTCCAAGCAACCAAAACACTCGAAAGCCTTACTTCTTGTTCTACTTTTCTCTCTAGTCTTTCAAGAATACCAAGAACACACACTTGCAATCTTCAACATCTCGATCACCTTCAAACACCATAGACCACACCAAATCACTTAAAATAATCAAAAACATTACCAACCCTTCTCTATATCTCAAACTTTAATATCAATCAAGCCCAAATTTATCTTCTTGAAAGATCAAATTCAAGCTTTCTTCTCCACGGTTTAGAAAATAAAGAAGGTATTATAGTTCTCCTTCTATTTTGATTTCCCCCCCCCTGTTCCTTTTTAGACCAAAACTAATGGTTTACTATTCTCATTTCTCTCTTTGTTTCTCTCTTGCTCGATAGATCATATCCTAAGGAGATTAAAGTTTGGATCTTAAAGCACTCACGGACTCTTGAACATCAATTACCACTATCAACTGAGGCATCTCAATCTTCAACATAAGTAACTCTCGTTTTAACTTCTTCTTTTAAATGAACTCAAGTTATGGAAAGGAATTATGTTTAGATGATGATATGGGGATGAGTTATGATATCTTTGTGGCGATTTGTTAAGTTTTGATGGAGGATAAGATAATGAAGGGTGATACATATATATGATTTTTGTGATAATTAGAGGGGTGATGTTATATAATGTTAGTTGAGACATGTTAGTTATGCTTTTAGGATATATGTTGAGTTGATTTGACTTTAGCATGTTTATATGACATTTTTATGTTGATTATACCTAGGAAGAGGATTTTTTATGATTTGATTAAGAGCATAAAATCTTAAATGTGACTTAATGGAAAGGTTCTATCGTTATAATGCCTAGAAATCTCTCTTGTTGATATTATGTAACTCCTTTAGATTTGAAGCATGATTAAGGTATGACTACTATATTATGTGGTTTACACATTATGATCTTTAAGCCCAATGAGATATGAGTTTATGTGTAGTATGTAAAATTAAAGAGCAAAACTTTTATGATGTAGTGTTATCTATGATGGAAGTTGATTTAGTTGTTGCTATGTCATTATAAGTAATAGATGAGCATTGTTGTTGTTGGTAGGTATTATATGGGTAGAGATATTATATGCATCTGTCTATTTTTTTTATAAGGGCTACTTGTGTTAGTGTTATACCCTAGAGGCAATCACTTGTACGTTGTATATGATACATTTTATTTTAATAAAATGTATCATTTATCTTACAGTATCTTTTGTTTACTTTTTGGTAAAATAACTGTTAGATAAAGTCCCTAGTACAACACTGTGTTAAGGAAATCATGATACGAGATTCCTACTATACTGTATAGTGTTAGTGCTTAAATAGTCCCTAGTCGTAGTATTAATGAGACAGGACACCATTAATGCGTTAAGATTAGCATGTGTTAGACTTCTTGATTTGATCAGGTAGTGGTTCTCATATCCGTGAGTATTGAGATACTCAAAGTTAACACATAGATGCTTGTTAATGGAACAAGCACATTGGACGACCTAGCTATGAGATAATCACATGGATAACTATTTAGTGCCAGTGATATAATCTCAATATAGCAAACGTGCAAGTATCCTTAGACTTGAGATCTCCAAGGTACTTTGTTTGTTGAGTATTATGCTTTGATTCCAATCTCTAGAGCCAAATCGAGGGCCACCTATAGGATGGATATTGGGTACATTGTGAGGTAAACAAAAGTAGTTGAGAGGGTCAATAAAAGATTCACTACTCCTAATAGTAGGGGCGAATATCTCATGGCCACTTGTAAGAATTACTACTCATGAAGTCCTTAGCCAAGGCGATTGTGTATTGAAAACAGTCCCAATCGATACATATCTAAAGTAGTGGGTTCCTGGTACAAGTACTATTATATTCGGGCCAAAATTGATATACATTTTGGAAGGAGTTGGCACTAATTCCATACTCCAAACCGAATGAGATATTGTATGGTGAAATGAATTAATTGCACTGTAGTTTAGCCACTTGACTTCTTGGACTCTTGGGTGGTCATGATATGTTGCTAGATACTACTCATGATCTGGGAAATGGGTTTATTAATTGATGAATTAATAAACCAATTATGATTAGAATTGATATGATTAATTCCAATTAATTATGGATTATTAATCTCAAAAACATTTGGATTATTTCATATTCACCACCAATTGACTAGAAAACCTAATAGATCACACACAATAGAAGATTATATACTTAAGATGTTATTTGATAACATAGTGGGGTTAATTGCAAGAAAGAGAAGTTATTGTGGCCAAATTATAGTTAGTTATAATTTATGGTCTAAATTGTAATTATGAGAACTTGATATTTCCAATTAAAATTGGGAAATTCTAATTGTTATAGAATTCTCTCAGCTGGAGTGTTTTAAGTAGGGTTTTTTCGTGTTCTATGGGATAGACACACGATACCTATTTTGTGTGAGCAACACAAGGAAAACAACTCTCCTAAAAACCCTTCTTTTCTTCTTCTCTCTCTCTCTCGTTTTTCTGAAAAACAAGAAGAACCCTAGTTGCCACTTAGTTTTTCTGCTAGCACAAGAAAACTTCGTGTTTGAGTGTGATCCTCCGTGTGGATTTTTGTTAGAGATAATCACACACTGTGATTATAGTGGTTGGATATTCAACTCTCGTGGTGTTTAATTAAGAGGATTGCTGGATCACGCCTCGACTTGTAGAAGGAAAAATTTTGTTTTTTAGACGCTCAAAGAAAGGTAAAGCTATTACCTTTATTCTCTTTATGTCTTGTTTTCCACACGTATGCGAGTCCTGAGATAGTATCTCGTTCTTATTTTTTCGTTGCGTCATATATGATATGCGTGAGATACTCAACAACATGGTAATTTGTGATAAGTTTTTGTATCTTCTCTAGACTTGGCTAGGCTCATTTGACCCAACATTCAAGAGCCTTTTTTTCTGTGAGAAAATAGAATCAAGTAAGTCCTTACATAAAAGTTATTTATTGTAAAAATATGCTACTACAAGTCAAAATATACTTCTAATGTAAAAGTTATTAATTATACATGGCATTTCCTACTTTTTGTCAAAAGCAGACTTTTCAATTAAGCAAAGAATTTTTAAATAAAAGTTAAGTTTATAAAGTTTAAGTTTCAAATCAAAGCTCACTAAGCCATAATTTCATTTTCAAAACAATGAAGTACTTTGTGAATTTTTTTGGAATAGAATGAGAAAATATTGAGTCCTCAATATGGACAAGCTAATAGTACTAGCCTTAGAAAGTTAGAGCAAATCTTCTAGTGGAGGCCTCTTTCAGAAGATGAACTCTTTCTGGATAAGGTGTCAATACTAGTTAGTCAACCCTATCTGAGTTAGCAACTCAGTCCAAGTGGACAACCGGTAAGTTAGAATGTAGAGATAGAGGAATATTTCACCCAAAACGCTAATTACCTATTGTACTGTGATGCAGAGTTTCACAATACTTGGTCATGATGCAGGATGTCATGGCCTTAGCTATGATGCAAAGTTTCATAGCCCATTTTATTTAAAATTGGTTTATTTCTTTCTAAATATACACTTTTGTTGAAATAAAGGTTGCAAAATACCATTCTATGTTCAAAAGCATATTGTAATGACTTACAAACATTTCTTTATGTTCTTTTATAGTTGAATTCCATGCAAACAATTTTAAATACTTACGACCATACACAAAACTTATTGAGAAGTAATTCTCACATTGTTTATATCATGTTTTCAAAAAGATCATATATGAACAAGGTTAAGCTTAGAGACTAAAAATGTTATTTCTTTTATGTTGCTGTATTTCTTTTGAAAACTTTATTTATTGTTTTGAGACTTATATAGGTTTTGATAAAATGTAATAAATTTAAATTTTTAAGCTTACTTCTTTGGGTTGCATATACCAAATTATAAAGATAGTCCAAATGATGGGGTAACATCCCTGCCTTTTTGGGGGTACGTAGGTTGTGAGATGTTATCTGAAGGTTTGGATGTAACTATTTGAATAAAAAGATCATGGAGGCATAGGATTCTGAGACTTACATATCAAGAATGGTCTCTTGGCCAAGCAAGGCCAGAGAATTATTAAGGGTGGCAATATGGATAAGAATCTAATGGATATCCAAATCCAACAATGAATAAATGGATATCTATTTTATTCACGGACTTAAATGAATATCTATTTTACATCCAACAAATCTAACAAATTTAAATAGATGTTCATTTTTATTTATTTATATATATTTGCATGTTGAAAACTTATATAAAAGGAATGAGACCCACTAACACATAGGTCTTATGACTAATCTTTTTAATTAATAAGGAGTAAGATGGTGAAATAAAATATTTATTTATTTTATTTAAGTTATTGATGAGTTGACTTGTACTATACAGGAGGCTATGCAATGGTGTATGTTGTTTGCTAATGATGTTGTTCTGATTTATGAGACTAGTATCGGTATAAATACTAAATTGGAGTTGTGTTAACAGACGTTAGAATCTAAGGGTTTCAAAATTAGTAAAAGTAAAATGGAGTATATGGAATGTAAGTTCAGTATTAGCAAAAATACAAATCATAGTATAACTTTGGATCGTAAAAATAGAAAATAGATTGAATGGTAGAAATATACCAGTAGATGACTGCTTCCGATATCTAGGATCTGTTATTTAGAAAGACGGAGAACTTAATGGCGATGTAAATACTAAGTTAAAGTTAGTTTGTTGAAATGAAGGAGTGCGACTGGTATTTTGTATGATCGTAATATGCTTTTGAGCCTAAAGAGAAAGTTTTATAGAACAACTGTAAAACCTATTTTGCTATATGGTATGAAATGTTGGGCAGCTAAAAAGTACCATATTCACAAAATAAAAGTATCTATGGTACGTAAGTTACGGTGGATGTGCGGGGCATACTAGAAATGATAGAGTAAGGAATGAAAACACTTGGGAAAAAGTAAGAAAAGAATGGAGTCAATTGAAAAAAAGATAATAGAAAATCTCTTGTGTTAGTTTAGACATATATAGAAAAGACCAATAGATGCCTCTACTAGGAGAATTGAGGGATGAAGGTATGATAGGTTGTAAGAAGTAACGACAGGTCTAAGAAAATATCAATGGATGTGATTAAAAGAAATATGTTTATGTTGGATTTAGATAAGAGAATAACCGTGAATAGAAAAAAGTGAAAGATCATGTGACTGTCCATACGTAATCCTATATCGGTTCATATAGCTGACCCCAAATTTCTTGGGACTAATGTTTTGTTTTGTTGTTGTTACTTCCACTACCACATAGGCTCCACCACTAATATATTTAATTAATTAAATAAATTTGATGAAATAAAATATTTATTTATTAGACAAAAATACGTAAATAGATGAATATAAATAAATAGATATCCATCATTCATTTAAATCTATCCATATAAATTCATTTATTAAATGGATTTAATAAATAGACTGGACTTAAAAGAATTAGATTTTATTTAATTCCATCTAGATCTAAATGGATATCCATTTTAAACCTCTAAGAGTTATTCATCATCCTATTTCTTTGGTTGCTATGTATCTTAAAGGCAAAGTACTATCTCATGGATATTTTGCCCATTGAACTGGGGAATAGATCCTCCTTTCTATAGAGAAGCATATTGGATCTTGGAATTTACTATCTCTGGGTATTATTTGGTAGATAGAGAACAGCACTAAGGTAAGGATTTGGGAGGATACATGGCTGCCCGTGCAACACCAATTTACTTATTAAAGGGCTGTCTGCACCTAATGCACCACGTCAAGTTTGTACATAATGCAGCTGAGTGGAATATTATTATGTTGACTTCACTTTTTTTGCCACGTGATGAGAATTCCATTGAGCTTAGGTCAACCAATTGATAGGATGGTATGGCATTATTCGAGAAACATGCCTACAAATTGCAAAATCATGATACTATGTTGCCTCAGTATTTAGAACAAGTAAATCGGCTTTTTCATCCTCAAACTCGGGTGAGTAGCCTCTAGCGTAGTCTATGGAAATTGAAAGTTCCTCTAAGGAATAAGAACTTTTTTTGATGTGCTTCCTTAAACATCTTTCCTACTTGGTCTAACTTTGGCAGGTGAATTCAAAAGCCCAACAATTATATTTTCTACTAAAATAGTGATGACATGGGAAACTACTTCTTTGAGTGCTCTTGCACTAACAATTATCATGTCATTGGAGTTAAGAGATGGTTAGGCATATGGCGCTATGTGCTTTGCAAATTCTTGCAATTTTAGGTATAAGAAAAGATTAATGAAATTGCAGTTGTATTTGCTATTGATATATAGGAATCCATCCAAGCATTATGCCAAAGCTAAAGAAGGGGGATGGAACTACAAGCCATACTTCATGGCACCTTGGAAGAATTCAAGACATGAAGGCTAATGAGGAAGAATTCAAGCAAAACCAACTAACAAGCTAAGGAACATAAAAAGTGTGAAGAAATGGGTGCTAAAAAGAGGGCCAAACAAAGTTGCATTTGCCCAAAGTTTGTATGGAAGGCTAACGAAGCACAAGCGAAGGTTATGGACAAGAAAATGAACCGGCTATTGAAGAACAGTGCTGAACCGACGCTAGGCCAGCAAGTCGAACCAGTGCTGACTCTTCTTGGCCAATTGACCAATTTTCTTCAGATCACAACCGGCACTGGCTTCCTTGTGCAAACTGGCGCCGACCCACTTCAGGTAAAGCCCAATTTTGCTTAATTTTTCTATTTTTTTCTGTTTTGTTCCCAATTAAAATTTCATGACTTTTATTATGTAATAGGGATATTTTAGACCTTTTAAAAACATCAATGGCTGAGATTTCATCTCACCTTAGTTAGGTTTAGATGCCTATATATATGGCATTATAACATTTCAAATGTAAGTTGGATATGATCATTAAGATTAAAAAGACACTCTTAAGAGAGTTCATTGAGGGTTCTTCTATGAAGGCTAAGACCAATCTTATGATTCTATTCCTTACCTTTGACTTGAGTCTATAAACTCTTAAGGATAGATCCAACTAACCTATCAAAATAGAATCTTAGTTTCTTGCTAATCTAAGGGTCTAGAATAGAGGTTAACTTTGGTTGCTTAGTTTATCTTCTTCAAGTGTTCTTGACTCCTTAGTTGGGTTGAGGGTTCTTGGGTATGAATTAGTAGACTTAGTTTTCATTTCTAGAGTTTTAAGTTCTTTGTTTTAGCTTAGGATCTTAGTATTTAAATTGGGTGTCTTATTTCTTTACAAAAATCACTATTTTGAGCTCTTAATTGGGTCTTGCATTTTACCTCAAATTTAGCAACGAAATTCAATGAGAAATCAACCCCAAGATCATATCAAATAGTTTGGTATCAGAAGGAGGGAAGCTTTGATTCTTATCAAGGCTTGGTTTTTCAAGTAAAAGGCTTTAAAGTTTTAAGAAAAACAAAGCAAACTCGTCACTAAGGAAGGTGCTTCAAAAAGGTCTTTAAAACTTTGATTTTTCTTAGTCTTCTTGTTGAGAAACTGATCTTATATGCTGGGTTGATGTTTGAGTAGCTATTTGAAGCTTTTAAGTGCATAAATCATATGGTTTTTTGGGTTTATTTACTACAAATTTGCTGAGCTAAAAAAGAATCCTGTAACTCATTTTCATATTAAATTTGTGAGCTATAAAACTCATATTTTTTACTTCTACTTGTTGAGAAATTATTCCTTGATGTTAGTATAATCATTAGGGATTGATTTTTCTTGTGATTCTTGAGTTTTTTGGTTGTTACAAGTGTGAAAATTTTGAAAACCCTTGCAAGGTTGCATCTCAAGTGTTTGATATTTTGCTTGAGTGAGCTTTTCACTTAAAATTGTGGCTAAAACTTTTGTGAATGCTTTCTATAGTTGATTATCTATCATGTTTAAGTATTTTAGGGATATTGCTTGTCTATTTGAGATCATCTTAGTTGTTGAATTCTTTGTCTTAAATTCTCTGCTCCTTGAACCTCTAGTGTTACATAGAAATATTTGTTAGGTCTTGTCTGTTCACCCATGTCCTAGTCAATTTTGTTGAGCTTCTTGAATTCATTAAATTTACTTGATTGATATAAACTCCTTGAGGCTCATTATTATGATCAACTCCCACCATTAGTCATCTAGTTACTTGTCTTTAGAGAGAGTTAGTGGACTTTTAAAGTTTGGGCTAATTCCTAAGTAATTAGGGAGACTTTTGTGGAAAGAACTTGTTGAGCACTTGAGTGAATTGAAAAAAGTAAGAGGGTGAGCATATTTACATAAAAGCCAAAGAGAGCTAAACACGAGCTAAACACGTAAGATAATGCTTATGAGGAAATTACTTCTTTTATCTAAGCCTTTCAAGTAAAATCCCAACAAAATGTCCCAAGATTCTTTTGATATTTGAGTCGTCTTTAAAACTCTCAATACAAAAATGGATGAGATAATGAGAGATATAACCAAATTGCAAACCAACCAAGGCCAAGCCTTAATCCTTGCATAAAGAAGGGGTTATAGAGAATAAGATAGCCCAAAGATGAGAGAGAAATAATGTTACACCCCCATTGTATGAGCAAGGAGAGGATGGGGATGAACACTCCGTAGGAAGCCATCCACCTACACCATTGAGGGGAGATAGGCATGGGTTAAGAGGAGGAAGAGATAGAATGCAAGGTAGACATGATGGACAAAATGTGACAGTTTGTAAGAATGGAAGATTAGGATGAGGGAGTCCACGAGGAGGATTATGGAGTACAAAACCGGAGAAATGGGATTAGAGAGAGAAAGCGAGACGAAGATGAGGGAGATAGAGAGTTGAGGCATATCAAAATGAAAGTACTCTCTTTCCAAGGCAAAAGTGACCTAGAGGCTTATTTTGAATAGAAAAGGAGGATTGAGAATTTGTTTGAGTACTATGAATATAGTGAGCGAACCAAGGTTAAATTGGCCATTTCAAGTTTTCTTTAGTATGCTTTAGTGTGGTGGGACCAAGTAGAATTCCAAAGAAGGAGAATGGAGGATCAACCAATTGTCACTTGGGAATTGTTAAGGAACTTGATGAGAGGGAGATTTGCATCCCTACACTACTATAATGAACTTTACTAAAAGTTGCATGTGCTTCGACAAGGAAAAAAAAAAGTGTAGAGGATTTTCATAAGGAGTTGGAGGTGACCTTGATGAGGGCTAACATTGTTGAGGATGTGAGGGCTACAAAAGCAAGGTTTTTTAGTGAGTTGAATAAGGAGATAGCAAATGTGGTTAAGTTACATTTGAAGGCACGAAAAGTGGAAAAACACAGGGCACGCAGTGGAAGCGAACATAAAAAAACTGGAAAAACACAACAGGGGATTCCAGGACAAGGGCGGCGTCGACTCCGACTACCCTAGCCGGCACCGGTTGCGCCCTGTCCAAATCCCAAAATTTTAAAATTTTTTACCACTCCTTCTGGTTCTCAAAGGTGGCTGGACCGAAACGTGCGCAACCGGGATAAATGTGCTGGTAGAAGCCTCTAGTGCGATTCCAGAAAGCCTCCTACTCCGCCTTTGCATGTATGTGAACGCCGAACTCTCGGTCTTCCAGTATATGGCCTGCCTAACTACCGTTTGGTGAACAACTAACAGGCTAGAGAATTTTTTTTTGAGAGAGAGAGAGACGCCTGGCCTTTCACAGAGAAGAAGCCGCCTCTCAGAGTGTGTGTTCTATAACAATGACGTTGTTTTCAATCCTCCTGTTTAACCTAAATAAAACCCTAGGTTAAACTGGATTGGGCCATTGGACTCTTAGTTTAACCTTTTAGGCTTAATTAGCTATTCTAATTAGAACCAACCTAATGGCCCAATTAATAATTAATTTTCCAACCCAAATAAACTAGTCCAATTAATAAGCATATATTAGTTTAGTCCCAAGTTAATCTTTAATTATTCAAACTGGGCCAAAGTCCTGAATAATTAATTAACCTACTAAACTAATTTAATTAATTCTCTCTCTATGGACCTTTATTTTATTCTAGCCTAATAACTAAATCGGCTACTTAAATAAAATAAATTCTATTTAATTTAAGATCAATTCCTTAGCCCGTATTTAATTAGGACTCACGGTCTATACTGGTGACCAAAAGACACACTACCTTGGCTACTAAAATGACCAAAATACCCTTGCCATATAAATAGCTGTATTTTACATTTTAAATATTTTTTGATATCCCCATAAGGAAATATTGACCCCAAGGACAGTGCTGCTTTAGCAAAGTCTCCGACCTACAGGTGTAATGACTAAAATACCCCTCTATACATCGTCGTACATTCAGAGAGGAAGAAGTGTACTAACACCTCTCTAAATGACATCTACCCACCTTAGGTCTCTAGTCCAATGATCCACGACTTCCTGGATTGTTTTCGCTTTCCAAAGGAGCTACCCTAAAACAAACATCCAAGTCACGTTTCCCAAGGCCCTGGATATTTAGATCATTCAGACAACCACAAGGAGTGATATAGTATAGAAACTATCTTGTACAAGTTTGTCTTAACTAACTAGTCACACATACCCAATATGCAAGCATGTTGGCCCTACGATAGAACTTCAACTATAGCATATCAAAGCATATGCTGCCAACTTCATCAGACTACCAACTCATACACAAGTCATAGAGTACTAGTCCACGCTGTAGCGGTAGTAGTCTAGGTTTCTACCATATAGTACTTTTAGAAATCACTACTATAGATCATGTTCTACGTATTCGAAATACGCTTATGTCATGAAGTGAGTGGACTACTCACTGGCTAAAAGTAAGTCATTCCCTATTTAGAATGCACAACATAAAAACTTAGACATGATGAGATTCCCATTCTCATCAATCGGTTAAGAACAAAAATTTATGTGTTAAGTAACCCATGATCCATACCTTACTATGAAAGACCTCCATTCACATGGACCACTTACCTAAACACAATGGGTCTTTTTCAAATGTAATTGTGCACAAATAAAATTGTAAATTCACAAATAATTTCTGAAAATAAATTCTTTTATTAAAACATTCGATTTTTTTACATCAGAAACCTAGTCTCAGATGGCATACATCCCAACAATCTCCCACTTGCACTCTAAGACTAAGTAAGTCCATAGGTACCCACCCCTAGAGTGTCTAAGCGTCTCTTAAAGACTCTCTTAGCCAAAGGCTTGGTGAATGGATCTGCTAGATTGTTCTCAAAGGAAATCTATTCTACACAACTTCCCATCTCTAGATGAAATCCCAGATCAGGTGGTACTTCCTTTCGATGTGCTTCCCCTTCTTATGGTTCCGAGGTTCTTTAGATTGTGATACTGCTCCAGTGTTGTCGCAATACATCACAATCGGCCTGTCCATGTGTGGCACGACTCCAAGTTTGAAAGAAACTTCCGGAGCCAGACTGCTTCCTTGGATGCCTCCGAAGCTGCCACATACTCAGCTTCCATGGTTTAGTCAGCAATGCAAGATTGCTTGATACTCCTCCATGAAATAGCTTCTCCAGATAAGGTAAAGATATATCCACTAGTGAATTTTCTCCCATCCTTATCTACCTAGAAGTCTGAGTCTGTGTATCCTGTAAGAACCAAGTCATCAGCCCTATAAACCAGCATATAATCTATCGTCCTCTTAAGGTACTTAAGTATATGCTTTACAGCTTGCCAATGAACCTCTCCAGAGTTTGACTGATATCTACTAACCAAGCCTACGACAAAGCAGATATCTGGCCTAATACACAGTATGGCGTACATGAGACTTTCCACAGCCGAAGCGTAGGGAATCCTACTCATTCTGTCCTTTTTTTCTTGAGACTTAGAACAGTCCCTTGAAGAAAGTGACAACCCATGTTTGCAAGGAATTAGAGCTCCTTTGCATGAGTCCATGCTATACCTGGCCAGCATCTTGTCAATATATGCCGCTTGGGATAATCCTAACATACTTTACTTCCTATTTCTAAGAAGTCTAATCCCAAGAATGTAGTTGGCTTCTCCCAAATCCTTCATACTGAATTGACTAGACAGTCAAACCTTTGTAGATGACAATGACCCTACATCACTTCCAATAAGTAAAATGTCATCCACATACAAGACAAGAAAAACTACATTAATGCCTTCAAGTTTCCTGTACATGCATGGTTCATCCTCGTTTTGAACAAAATCATAAGACTTTACAGTCTCATCAAAACAAATGTTCCATGCCCTTGATACCTGCTGAAGTCCATAAATGGACTTCTTAAGCTTGCAAACCATATGCTCTTTGCCTTTAGCAATAAAGCCTTCTGGTTGGGACATATAGATGTCTTCACTAAGATGGTCATTTAA
This sequence comes from Voacanga thouarsii, assembly GCA_026120185.1. NCBI lineage: Eukaryota > Viridiplantae > Streptophyta > Magnoliopsida > Gentianales > Apocynaceae > Voacanga > Voacanga thouarsii. The sequence goes on along the minus strand of JANUWF010001088.1, from coordinate 1,824,749 downwards.
AAATGTCATCTTGACATCCATTTGTCATATCTCATAGTCATAATGACATGTGATGGCAAGGAGGATACAGGTGGACTTAAGCATAGCTACCGAGGAAAGGGTTTTCTCATAGTCGATTCCCTCTTTTTGAGTATACTATTTCGCCACAAGCCTAGCTTTGAAGGTTTCCACCTTCCCATCTACTCCCCTCTTTCTCTTGTATACCTACTTACACCTTATGGGTTTTATCCCTTCAAGTGAAGCTACAAGATCCCAAACCTGATTGAGATACATAGACTCAATCTCGGCTTTCATTACTTCATGCCACAGATTTGTAGCGGCATCAGCAATAGCCTCCTTATATAAAGTGGAGTCTTGTTCCTGATGGTCAGAGACCTGCTCGAAAGCTTCTCTAGTCTACCTTTCTGGAACCCTAGACACTCTCCCACTACGACGAGGCTCCATTTGTACAGGCTCTTGAGACTGTGCCTCTTCTTGTTCCACAATCAGGTCAGAAGAAGTTGCTTCCGAAGATAACTTCTCCCCCAGTTCCAACCTAGTTGAACCTTTCGTAGAAGTACTTTGATCATCCTCTAAGTATCTAGCAATGGTACTAACCAGTACCTTCTACTCCTTAGGATGATAAAAGTAATCACCCTTTGTCCCTTTTTGATACCTAACAAAATAGCACAATTTTGATCTTGGTTCTAACTTGTCTCCCTTGACCAGTACATAAGCTGGACAATCCCATATCCTGAGATGATTCAGACTTGGCTTATGCCCTGTCCACATCTCATAGGGAGTCCTAGGTACTGACTTTGAAAGCACCAAGTTCAGAATATATGCTGTTGTTTCCAGAGCATATCCCTAAAAAGACACTAGAAGAGTAGCATGAGACATCATGCTTCGGACCATTTTCATCAATGTACTGTTTCTTCTCTCAGCTACTCCGTTCTGTTAGGATGTCCCCAGCGCAGAAAGCTGGGATACTATCCCATGATGTACTATGCAATCCTTGAATTCACTAAGGAGGTACTCTCCACCGCGATCCAATCGTAAGGTCTTGATCAATTTACCTATCTAACGCTCCACTTTAGCCTTAAACTCTTTGAACTTATCAAAAGAGTCAAACTTGCATCTCATTAGGTAAACGTAACCAAACCTTGTACAATCATCCGTGAAAGTAATGAAGTACTCAAAAACTCCTCTAACTGGTGTAGACAGGGGACCACACATTAGTGTGAACAAGACTCAATACCTCCTTGGCTCTATCCGCCTTAGGGGCAAATAACTTTTTGGTCATCTTTCCCATCAGGTAGGACTCACACTGAGGCTAATTTTCCAATCTCAATGAGCCCAAGAGCCCATCATGGATCAACCTCTGAATCCTAGTTGAGTTGATATGCCCCAACCATAGATGCCAAAGATAAAAGTCATTGATATTAGTCTTTCTCTTCCTTGTTAAAGGTTTAAATTGAGCGTTATTTAATTGATTATTAATAGGGTTTAAGAAAAATAGATTCCCATACATGTGTCTAGTACATAAAATTTCTCCATCTCTACTGATAGAAATACCATAATGGAAAGATACAAAATATCTTTGATTTATTAGTTTCGCAAGTGAAATCAAATTCTGTCTAAATCCAGGTACATATAAAATATCTTTCAAAATCACTATTCTATTGCAATCAAATACAAGATCCAGCTCTCCCATGCAAGGGCCCAAACTTGTGCTCTATTTCCCACACGTAGTCTATGTTCGCCCCTCTAGAGTCTTCTAATCTTTCTAAACCCCTGCAAGGAGTTACAGATGTGATCAGTGGCTCCTGAATCAACAATCCAAGTGGAAGTTGATTCAACCATTGATATAAACTCTAGATAGAAAACATTACCTGTGGGGTTTTTCTTTGCTTGAAGATCTGGACACTCTTTTTTCCAGTGTCCCTTCAGTCCACACTTAAAGCACTTGCCCTTAGGTTTGTCTTTGGGCTGGACCGCTGTGTTCCCCTTCTTTTTCTTAAACTTTCTGGACTTGGACCTAGTTCTAGAAGATGAAGCCTTAGCAATTATAGCCTTAGATTGTGGCTTCATGACCTTCTCTGCCATCTGGAACTCCTTCATCAACTCAGCCAAACCCATGTTCAACTTGTTCATATTATAGTTCAACTTGAACTGAGTAAAGGAACCCGGTAAAGATTCGAGAACCATGTCCACTTGGCTCTCGGGGTCAATGACAGCCCCTAAGATTTCTGCCTCCTCAAAAGAAGCAATCATCTTGAACATATGCTCTCTGACTGATGCTCCCTCAGTCATCTCAGTGTTAATAATGGTTTGAAGAGCCTCCTGCTTTGTAGGCCGGCTCTTATCCGCGAACATTGTGGCTAATGATTGGGTTATGTCATACGCAATGGTCAAATGCTCATGTTTGGATTGGAGCACATTAGACATGGAGGTCAACATATAACAACGAGCCATCTCGTCGGCCTTCTTCCATGCCTTCTCAGCCTCACGCTCCTCGGCGGTGGAACCCTCCCCGATAACAGGGCAGGTTTCGTAAATGACATACTTATACTCTTCCGCTGTGAATATTATGTCCAGGTTCCTTTTTCAGTCCACATAGTTTGGTCTTGTTAGATTATTCTCTTGGAGAATAACGGCCAATGGACTAAAAGAATCTCCCGCCATTTCTAAAAATCAAAAAATAAAAGAAAAAAGATTCAGTTTGTGAAAACAAAACAAATATGTGCACTTTATCCTTATTATCAAAACTGATATAGCTTCTTGGGAAGATTAACAATTTCCTAAGCTAAGTATGTTAACCACCACAAATTAATTTCCCTTGTAGGTAATGATCTAGAAGATAACTCCATTGAGGAGATGGCTATTTCCTCTCTTTTCCTATGGACATACTTCACACTATGACCTCCAACGAGGGGCTGGCCGATCATAATACGTGCCCCGGGTTATTAATTACATCCCTCCATTAGATCTATATCCTTATGGTATCCCCATCCTATACAGGTTCAATCCCAGGGTGATGCGAGGGGATCCATGATCTCTAATGAGAATCGTGATGGAAGCTGTAGGGCCGTTGGAACCCCTTTCCCACTTAGTCTTTTAAAACAAGGGTTTTCTGAAAAATATTCTTTTGAAAATTTCCATTAAGTTTTTCCTTAACTCAAAAATAAAATGTCTAAGTCCATAAAAATCTCTATGTCAAGGCTTATATCCTTTGAGAGTTTTTCCCATGGACTAATTTTATTTAAGTTAAAAACTTAATGATTTCAAAAACTTTCCAATTAAAACTTTCTAGAGACTTTGGTCTCAAGTTTATTTGACAAAATAATTATTCTTATGTCAAACTAAAACAAAATGGCTTTTCTATTTTAACCTTACAAAAATATCTAAATCCAATATATTTTCTATGTCAATGATTAAATCCTTTCAGAAAATATCTAAGGATTAATTTTTGTTTAATCTAAAATAACCATTTAATTTGTAGAAAAATGTTTTCCTTGTCAAAAACATTCCCAAAAACTTAGGTCTTTGAGAAAACGTGCACATAGGTACCAAAAATAAATAGCATGTTAGAAAATAGTAGACATTTTCATGCTCTTCTATTTTTAAACCTAAGTTCCCAAATAATAGAATTAAACACATTAATTAATTAATTAATGGTCTTGTTTAATCCTAAAATCCCTTACTAATATTTTATATGCAAAAATATTCCTTGAATATTAACTATTGCAAAATATTAACTTTGTCTGGTATGGACCCCAAAACCAAAAGAAATTGCAAGAAAAATTACAAGGAAAAAAAATTTTTTTCCTTAGTCCACTGCACCCACCATACTGGATCAGCCACCCATCTGAACTGTGGTCCACTGCACCCGCCGCACAGAACCAGGACCCACGAGAAAACAGTGCAAACCGACCTTCCAAACCCTAGCCGGCGCTGGTTCGGGCGATCTAGCCGGCGCTGGTTCGGTTCTGGACGGCTCCTTCCTACAGTTTTTTTCTTCTTGCAAATTTCGTCTGCAAATTTCCCTTGTTTTTCTGCATGGTTTCTAGTGCCATTGGCTCTCCGATTTCAATCTTAATGCAATAAAATCAACAAAAACCAATAACTGCCTATATCCATAAACATTGGGCTTACACGATTTATTAAGAAAAATAGTAAATTACAGATTCCTATACCTCCACTCGCGAGGTTTAATAGAGAATCCATCCATACCATAAACAGCGAAGGATCACAATTTTAATTACACATATTTGTCCAGTTTTATTCATCTAGATGCATGCTCCCTATATTTTCACAAAACCTTCATGGTCTGATACCAATTGAAGGCACGGAAAGCGAAAAAACACAGGGCACGCAACGGAAGCGAACATAAAAAAACTAGAAAAACACAACAGAGAATTCCAGGACAGGGGCGGCGTCGGCGCCGGCTGCCCTAGCCGGCGCCGGTTGCGCCCTGTCCAAATCCCGACGTTTTAAAATTTTTTACCTCTCTTTCTAGTTCTCAAAGGTGGCTAGACCGGAACTGCGCAACCGGGGTAGGTGTGCTGGTAGAAGCCTCTAATGCAATTCTTGCAAGCCTCCTACTCCACATTTGCATGTATGTGAACGCCGAACTCTCAGTCTTCCAGTATATGGCCTGCCTAACTACTGTTTGGTGAACAACTAACAGGTTAGGGAATTTTTTTGGAGAGAGAGAGAGATGTCTGGCCTTTCGCAAAGAAGAAGCCGTCTCTCAGAGTGTGTGTTCTGTAACAACGACGTTGTTTCCAATCCTCCTGTTTAGCCTAAATAAAATCCTAGGTTAAACTGGACTGGGCCATTGGACTCTTAGTTTAACCTTTTAGGCTTAATTAATTATTCTAATTAGAACCAACCTAATGGCCCAATTAATAATGAATTTTTCAGCCCAAATAAACTAGTCCAATTAATAAGCTTATATTAGTTTAGTCCCAAGTTAATCTTTAATTATTCAAACTGGGCCAAAGCTCTGAATAATTAATTAACCCGCTAAAATAATTTAATTAATTCTCTCTCCATGGACCTTTATTTTATTCTAGCCCAATAATTAAAGCAGGCTACTTAAATAAAATAAATTCTATTTAATTTAAAATCAATTCCTTAGCCCGTATTTAATTAGAACTCACGGTCTATACTGGGGACCAAAAGACACACCGCCTTGGCTACTAAAATGACCAAAATACCCTTGCCATATAAACAACTGTATTTTGTATTTTAAATATTTTTTGATATCCCCATAAGGAAATATTGACCCTAAGGACAGTGCTGCGTTAACAAAATTTTCGACCTACAGGTGTAATGACTAAAATACCCCTCTATACATTGTCGTACATTCAGAGAGGAAGAAGTGTACTAACACCTCTCTAAATGACATATACCATCATTAGGCCTCTAGTCCAATAATCCACGACTTCCTGGATTGTTTCCGCTTTCTAAAGGAACTACCCTAAAGCAAACATCCAAGTCATGTTTCCCAAGGCCCTGGATATTTAGATCATTCAGACAACCACAAGAGGCAATGTAGTATAGAAACTATCTTGTACAAGTTTGTCTTAACTAACTAGTCACACATACCCAACATGCAAGTATATTGACCCTACGATAGAACCTCAACTATAGCATATGCTTCCAGTTTCGTCAGACCACTAACTCATACTCAAGTCGTAGAGTACTAGTCCACGCTGTAACGGTAGTAGTCTAGGTTTCTACCATATAGTACTTTTAGAAACCACTACTTCAGGTCCTATTCTACGTATTTGAAATACGCTTATGTCATAAAGTGAGTGGTCTACTCACTAGCTAAAGGTAAGCCATTCCCCATTTAAAATTCACAACATAATAACCTAGACATGATGAGATTCCCATTCTCATCAATCGGTTAAGAACAAAATTTTATGTGTTAAGTAACCCGTGATCTATACTTTATTGTGAAAGACCTCCATTCACATGGACCACTTATCTAAACTCAATGGGTCTTTTCTAAACGTAATTATGCACAAATAAAATTGTAAATTCACAAAAAAAAATTGAAAATAAATTATTTTATTAAAACATTCGATTTTTTTACATCAGAAACCTAGTCTAAGAGGGTATACATCCCAACAACATTCTTATGAGACTTTGGAGAAGATGGTGCATATTGCCATTAAAATTAAGGGACAACTCAAAAGAAAGCCACATTCCAAAGAAATCATCTACACCAATCCTATTTTTAACCACCAAGCTAAAGAGAGGAAAGGGCAACCAAAAATACCAAGGCCACCAAGAGAGCCCTACAAGCCTAGAGAAGAATAGGCTAAGGAAGAGGGCAAATGTATTGAGGGACTTCCAAGAACTAGGGACATTAAATACTTTAAATATTTAGGCTATAGACACGCCTCATATGAGTGTCCAACCATGAAAATGATGTTTACCAATACCCAAAGATTGTTAACTAGTGGAGAAGAGGATTGTGGAGATGAGAGACGAAAAAAAGGGCACAATGGTGATGATAATTCTAGTGACGAAGAAATTATTGTGCCACCCCTTTACCCTTTAGTCGGTGTTGCAATTAAAGAAATAGGAACTTATGTTGTAGAAGGTGATTGTGATGATAAAATGAAGAAGAGCCTACAACGAAACAATGTTTTCTACTCCCATTGCCTTATCAACCAAAAGTCATGTCTTGCTATATTAAGGGTGGGAGTTTTACCAATGTTGTAAGTGCTAGTCTTGTGGAAGAATTGGGTTTATATGTGATGAAACACACTAATCCCTATAGATTGCAATGGTTCCATGATAGTGGAAAGTTGAAGCGAACAAACAACTATTGTTGACAATTGAAATAGGGAAGTATCAAGATGAAATTGTTTGTGATGTAGTCCCTATACAAGCTAACCACTTAATTATAGGAAGACTATGGCAATTTGATAGGAGTATATTGCATAATGGAAGAAGAAAATCCTACTCAGTTATTAAGGAAAGCAATCTATATACTCTTCTATCCCTACCCCCAAATGATGTAAGAGAAGTGCAAAGAAAAATGAGGGACAATGAGAAAAAGAAGAGTGTAGTAGGAGACCTTCCAAAGAAAGAGAATGAGGGGGGAAATTATTAGGGAAAAGAAAGAGTGCAAAAGGAGACCTCAAAATAAAATGAAGCAAAGAAGGAAAGTGAAAAAAGGAGAGAAAATAGAGATAAAATAAGAGTGACTCTTTTGTGCTTGAAAAATGAAAACAAAGAGGGAGAAGCTACAAAAAAGAAGACTGAAGAAAATGGGAAGAATGCACTTTATGTGGGGCAACATAGGCTAACATTTTGCGTTCATAACAAAACTTCTTGCTTAAAATCTTATGTAGGTGCTCATTCGAAGACGAATTTGCACAAAGAATGGAAAAATGATAGGAATCCATCCAAGCATTATGCCAAAACTAAAGAAGGTGGATGGAATTACAAGCCATACTTCATCACACCTTGGAAGAATCTAAGACATGAAGGCTTACAAGGAAGAATTCAAGCAAAACCAACTAACAAGCCAAGGAACATAAAAAGTGTGAAGAGATCAGTGCCAAAGAAAGTTACATTTGCCCAACAATTTGTATGGAAGGCCAACGAAGCACAAGCGAAGGTTACGGACAAGAAAATGAATTGGCTGTTGAAGAACAGTGCCGAACCGGCACTATCTCTTCTCTGCCAATTGGCCAATTTTCTTCAAATCACAACTGGTGCCGACTTCCATGTGCAAACTGGCGCCGGCCACTTCAAGCAAAGCCCAATTTTGCTTAATTTTTCTATTTTTTGTTTTGTTTTGTTCTCAATTAAAATTTCATGACTTTTATTAGGTAATAGGGATATTTTAGACCTTTTGAACACATCAGTGGCTGAGATTTCATCTCACCTTAGTTAGGTTAAGATGCCTATATATATGGCATTATAACATTTCAAATGTAAGTTGGATATTATCATTAAGATAAAAAAAGACACTCTTGAGAGAGTTTTTTGAAAGTTCTTCCATGAAGGCCAAGACCAATCTTAGGATTCCATTGCTTCCTTTTGATTTAAGTCTACAAACTCTTAAGGATAGATCAAACTAACCTATCAAAATAGAATCTTAGTTTATTGCTAATCTAAGGGTCTAGAGTAGAAGTTAACTTTGGTTGTCTAATCCATCTTCTTCAAGTGTTCTTGGCTCCTTAGTTGGGTTAAAGGTTCTTAGGTATGAATTAGTATACTTGATTCTTATTTCTAGAGTTTTAAGTTCTTTATTTTAGCTTAGGATCCTAGTATTTGAATTAAGTGTCTTAGTTCTTCATAAAAATCACAATTTTGAGCTCTTAATTGGGTATTGCATTTTATCCCAAATTTAGCTACGAATTTCATTAAGAAATCAGTCACAAGATCATATCAGCTATGATCCTACCAAACATTTAGAAGGCTCATAATACCCTAATTTTTAAGTCAAAGTAACACTACCATCTATTATTCTAAGCCAATCTACAGCAATAGTTGCTGAGTTCATAGCATTGTAGGAAGCAATGCCAATACTTCCTACAATACGACGGCCTTCTCAATTAAGTAGTGTTGTGTGCAAAAATATCTTATTTTTTAATCCCTTTACTGGGTTTTTGTGTGTTCGTTTGTGTGATTTTATATGGTTTCTGCTCATTTTGTGGTTTATTGTGTTTGTAGGAAGTTTATGTTAAAAAAAAGTTGATTCCATTTATTTAGAAGGTAAAAGATGGTTTAAAGATGATTATGGATGTTATGAGGAGTTGCCAAGTGAGTTTGATGATGTTTGAATAAAGAATAAATAGTTTTTAAAGATTCGGAAGTCATGTAGGAAATGGTACACGGGTCGTGCACGACATGGCACATAGGCCATGCACCTTGCGAGAAGAGGCATTGTGCAAAGCATATATGGCATTATGCATAACCATGCACAATGCTATGCAACACATCAGGATGTCAAACCCTAGGCGGCATGAAGGTATAAAAAGGTTTTAAGATACCATTTTTTGCAATTCTTTCAACATTTTTCAAAAAGAAACATCAAGAATGAGGACAAAAGCTCAAGGAAAGACAAGAATCAAAGCACGGAGGCAAGGATTAACAAGAGATTGTTGGTATTCCTTGATTTTATCTTACAATCAATTTCTATTTTTCTCTTATTCTTTAATTCTCTTAAATGTTTTTCTTTGTTTTTCTTTTAAAATGAGTTAATTCCTTTTATTTAAACAGTGAAAGATAGTAAAGATGATTGTGAATGTTTTGGGAAGTCTCCAAGTGAGTTTGATGATGTTTGAATGAAGAATAAATGGTTTTTAAAGATTTAGAAATTGTGTGCACGGCATGGTGTACGGGCACCTTACAAGAAGAGGCACTGTGCAGAACAAACATAGTTGTGCATGATGTCGTGCAACATATTAGAAATGTAAAACCCTAGGTGGCACAAGGTTATAAAAAGGCTATTAAGGCACCATTTTTCATATATTTTTCAATTTTTTTAACATCTTTCAAAGAGAAACTTCAAAGAGGAGGACAAAGACTCAAGGAAAAGCAAAAGTTGAAAGCAGTGATAAGGATTAATACGAGATTGTGGGTGAACCTTAATTCTATCTTACAATCAATCTTTATCTTTCTCTTATTTCTAAATTCTCTATTTTATCTTGATTCTTTAATATTCAAGTGCTATATTTCTTTTTGTTTTTAGGTTATTATTTGAATTTTTAATTAAGAAACTTTAGATATTGTTAAATTAAATTTTGAAACTTTTGTTTGATAAAGGTTACCTTTTGAGTAATTATGCAATTCTTGGATTCTTCTTTATCAATTGTGTTTGACAAAATTAATTGATTCTCATAATTAGATAGTTAAGATTATTATATTTGATTGATTTTCTACAAGTAGCACCTGTTAATTTGATGAAGTTGTTCCACATATCTTGATTGAATTAATAGGAGAATTGTATAATTCGAATTACATATGATTGAGGCTCATTGTTATGTATGATATAATAATGGTGATGCCTTTAGATGTTTATCAATTTGGGTTTCAATCTAAAACATGATTAATCTAATACACACTCAGTGGTTAATTAATCATTTTGAGTTAGGTTAGAAATTAGATTAGAGATTAATTTGCAGTGCTAAGCGGGATTAGTCTAATTTTGCAAGGATAGGAATTTGTGGCGCTAAGTGAAACTTCAAAACTAATTTCTTGTAGGATAATCTTCATCTATGGCAAGTTTTCTAATTGGCATTCAAAGTCATAATAGATAGATTCCTAATTGTGTTTAGATTTGTTCTTATTTCCTGTTTTGTTTTCTTTAGTTTCCTAATTTGTTTTGTAATCAAATTTTTAGTTTCCTAATAAGTTTTACCCCCATTTTTATTTAAGTAACCAATAGGATTGATTGAGATTAAATAGAAAATGATTAGTCACAAGATTAATTCAAGTCTTTGTAGGTTCAATCCCTACTTGCCAGTACTAGGTTATCTTTAATTTGTTGGTATAAAACAACTACATCTTTATGCCCTTATAGGTGTATTTAAAGCTTGCATATTAATCTTTGATTAATTCTTTTGAAAAAATTGGTTAATCATTAGTTAAGTCTTTGGTTGTTGAATTTATATTTTATTTTTTTTTCTTTTTTTCTTTTTTCTTCTTTTTTTCTTTTTTCTTCTTTTTTCTTTCTTTTTTACTGTTTTGATTCACTATGATTCTTAGTCTATACTTTAACAAATTTTTCATTTTTCTTAGAATGTTGTATCAATCATTTTGGATAATATAGCTATATCTCCATGGTGAAATTGGAAGATTGATAGTCTTTATCCCCATACTTTGCTTGGGATATCATTTATTCTCTCTCACTTATCTTTGGTCCTCTTTGTTATGCTTTATTTTCATGGTTTCATCCATTGGGGATGATATCATGTTAAGTGTTCGGGAAGGGATTTTCTATTTTTTTTTCAAATCTTAGGTGATTTTTAGTATAAATAAGGTAGAGAAATTTATTTTCTTCCTACTTAGAATATGATTTGATACTTATTTAGTTGAGTATGATTTTACATAAACTTGTATATTAGGTTAGATATATGCTAAATATTGAGAATTTAGTTTAACCTTATTTATTTCTTAGTAAATATATAAGTGAAGCTTTTTCTTTGAGATTTGGTATAGATGACGTAATGAAATATAAATGGAGAATGTATGTTGATTTTTGTTTTACAATTCTCTAATTCAGCTCTAATTTTAGGTTTAATTGAATACGACAAGGTAGGATGCAGCATAAAATGTACCTAGCAAAGAGTAAAAAAAAGAACCAAAAAAAGAGAGAGATAAGGGGGAAAAAAGCATTAGAGAGGAAAATTTTGTGAGTTATGAAATAAATTCTATTTACATTACTTTTCTTTTCTTTATGAAGTTGAAATTGAATAAATAGGGTGAGTTGAAGCATAAAATACAGTTACCTAAAATTAGTAAAAAAGTATCTTAGTTTGCTATCTAATTTGTTGTAGTTTAGAGAGTAATGAAAGTTGGCCACGTATTCTTTGTTTATATTAGTTACATCGTTTGTGTTCAGTGATCAAGGAAGGACATATCAAATTGAATTGAAATATACTTTTTTAAGATAACTTCAATGGCTTTGATTATATTTGAGCTAATATATGAGTTTGTTAAAGGTTTACTTTGTTGAATAAATGTTGAGTTATGTTCTAAAGTGAAAGGAAGGAATATCATCTCTATTTTTGTTTTTCAAGTTGTAGTTCTACCTGAAGACGTGCAAAAACTAAGTACACCGGAGTTTGTTGTATGCAAAAATCTCTTATTTTATACTCTTTTTACTTAGTTTTTGTGTTTTTGTTTGTGTGATTCTGTATAGTTTCTACTCATTTTGTGGCCTACTGTATTTGTAGAAAGTTTATGTAAAAATTAGTTGATTCCATTGATGTAGAAGGTGAAAGACATTTTAAAGATTATTGTGGATATTTGGGGAAGTTGTCATGTGAGTTTGATGATATTTGAATGAAGAATAAAGATTTTTTACAGATTCAAAAACTGTGCATGGCATAGTGCACACCCGTATGACAAGTCGTGCACCTTGCAAGAAGAGGCACTATAAAGAGCATGCACAACATCATGCATGGTCGCCATTTTAATGTATCAGAATGTCAAACCCTAAGTAGTGCGAGGTTATAAAAAGACTTTTAAGATGATATTTTTTATATCTTTAGCAATTTTTTTAACATCTTTTCAAAGAGAAACTTCAAGGAGGAGAACAAAGGCTCGAGAAAAGGCAAAAATAGAAATGCAGTGGTAAGGATTAATATGAGATTTTGGCGCACCTTAATTCTATCTCACAATCATTCTCTATTATTTTAGAATTCTCTATTTTGTCTTGATTCATTGATGTTCAAACACTATATTTCTCTCTATTTTTAGGTTATGATTTGAATTTTTAATTAAGGCACTTTGAGATATTATTGAATTAAAGTTTGGAATTTTTGTTAGATAAAGGTTACCTCTTGAGTATATATGCAATTCTTGGATTCTTCTTTATCAATTGTGTTGAATTTAATTATAGTTAGCCAATTTAATTTATTCTCATGAAGACAAGATTATTAATCTTTGATTGATTTTCTATATGTAGTATCTATTAATTTGATGAAGTTGCAGCACATAACTTGATTAAACTAATTGGGGAATTATATAATTCGAATTACATATAATTAAAACTCATTGTGACATGTGATTTAGTATCAGTCATGTATTGAGATGTTTATTAATTTGGTTTCTAATTTAAATTATGATTAATCTAATACACGCTCAGTGGTTATAATTAATCAAGTTAGATTAGATTAGGAATTAGATTAAAGATTAATTTGTGGTGCTAAGTGAGATTAGTCTAATTTGGTAAGGATAAGAATTTGCGATGCTAAGAGAAACTCCAAAACCAATTGCTCATAGGATAATATTTATATATGATAAGTTTCCTAATTGGCATTCAAATTCATATTCCTACTGAATAGGTAGATTCTTAATTGTGTTAGGATTTGTTCTCGTTGCCTATTTTGTTTTCTTTAGTTTCCTAATTTATTTTGTAATCAGATTTTTAGTTTCCTAATAAGTTTCACCCCTATTTTTATTTAACCAATAGGATTGACTAAGATTAAATAGAAAAAGGATTAGTCACAATATTAATTCAGGTACTTATAGGTTCGATCCCTACTTGCTAGTACTATTTAGTGATAGAATAAATGTAATTTGTTAGTACATAACAACTATATTTGTATACCCTTATATATATCTAGAAAAATCTAACAACAAGTTGTCTGCTTCATCTTCTAGGGTTCTCAAATTAAACATAGACGTTCAAAGGAGACAAGGCCACGTATGACTTTCTAGGCCAAAATGATCTTGGTTGTTAGGATTTGGCATGTTTAGGCAAATTTTATAACATATAATTCAGCTAAACATCAAAAATTCCATTAAATGGGTTGGTTTTTAATGAAAATTTCAATAGTGGGGCGGCTATTGAGGAATTTCACAATTTGGAGAGGTCATATTCTGAAAGTGAGACTATAAAAAAAAAGGTCACATTTTCAAAATGCGATCTCACTATGCCAAATATATTTCTTGTAATAAAAGAAATGGGAATTTTGAAATTTTGTGCCCTAAACAAATAGAAATTTTAAATATTTAAAATATAGATATTATCAAGAAGGTCTCAAGACAACTTAACATTTAACCTCTTTTTATTTGCAGTACCATAGAATATATACTTTTTGCTTCCTTTTCTTGATGACTATTTCAAATTTTGCTAATTATAAAGCTACTCAGCTGGAAGAGAAAATTGACACCACAGCTACTGAGATTGGAGGTATGACTGATATATTGTTTCCTCTTTTGCAAAGCTCCTCCTAGTATGTGCAAAGTATAGTTATGATTTTTCAAGACACCTTGTAGCTTAGAAATCCTCAATGACTAAAAAATTGTAGCTTAGAATAACTTCAACTATAAATGGAACTGGGTCAGATTTTGGTTTATTTCAAGCAATCTAATTATTTCATAAAAATCCATAATTAATAATATATTTCCCTTTTTTGACATGTGTCTATTAATTTATACATTTATAGCTTAAGAGCGTTGATACTTAATCTTAATGTGATACAATACCTTATCTATCTATGAGGGCAGCTTGCTCTTAGTTGAAGTGTCTATCTCTTTCTTTTTTCTTCTTAACTGCATAATCAATTTATTCCATTTTGGAAAAAACTTATTAGAGGATGTCCAATCACTTGCACGATTATGATATTGTAGGGATCTTAGACCTCCCTTTCTCTCCCAAAACTATGTGCATCTTCATCCCTATCTTGGTCCTTTTTTTTTATAAATATAAGTATGGTGTAGTTGCTTTATACATTATATTTGTATAACAAGGTAGAGGCTAAAAGTTTTCTTACTACTGACTGGTTCAATTTATACTGATATATGGCAAAATAGCCTACTTCTAGGCTTTCAATGTAAGACACTAATATATATATATATATATATATATATATATATATATATATTAATTTAACATAAAATAGTTTAATGTGCATGGAATGTTGTTAGTCCTAAGAGAATTCTCCTGTATTTTGACTTATGACAAACATTGATGAGGACTAACTTGTGTGATCTACAAGTGATAGGACATGTTTGACTTCAATACTTCCAAGGCGTGCAAATAAGATTGCTAAGCAACTCTTGAGCAATAGAATCCAAGCTTAAGAGATTGCATACCAAAAAAATCCTTGTGGAAGAACCTTAGACTTGGAATCTTTGTTAAGGTATTATCTGTGTAAATTTCTACGTCTTTCTTATCTTATGATTCAGTTTAATTCTTCCTTGAAGTACACAAATAAAAGATTTCAAAGTTTTAAGTCTTTAAAATTTTGGATTAAGTAGTTTGGATGACTCTACATCTAAAAGCTTCGTCCAAAACTCTATGAACAGTATTAAATCGATTCTGCCCAAAAAAGTGCCATTATGGACTTATCTTTTGCATGCACCATCATTCAATCCTTGAGTCCAAAACTCTAACAAATCTGACACTGTGAAACTACTTGTTTCTAGCCGTTGGAAGTCTACTTTTTGCTCTTATAAAAGGATTTAAAACTCAATCTTTTGCAAGATTTTTGTGCTATCTTTTTCAGAAACATCCTTACACTTTAAAATACAAAAATCTTCCTTTTCATTGTGCTTCAAAGGTGAAATTAAATTGTTCAAAAGGTAAAAAGTGTTGGTGCTCATCTGTTCATATCTGCTCAAACTTGTGAGCTATTTCTGTAAACTTTCTTTCATTCTAACTTGTATCAAGGTTGAGAAGGTAAAACCTAGTTGGGGTAAGCCTTGATTTATTGTGTATCAAGGTTGTGGTGTAAAACCCGTTGCGATGAGTATTGTTTTGTGAATGTATCAAGGTTGTGGTGTAAAACCCAGTTGGGGTGAGCCTTGATTGTATATTTGTAGAGGTTGGGTGTAAAACCAAGTGGGATAATCCTCTTGTGTAAGATTGGTGTTGCCTACTACCATTGATTTGGGAAAAAATTTTTAGTGATTATGTTGAAATCCTTAAGTGTGTGCTTAAGGTAGTGGATATAGATCATTTGAGGATCAAATTACTATACATCATTGAGCCTTTTCTTCTGCATTTTACTTGTTCTTTATACCTGCATTTTTACTGTTCAATCGACTTGAAAGCTTTATACTCTTCCTTGCATTCATTGATTTCATCAATAACTTTTATGTAGTTGGGTAAAACTGTTATTGTTGCTTCATCTACCCATCTTAACTATAGATCTTCTTTCCATCATTTAGAAAAGTTTTGATGGTTCCTCCACAGCACACAAGTCTACATTTTTTAACTTTCATCTTGTCCAGCCCTTTATCAAAAAGGCATCATAGATTTTTTAAATCGCATTTGTTTGCCATAAACTTTATTCACCGCCTTCAAAGGTTTATCAATTGGTATCAAAGCATTAGTCTATATTATCTTTGGTTTAACAGCTTTGTAGGAATGATCCAGATGGCAAACATATATTCTCTACCTTACACTGAAGGATCCTCAACAAATAGACCACATTTGTTCAATGGAAGCAATTATACATTATGGAAAAATAGAATGAAGATTTAAGTATGCTCAATTAATTTTGAGCTATGGAAGTTGATTGAAAGAGGACCATATGTTCCATCAAAAATTGTTGAAGGCAGAACTGTGCCTAAATAGAGTAATGTGTATGAAGCTGATGACAATGCCAAAATGACACTGAATTTTTAAGCTATGAACATTCTATATTGTGCTCTTGATGCTACTGAATATAACAGAGTAAATGGTTGTGATTTAGCTCATGAAATGTGGAAACTACTTGAAGTCACCCATGAGGGGACCAATCAAGTAAAAGAATCTAAGCTAGGACTCCTTATTTGAGATTATGAATTGTTCTCCATGAAGCATTGTGAGAACATAATAGATATGTTTACTTGGTTCACAAACATTATGAATGGTCAAAAAGCGTATGGAAAAACTTATTCCCTTGGAGAACAAAACAAAAACTGCTTGATCCTTTACCAAAGAGTTGGCAGCAAAAACCTTAGCTATAGAGGAATCAAAAAATCTGAATAGCTTACCAACCAAAGAGCTAATTAGCTCCCTATTAACTTACGAAATGAGACTAAAAAAGTTTCAAGAGCATGATGAAGATGATAACCGCCTTGAAAAGAGTTAATGAAGAGCTTAATAGTGATCAAACTGATTATGATGGTAGTACTGATCTGGACAATGAAGAAATGGCCATAGTTGTTAGAAAATTCAAGAAGATGTTCATAAAAGGCAGCTTCAGCAAAGGTAAAAAATTTATCAAAAAGAAAGAACAAACTTCGTCCTTTAAACCTCAATGCTATGAATGCAAGAGTATGGATTTTGATTGCCCAAAAGCAAAAGAAAGAGAAGCAAAGCACAACAAGATGATAAGAAAATGATTTACTAAAGCTCAAGATCAAGCTGAATCTAAGACAGAAAAAAGCTGTGATTCTGAAAATGAAAAGGCAAACATTTGCTTCATGGCCATGGAAGATAAGGTAAATCCTACTTCTTCTAATTCCATCTCTGAATTACATGATTCTGATTATGGAAAGCTTGATGATCCTAATGAACTGCTATTTGACATGTTTCATGAATTGAAAAAGCTATCTAGAAGAAATAAAGAAATGAAAATGAAAATTGACTGTTAGATGAGAATGCGAAACTGTTGAATGAGAACAAAGTGTTACTTGAGTCACTATATATGTAAATATTGAAAAAGATGTTATCATTACTTCCTTACATCATGTGTCTTTAGAAAATAAATACTTATGTGATAAAATTCATTCTCTTGAAATTATGGTTAGAAATTTTGATTATATGAAAAATAGAGTCGATGATCTCACTACATGCATTGAAAAGTTTATAAATGGCAAAAATAATTTAGAAAAATTGCTTGGTGCACAACACATAGCTGGAAACCGAAATGGTCTAGGGTATAGGCATGAGATCAAAGCTAGAAATAACAAATCTCACTTTGTAAAAGCTTCTTCATCATATATGACACACAATTGTTGCACATATTGTGAAAAATCTAGATACAAAACATCTAGGTGTCATGTTAAGAAGAAAGTGGAATCCGGTGAAAAAATAGTTTGAAACATTAGAGAAACCATTACTAACCCCCACGGACCCAAGAAAATGTGGGTACCAAAAGCCATTCTTCCATCAAATGAATAGGTACATCAACTTCAAAGAATTGAGCTCCACAAAGTGATTCTTAGATATTGGATGCTCAAGACACATGATGGGAAATGCAGCACTAATGGATATCATTCAAGCTGCAAATGATGAATAATATGTCACATTTAGAGATAAGAAAAAGGGAAAATACTCCGTATCGGTAATGTTGGTAAGGGATCCTCCATTATTATCAATCAAGTATTATTGATTGATGAATTGAAGTACAACTTGCTTAGTATTAATCATTTATGTGTTAATGGCCGCAAGGTAATTTTTGAAAAAGATTCATGCACTATCATTGATAATTCTTGTAATAAAATCATTTTTGTTGCAAACCGCATTGGTAATGTCTATGTATTATATCTTGATGATCCTATTACTCATGAAGAAAAGTACTTTTTCATATATGATATTAATGGCTAGTTTTAGCATAGAAGGTTAGGCCATTTCTCTACGAATTTATTAAATAGATTGTCCTCAAAAGAGCTTAAAAAAGGACTGCCCAAAATGATATTTGACAAAAACCAATTGTATAATGTTTGCCATTTTGGAAAACAAATCGAGACATATTTTAAATAAAAAAAAAATGGTGCCAACTTCAAAACTTCTTGAGCTAATACATATGGATCTATTTGGACCAATGAGAACCACTAGCCTAAATGGTAAGAGGTATGCTTATTTATTAGTAGATGATTTTTTGAGAATTACTTGGACCTTATCTCTCTTGCACGAAAAGATGACATTGTTATAGGTAGCTCAAAGAAAAATGGCAATGAACACCATGAAGCTCCATCACTTGACAACCATGCCAAAGAAGAAGAACTAGAGAAACAACAAGCTGAAGATAGTGAGCAAAGAAGTGTCGAGCACACTGATTAGAATCTACCAAAAGAGTTTGGAAGCACAAAATTGTCCATCCAAAAGAACATATCATTGGTGATCCTAGCTACAAAGTTAAAATCATATGGTATTTTGTTGATAATTTTGCTTTACTTTCTAGCATTGAACCTAATTGAATTGATGCAGCCTTACATGATGAATTTTTTTATTATGGCCATGCAAGAAAAGCTTAACCAATTTGAAAAAAAAAAATCAAATTTAGAAGCTTGTCCCTAAACCACCTTTTTCCCAGCCACAACACTTTCTCTCTTCTTATTAGAATATCTTTACATACTTTGAAAAATCACCTTTCTCAAATGTACTAAATTGTACTTATACTTTTCAATACCTCATAAACCCCAAAAAGAATTCAAATCTATTTGAATCTTTTTCTCCTTTAAAAAAAAAAAAAAAGAGCTGTCATTTTTTTCTTTACATTTTTCTCTTTCCTCTGGCCTTCATTCTCTCTCCAGAAACCAGAAAAATCAAACCTTTCAATCCAGTTCGCCATAAGTAAAACTCTGAAACCTGCAAAGGGGTCGAGCCAATAATGAAGGAGATCAAGAAATGCAAGACAAAGAAAAAGAAATCAGTCACTTCTAGATTAATACCTATGAAGAAGAAGGAAAAATGAGTTGTCATTGATGAACTAACTCCTCAAAGTGAATTATCAAACAACCTGCAAAAGAAGAAAGCACGGACACTCAAGTACCTCAATTTTTCAACTTAAAAAGTGAATTTGAGTACAATGATTGGGCGTTTTCAAATAGAACTATTATTGCGGGCTATCAGGTTAATTTTAAGGTTTTTCATTGCTGAAGAGTTTCTATAAATATGAATTATGATTGTGACTACTTATAAGGATTATAAATTCATATGGCCTAAGATGAATTATGACTATTTATGGTTATAGTTTGAAAATGCGGACTGTGAAGAATTGAGTGACTTGATAGAGACTATGTTGAGACGTTATAATTAGTATGGACTAAGAAGATTGAAGTGTGGGTATGAGTTTGTTGTACATTCTGACTGATTAAGATCTGGTTGAATGATTTGTTTTGAATATGATTGTGATGTACATTTTGCAAAATGTTTGTTTGGATAATGAGGTTATTCAGGTGAATACTTATGAAATCTGTCTTACCTCTCTTTGGTTGCTATGTAAAATTTTCAAGCTAAATTTTCTTTAGAAAAATGAGTTCAAATAATTCCAAGAAAAAACATTAATCTATACTCTTGGGAATTTTTCCTACTCTGCGCATACACAGGGGGAGTTTTGAACTCACATTTCTTCAATCCAAAAAACCAATCCAAAAATGAGTTTTTAAATATTAGCTTCTGCCTTATTTTATCCCATTTTGGATGCATGTTTTGGAAGTCCAAAATCTTGAAATCCAATCTGATCTCAAATGCACTACTTGGTTCTATATCTTGTGATTCATATATGCACATACTAAGGGGAAGCATTACATCTTATGAATTATCTTCTATACCTCCTCGTGTACATATCTATACATTTTTTTGTGACTACTATTTGTGGCTATTCTCTTGTGGAATAGTCCTTTGATGGAATGAATGAGGCTACGGAGGTAGGTTGGGTCATAGGTTCATTGAGCCATGTTTATGAGTACATGCTTTAATTTTTCTATCATAATCTCATAAGCACTCTTTGAGTCCTATAATGAGAGATTGTATTTCAATGAAAAATATTCTTATTTCTCTCGGTCTAACATGCCCGTACTGTACATATCATTATTTTTTGTATCACAATCCCATCAAATTTATCATCACTCAAAAAGGGAGAGATTATTAGCCCTAAGGTCATTCTCCTGTATTTTGACTTATGACAAACATTGATAAGTAACTTTTGTAATCTACATATGATAAGCCATGTTTGACCTCAGTTCTTCTAAGGTGTGTAATTAAGATTACTAAGTAACTCTTAAGCAATAGAATCCAAGAATGGATGATCAAGTAGAAGACCAAGCTTAAGAGAATGCATACAAAGAAATCCTTGTAGAAGAACCTTAGACTAGGAATCTTTGTTAAGGTATTATCTGTGTAAATTCCTACGTCTTCCTTACCTTATGATTCGGTTTAATTCTACCTTGAAGCACACAAACAAAAGAATTCAAAAAGTCTTTAAAATTTTGGATTGAGTAGTTTGGATGACTCTACATCCAAAACTCTATGAACAGTGTCAAATCGATTCTGCCTAAAAAAGTGCTATTTTGGACTTACCTTTTGGACGCACCACCGTCTGATCTTTGAGTCCAAAACTCTGGCAACTCTGGTAGTGTGAAACTAGCCATTTCTAGCCGTTGGAAGTCTATTTTTTTGCTCTTATAAAAGGTTTCAAAACTCAATTTTTCGCAAGATTTTTATGCTATCTTTCTCATAAATATTCTTACACTTTAGAATACAAAAATCTTCCTTTTTATTGTGCTTCAAAGATGAAATTGAATTGTTCAAAAGGTAAAAGGTATTGGTACTCATCTGTTCATATCTTCTCAAACTTGTGAGCTACTTCTGTAAGTTTTCTTTCACTCTAACTTGTATCAAGGTTGAGAAGGTAAAACCCAATTGAGGTGAGCCTTGATTTATTGTGTATCAAGGTTGTGTGTAAAACCTGTTGGGGTGAGCCTTATTTTGTGAATGGTTCAAGGTTGTGGTATAAAACCCAATTGAAATGAGCCTTGATTATGTGTTTGTAAAGGTTGGGTGTAAAACCAAGTGTGGTAATCCTCTTGTGTAAGATTGGTGTTGCCTACCACCATTAATTTGGAAAAAAGTTTTTAGTGGTTGTATTGAAATCCTTAAGTGTGTGCTTAAGGTAGTGGATGTAGATCATTTGAGAATCGAACCACTATGCATCATTAAGCCTTTTCTTCTACATTTTATTTGTTCTTTATACCTATGTTTTTACTGTTCATCCGACTTGAGAGCTTTATACTCTTCCTTACATTCATTGATTTGATTAAAGACTTTTATGCATTTGGGTAAAACTGTTATTGTTGCTTCATCTACTCATCTTAACTATAAATCATCTTTCTATCATTTAGAAGAGTTTTGAAGGTTCCTTCGCAGCACACAAGTCTACATTTTTTAACACTCACCTTGTTTGACCTTTATCAAAAAGACATCAAAGATTTTTAAATTGCATTTGTTTGCCATAAACCTTATTCACTCCCCCCCCAAGGTTTATCAAATGTCTTACAAACTTATGTTTACTAAGAAGTTTGAGTAGGTTGTAATGCTACATGCTTTATGCTATTGGAGTTTTTTATAAAAATATTATTTTAGCTACAATGCTACATGCTATTGGAGTTTTTGTAGTAAAAGAAAAAAAATGCAGTTTTCCTTGATCAATGGAAAGCAATATCTATGTTCTGAA
This sequence comes from Voacanga thouarsii, assembly GCA_026120185.1. Lineage (NCBI taxonomy): Eukaryota > Viridiplantae > Streptophyta > Magnoliopsida > Gentianales > Apocynaceae > Voacanga > Voacanga thouarsii. The sequence continues at coordinate 1,802,673 of JANUWF010001088.1, read as the reverse complement.
GTTATAGTTAGCAACGTTTTGATTTAAGCAATATCTATTTTTTGAAGTACGTAGTTAGTAACTTTATGATTTAAGCAAGACTATTGCATTCTCTACTATCAACAAGGTTGGAATGTGAAGTGTGTAGCCCTTAGTGTCACTATTCTTCTAGTGCCATGGTCTTGCCCATGAATTCTCTTTTTTCAAGTGACTGAATTTCTGTGCATCCTTATTATAGGCTTTTGACGTGTGGGTAGTTTGGTGAATGACAATGGAATTGCATGTTTTGCAATTTTGCAGTAGCCAATTAAGATGATTGTTCATAATCATGGCAATTATGTCCCTATTTTCTGGCATTTGCCAGCATGATGTTTTGAAGTTTTCATGGCTGCAAATACCTTCCAAATTCACGTGGGTCTTGATTCTTGTGTATTATGAAAAGTACAAAAATGATGTATCATACACCCAACTTTCCCTTAAGGTGCAAAAATAGTTATAGAAATTGTAATGATAATAACTTTAGTGTTTCGATGATTAGTTCATTTCTTCATGTATTTTATTTTAATCTTTTATCGTCCCTTTTATTTTATGTTTGAATATGGTTTCTCTATTGCACTCGTGATCTTGGAATATATTTTAAATGATTCAATCTACATATATTTTTTAAATATCTTTGTAGTATTATTAGGCATAGTTATAAGATGTTTTTAAATTTTGAGATGATTATTTTATTGACTTAAAACCTAAAATGGCCCTCGAACTTTCCAATTTTTGATAATGTTGCCATTGACCTTTCTTTGGAATAGATTGCATCCTTGAACTTGTAATATTGAGTATAATGCAACCCTCCTTAACAGAACTGTTACTAACGGAATAACATGGCGCGTCCATACAACGTGTTAGTGACATGGCAAGACACATCATCCGCTAGACCCACATGGCCCCATGCCAAATATACATCACTCTTTTTTTATATTTTGGGCAAAAAAAAATTTAAAATAACATAGATAATCAATCATGGGAAAGCCCATAGCATTCCTTTTTGAAGGACAAAGTAACGGACGAACAGCAAAAGGAGAAAGAAAAAAATGACCTTAGTTGCCACTAAAAGGTTTTAAGTTGAAGATAAAGAAAGCTATTAGCTTCTTAAAAACCCAAAGGTAATAGTGATTTTTTATAGTTTATTTGATTGTTGTGTGTATTGGGTTTGGGTTTGGGTTTGGGTTAATCATTCTTGTAAAATGAGTTTAAAACTCCAATAATGAAGATAAAATAGGAATTATGCGAGTGATTTGAGAGTATTTTATTCATAATGCATTCTTAAACTCCTCCGATCTAAGAAATTTAGGTTTTTTTTTCTTTAAGAATTAGGAAACTTTCAAACAGGAAATTCAAAATGCAGTATTAAGCTCCTGCGATTTAGGGCAAGTTAGCAAACCATATATTTTAAAAATAAAAATCAGGAATCTTTTGGGACTTGAAAAAGTACCAGCATTTGTTCTGGTCTACTATACTTTGTTAAAGGGTGGGTAAAAAATTATTACTTGTTTGTCTACTGTCGGTAGAAATAGTAATTGAAGAACAAGAATCTTATATCTTTTTTTCTTATCTCTCACTATGTTTTTTATGTTATAAGTTGTACTTTTCAAATTTGGTAGTGTTATAACATGGACTGCTCAAAAGCTCATTAGTTTTAATTATGTCTTACATTCAGATGGGTGGTTCCATTGAGTATTATATGGATTTATACTATGAAGGCAAATTTGTTAATGCTAGAGATCTTAGATATGAAGGTGGGAGTTTGCTTAGAATTAGAGAGGATCCCGATACAATTTCATATTTTGAACTTGAAAGAATAGTGAGGGAAGCACTAAATATGAACATGGAACGTATGTATGATATGCTCATTTAGAGAGCAACTGATTTAGAGATGGGATTAGATTGATATGGGATGATGCTTCAACTATTAATACACTCAATGCCTGGTGTGTGAGCATAAGGAAGTAAAGTTGTATGTGGAAGGTACTTTAAATATTCCTGAATTGGCAAGAATAGATAACAACCAACCTAGTTTGGCTGAGCGGCCTATGTTGTTAGTTTTTAATGAAAATGGTCTAAGTCAAGTAGCTAGTGGAGACCAGTAGGAGAACTTAATGATGGGTTGGATAAGTCAATAACTCCTAAAGGTAAAAATGATAATTTACATGCTTAGTTTGTGGCTGATGATGACGAGATTGAAGACGTGGTTGGTGTGGACATTAAAGCTGAATATTTGGTGAGGATGAGGTATTTATCTATGGTGAAAATGACGAGGGATTGCTAGCAACCAAAGAGAAAGCCAAGAAGGAGGCCAACAAGATTAGAGAAAGAAAAAAAGCTGAACCTCCTTCTATCCTATCAGACGAGCTTAGTGATGATGAAATAATACATACACAAGCTATAGCTAGTGGAATGAAAAATGCAGATCATGAACGTGATTCAGATGCTTAAGATGTACAGTGATTGCTATGACAACTCTGATTTTAGTAGCTTAGTTGGATCAAATGAAGATGAAGACCATGATGATGCAGAGAGGAGAAGGAGTAGGTTTGTCCATCATAATCTAAATGACAACCTTCCTGAGTTTCAAACAGGCATGGTCTTTTTCAATAATCAGTAATTCAAGAAAGCCATCATAGATTATTCTATTGTCTTTAGGAGAGAGTTGCACTTCATAAAAAATGAACCAAATAGAATTGGGGTTCGGTGCAAGGCAGCTGCAAAATGCCTTTGGTCATTATGCTAGTTTTGACAAAAGAGCTAGAAGTATCATGGTGAAGAGCTTTACTGATCAACATTGTTGTTGTGTTAGTTTCAAAAATAGTTTGGCTAATACAAAGATTATACCAGATAGGTTACATGAATTTATTAAGGATAACCCAAGCTTAAAACTGAAGGAGATCCAAAAAATGGTTAGCAATGTGATGCATGTCAATGTTCCTCTAAAAAAAATTGGGAAAATAAGGGCAGAGGTAATGAATGAACTTGCTAGAAATCTGAAGGAATAATTCAGTCTTCTCTAGGATTATAGGAATAAGCTGCTTGAGAAGAATCCTAATAGCACAATCAAAGTTGAAGTTGCAAAGTCACCCTAGACTCCCCACCACATTTTCAAAGATTTTATGTTTGCTTTAAGGCAATGAAGAGTGGTTGGAAGGCAGGTTGCAGGCCCATATTGGGAGTTGATGGTTGTTTTTTGAAGGGCTATTTTAAAGGTGAATTGCTAACTGCTATGGGTAAGGATGCAAATGATCAGATGTATTCTGTTGCATGGGCTATTGTGGAGGGGGGAAATAGGTAAACATGGGAGTGGTTTATAAACTCTTGCAAAATGATCTAGACCTCGGAGATGGTTACAATTTCACCATCATGTCCTTCTAGAATTTTTTCCAGTAGGAAGAAGCTCTTTTTTTATTTCATTTATTACTAACATTGATGCCTTTTTTTTTTTTTTTTTTTTGCTGTAGGCTTTGAGATTATCTATTCAGAATGTCATCCCAAAAGTTTATCATAGAAACTGTGCTAGACATATTTTTGCCAATTGGTCTAGACAAAAAAAAAAGCCAAGTCTTATAAGTCTTGTTTCTGGTAAATAGTGAAAGCAACAATGGAAAAAGTGTGGGAGAATAAAGTCAGTCAATTGGGACAGAAAGATAAAGGTAGTGCTGAAGAATTGATGAAGAAAGATAAGTATCCTAAATCGTGGACCAAGGCTTTTTTTGGTGAACACTGTAAGTGTGACATAGTGGACAACAATGCATGTGAGAGTTTCAACTCAATTATCTTAGATGCAAAAACGAAATGTATAATAACCATGTTGGAGGAGATTAGGGAGCAGACAATGATTAGGATTCAAAAGAAAAGGCATGCTGGAAGTAAATGAAAGTAGAATTATGGGCCATTATTGAAGTGGAAATTTGATGCTTGCAAGCAAGAAGGCTTAGGTTGGCAAATGGTGAACTATGGTGAGAATGGATATAAGATAAAATGAGGGGAAATGACGTTTGTAGTTGACTTGAGCAAAAGGACATGTTCTTGTAGGTATTGGCAGGTTTCTAGAATACCTGCTCACATGCTTGTGCTGCAATTTGGCATAGCGGAGGTGAGCCTGATGACTACATCCATAATTACTACAATCAAGAAACCTACATGAAGACATACAACATTGCCTTGCATCTAATTAAATGGGCCTCATGAATGGAAAAAAAAAACAAGTTATGAACCTATTTTGCCACCATTAGAACCAAAGAAGCCTCGGGGAAGACCAAAAAAACTAGAAGGAAGAGTAAGGATAAGCCCAAGAAACACCCTAACTCTAGTTTGGCTAGTAGAAATGGCACTATTATATCTTGTTCAAATTGTAGAGATGAAGGGCATAATAAAAAAAGGTGTAAAAAGCCACAAAAATTTGGAGGAAAGGTATGTTTCTTTTTTCTAGTAAAAGCATTAATCTCTTTTACTGAGGTTTTACAACAAAAGGTTTGTGTACTTGTTTCAGCCTTCTAAATAAGCCGCAAAAGGTGTAAGGCTTGGAAAAAACCCTGAGAGTAATAAATCTAGAGTTGAGAATAGCACTGTAAGTGGGTTCAATAAATTGGTTTTGTGTACTTATATCATAATTAACAACCCTATATTTTGGCCTCCATTATGCCATTTTGGTAATTTAGCATAGTGGAGGTGAGCCTGATTACTACATCTATAATTACTACAATCAAGAAACCTACATGAAGACATTCAACATTGCCTTGCATCCAATAAATGGGCCTCATGAATGGAAAAAAACAAGTGATAAACCTATTTTGCCACCATTAGATCCAAAGAAGCCTCGGGGAAGACCAAACAAAATCGAAGAAAGAGTAAGGATGAGCCCAAGAAACACCTTAACTCTGGTTTGGCTAGTAGAAATGGCACTATTATATCTTGTTCAAATTGTAGAGATGAAGGGCATAATAAAAAAGAGTGTAAGAAGCCACAAAAATTTGGAGGAAAGGTATGTTTCTTTTTTCTAGTAAGAGCATTAATCTCTTTTACTGAGGTTTTACAACAAAAGGTTTGTGTGCTTGTTTTAGCCTTCTAAATCAGTCACAAAAGGTGTAAGGCTTGGAAAAAAAACCTGAGAGTAATAAATCTAGAGCTGAGAATATGACTGTAAGTGGGTTCAATAAATTGATTTTGTGTACTTATATCATAATTAACAACCCTATATTTTGGCCATTTTGGTAAGGTATGTGTACTTGTTGCATAGGAAAAGAACCAAGGCATTACAAGTGTGCATGTTGAAGCTAAGGAAGCAAACACCATCTTGACCAATGTAGCGGCAGGAGTTCTACAATCTGACATGGTTTCCAAGACTGTTGACAAAGGAAAAAATGTAGTAAAGGAACCAGTGCAAAAATTAGGCCGGAAAAGGAAGCTGACAATCCAAGGATTTGGCTTATATACAAATCTCAAAACTAGAGTACAGACTCTTTGTGTATGTTCTGTGAGCATTTATTTGTTTGTTTAAAAGTTGAGATGGTGAACATATCAACAAATAACGGTTGTGCCTTGCTACTTGTAGTCTCGATTTAGGTCTAAAGCAGACAATTTGCAGCACAAATTGTGTTCAGAAACTGTGAAAAATGCAGTTCAAACACGGAATCTGTTAAGATGGGGGAAATTATGAGATCATTTTGGATTAGAAAATCACTTGTTTAATTTTGTTGGAAGTTTGTTTAGAGTCTGTTTTTGAATATGTGTTGTTGTTGGTTGTTTTTTGGAATAGATAGGATATGGATATTGTTATTGGGTGACATTTTGGATGTTTGTTTTATTTTTTGGAGTATAAGAATTGGTTCAGTTTAGGTTTGTGGTTGTTCATGGAATGCAGCAATTGTAAAGGTTGCTACAGTCTTTGTTAATGGAATGAAAGAAAGAAGTGTTTTGGAGCCTGTGCTTTTTTTAATTTTTTACGTTAATGTATCTTTGTTTTCAAAATGCGAGAACTTAAGCTGAGTATTCATTGAAGTAGAAAAGTACTTCCATACAATGTAAAGATCATAAGCTGCTTTCATATAACATAGATTTCAAACCAACTCAAAGGATCCCGATACATTCAAATTGTGGCAATGACACAACACAGATTTCATTGCACAAGAGCTTACAACTAAAATACAACCCAATGAATCCTAAACTTATCACAATTAACAACAATTTATAGGTTTTATTTGCTTTCTCAACTGCATATGCCTTTTGCTTCATTTTCTTGCTTTTCTTGTTCAAATCTTCTTTCTCCATTTCCAATTTCCTCACCATCTAAACAAGCTCATAACCTGCAATAGATTCTACCCTTACTCTTTCATCAACCATTTTGTTTTTTGAGCTGCCTATTCCAAACCCCTCACTTCTACTACTTGAATTTAACTCATCAAAAGTAATCCCTAAAGAAAAAAGCCGGTTCCTTAACAGGTCATTTTCTTTTTCCAAAAATTCATTCTCCTTTGCAAGCTTCCTTTCACTATCTCGTAGATACACCAATAATTCATTTGCTTATTGAGGAAACAGTTCATCGTACTACTTGAAAAATCGACAGCCACCAGCCTACAAAATGCTAGGAAATTTGACCCAAAAAAAAAAACACCTTTGAACCTAAAAAAACCCTAAACACAACAGTTAAAAATAAAATTCACTAACATACTTTGAAGTTATGACACCCATAGAATCTTCTTCCTGGATTGTCATTTGTCGATGAGGTAAACACTGGAGCTAACCATTTGTAGCTGCAAGTGATTTCTTTCTCATTTTCAATGTACTCCATTTGTGAGGAACTCACAATTGAATCCCCTCTTCAATTCGCCATGGAGAATGACAAAATTAAGGAAATAGAAATTTGAGAGGAAGGTTGGGGGGGTGGGGGGGATGAGAACTAAACCGAGTTGATGGGTTTCTTTCTTCCGCTCTCCCCTGTTCTTCTCCTGTCCCTCCCAGTGCTTTCACTATCAAAAGAAACGAAAGAAGAAATGTTGGAAATCTTGAGTTTGACCAGTAGCTTTATTATTATTTTTTTTTTTTTTTTTTGCCCAAAATGTAGAAAAAGAGTGATGCTTATTTGGCATGTAGGCATGTGGGTCTCGCGGGTATGTGTCTTGCCACATCACTAACACATCGGATGGATGTAGCCATGTCATTCCGTTAGTAAAAGTTCTGTTAAGGAGGGCTGCATTGTACTCAATGTTACAAGTTCAAGGCTACAATCTATACCAGAAAAAGTTCAAGGGCGACATTGTAGAAAATTGGAAAGTTCAAGGGTCATTTTAGGTTTTAAGCCTTATTTTATTATGATTATAATCTTGTTACATAATTTTATTGTAAGTGATTTATGGAGACATGGGAAGAAAATGTATTTACGGGTTTGCATAATATTCTGGAAGGGGGACAAAGGACCTTAAGCTCGCATGGTCTCATTCTCAAAATGAGACTTGATGCGACCATCTTGAGAATTTTTTTAAAAAAAAATTAAAATTTTCATTTTTCTTGTTACAAAAAATATATTTGGTACAATGAGATCACAATCTAAAAATAAAATTTTTTTTTAATAATATCATTTTTAAAATGCAACATCTCGACATTGGAAAATTCCCCATCGCCACCTTATTGTCTGAAGTTTGTGAAAAAATCAACCCATTTAACGAAAATCCGGCTAAACACACTAAGCTCTGTGCTTTCCCTGCAGGGATTCATTTTGCTCACGCTGCGGGTTGTCAACACGTTGTTGAAGGAGATGCCATGCCTATTGTCCAGAAGTTTCCAACAGGGGAAAAAAGATTTGTCTTCCTTCGTTATTTTATTGCAGGAAATCCAATAGTTTTTTGCTCTTTTTTGTTCAGTGGCATTCTTTTTTTATCAAACAAGAAGGCAATACGTTTTCCCATTTCCTAACTTATTTGCTCCCATCAAAATACAAAAAGAAAAAGTTGGAGTGCCGCTAATAGCAAGCCCGTAATGGAAATTATAATAATGTGCCATATTATTTTGTAAATGAATGGAACACCTACTTTATTTTTTTTTTTTTTCAAATAACTTTCAATTATCATACACATTAGGGTACCAAAGAAGTAATATAATACCAATAATGAAATGTTCTTTGAAAGTAGGATTTGAGGCCGCGCAATTCCTGTATGAGAATTGCGTAGAGACTTAGTAGACACGATCTACTAATAGCAAATCGTGCAATTGGGAAGAAGCCACGGTGCACCTAAAAAAATTAGGGCAAAACGATGTCATTTTGCCCTATTTTTGGCTTTGGCTCTGCGGTTGCTAAAGCCAAGCTAGTTTTGTCCTCACTGTTGACGTTTGATGTGATGATATTTACAGAGCCTTTCCCGATTGTCGAGGAATAATTTCTTCACACCATTGCCAATCCGAAAAGCACCACTGCCCTTCACCTCCTTTACCACTGGCCTTCAACTTCTTTATCACTGGAATTCCAACTGCCATCGGAATCCAACCTGAAAAGCACCACTTTACACCTCCTTTACCACCGAATTTTCAACCGCCACTGGATCCAACCCGAAAAGCACCACTTCTATAAACCACCGATCTTCACCTCCTTTACTACTGGAATTCCAACCACCACCGGAATCTAACCGTGACTTTCCAAAAGAAAGAAAAAATTCCACCTTTTGTCTAGGCAAAAAACTGAGGCCAGTTCCCTCCTTCACTACTGACAACCGCAACCCTTTTTTGGCCTAAAAAGCACAGCCCTTAACCTGCTTTACATCCTTCTAAATTGCGGACCATTCCAAAAGAAGAGAAATTTTTTTTTCTAGATTGAACATTTGGAAGATGTGAAAAAGTACTTGTATATCCAATTTACAGGGACCCAGTGAGTTTTTATATAAATTCCTATTATGTAAAGTACTCTTGCACTTAATTTTGCAAATGTTTGGCAATAGCATTGCTATAGCTTTAGTTTATCTAAAATTGCAACTCAAGAAAGATCATTTACTTATCTTTTCCATCTTCACTTAAGTGTTTTGCTTGTACACTTTTCTTTAAAGTTCTAATGATGCCAAAAACTCTGCTCATTTGATGAGTGTATCATAAATGTAATATGTTCAACATTTGAACCTGAAGTAGGTTGTTAGTGCTATTGAGATTCCTGATATCTATAGTAAAAGACATCCTAGAATTTATGGTAGAATCTTTGGTATAAGACAAATGCTAAAACATTTATTAAATAGCTGATTTGCTACTAAAATTTTGTACACTGGTGGCTGATTGCTAGTAGTATAGGCTGGACAACGGGAACTTACCATGGCTACCTTTGTCATTAGAATAATTAGTTTGAGATAAGATAATCATTAGGAATCTAAGGGTTAAAGTGTGTGCGAAGACAGTAACAAGCCAAGAATCACAAAAGGCATAATTAGTAGGGAAATAATTGGTGGCATGCCTCTAATGTTTCAACTATTTATCATTTTCAATAGTACATACAGAAATAATTAATTGAGGCATACTAAATAACAAAATCCCACTGACCATTTCTGTGCCTGACTATGCCATTCTCCTCCTCCCCAAAGACGATTCACTTTAACCGTCATAGTAGGAAGGAAATCATAGAACCTAACAAAATGCAACAGCCTTTAGAAACACTAAATAGATAAATAAACAAATAAAATCTTTTTCTACTTGAGAAAAAAAGGAACAGTCTAAAAGTCATTTTCTTGTTTCAGATCATTTTATAACTTTAATATGGAAAGCTACAAGTTCAAGAGTTCTATGACATTTTGACCACTGCAGTTCAATCCTATAAATATAATAACCATAAAATCAACATGTAAAACAAAAAGATTTCAGACACTACAACATAATGAAGAAAAAAAAATGTATATCTACCTAGTAGAACTTTCTAATTCAAATTTGAAAATTTTATACCAAACCATTTAACATTTACAATATCATGATGAAGAAGGATGGCTTTCCATCCAGACAAACCTTGGCAACTATTTTGACAAACACAATCCTAGTTTCCTCTTGTAGTTCTCTGATTGCTGTAGACCTTGGATCTTCACCTTCTTCAATTCCCCCCTAACATAATCAAGTAGGTCAATTGATCAGATAAGATTGTTGAAATAATAGAATCTCTCTAATGCAGTATATCTATTTTAGGTGAAAAACAAATAAAATTATACAATAACAAAGTTTCATTATCAACTAAATAATCCAAGAAGTGTCTGAAGGTTTAAAATGGCAAAAATCATCAAAACAAAAGCATGTTAGGACAACGAAAAATTTACCTCTGTGATTAAATGGCCCTCTTCGCACTGGAGTATATGTCTGTAAAAGGATATTTGAGGCTAGTGGCTCACGTCCATGCAAACGTCTACTGCGTCTCATCCACGCGAAGCTTTTGATCTTCCGAAATGGTGCCCGTAGCACAGTCGGTGAAAGCTTGAATATTGAGTTTTGATCAACTTTGGTGAAAGCTTCAACGAAGCTTTCTCTCTGTGATATTTGGGATACTGTTTTCTCTATCAATCCAATGAACTATTGAAGTCCTTAAAACCAATTGGAGGCCTTCAATTCAATATTATTCATTACAATTGATCCCCCGAGAGAGAATCCACCCGCGTGCAAATAGAAAGCATCCATGCTTTCTGTTATCTTGCACGCAAAACAATACAGATTCTATCTCGTATTATTTTTTAATTAATTAATTAATTATTAATTTAATATTTTTTAAATTTTATTTTACCCTTGGTCTTATTCATTGGGCCAGATAAATTTATTTATTCTTAGATTTGAACACCCATAAATAATAAATCTCAATTATTTATTTTTTAGGTTATATTAAACAACTCAATAAATAATTAACAAGCCTAAATAAATCAATATAACATTTTATACCTTTTATCTAGTTTATATCAAAATTAATTTTATAATTAGTCAATCTGGGTCACGGGCCCTGAATAATTAATTATCCAATTAAACTAGATAAAATAAATACTCTCTCTCGGATCTTTTATTTTATTTTAGTCCAATAATAAATTAGACTAATAAAATAAAAACCTATAAATATCAAGACCAATTCCTTAACCCAAATCTTTCAAGACTTAAGGGCCATTTCGAGGACCAAAAGGTACATCGCCTTGACTATTAAAATATCCAAAATACCCTTGTTATATAAATAACTATTTTTGCATTTTAAATATTTTCTAATATCATTATAAAAAAATATTGACCCCAAGGACAATGCTGCGTTAGCAAAGTCTTCGACCTACAGGTGTAATGACTAAAATACCCCTCTACGCATCGCCGTACAATGTGTAATTAGAGAGGAAGAATGTATTAATACCTCTCTAATAGACATCTACCATCCTTAGACCTCTAGTCCAATGATCCACGACTCCTAGAATGTTTTCACTTTTCAAGAGAGCTACCCTAAAGTAAACATCCAAATCATATTCCCTAGAGCCCTGGATAATTAGATCATTTAAACAATCACAAGGGATGATATAGTGTAGAAGCTATCTTGTACAAGTCTATCTTAACTAACTAGTCACATATATCCAGTATACAAGTATATTGGCTCTACGAAAGAATCTCAACTACAATATATCAAAGTATATGCTTCTAGCTTCATCAGACTACCAACTCATACTTAAGTTGTAGAGTATTAGTCCACGTTATAGCAGTAATAGTCTGGGTTTCTTTTCAATAGTATTTTTAGAAACCACTATTACAAGTCCTGCTCTACATATTCGAAATACGCTCATGCTGTGAAGTGAGTGGATTACTTAATGGCTAAAGGTAAGCCATTTCCCATTTAAAATTCATAGCACAATAACTTATACATGATGAGATTCACATTCTCATCAATCAGTTAAGAACAAACATTTATGTGTTAAGTAATCCGTTATCCATACCTTGTTATGAAAGATCACCATTCACATGGATCACTTACTTAAACACAATGAGTCCTTTCCAAATGAAAATCGTGCACAAATAAAATGTAAATTCACAAATAAATTTTGAGAATAAATTCTTTTATTAATAAATTCGATAATTACATCAAATAAACTAGTCTAGAGGGCATATATTCTGACAATCTTCCACTTGCACTCTAAGACTAAGAAAGTTCTTAGGTACCCATCCCTATGACGTCTAAGTGTCTCTTAAAGACTCTCTCAGCCAAAGGTTTGGTGAAGGGATCTGCTAAGTTGTTCTCCAAAACTATCTATTCCACCACGATTTTTTGTCTCTGAATGAAATCCTGGATCAGGTGGTACTTTCTCTGGATGTGCTTCCCCTTCTTGTGGTTTCTTGGGTTCTTTAGATTGCGAGACTGCTCTAGAGTTGTCGCAATACACCACAATCAGTCTGTCCATGTGTGGCACAACTCCAAGTTCTGAAAGAAATTTTTAGAGCCAGACTGCTTCCTTGGACGCTTCCGAAGCTACCACATATTCAGCTTCTATTGTCGAGTCAGTAATACAAGATTGCTTGATACTCCTCCATGAAATAGCTCCTCCAGATAAGGTGAAGACATATCCACTAGTGGATTTTCTCTCATCCTTATCCGCCTGAAAATCTGAGTCTATGTATCCAGTAGGAACCAAGTTGTCAGCCTTGTAAACCAACATATAATCTTTCGTACCAATGAGGTACTTAAGAATATACTTTACAACTTGCCAATGAACCTCCCCAGGGTTTGATTGATATCTACTAACTAAGCCTAGAGCAAAGCAGATATCTGGCCTAATGCATAGCATAGCGTACATAAGACTTCCCACAGTCGAAGCATAGACAATCCTACTCATCCTGTCTTTTTCTTCTTGAGACTTAGAACAGTCCTTAGAACAAAAAGACAACCCATATCTGTAAAGGATTATAACTCCCTTGCATGAGTCCATGCTAAACTTAGTCAGTATCTTGTTAATGTATGCTGCTTGGGATAATCCTAACATTCTCTGCTTCCTATTTCTAAGAAGCTTAATCCCAAGAATATAACTGGCTTCTCCTAAGTCCTTCATCCTAAATTCACTAGACAGCTAAACCTTAGTAGATGACAATATCCCTACATCATTCCCAATGAGTAGAATGTCATCCACATATAGGAAAAGAAAAATCACATTTATTCCTTCTAATTTCTTGTACACGCATGGTTCATCCTCGTTTTGAATAAAATCATAAGACTTTATAGTCTCGTCAAAAAGAATATTCCATGTTCTAGATGCCTTCTTAAGTCCATAAATAGACTTCTTAAACTTACAGACTATATGTTCCTGACCTTTAACAATAAAACCTTCTGATTGGGACATATAAATATCTTCATTAAGATGGCCATTAAGAAATGCCGTCTTGACATCCATTTGCCATATCTCATAGTCATAATGACATACAATAGCAAGGAGGATACGGATGGACTTAAGCATGGCTACCGGGAAAAAGGTTTCATCATAATTGATGCCCTCTTTCTGAGTATACCATTTCGCCACAAGCCTATCTTTGAAAGTTTCCACCTTCTCATCCGCTCCCATTTTCCTCTTGTGTAGCCACTTACACATAATGGGTTTTATCCCTTTAAGTGAAGTTACAAGATCCCAAACTTGATTGAAGTACATAGACTCAATCTCGACTTTCATTGCTTTATGTCATAGATCTGCATCGGAATCAGCAATAGCTTTTTCGTATCTAGTGGGATCTTGTTCCTGATGGTCAGAGACTAGCTCGAAGCCTCTCCTATCTATCTTTCTGGAACTCCAGATATCGTCCCACTATGACGAAGCTATACAAGTTCTTGAGGCTTTGCCTCTTCTTGTTCCATAATTGGGTCTAAAAAAGTTGATTCCAAATATAACTTCTCCTCGAGTTCCAACCTTATTGAACCATTGGTGGAAGTACTTTGATCATCCTCCAAGTATCTAACATTAGTACTTACCAATACTTTCTGTTCCTTGGGATAATAAAAGTAACCTCCTTTTGTCCCTTTTGGATACCCAACAAAGTAGCATAATGCTGATCTTAGTTCTAGCTTGTCTCCCTTGATTAGTACATAAGTTGGACAGCCCCATATCCTGAGGTGATTTAGACTTAGCTTACGCCCAATCCATATCTTATAAGGTGTCCTATGTACTGACTTGGAAGGCACTAAGTTCAGAAAGTATGTGGCTGTTTCCAAAGTATATTCCCAAAAAGAGATCGGAAGAGTAGCATGAGACATCATACTTTGGACCATTTCCATTAATGTCTTGTTCCTTCTTTCAGCTACTCCATTATGCTAGGATGTACTCGGCGCAGAGAGTTGGGATACTATTCCATAATATACCATATAATCCTTAAACTCACCGAGGAGGTATTCTCCACCATAATCCAATCATAAGATTTTGATCAGTTTACCTGTCCGACGCTCCACTTCAGCCTTAAATTCTTTGAACTTGTCAAAAGAGTTAGACTTGCGCCTCATCAGGTAGACATAACCAAACATTTTACAATCATCCATGAAAGTGATGAAGTACTCAAAGTCCCCTCTAGCTTGAGTAGACAAAGGATCACATACATCAGTATAAATAAGACTCAATACCTCATTGGCTCTATCAGCATTTTGGGTGAACGACCTTTTGGTCATTTTTTCCATAAGACTGAATTCACACTGAGATCAACTTTTCAATCTTAATGAGCCCAAGGGCCCATCATGGATTAACCTCTGAATCCTGATTGAGTTAATATGACCCATTGGTCTTTCTTTTCTTACTTAAAGGTTCAAATTGAGCATTATTTATTTGATTGTTTGTAGGATTTAAAAAGAATAAGTTTCCATACATGTGCCCTGTACATAAAACTTCTCTATTTCTACTAATAGGAATATCAAAATGGAAAGAAATAGAATATCCATGATTTTTTAGCTTTGCAACTGAAATCAAATTCTGTCTAAAATCGGGTACATATAAAATATTCTTTAATACAACTACTTTATTACAATAAAAAATAAGATCCAGCTCTCCCACTGCAAGGGCCCATACTCATGCTCCATTTCCTACTCGTAGTCTATGCTCACCCTTCTGGAGTCTTCTTATCTTCCTAAACCCCTGCAAGAAGTTACAGATATGATCAATGGCACCAGAATTAACAATCCAAGTGGAAGTTGATCCAACCATTGAAATAGACTCTAAATAGAGAACAATACCTATAGAGTTTTTCTTGGCCTGAAGTTCTGGACACTCCTTTTTTCAGTGTCCCTTCTGTCCGCATTTGAAGCATTTGCCTTTGGGCTTGTTGGCTGGTTCTTGGACTGGGCCTTTGCATTTCCCTTCTTTTTCTTAAACTTCCTGGGCTTAAGCTCAGTTCTGAAAGAAAAAGTCCTGGCAATTATAGCCTTGGACTATGGCTTCATGACCTTCTTCGCCACCTGGAGCTCTTTCATTAACTCAGTTAAATTCATGTTTAATTTGTTCATGTTGTAGTTCAACTTGAACTGAGTAAAAGAACCCGACAGAGATTCAAGAATTATGTCCACTTGGCTCTCAGGGTCAATAACAGCCCCTAATACTTCTGCTTCCTCGAAAGTATCAATCATTTTGAATATATGCTCCCTGATTGATACTCCCTCAGTCATCTTAGTTTTTGTAATCATCCTAAGAGCTTCGTGCCTTGCAGGCTGGCTCATATTGGTGAATATTGTGGCTAATGATTGGCTAATGTCATATGCAGTGGTCATGTACTCATGTTTTGACTGGAGCACATTAGACATGCAGGCCAACATATAGTATCGAGCCATTTCGTTAGCCTTCTTCAATGCTTTTTCAGCCTTACACTCCTCTGTGGTGGAATCCTTCCCAATAACAGGGGTAGGTTTCAAAAAGGACATACTTATACTCCTCAGCAGTAGGGATGGCAATTTTCCCGCTTAAACTGGAAACCCGACCCGGCCCGGCCCGATTGGGCTAGGAATTCGCCGATTTAAGTGGGGACGGGCTTCATTCATTGGCCTGCCAACCGGGGACGGGGATCATGGACGGGGATCACATGATCCCCGCCCCCGGCCCGCTTTACATATTTTATATATATATATATATATATATATATATATATATATATATATATCAACACACACACACACACACACATATATATAGATGAATTATATATGTGTTGTATATATATATATATATATATATATATTATATGTATATATATCAATATATATATATAAAAATATATACACATTATATAAATTATAGGTAGATTATATATGTATATAAAATAAAATAGAAAAGAAGAGGAAAAATAAAAAAGAAAAAAATTATAAAGTATTAATTATTAATTTTACTCTTACTAATCTAGTGATATGATAAATATGTGAATTATTGGAAATTACTACAAAAGTTTTCTATATGATTAAAAAATTTTAAATAAAAATATATTGGAGGCAAAAAAAAAATTTAAATCTTTATAATTATTTTCGGGCCCAAACGGGCCCCCACTTCCCCGCTTTCCTGGGCCGGGACCGGGGATTGTTTTGTCCCCGGTAGGCCGGGGGCGAGGATCCCCACCTTTCTCCGTAGCGGGGACAAGCCGGAGATGGAGATACGGGGGCATATGCGAGGACGGAGCCGGGATTTCTAATCCCCGGCCCGGCCCGACCCAACCCCATTGCCATCCCTACTCAGCAGTGAGTATTATGTCCAAGTTCTTTTTCTAGTTCACATAATTTGGACTCATTTGTTTATTCTCACAGAGAATAATGGCCAAAGGATTAAAAGAACCTCCACCAACCATTTCTGAAATATTGAAAATAAAAAAAAAATCAGTTTGTGAAAAAACATGATAATTTGTGACTTTATCCTCATATTAATTCTGATAATAGCTAACCCTATCACTATTATCTTTAATATGATTAATTTGGCTCTTAGAAAAACTGATATAGCTTCTTGGGAAGATTAATAGTTTTCTAACCTAAATGTATTAACCATCACAAATTAATTTCCCTTCTAGGTAATGATTTAGAAGATAACTCCATCATGGGATGATCGTTTCTTCTCATTTTCTATGGACATTCCTCACACTATAACCTCCAACGTGGGCTGGCCAATTATAGCACGTGTCCTGGATTATTAATTACATCTATCTATTAGTTTTAGATCCTTGTGGTATCTCCATCCTATACGGGTTCACTCTCAGGGTGACATGAGGAGACCCACAATCTCTAATGAGGATCATGATGAAAGCCGTGGGGCCGTTGAAACCCCTCTCCCACTTAGTATTTTAAAAGAAGGATTTTTCTTGGAAAATATATTTTGAAATTTTCAATTAAGTTTTCTTTTAACTCAAAATAAAATATCTCAACCCATAAAAATTTTTGTTCAAGGTTTATACTCTTTGAGAAATTTTTTCATGGATTAATTTTATTTAAATTAATAAACTTAATAATTTCAAAATTTTCCAATAAAAATTTTGAGAGATTTTGATCTCAAGTTTAATTTGACAAAAAAAAAATTCTTGTTAAAATTCAATCAAAATGATTTTCTATTTTAATTCACAAAACTATCTAAATTCAATATATTTTCTATGTCAACAATAAAATCCTATGAGAAAATATTCAAGAATTAATTTTTGTTCGAATTAAAATTAACCATTTGATTTTAAAAATATATTTTTCTTTGTCAAAATTCTCAAAGACTTTGGTCTTTGAGAAAACACGTACATAGGGTACAAAAAGAAATAAGCATGCTAGAAAATTGTAAATGTTTTCATGCTTTTCTATTCTTTTAACCTAAGTGTGCAAATAAAAGAATTAAATATATTAATTAATTAATTGTCTTGTTTAATCTTAAATTTTCTTTACTATTATTTTTCATGCAAAATATTAAGAGAATATTAACTATTGTAGGGCACAAACACCTGCACATCAATCATTAGGGTTAACACGTTGTAAATGCTTTCCTTAACTACAACTCTCATAATCTGAGAATAAAACTGTAATATCTCTCCTCTTTGGGGATATATGCATGAGAACAATTGGTTAAAAGTCTGATTAAAATGTCTTTTACAAGTAATAATCGACATTCAATTGAATTCCTTGACTAATACAAATTTTCTTTGGAAAGAACTTCCCCCTTTTCTTTTCATAGCTTCTTTTCATAGCTCAAATTCTCCCCCTACTTTTCTTTTTTGTCCCTTACACTGTTGGGCATGTTGAGAAGATAGCTTATAAAATGAATAAAAAGTTATTTTTGTGGTAGTTCAAATGGGTGATAGTGGTAGTTCAAATGGGTGGTAGTGATAGTGGCAGGACAAAACAATTGATTGCCCATTTAGAAAAACACCTAGAGATCTTGACAGAGAGATTATGGTTAAGCAGGAAGAAACAAATGTTGAGTAGTTATCAGTTTAATGATACTATATCTTGTATGCACTATTTGTGGATTACTAGATTTTAAAATAGTATTATTCATGACAATTTTCTTTTACTCTTATTTGCTACTAGTATTGTGAATGATAGTTTACTTATAATTATTGAGGATTTTCTTAGAGTACATTATAATTTTTAAGAGAAATAAAATTTGGATTGTACTTGAAATATTCATAGGCAACTGGTTTATCTGATTATTGTTAAAAAAAATTATTTGATGTTTCTATTGCAGTACAGTTCATTTTTTTCCTCCTACATGGCGAAGAAAAGAGGAACATAATCTCAACAAGCTTATGGAATGACCTGAAGTTGCCTAGGTCTGTCAACCACTGAAGGTCTTTCTTGCTCTATCGCCTGCTGCCAAGATGTTCCAAACTCAATTCTTTCTATAGAGAACTGATTTGTTGGATTGCACTGGATGTAGTTATGGTTATGGGGTGTTTGTTGGATTATACTAGATGTTGTTATAGGATATTTGTTAGATATACTAATGAAGACATTTTGGCTATGTGACGAATTTGTGGATTGTTATTGTTAGGTTATTGTATTGACGTTCAGAAATCTAGGACTACTATTAGGACTCATAACTGTGTATGTTGTTGTTGGATGTTTGACGGATACAGATTGAGTATGAATGGTTGTTTTTGTGGCATGTTGTGTAATAACTCATATAGGTTGTCCATATGCTTGGAGATTATGTTCATGTGATTGTGTAAGCTATTCATGTGTTTGTGTCGGATGTTCATCTGTTTGTGTGGCTTGTTTGCCTGTTGACCACATGCTTGGGGTTTGTGTTCATTTGGTTGTGTAAGGTGTTCATACATTTGTGTACTGTATTCATGTGTTTATATGTTTTTGTATTTGTGTCGAATGTTCATGTGTTTCTGTGGCTTGCTCATATAGGCACTAGTGCCGGTTGGCCATATGCTTGGAAACTATGTTCATGTGGTTGTGTTAGTTATTCTTGTATTTGTTTAGGTGTTCAAGTATTTATGTGGCTTGTTCATGTAGTTGCTTTTGCAGGTTTACCATATACAGTCTGTGTTCATGTGGTTATGTGGGTTGTTCATGTGTTTGTATCGACTATTCATATGCTTGTGTGGCTTGTTTGCCAATTGACCATATGTTAGGAGCTTGTGTTCATGTGGTTGTGTGAGGTGTTCATGCATTTGTGTTGGGTGTTCTTGTGTTGGGTGTTCATGTGTTTGTGTGACTTGGTTATATAGTAACTAGTCGTATGCTTGGGATTGTGTTCATGTGGTTGTGTAAGGTGTTTGTGTGTTTGTATAAGTGTTTATATGTTTATTTATGTATTGGTGTAGCTTGTTCATATAGGCACTAATGCAAGTTGGCCTAACTTTTAGGAAAAACATGTTTGTAAGATCGTTATTGATGTGTGTTTGTGAATGGCCAACGTCTACTTGTGAGAAAAAAATAATTTTTTTAGGAAAAAAAACAATTTGAGGCCCTGCCTTTTTGTGCAATTAGACTTCGGCGATCAGCATCATTGGCCCCCTGCCACAGTTAATTTGCTCATATGGTTGATTGTTTTCTTTTCATTTTTCATGGCAAAATTTTGGTTTTTACTCTTTAAGCTCCTATAATATAATTGAAAAATATGCAAGGCCAAAGATAAGTTAAGTTGTTTAACATTCTAATGCTGTTCATATGAAGTTTATCATTCTGCAAGCTTAATCAACCAAATCTCAGAACAAACCATTGCATCTACGGAAAAGAAATGCATATTCGAATATCAAGAGAGCTGCTACTTAACATCCAAGAAAAGAAAGACTATCCAAATGAGCTAGCTTCTCAAATATTAGATTCAAAATATGCATATTAGCATACGTAGCATAGAATCACCATGCATAGCATGTCCATAAAAATTTAGTGTTGAAGAAAAAAATGTGTAATAAACTAAGTTTGCATATCAGCATACATAGCAGTAGAATTAATATTTGTCCTCTGGAGTGGCCTTTTCAACACTCATCCCACTAAGCTCTTTTTCAATTAATTTCCTATAAATAGCCGACTCTCGAGGGCCATAAACTACAGGATGTAGTTTGCTTAAAATAAGGAGCTCCTATAAACAAACAGCATCTAATTGAATAACACTTAAGGAGAAACAAGCTTCACAAAAGATCTGTAACAAAGGAAAGTAACAATTAGTACAATAGTAAGCACTATAACTCTGAAGAACAATGCAATAAACCCCACACACAACTACATTTACACATTGTAAATGAACCTATTAACAAAATAAAAAAGTAGATGGACATATTGTTGAATTGAAATCAGGAAGGTTCACTTCATAACAACAAACAAAATAATATGAATTGGAGGAATTGTCGTATCAACAAAAAATTAATTTGCTACCAAAAATAAATGAATCCATAAAGTTATAAGTTCAAATTTATTATATTTTCAGGTGACATGCACTGGAATCACAAGAGTGTTAACATTGTATATATAACATGCAGATTACCACTGAAATGGTGAGCAGAGCTAAGTAAATACTATTGTGATGTTGTGCAAAGTCTTGGTGAGAACGCTTAATTTTTATTACACGTTTATCAATCCTTCTAAACCCCACTTTGCAACATTTAAACCTCCTAGATGTTAATACACCAATAATGTTTTTGTTCCCATACTCTCTATGTATACCGAAAGCCATCCATGTACCGTGATAATTGTAGAAGTTGTATGCACCTTCCTTGTAATCAAATAGCTATCTAACTACAGGCACCAAGTAAACATTTGCATTTGTTCTATCCTCCATTAAAAGGAACCT
This sequence comes from Voacanga thouarsii, assembly GCA_026120185.1. Taxonomy (NCBI): domain Eukaryota; kingdom Viridiplantae; phylum Streptophyta; class Magnoliopsida; order Gentianales; family Apocynaceae; genus Voacanga; species Voacanga thouarsii. Next base: position 1,781,473 of record JANUWF010001088.1, on the reverse strand, counting down.
ACAGACTTCAAAAAAAAAAAAAAGGAAAGGAACAAATAAATTAAAATACCTCAGTAATATTGCAACTAAATTTTGTCATATGATTGTTCAATAATTCTAACCAAGCAGTGCTATATATATATATATATATATATATATATATATATATATATATATATATACACACACGAGAAAAATCCACATAATGCCAATAGACACACAAACACATATATGAGGTTCATGCATTAGACAAATTAGAAAGGCCATTTCTATTTTCAATTATATTTTAAGAGCTTGAAGAGTAAAACCCAAATTTTGGCAAAAAAAACAAAAACAAATCCTCTTACTATGGATATCTGATATCTCATAACCGTCCCTCGAAGAGAATTTTGCAAGAAATGAACTGCTATCCGATATCCAAAAGAACAAGAGCCAATTTTTTTTTTTTTTTTTCTATGAAACACTTTTTTCTTACATGTAAACACCGGAGACACAAAGACATAAACAAGTTACACAAACACATGAACAAACAATACATGAATACCATACACAATCATATGAACCGAAGCCTTAAGCATATGGGCTATGATCAACCTACACTAATTATTACACGACACACAAACAGATGAACATGTGATACAAATACATTAACACTATACATAATTTCATTAACACATAGGTTACTATCTATCAATTTGCACTAGTAACTACATGAATAGGCCATACAAAAACATGAACAACCAACACAAAGATATTAACACAGTTTACAACCGCATCAACGCATGCACTAGTTACTATGTTGAAATGAAAATATGACGATAAAATATCTTTGTTATTCTGTATATAGTATGTATTAACATTGGAAGCATTTCCTTCAAAACAGCATATATATTGCCCCTAAAAGACAACAAGCATGACAAATTTTAAACAAAAAATCTTACCTGCAACTCTTCAAGAAAACCTTCAATTTTTTATTATTGTGGATGCTTCGTCCTCCTTCTGACTCATTGTGCTACAATAATACTATACTCTTCAAATTTTCCACGAGTTCACTACTATTTCTGGCATTGTGAGTAAAAGCTCCTCTTTTGCTTTTGAAGAACTAATGAGAAATGAGAGGGTGGAATCATATGAATTTCTATGCAGGCTTTTATTTTTGTTTGCGTGAATTTGAGCAGGTATTTGAAATTTTAGCAGATTAAAAAATTGAGAAAAATATAAGCTATTGAAATGCGTATCAAAACGAGCTTAGAGCCGAGTCATTTGCTTGGCTGAACAAGGCAAAAATGACATCGTTTTTGCCTTGTTTTGTACTTACAACGTTGCTTCTTGGTTTTTGCCTTATTTTTGTACTTACGACATGACTTCTTAATTCCTGTACAAGAATTGCATGGCCCTTAACCCTACTTGGATTCATTGTTAGTGAACACGTACGAGTAGAAAGTGAGGTATTTGAAATCTTTGATAGGCCTTTCGAGATTTGAGCGATACTCACCAAGGATATTAGGCTGTAAGTGGCAATTAATTTTTATCTCAAATTAAAATTAATTTAATTTAGAATAATAATAATTAAAATAATTTCATTTCACGATACATTATATTTTCTTTTTAATCCCACTTAGACCTCATATCTACCCCGCATATGTAGACCGTATTTGAAAAAAAAAAAATCTTCCTAATTCAAATCAAAACTCTAATTTAAAATTATATTAATTTAAATAATTTTCATTTTACAATAACCGTCATATACTCCCCGTATCACATTTACTCTACACTTAATAATATTATATTAAATTTTAACAAACTCATCTCAATCCAATCCTTTTTCAAATACAGCCTTAATAATTTTTATTATGTTCAACCATATTCATCTCAATCTAACTACTATCCAAGCATAACCTAACATGATAAGAAATTTTATTGTTGCTGATCTATACTCTTTGGCCCTTCTTTTTCTATAATTTTTGAAAAGAACTTATCGATGATTCTTTCAGAATTGGAATCTCAATCAGTCGAAAATCACATATCAAAATGACCACTTCTCACTTCTCAGGCATCCGAAATAAAGTTAACAGATGCAAAAGGTTAAATGACCAGATGAACATCAAGGAAACATAAACTGTTTTAGGCACAAAATTAACAGATCTTTCAACAGAGCTCAATTCTACAGTGCAGTTGGTACAAAAACAAGAGGACTTTCCAGGCAAAGGAAGTTTAGTAATACGGAGAAGGATACAAAAGACTGCACAAGAAGCAGAAAATGAGAGGAAAGTAAAATCAATGATCAGCCCGGGCTACAGATTTGCATGTCATTGCTGTTTCTTGGAGTTCAAAACCTTACCAGCAATGTCTGACTTCAATTTGCAGCCTTCTGAAAGAAATTTTAGGACTAGACCATCTATCTCTTCTTCCTTCTTCTCGTATATATAGAAAGCAGCAAAGGCAAAGGGAAGTCCTGACAAAACAAAAAGATAATGAGACTAATAGCATTTGAGGGACAGCCATATTTACAGGCAAAAAAGAATGTGCCAATATGAAAGCTATGCCAATATAATAGCATTGGGCACCAAGTAAAATTTTTTGGTTGTGACAGGCACTTCTATCCTCTGGTCTTTTCCCATTGTCCAATATTACCCCTCCAGGCCCCAGTATTCCTCTGCCATTAGCTTCCCCAATGACATAAAATCAATGCAGTTCCACGTCATTTGGTCCCCATTTCTCTCGCTTTGTTCACTCCTGCCACTTCCTAATCCAAATACACATACCCATGCATACATGACTCTTTAGGGAAACATCAAGCATATAAAAACACAGAGCCAAACCTCTGGCACTAGAGACATTGCTTTGGCTGAAGAGACTCCAATGGAATAAAGCATATAAATGCAACCAAAATCAAACAACTGGCTAGCTACAGATTAGATTTTTCAGTTATTCAGGTTAGTAGAATGAGGCTTTTGATAAGAAGCAATTCAGTGGTGCCCTTGTTGGTAATGGATTGGTTTTATATATTAGTATATTTCATTCATCTCTATTTTGGGCAAATTTGATGCTTCAACTTTCTACTACTAATAATAGCATGACTTTGTGCTGTGGCGCATAAGCACGTGGGCCTTTTCTGGGAGATCCATGGTGCAATTGCTTTGCCGAAGGACATGCCTTTTGCAGACCAAATGAAATAAAAAATGAAGGACGAAAATGAAGAATGAAGCCCAAAATGGAAAAAAGAAAATGCAGGGATAAAATGGGGAAACGGAAGATCCACCCCCCGGGGCCAACCCCCATACCCCAAAAAAAAAAAAAACTAACTAATTAAAGGAGGGGGGGGGGGGGGGAGAGAGAGAGAGAGGTACCTATGACAAACAAATTGTGCAGAGAAAGGGCTCCAAGAATGCTCAAAATCGAAAGAAAGAGTGCAACCTGTTTCACTGATACATGTAAGACGGGTGCAAAGTTGAACTCATGATAGCAACTAGTAATACAATAAACCTAACTCCAAAGACAAGAAAAAGACTGACTTAAGAATTATCCTATTTAGATAATTTTCTTAGACATTGGATTCAGTAAACTTTAAGTGCTGTATCTATTTCTTCACTATATCCTTTGCTTTTGCCAGTAATTATGCCGAAGCACAAAAATTTGCCTTCAACTTTAATGGCAAATGGGAACTAAGGATATATATGCTTTAAGTCAGAAGGTAATGATTACCACAAGAAGATAAAATACACTTTTTTTTATATTAAAAGAAAAGAATATTTCCTCCAGGAACAATCAACGTGCTGTTTTACTTCCTGTTCTTTTGAAGAAATGAATATTGCCCCTCCAGAGAATTTTCTTGTGCACATATTTCAGAAAAATGCTTTCTCAGGAAAAGGATAACCGTGCATCCAAAGAAGTAACTGTCCAAGAAGTAACCGTGCATCCAAAGAAGTCCAACTAGCATTCCCTTTACTAACTAGGTCTAAAAAGCCTTTTTACTTTGTAAGAGCAGAATTTTTTTCTTACTATAAAATTCAGTTGAAATTTTTTCATGCAAAGGATAAATCTTTCAATCAGAGAATTAAAACAACCACAGTTAAAATATTCGATGAGTTTTGTTTTCATAAATTGGATATCAATTGCCTATTAAGTTAAACAGCATGGACTAGACTTTAGTTTACTAGGTCTTCCTTCTATCAGCCAAAGATGAGTGATACCTTTATTTTTTATGAACACGGCAGAACTTACAGCTCAAAACGAAAAAGGTAGATGCATATGTCATTACCTTAACAAATAGGGCCCAGTCATTTCCTCTGCAAAGAGATTTTAAGTCACTGACAGCAGAATTCCAACCTGACGCTACTGATAGAGCAACATGATGGGAGACCTCTTCTGAGACATGGAACTTCGACTCAGGAAACTTCTCAATTTTACAACCCAAACTGTGCCAGGAGAGAGCCATATATTAGCATTCTTGAAGAAAAATTCTCTCTGAGTTCCTTCACTGAATTTTAGTAATTCATTAAGGTTCAACACATTCAGATGGCTATCAGATTTAATATGCAATTTAACATTCAGAGCCAATCAGATAAATTCGCATGTGGTGCATGTAGACAACGTATTCAATTGAAGTCAACTAGTGAGGACAAGGAAGGTGGAAAACCAATTTTTAATAATTTGCATTGATAGAAAGCACTAAGGCACAGCCAAAAAGTACTAGTATCACACACGCAAGCAACGCATACATAGACAAAGAAAAGAATGCTTACATTTTCTCAGGTAATTTGCCATTGATGAAGAGGAAAACTGATATCACCAAAAGAAGCTTGGAAACTGCAGTTATGATGGTTGATCCACATGCTATGAAAGTGAAGTAAATCCCTGCCAGAACTAATATCGCTAGGAGTGTTTGCTTTTTATCCCTCCAGAGAAGTGTGTCTGCCACTGCAAATGTAGTGTTACCATTGTTGATCAGAATTTGTTGTTGCTGTTGATAACAACATAGAGGCATGCAAAACATATGCATAATTTTAAATGCTTTTGCCTTCTAGAATTTGACATTCACACAATGTATTTCTTTAACTAAATCACAATGCCACATTATGAATATAGCCAGCATTATGAAAACAGAATCTGTCATAGTCATGATAAGAGGAGTTTTTAGAATAACAAAGCACATGTTACAGCTATGCTGTGGCAAATCTTTGGTTTATCTAAAGAATCAAGGATTTTGCAGCAGAGGAATTAACAATGGCTATTAGACGATGCAGCTGGTCACATAATGACAAGGGGTAAATAGGCCATTGGCCCTTAAACTTTGGCAAATTTTGATTTTGCCCTAAAACTTTAAGCTGGCCAGTTCTTGTCCCTGAACAATGAAAACGCCTCAGTTTCTGTCCTTCTATCCATTTCAGCCATTAAGCCCTCTCAGAACATAGTCAAATGACTAGCACATGACAATTTCTGGTGGCATTTTCACCAATAACCCACACATTGCATTTGATTTCTTCTGTTTCTTTTTCTTTTTCTTCTTCCTCATGTCTTCTTTCCCCATTTCATCACTTCTCAATTATGGCAACCACCAGCACCCACCACAAACCATGTTTTTCCGCCCCCTCAGTCCACAACCCTTCTCCTCTCTTTCCCTGCCACTTCCACAGCCAACTCCCCTCTCCTCTTTTCTCTTAAGCCGGGGTTGATTATCTTGATCTCTTTGGCTGATGCTACAGGCATGGCATTTTAGGAATACTGATCAAAAGGATTCCAGTGTGGCAAAGGGAAGTTCAGTGAGAATAAGATGAGAACTTTATGTGCTTTTGCTTTGTGACTAGATTTCCAAGTAATGACTTGAAAATTGGGTCAAGTAATGTAGGTAGTGGTGATGGGCATGGTGTCAACAGAAGTGAGGGGATCTTGTGGCAATAGATAAAAGTTTGAATTTCAAAATTAGGTATTTAGGGCCTCAGCTTAGATATTGGGGAAGAGTGGATTGGGGACAGTTTACAAAGTTGTGCTTGGAAATGGGGAGTTGTTGGCAGTCATGGTGTTCAGAAAAAAGAAAAAAAATAATAAAAAATCAACCACCCAAACCAATTTTCAATTTTTACTTTGAATTGGTTTGGTTTCAATTTGAATGTTCTTGACACCGAAAAATTAGTTTGGCTTGAAAAATTCTTGATGGAAATGAGATATTCTACTAGGCTATGGTCGGATTCTTTGAGATACCACAGCTGTGATAGCATGCTGTAAAAGGTTTGGTTAATCTTGTATAAATGCTGTAAAATCTTATAGTTATAGATACTTAAGTTTAGCAAATAATTACTCCTAATTTTTAGGCTTTGTAGACCGATAAATAGTGGTATTGTATACATTGTTTGTGTGTGGAATATGAAGAAATACTCTTTATTCCATTTTCTATATGGAATCAGACCAGGAGCTTATTTCCTGAAACATTTTTCTAGAATCCCTTTTCATTATGTCAACAACTAAACTTGAGAGTACAAATCACCAACTTCAAACTTAACGGGCATAATTTTCTGGAGTGGTCTCAGACAGTCCGGCTGTACATTCAGGGCCGAGAACAAATTGGGTATTTGACAAGAGAAAAGAAGGAACCAGCTAGACAGGTCCCAGCGCATGCTACCTAAGATACAGAAAATTCCATGTTTAGTGAATTCCATGGAAGAAGACACCATCTCTAACTACGTGTTATTCAACAACCAAAGAACTCTAGGATGATGGTACCTAGATATATCTAGATTTGGGAAATCAATCCCAAATATATGAGCTGATGATTAAACTTGGTGAAATCCGTCCATTAGAGGACAATGTCACAAAGTACTCCAACTCTTTAAAGACTTTATGGCAAGAATTGGATTTGTTCCTTGATCACAACCAGAAATCAACTGAAGATTGCAACCACTACAAAAGGATGATGAAGGATCACCAGATCTACAAATTTCTGGTAGGTCTGAACATTGGATTTGATGAAATCAGAGGAAAGATAGTTGGCTACCAACCATTGCATTCTATTAGTGAAGCCTTTTTCCAAAGTTAGAAGGTAAGAAAGCTGCAGGAATGTTATGCTTGAAAAAAAGGAGGCAGCTACACCTGTGGAGAACTCAGCCTTGTTTGCAACAGATGCAAGTGCAAACAAAGTTTGTAAACCACGGCAGAATGATAAATCCCAATTATGGTGTGATTATTGCTGGGGGGGTGGGGAGGAAATGTGCCATACACAAAAGAACTGCTGGAAACTCCATTAGCAAGCAAAGTGATTGACCAATTCATGCATCTTCCTTCGCAACTGAGGCTGAAGTAAATCCATTTAGTAAGGAGTAGATGAATCATCTTCTTAAATTGTTAAGATCCAATTCATTGTCCAATATTCCAAGTGGCTCTCCTGCACAAACTGGTAGCAATCCTAATGCTCTATCTTGCAATCAAAATTCTGCTCCTTAGCAGCATCTGATCATATGACCTCATTTTCTTCTTTCTTTAATACATATTTACCTTGTTTTGAAAATCAAAAGGTTAGGATCGCCGACAGGAGTGTCTCATCCATTGTGGGAAAAAGCCAAATAAAAATTTCAAAAAATACAACCCTCCAAACTGCACTTCATTTTCCTAAATTGACCTGCAACCTAGCATGTATTAGTAAATTATTAGGAGACTCTAACTGTTGCGTTGTTTTCTTTAACTCTCATTGTTAATTTCAGGACCCAAACTCAGGGGAGAATGATTGGCAATGCCAGAATGATCAAATGGTCTTTACCATTTTGATGAGGATCACTCTAGAAATAAATAAGCTCAATGGTATGGTAGTAGTATCAGTTCAATTTCTGCTTGTGACCAAATAATGCTTTGGCATTAGACTGGGACATCCTGGTTTTCCATATCTTAAACATTTGTTTCCTAAGTTGTTTATAAACTTGGATTGTTCTTCCTTTAAATGTGAAAGTAGTTACTTGTCTAAGACTCATCAAGCTACGTCCCTTACAAAACCCTACCGTGCCTCTAAACCATTCTATTAATTCACATCGATGTGTGGGTGTCCTTCAAAGGTTACAACCATGACCAGTAAAATGTGGTTTGTAACTTTTATAGATGATCACACTTGGCTTTGCTAGGTGTATATGATAAAAGACAAATCTGAAGTAAAAATGTGTTTCAAAATTTGGACCAAATGATTGAAAGTAAATTTAATTCAAAAATCAACATTTTTCAATATGATAATGGAAAAGAGTTTTTCAGTAAATCACTTGAGGACTTTCTGAAAGCGAAAGGTATTCTTCAACAATTTACGTGTTCTGCTACTCCTCAACAAAACAGTATTGCTGAGACGACAATGAAGAACTTACTAGAAGTAGGCCAAGCCATAAAGTTCTCTATGAATTCCAAAACATCTGTGGTAGGATGCCATTTTGACAGCATCTTATTTAATCAACAGAATGCCAACCAAGTTTTGCAATATGCCACATCTCTTTGACATTAAAAATTAAAAAAAATGAAAGAAATAAAAAGAAAACTTTTTCTGGTTGTCGCATTAATTCAGATTTGCCTCTAAAAATTTTTGGCTGCACAGTTTTTGTTCACATTCCCAGCCAATTTCAATCCATACTTGATCCTAGAACTGAAAAGCATGTCTTCCTAGGATATGCTCCAAACAAAAGAGGCTACAAATGTTATAATCCTCAAACTAATACACACACACACACACACACACACACACATATTGGGCAAGTATGGATGTTACCTTTCTTAAAGATCAAGCCCATTTTGCTTAAAATTCTCTTGAGGGGAAGAATGAAGGAAAGGAAGAAAAGTTTTCGGATACAGTTAGATCCCTTACAAATCCTATTTTTTCCAATCCCATTCCTTGGAAAACAAATTGGGAAACAAGGTGTTCAAGATATAAAGAATGAAAGAAACTCTAGCCACATTGATCCAAGAATAAATAGCTCACAGTGCAACAATGTGAACAAACTATTCAAGAATCTGAGTTTTTGGTTTATACTTAAGAGGAAGCCTCAACAAAAACGTAAAAACCAGCCATCCATAAGTCATTCAAAATCTCTGTAAGAAGGTCCCTCAGTCTTTATAGGTAATCCCAATCTTGTTCTGCCATCTGTTTCTAGTCAACATTTACTTCATCAAATAATACACCTACAAATTGTGATCTTCCTATAGATATTAGGAAAGGAGTCCGAAAGTTTACTCAACATTCCACTGTAAAAATAGTCATAGCATAGACAGATCCGGGGGGGTTGAGGGGGGCGGTGGCGGCAAAAATACAATGTTTCTGGTTCTGTCCCTGGGTCATAGAGCAATTACTTCAAAAATATCTTACTTGTTAGTTCCTAGAACCATCAACAAAGTTATGGATGATCCAAATTGGAAATTAAAAGTTATGGCTGAGATTAATGCTCTAACCACAACCCAAAAAAAAAAAATGATACTTGTAAGATAGTCAACCTGCCTAAGCAAAAAAAGACTGTAGGGTGCAAATGGGTATTTATAGTGAAGCGCAAAGCTGATGGTAGTGTGGGAGGAACAAGGTGAGGCTTGTGAAAAAAAGGTTTACACAAACCTTTGTGCAAAGAAACTATTTCTCCAATTGCCAAGACGATCTCAATTCAGGTTTTAGTGTCCCTGGTTGTGAATTACAGCTGGCCATTATATCAATTAGATGGAAAGAATGCTTTTTTGAACGGAGATCTTGAGGAAGAAGTCTATATAAGCCTACCCTAGGTTCTGAGAAGTTTAGCATGGACAGAGTCTGCAAATTAAAAAAGTCCCTATAAGGTCTCAAACAGTTCCCAAGGATGTGTTGAACATCTTTGGAAGGTTGTGAAAAAACATGGATGTTGTGTGAAAGCCAAGCAGATTATACCATGTTCTACAACCACTCAGAAGAGGGTAAAGTAGCTATCTCAATTGTTTATGTAGAGAACATAATTTTGATTGGTGATGACAGTGTTGAATTGAAAAGGTTGAAGAACAGTCTTGCTAGAGCCTTTGAAATAAAAGACATGAGCAGTCTTAAATATTTTATTGGAATGGAGTTTTCTAGATCCAAGGAGGGTATTATTGTCACCCAATGCAAGTAAACAGTCAACTTGCTTAGTGAAACAAGTTTGCTCGGTTGCAAGGCTGCTAAAACACCAACAAAACCGAATCCAAAGCTACAACACGGTAGAATTGAATATATGGTGAATATAGACCAGTTTAAAAGACTTGTTGGTAGACTGCTTTACTTATCTCATATGCGTCCAGATATAGCATTTGCAGCAAGTAGAATAAGCCAATTCATGCATTCACCAAGAAGAGAACTCTTTGAAGGATCATAGGGGATCCCTAAGGTATCTAAAAAGAACTCCCGGTAAAGGTTTGTTGTTTAAAAAACAAGGGCATTATCAAGGGGAAGTGTGTGTGTGTGTGTGTGCACGCGCGTGCGCATGCATATTAAGCTAGAAGTATCACCAACCGGAAATCTATTTCAAGCTACTGTATTTTTACTGGAGGAAATCTGGTCACTTGGCAAAGTAAAAAACATAATGTAGCAGCTAGGAGTAGCGCTAAACCTGAGTTTAGATCAGTGATTCACGGAAAGCAGACCTAAAGATCCGAAATACCTCACCAGTGAAAGTGTATTGTGATAACAATGCATCAATTGCAAACCCTCACAATCCTGTTCTTCACAGTAGAACTAAGCATGTAGAATTTGACAAGTACTTTATCAAAGAAAAAATTGACAAGGAATTGATCTGTATTGACTTATGTACCAACTATGAAGCAGATTGCAGATCTGCTTACAAAAGGACTACATAGAAGCAATTTGACTACCAAAACAGCAAGCCGGCCATGGCCATGGAAGACGTATTCAAGGCAGCTGGAGGGGGGAGTGTGGGAAATAAGATATTCTACTAGGATTTTCTGATACCACGGCTGTGATAGCACACTAGAAAAGATATGGTTAAATCTTGTACAAATTCTATAAAATCTCATATTCTTGATATTTAGATTAGCAAATAATTAGCTCTTAATTTTTAGGCTTTGTATAACTATAAATAGTAGTACTGTATTGTTTGTGCATGGAATAATAAGAAATATCTTTATTCCAGTTTTCTACAATTTTTAAAACCACATCATAACAAATCAAATATAATACATATTTAAAATATAGGATATATATTATATATTATTACTAATTTTGAAGTCCTTTTCCTTTAAAAAAAATGGAGGCATATTTGCAGAATGATTGGCCTGTTCAAGTATAAGCTCAAGAGTATTAAACTATTCCTATTATTCTATTTAATGAAATTTTCCCCTCGTTGCTATTTGTTTCAAAGGTTCCTATGGATCCATGATATGTTCCTAGCTATGCTTTTTTGTGTTAAGAATCATTGTTTAATCTAATTACATTAAGAATCACAATGGATACATCGTGTGTTCTAGGATATGCTTATTTTTTGTCTATTTTATTGTTAGAAGGCTTTGGTTGATCTAATACAACATGTTTGTCTTTATTATTTTTTTTATTCTAGCTTTGAGTATAGTGTTCAAAGGTTTTGTATCCATCTATAACCTCAAATGTGTTGCAAGGTTTCTGCTTGTTCTTATTCTTGGCACTTTTATGTGACAACAAAGAATTATCAGTGGATAAAAAAAAGAAAAGCACAAACAAGAAACTTTCCAAACCATCCAAACCAAAATAAACCAAATCCAGTGGTTGGGTTTGGTTTTAAATTCTCCAAACCAAAATTAGTGGTTTGTTTTGAAAAATAGGCAAAACCAAATATGGACACTCCTATCTAGCAGCGATGAGGCTAGGGGAAAGTAGAAAACAGAGGAAGGAATTTGTATAAAAGATTCAGGCAATTGGAAGTGTGAAGCCCTTGAATATCGTGAAATTGGAAGCATGGTTCCAAATGGGTGGCGAAGGTAGCTATGGTTTCAGGTGATGAAAGGGGGGAGAAGAAGATCAAGAGGGTGGACGTATCTGCCAGGTGATAAAATGAAAAAAAAAAAAAGAGAGAGGAATTTTTCAAAAAACAAAGCTTTGGTAAAAGAAGGTGCAGTAATTTGACAAAAATACCCCAGGTGGTCTCGTGTAAGTCACCAGGTTTTTTTAGATCTTAACAGCTGAAATGGATGGAAGGGTACGACTTCTGGGTTTGAGACATTCTCATAATTCGAGCTAGGTGGTTTAAATTTCAAGGGAAAAAACCAAAATCCACGAAGTTCAAAGGCCACAAATTCTTTTTACCCAAGTGATAAACTTTCATTCTATCTGCATTTACTACAAATTTGCCAACATGGATAAGCATTTGAGAGGCTGTATTTAATTAATATGCTCCCAGTGACAGAAACCTAAATTAATGGGGAATCTAATGAACAGATGAATAACTACTATATGAATCAAGATGGTGTCAATCTTCTTTAACTCCTTGTGTACAAGTTAGCAACCTTACCAAGTTTTCATATGCGTGCAGCAAAATTGTCTTCTTTTTTTTTTTTTTTTTTTGATGATTATATTTTGTCTAGTTTGGATTGTGTACAACATTGATTGAAAAGATAATTGGAACTCATCTAAAATTTTTAAGTGTTTAAACAAAAGAGTCTATGGTCTGAAATCTACTTTGCAATGATATTACAGAAAATCAAGTTGTCTCAGTTGTCATCAGCAATCTATCTTTTCAACCATGCTGAAAAGTGAGGTTATCCCCCCCTTTTTTTTTTGGTTGTGCGGGTGAGGGTGTCATGGAATATCATAGTCAAAGTAGTTAAGAAGAAAATTAGTGCATACAAATATTATAATCTATGCACTTAATTATAACACATTCTTTAACTCTTGGGAAACATGTAGAACAGAAAATGGAAGATGGAAAATCAGAGAAAAACCAAACATGTTAGGGTAAATGAAATTAAACATATGTACCCCTTCCACCACCAAGAAATCTTGAAGCTTTTGATGGACCATCCTTTCTAGGTCGAACTTCAGCTCTCAGGTGTGAGTATGATTCAATTGTCAGCTTAATAGCATCCTGCAGAAATCAAGTTTATAATTTACGATGAAAATAACAGAAACAGAATAAAAAAAATACTAAAGATTTATGGAATAATAAGTTTCAGTCTGAAAACACATGGCGATCTTTATAACCTTCAGATCGATCACCATTGAGAAACGTAAATATAAGGCAAATGTATGGAACATAAGAAGAACAAATTCTCCAGGCAAGAGATGAACATCATAGATTGGTTCTTCAGATCAATCAAAGTTAAAGGCTCAACTGCTCCACACTTCAGCGTATACTCTACATTTACATTGCCAAGTTAGCACCAATTTTTTACATACCTGGAGTGAAACAATTGGTGTGTAGCCAAGCAAGTCATTTGCTTTCGAACAATTAAATGTTCTGCTGCAAGATAGGAGTCTCATTCTGGAAGGTGTAAACTGTGGAACCTTCATCCCATATGGAGCCAATATCTTATATGTCCACTCCACCAAGTGTGCAAGCGGCATTATCACAAAGACAGGAAGTTTAATTCTTGGCCTGCATACTACAGAAAATCAGAAATAAAGATAGTTTACTTAAAAAACAAGTAAACGTAACAGCAGTTGAACAAATGGACTAATCTCTCTCCATGCAATCTGCAGACACTTACTAAGGAGGCACGTTCTATCACCTCTAACTCTTAAATTTGGCAAAATCTATCTACATGCAATCTGCAGATGCATGCTAAAAAGACTCATTCCATCATCTCTAAGTTTGGAAAATCATACCTTTCATATCCAAGACCTTCAAGAATAAGCGAGACAAACTCCCAAAATTTGATGGGCTCCTTATTGGTTATGAAGTATGCCTGCATGTGAATTTTCATGACACAGTCAATTGAAGTCCACATTCCACTTTAGATTAAGCAAAATTTATAGCAAGGGCAATAAGCAGGTTTTAAGTAAAATAGCAATGTAGAACATGGAACTGATCTACTTAAGCTGCAATTTTATGCCTCGGTAATCTAAAGCTTATGTTGTTTCTTGGTATTTTTGCTTCCATGGTGCTTCTGGTAATTCAAGTGTCTCAATTGCTGAATTACCTTAACTTAGGATTTCAGTATAGAATAATATTACCTTAGCTTTCTTAAAGGTTAACCTTGAATTACCTTTACCTCTTCACCTGTTGCTGTATAAACCCATTTGTACCACCCACTAGAGGCAGATTATCGCACTCAATGAAATGTAGATTTCTATATTTTGGTGTTACACCCACTTTCAAGTGGATAATCCTTGTCTTGTTAGGCAAGACTCCTAGCGTACATATCCTTAGACAGAAGCATGCATGCAAATAACCCAGTTAACTTTAAAAAAAAAAAAAAAAATTCCAAGGAAAATTTTTTTTTAAAGATTCAACGAGTACCTGTCCTGCAGCTTTATCTGCAGCAGGTCCTTCTGATGCCAGTGCTCGTTCAGCACATATATGAGCATGTGCCACATTTTCGACATAAGTGAAATCATAAAAGTTGTTGCCATCACCAATAACGAACTATAGTCACATGGTAGATGATTGTAAAGATACATGTCATTTTTCATCTTGAGACACTAAGAATAAAAGACAAATCAAAGAAACGAAAAAAGACAATACAAAAGCAATGAGCATGATCTATATACAGGCCAAAAACATTCTTTCAATGGAAAACATATTGACAAGCCAATGCTGTTACGTAAAAGACATTAACGTCAAAGGTAACTAGCCATGTAAAAGGCAACCCCCATCCTAGTATACAACTAAAAACTCAGGGTATTTAGATTTTCAAGAAATACATTGGCACATTTATAGAAGATATCCAACCCAAAAAGGTATACCTTCTAAAGACATATCAACAGATCTGAAATTAGGAAATACTGCATTGGTTACCTTTAATTTCCCAGCCCTTGCAGCCGAAACTAAAGAAGGAACAAGCAACCTATCACCTGGGCCGAAAATGCTGCTAGGTCGTAGACAGCATGTCAGAAGGCCATTAGTTTCATTTGCCTTCATAACCAGTGCCTCTCCTTGTGCTTTAGTTGAAGAATATGAATCATTGTGCTGAAGCAGCAGGAGAAAAATTATTATCTAATAAAAACAAAATCAATTGAAGAAATATCTCCAGCAACTATTTATCAAACAAAGGAGAAAGGATGTGTCATTTTGGAATGGCAAAAGGGAACCTAAACTCATATTGAAGGTTTCCCATATCAAAATATTCCATTAAATAGAATCTTTTGCACTATAGATGCACATCAGTCTTGCCAAGTTGTATCTATAAGTGCAAGTAGTAAATAAACAGGGTAATACAATCATCCATAATCACAAACTCATTAATCTCATCCAAAAGAAATAGAAGAAAAGGCAATAGCAATTGCATCACAGAGGATGAGTAGGGGAAGCAAAATTGCTATAGCAAGCAGTGAAATAGCACCATCAGAAAAACTAGACAATTTGTCTGGGCTACCATAGTTGTCCTAAAACCAAAACAAATCCTACCTTAACAGGATAAGGCAATGATTCATCACCATTAAAGATCCCGTGTACTCCATCAGAAACCACACTTGCGGAGCTTGTGTATACAAGTCTCTTTACTTTTAGCTCAACACATGCATCAATGACATTTTTTGTTCCTGCAAGGTCATAGCTGTGATATTAATAACAGCATACTAGACAATAAGATGGGGACAGAATTAACTAGTTCTACTGAATGGGCAGGAAAAGAAATGCGCGAAAAGTCTTTCATACTGCATATTTTCCCAGGTAAGGACTTTACCTTGTACATTAACAGAATGGTGTAGCGAATAATCGTTAATAGATGAGTCTGGAGCAGCCATATGGAAAACAACTTCAGCACCTTCAAAGGCTGCAATGAGGGTAATGGAAAAATAATACAATAAGCTCCAGAAGAAATACTAATCAGATGTGGCTTAAACTTACTAAAAGAAATAAGATGATAACTCATAGCTGTAACTTTAAGTAATAGATAAACAATGCATTCTCACTCAACTTACCAAAACCTATGAGACTATAACTAAAAGCAGTAAGATGGTCAATGACAAACAAGGCAGTTTCACTCAACTTAGTGATAACTACAAAGAGTGACATTGAGTCGCTGACAAACGAGGAAACTTCATTCTCTCATTCCAAGTACATTATCTAAGCTGCCACCATGATATGTACCCACAAGTTGATGCATTCAGATTGTGTTTTCAGAAAGAATTGAAAGACACAAGTATACTAGAGATGTTCTGAAAAACTCTTAAAACCCTACATAAAATGTGAACCTTTCTGTTGTATAACAAAATTTATTTAGATGAAGAAATTTTTTTTTTTCCCCCAGACTGTAAAAGCTGTCCAAATACATCAAAACAAGGTTTAATTTCTCCTTTGAAATGAAGACCTGCAGAACATCTATCCAAGAACATAAAACACTATAATAATAATAATAATAATAATAATAATAATAATAATAATAATAATAATAATAATAATAATAATAACAATAAAAATAATGATAGTAATAGTAACAACAATAAAGAAGGAAAAACTCAAAAGGTTGTGCATTCTAATGATCTGTGAGTTTATCAAATAGCAGCAATGTTATGGCTAATATACTACCTTTAACTTCATCAACATTTAGTGGAAATAATTATGAGTAGCTTACTTCTTTATCCTCACAAACTTAATTGATTCCTTCTTCACAGAATAGAAAATTGAGTTTTCAAATATACATGCTTAGTCATATTCCCATAGAATCATTTATTTAAAGCATTTACAAAGCACTCTAACAAGCTTCACACTCATAAGGATCCTACTAACAGAAAAAATATATATATAAGCAGTTTCTTCAAAATAAAACATTAATCACAAGACAACACTTGAAATGGGGAAAACCAGAAGCTCTAGGCTTCCATGTTGCAAGGTCCAAAGATAGCTAGGTGTACTCAACCTTAACCCTTAAATAGAAAAGCTCTGTCTGTTTGCTGAATCCATGACCTTCAAGGAAAGTATTCTTAGTCAGGCTACTTGCTACAAGAAAATTAGTAGAAGACTGATGCTCTTTGATGATTAACACTGGGGCTTATTTCTTGGAAACACTTTTTTCCCCAGAAGCCTTAAATTGAAGCATTTAGGGGCTTTCACTAGACATGTTTTTGAAATGCAGACACACATTTGCAGGCTTCTACCACACACCAAAAAATTGAATAACTACTCAAGATCATTAAATCCTTTTTGTGTTTTCCAATCTTAATCCTCCTAAAATATTATACAGGGATATGAATCTCGCTTGGCATCTAAACACATAATTCAACTAACAACCTATTCAAAGAACAACAGAGATACAGCCCGCCCCATTCAGACAATGTATTGGAGAAGGTGATAAAAATCCACAAGGGAACCTCAACATTCAAGTCCTTGAAAGAAGCACCTACAAAAGGTATGATTGCTTAATATTTAACTTGTTAGTCACCCCTTGACTAAGTTAAGCATCCCTGGACCAACTTCAGTGTCGGAGAGTTGTTGGGGGATTTAATGCCCACTAGCTTTTTTTTCTTTTTAAATCCTTGCAGGAGGGACTTCAAAATGCTTAGAGCTGTAGAGTTTCAACACATTAGAGATAAATAAACATTTGAAATTACTTATAGCACTCAAATATTCACTAAGCACTCGGCATTTCAGCCTTTCCTTAATTTCCGAAGTCAATATATTTGGATTAGTGTTTACAGGAGCTTGTGCACATCTAAACAAAGATTTCATCTCAAACACACCAAAACAACTGATTGAAAAGAAAAAAAAAATCACAATTAACAAACAAAATTGATACCTCTAACGGCTTGAGACTTATCGCGAAGATCGGCAGACACGTAAGAAGCACGGCCAGATTTCAATGCCTGACCGAGAGTTCCACTTTCCTCATGAGGTTCCAGCTTGATGGACGGAGCCAAATCGGCAACACGAACACAAAACATGTTGAATCGGATCAGCATCTCCACCAAATGCCTCGCCGCAAACCCCCTCCCTCCGGTCACCACACACCACCTCTCTTGGCCTTCCATATTCTTCTACTTTTCCTTCAGTCTATCACAGAATGTGGATTATCCCCTGCCATAACAAATCAGGATTGAGATTCACATACAAATGTTTACAGCCCTACGTATAATGTGTTCAGTGTGAGGGAGAGAGTGATGACCTGGGCTGAAAGAGTGGAGTTCCAGCAGTCGGAAAATACTATCAGTGAACAGGGAAAATGTGTGATACTGCGTACCGATGTGACTGTGAGCTGGTCACTACAGCAAGGAGTCTCCAAGTACAATCTCCACACGCCCCGCCACCCCCGCAACCCCCGTCCCCATCCACAGCCCGCGATACCAGTGAAGCAAAGCAATCAATTAAATTTCAAATAGCCCTCCTATGACCTATCATGAGAGTTACCGAGTTATAACTGATTAGAATTAGTTCGAGGGATGTAAAATAAAATGGATTAAATATATAATTTTTAAATTTTATTAATTATTAATTTTTTTTTATATTTTTATATTTTAAAAAAAATTATTAAATAATTAATTATTAGATAACTTTTATTTGAATTAACAATCTTTCATATTTTTTAAAAATAATATTTATTTAAATTTAAAACATTAAGTATTATCAAAAAATACTCTCATATATCACACTAAAAATTTTTCATAGCTCCTATTATATATATAGAGTAATTTTATTGAGTTTATATTAAATTACTATACTACTTTATGATTAGCCATTTATAATTGTGGCAATGCATTCTAATTATGTTTGCTAAAAATACTCAATTTATGTATTTATTAGCTTTCCAATTATTACTTAGTATAAATAAATATAAATAGAGTATCTTTGGACATACTAATATTTTTTATTTTCTTTTTTCAAGAATCTAATGATACTTGTGTTAATCGTGTTCATTACATAAATTTTGTCATTTATTTTATTCATTTTATTGAGCCTACCTAACAGTGTTAGGAAAAACTAGCAATGTAGACTGTGTGAGGCCACCGTATCTGTAGCTTGAGGTGATGACCCACTATCTTTAGTTTTTAAGCTTATAGAATCCTAAAACTTGGATGCCAGCCTGTATTGCTAGTTTTCAAAATTTTGATTAAGGCGATGCTACTTCATCTGTAAAGCTAGGATTAAAAACGTATATACATAGAAAGGCCTCAGGTTAATAAGGAAATTTATCAATTATGGTCGAATTTCAAATTATTATTCAAATTTTATTTTTTAATCAATATTTCAAATTTAATTTTAAAATTTTGTCCAATATTTGACCAATCACCGATAATTTCGATCATTTTTCATTAAATTTTTAATTATTGACTGAAACTGATCTATAAAGATGACAAATTGATTTTAAAAAATGAAAATGAGGAAATCTACTATTAGTGACAAAATGAAGTTTTAATGACAATATATGACTAGTCTATAATTTAGAATGAATTCTTCCCAAGGCTAAAGTAACCAGCTAATTTTAAAATACTACGGGTATATCTAACAATCCAAAATGCTTAATTAAAAATTGTCTATTCTTAATTGACACGAATTTGTGATTTCTACTGTAAAATTAAAATGCCATTTATTAATATGCCAAAAGTTTTATAATAGGGCGTATGGTGATCCTAACAAAATTCACTGATTGCCCTCTAATTATCGAATTTGCTTACTTTGCTATTGAAACCTTAAAAAGTTTAAAATTTATCCTTCTATTAATTGATCGATGACCAACTCTCATTTATGTTAATTTTTAAAATATTTTTTATATATTTTTATTATTTTAAGATTTTTCCTTTTGTTCTCCCTCTTGTTACTTCTTTTTCCTTTCTTATCTCTCTTCCTCAGGAACAATAGCTACTACCGCATAAGAACAAACTAACAATTTGGAGTAGCAAGAGTAAGTTATATGAAAGGATATATTGGAGAAAAATGTTTCCAAAAAAATTTTTAGATAAAAGATAAATTTTAAAGGACCTTTTGAAAATTTTTTTAATTTCGTTAGAAAAAAATATAGAATTCTAAACAAATTTGGGGCGTCACCACCACCACCCCTTCCTTGTTCCGTCATTGTTGCCCTACCTTTGCTCCCACTTCACCAAGCCCCACCCTAGCCTCCATTGTTCATCTCTAATAGCGTGTTTGAATTGAGAGAAAGGAAAGAAAAGAAGAGGAAAGGAGTAGGATAGAAAGGAAAGGATATATAGGAAAGGGGAGGGTATATTAATTATTTATGGTATTGGGTTAGATATAAAGGGAAAAAATGAAAAGTTAAAAATAGTGCTTGAAGAAAGATAGAGAAGGAAAAGAAAGAACCGAATAGGATTTGTGTTTATATTTTTGCCCACTATTTAGAAAAAATATTAATTTAGTAATAAATGGTATCTTGTTTTATTAATGACATACTTGATTAATTATATCTTGAGATGCAACTCATTATATATTTGTTAGAAAATGAAAGTAACTTATAAATGAAAAATAAAATAAATATGGAAATGCATGTAATGTGGAAGTCAGAAGTTACTAAATAAATTAATATAGCTATCAGATTGATAAAAATTTCAAATCATTCTTATCCCATACAAATAATAAATGGGCCAAATATAGTTATCTTAAAATAGCGAACTAACTTGTCTTGTATCATTTGTCGTTTTATTCTTGGAACACTAGTAATTCGAGTTACCTGTTTTCCTATTCTCTTGATAAATCAATATGTGGAAATATAAATTACATGAATTGCTACTTTTCATCTTTTTTGATTCCACGTATAATGCAAAATTCTCTGAAATACTTTTTTTATTCATCTTAAATTCCTAAATTTAAAAAATTTAAACACCCATTACCTTATTTCCTCTTTTAACTAGCTTATTCTAGCCTTGAACCACAACTAGCTGACATTAAGGTGTCTTGCAACACCCAATCTCGACCTCAAGATAGGGGCTAGAAAGGTGCTCAATTGTTTCCATAGTTACCTTATTTGGAGCCCTCAAAATCAGCCATCTATATTTGTCTTTCCTTCCCTCGCACAACCTTCTTTCTTGTACACATCAACAACTGGAAACCATTCCTTGAGTGACCGGATTCAAGGAGCAATCTTAGCTCCTTTAAGTTTTGAATTTTGAAATTAGTCAATCAAACTCCTTCAATAAGGAAACCTACCAAAAACCCCCATAAGAATATTCTAGACTTATCTCACTAATTCAACACATATCTCACAACTCTCCTCCAAAGGGAATTCGGCCATTCTCCTCCCCAAGCACCCAAAATCAAGTACACACACACACACAACAAGAAGCTCTTGGCCTCATCCTCCCATTTCAACTGAAGAATGAACTATAGCATTTCATTCTCTTTGTTTTCTTTTGTCTCAAGAAGGTTTAGCTATACCTTTTCTCGCAAGGAAACCAAAGAATGCACACACACATTCATTCTTTCTCTTCTACCCTCAAAACCAGA
Source organism: Voacanga thouarsii (assembly GCA_026120185.1). Lineage (NCBI taxonomy): Eukaryota > Viridiplantae > Streptophyta > Magnoliopsida > Gentianales > Apocynaceae > Voacanga > Voacanga thouarsii. The sequence continues at coordinate 1,760,006 of JANUWF010001088.1, read as the reverse complement.
TACACAAACATACACCAAACTTTTGGTTTCCACTCTTCTCCATACATTAGTCAAAACACATCCATATATTATCTTTATCCCTCTCAATTCTTTTTCATTTAGACAAGACCATGTGCATAACCTCCTTTACGTCTGATAGAGCGCGCGCGTGCTTGTATATGCTAGTGTGCCATAGAAATGTGCCCAAAGCTCAATTAAGTTTTAATTTAAAATATCAATTTAACACACACACACACACACACACACACACATTTGGGTAAGCATACACATCATGTAATATAGAGTTTAATTGGTAAGTATCAAAGGATCTTTGAGAACCGTATCAACTACTCCTACTTCATCCTTTGTTTCATTATTCAATCAACCAATAATAGTGAAATTAACTACTAACTACTACTAATTATAACTACTAATGATCACAGCAAGAATACACCAACCTAACTACAAGGTAGGATTTAGAAGATCACAAAGGCAAGATATAAATAAGAAAAGGAGATTAGACATGTAATCAAAGTGAATTTCCCCAAACAATTATCATGTATTAAACATTACTCAATTAATTGAATCCAAATTCAAGCATTGGCAAGGGTCCTCTAATATTATAAAACTCACTCTTTCTCAAGTAATGAGCTTCCTATATTAGAGTGGTGCTCTAGAGCCAATCATCTTTACAACATATTTTTGCATATTTATTAATAAAATGTATCATTTATCTTTCAATTTAATTAATCATTTTGTGTATATGTATTAAATTGGTAGATAAAGTCACAAGTACATAGTATAGTGTTAAGAAAATTATGATAAAGATCATGATGTAAGATTCCTACTACACTATGTAATACTTATGCTTAAATAATCCCTAATCATAGTGTTAATGAGATAGGACATCATTAATACACAAAAACTAGCACGTGTTATACTTCTTGATTAGATCAAGCGGTAGTTCTCACATCCATGAGTATTGTGATACTCAAAGTTAACACGTGGATGCTTGTTAAATGAACGAGTTTATTGGATAATTTAACTATGAGATAATCACATGGATAACTTTTTAGTGCCAATGATAGAATTTCATTATAACAAATGTGCAAGTATCCTTAGACTTGAGATCTCTAATGTGCTTTGTTTACTAAGCATTGTACTTTGATTCTAATCTTTAAAATCTCACTAGGACGCCTATATGATGGATATTGGGTACAAAATAAAGTAAATGAAAGTAGTTGAGAAGGTCAATTAAGAATTCATCATTCCTAATAGTAGTGGCATATATTTCATTGCCACTTGTATAAAATCATTACTCAAGAAGTTCTTGGCCAACGTGACTATGTATTAGAAATAGTTCCAAATAATATACATGTTGAGTAATGAATTCCTAGATTAAGTACTAATAAATTCATATTTTTAATTAATTATATTATAGTGGGAGTTAGCATTAATTTTATACTCTAAACCGAATGAGATATAGAATAATTAAAGGAGTTTATTGCACTGATATTTTACTATTAAAAGGTTCAGGTCAAACCACTTGACTTTCTAGACTTTTGCGTGGTCATGATGCATTGTTAGATGCCGATTAATTAGAGAATTAATAAATTAATCCTAATTAAAATTAATAAGTTAATTCTAATTATTAAAGATTATTAATTCTATAATGATTAGAATTAATTCATATTTCGTTACCAATTGACTAGAAAATATAATAGGTTACACACAATAAAAGAATTGGTACTCAAAATATTATGGGATAATATTTGAGATTAATTTGTGAGAAGAAATAATAATTATCAGCTAATTATAAAATTTTATAATTAGTTGGGTGAAATAACAATTATTTAATAGGCTTGTGGTTAAATTATTAAATTGTTATAATTCAAGAGGCCTAATTGCAATTATATAAACTCAAGCCCATAATTTTGGAAAAGGCTAAATGTTGCTTCTGGGAAGCATCACATGGAAAGGAAAAGAAAAGGCCTTCCTGTGTGTGTGTGTGTGTGTGTGTGTGTGTGTGTGTGTTTATGCACCTACTAAAGCCATAGCGGTTGAGAAAAAAATTACACATGACACAATAGCTTTTCTTTTTTGGTTTTCTCTTAAAACCAATAGCTTTTTCTGTTGTTCTTCTCTAATCAATCCCTAATGCCGCCAATCTAAAACCTACTAGCATTAGTTCTTGGCACCGATAGAGTACGATTCTTCATGTAGATATTGTTAGAGAAATTTCTATACTTGAAATTTTGGTAATTCGTACTTGAACAAATTTTATGGAAGGTTTTCGCATTAGATGTAACGAATATTTCTCTTGACCTGGTTAATTATATATGAATGATCCTATTGTGTGGATTTCGTATTAATTTCTGCTGCATATTAATTGTTACTGCATGATCGAAATCCAACATCCTATACTTGAGCCTAACCCATAGATATCTCTATCGTATAAATCAAACCCAAAGATACATATAAATCAAAGATCCCCAAATCTCAAGCCAAAAGGTGCCAAAGCCCTATTTTTAGGCAACCCAACAATTCCATCTATCACAAAGTTCTCATCCCCCAATTCCTCTCTCAAGTTCATCAAGGAAAAACAAATCTATTAAATCAATATAAATGGGTACTCATCTCACACCTCCTTTCTCAAGTTCAATATAAGAGAATAGCCCAATAAATAAATTCAGTCAATCAAATACAAGCGGTAGAATACTCAAATAAGATTCAATAAACCAAATGATAATCTAACACACAATCAAATTAGGGTACAACTTTTTAATTACAATTAAATCTAAGTAATATTAATATCCTCAAATCAAATATACAAAATAAAAGAAAATGAAAACTCATGGACAAGTGTCATTTTTCTACTTTGAATATTTTTTGGGGTGCTCATCTTCTTTTCTAATCTTGCCTTGATCTTCTCTCCTAACTCTCCTTGATATTTTCAAGAGATTCTCTCAATTGTATTTCATGTGACTCTCCTCCTCCTCTTTAGAATTGAGGGGTATTTATAGGTTTCGCGTGAACAACCCTAAAACTTGCAGAACAGGGGCTAATCTACGATGTTGCATGGCGTCGTAGAAAGTGTTCTACATAGTGTCGTGCATACTTTCCATTAGTTAGATAGGCTTGAAATGATATCGTGTGATTTGAGTTTATCACATGTTGTAACCGTGCACGGTGGCATAGAGGTTGAGTTGCATGACACTATTAGATCTTAGAAGTCTTGATGTTTCTGAACTCTGAACATGCACGGTGCCGTGCAAGATGTTGGGCATGGTGATATGAAGTCCCAAAATCTTGAATCTAACTTTCAGAATGCTCCACGGTGACGTGCAGAATGAGCTTCATGGTGACATGTAGCTTGACTTAATCTCTTTTTTCGTCTTTTTCTCCTTGAATCCACTTCTAATTTCAAATCATCGCAACCTACGTCAAACAAAGCAAAAATAAGGAGATAAGTAGCAATCTATAGTGAATTCTCAAAACTTTAAAGCACTAATAATATGTAAAGTATGTATATAATGAACAATTATCATTCCCCCACACTTAAACTTTTGCTTGTCCTCAAGCAAATAAGAATTAAATACCTCAAACAAATAGCTTTTTCACAAAACATATTTTAACAAGATAGGATTTTTGAAGGAAGTTTGATAAATATGATAGAGGTATTATATTTCTTTTGATATAAGAATCCAATCTAACACCTAATTGGCTAAGCTAATTTTTGTGTAAACTAGTGTATTTAGGGTAGAAATAACTAAAACTATCGAAGTTGAATTAAACAAGTTTATACTTATTTAATATGTTCCACCATATTTCCTAAGTCAAGAATACAAACAAAGTGATTAATATAAATAGGGAATAATGAGTTAATTTAGATTCTGTAACTTCCAAACTACTACAATCATAGGTAGTAAACAGAGGATTTGTCCATATTCTCATTTTTGCAGAGTAATATAAATACCTAATAGAGATGAATAATTGAAGATCTTTCATCTTTTACATTACCCTTATTAAATTCTCATTTTCTTTTCTGGGTAAGGTAATGCAAAAGCCTAGTAAAGATATGTGAATTATAATTTTTCAACTTTTGTTTTACCTTACTCTATTTTTTCATTTTCTTACCTCAATCAACATTTACTTAAACCCAGAATCAGGGCTAGCTAGAAGATTATAGAATATAAATAAGCCAAAATTCCTAATTTCTACTTCATCACAAGTTTCTTATCCATTCCCAAGAGAAAAAACGTCACAATGCTTACTAAAATATAAACAAGATTAATACAAATTCTCAAGACTTAGTCACTTCAAACCTAATATACAAGTTTACCTAAGAACAAACTTATCTAATGAGGGTTTAACTAAATTCTCATGCCAAAAGAGATACAATAACAATACCATCAATGCCAAATTATTCAAAAAAGAGAAAAATTTTGCCCAACTTTTAGCCCTAGAAAGTAAATTTGCAGAGAATATACTCTAACATCTCCCCCATACTTACAATGGATAATGTTCTCATTGAAAAATAAACATAGGCAATGGTAATAAATGCAATGGGATTGAAAAATATAAAGAGGGAAGAGTAAAAAAGTACTTCCCAAGTGAATAGAAGTCCAAATTTGATCATTAGGAGAAGAAAAGATCATTCATACAAAAAATATATCTACAATCATCCAAAAGAAAGAAAATACTAGTAAGTGAAATAAAACAAAATGTCAAATGTCATAACAAAATGCTTAAATGTTCAAAAACATCCTCATAAACTAAGAAGATCCTATCCCTATTAATAGCATTGGCATTCATGATTATGATGTCCTCCTCCACAAAAGTCACAACCCATCACTTATTTTTGAGAATTTACATTCATCTTTTCCACCTTTCATGTGAGTGCTTCTAGTTTTACTTCCGTTGAAGCCATAGCATCTATGTTGTGCATTCCTTGTATTTTAGCTCTAGACGTTTGCGTACCCGTGAATGATTATTCAAAGTAATGTGTTCTATCAACTTAAAAGTTCTTGTGGAGTCTTTGAAGAAGCTATACCTCTCGATAAAGCATCAACCATTTGTTTCGAAGAAAAATTCAACCCAGTATATAGAAAGTTAACATTTGTAACCCAAGATCAAAACTACGTTGGAGACATTTCCTTATCATTTCCTTAAATCTCTCCTAAGCATCTTGAATTATCCCCTCTAAATTTTTGTTTTCCTTATTTTCATTTTTCATTTTCTTTTGATTAAATATTTTAATGTATCTCACAACTGAGAAAATTTTCGGGCTCTATCCAATTGAGAAGATGAAAAGATACCATTCCTTAACTTAGCTACCCTAGTTGGAGAAAAATATTTAGTAAGAAATTTCTCAACTAGTTGTTCCTATGTTGTGATAGATCCAATTGGTAAAGACTTAAGTTAAGATTTTGCTCGATCCCTCGATGAAAATGGAAATAATCTAAATCTTATAGCATCTTCCGATATACCATTGAGTTTAAGGGTTTCACAAATTTCTAGAAATGTTGCCAAATGAGCATTAGGGTCCTCATACAACAATCTATCAAATCGAATCATTTGTTGAATCATTTAAATGAAATTAGGCTTGATCTCAAAATTATTAACATTCACTCTAGGCCTCACAATACTTGAATTGGTATCCAAAAGAATAGGTCTAGCATAATTACCAATTGTCCTCCTCTCATTACCATTACCTTCTTGATTAACCTCTATCTTTACTCCAATTTCACTTGAAATTCCTAGTTTTTCAAAAACTTTTAAAGCTCTTTGTTTTTTCGCTTTATACAAATTTTGAAAAGTCTTTTCTATCTCACTATCAAACTCAGTCAATTCTTTACCACAATCTTTTCTATGCATACACAAGAGTAAATTTCCTACAAAATAAAGTAAAGAAAAACTCAACTAATAGCAATCCAAATTAAACTATTCACATGAAACAAAACAAGTATAGTAATAATAAAAGAATGAACAAGTAGTCAAAACTAAAACAAAGATTTGTAACAAGTATTCACAAAAAACCAATAGAACAAAAATTGTAAAAGTAAAAATATCTAAAATCAAAGTTCCCTAGAAAATGAATATGTTAACTGCCTAAGAAAGGTAAAAATAAAGGATACTAACAAGCTAAAATAAAGATTGAATCAATAAAACTCAAGTGTTTTCAAGATATTGACAATCGATCCTCGGCAACGGAGCCAAAAGCTTGTAGTACGCATGTGTGCTTGTATATGAAAGTGTGATATAGAAATGTGCCAAGGCTCAATCAAATTTTAATTTAAAATACTAATTTAACTCATATACACACACATTTGGATAAGTATACCCATCATGTAGCATAGAGTTTAGTTGATACGTATCGAAGGATCCTTAAGAACCGTATTAACTACCCCTACTTCCACCCTTATTTCATTATTTAATCAACCAAAAATAATAAATTTAACTACTAATTACTACTAATTATAACTACTAATGAGCACAACAAGAATATACCAACCCAACTACATGGTAGGATCTAGAAGATTATAACGGCTAGATACAAGTAAAAAAAAAAAGAGATTAGACATGTAATTAAAGTAAATTTCACCAAATAATGATCATGTATCAAACATAACTTAATTAATTTTATCCAAATTCAAGCGTTGGAAAAGTCTCCCAATATTGTAAAACTCACACTTTTTCAAGTAAAAAGTTTCCTATCCTTGAACCTAACCCAATGATATCTCTATCATACAAATCAAACTTAATATACATATAAATAAAAAATCCCCATATCTCAATCCAAAAGGCGCCAACGCCCTTATCTCTAGATAACCTACCAGCCCCATCTATCATAAAGTTCTCATCCCTCTAATCCTTTTTCAAGTTTATCACGGGAAAATAAATCTATTGAATTAATATAAATGGATACCCATCTCACACCTCCTTTATCAAGTTCAATATAAGAAAATAGCCTAATTAATAAATTCAATCAATAAAACTCAAGTGATAGAATACTTAAATAAGATTCAATAAACCAAATAATAATCTAATATGAAATCAAATTAGGGTACAACCCTTTAATTACAATTAAATCTAAGTAATATTAACATCCCCAAATTAAATATACAAAATAAAAGAAAATAAAAACTAATGGACAAGTGCCATTCTTCTACTTTGAATATTTTTTAAAGTGCTTCTCTTCTTTTCTAATCTTGCTTTGATCTTCTCTCCTAACTCTCCTTGATATTTCTAAGGGGTCCTCTCAGTTGTATTTCATATAGCTCCCCTTCTCCTATTTGGACTTGAGGGGTGTTTATAGGTTGCATGTAACCAGCCCTAAAAATTGCAGAATATGGGCTAATCTTTGTGTTGCACGACACCGTAGAAAGTGTTCTACATGGTATTGTGCATATTTTTCGTTAGTTATATCAGCTTGAAATGACGTCATGGGACTTGAGTGTATTATATGCTATAATCGTGCATGATGGCGTCAAGGTTGAGCTACACGACACTGTCGAATCCCAGAAGTCTTAATGTTTTTAAACCCTAAATATGCACAATGTCGTGTAAGGTGTTGGGCACAGTGCCATGGAGTCCTAGAATCTTGAATCTAACTTTTAGAATGCTTCACGACGATGTGCAAAATAAGTTGTGTGGTGATGTGTAGCTTCAATTAATCTCTTTTTTCAGTTTTTTCCTTCTTAAATCCACTTCTAACTTCAATTCATCACAACCTACATCAAACAAGGAGAAAATAGGGGGATAAGTAGCAATCTATAGCAAATTCTCAAAACTTTAAAATACAAATAATATATTAAATATGTGTATAATGAACAATTATCAAAGTTCGAAGCTTTCACTCTCTCTTAGGATCAGTTCATTCATGCACAAAGTACACCTCTTTTAGGATCAAGACTATCTCTTCTTTTGGACAAGCAAGGCTTCAATTGGTTTCAAACAGATAACCTTCATTTCTATGACCAAGTGTGCCTTCTCTTTACAAGTAATTTATATTCTTCTCTTTAGACCTTTTGGTTCTCATGTTTATTTGGTGAAAGCATGATCAAGCTCTTAGTTGTTTAAATTAGAATGTATAAATCTCCATTTTGTTTGTTTTTCTAGTGTTAATATGCTTGTTGATATACTTGATTTATATCTATTGTTATATGAAGATGGAGATTTGACTTTGAACTTGTGAATTAAGTGATCTCGATATGTATATATTGTTAGTGCTAAACTTGGGGCTATGTTATCTAGTAGAATACTTTGAATTTTCCTTATATAAATTGTGAAATTCTTAGGTAATGAAGATCTTTGAATTGTGTAATAGTTGCTTATGTTATATATGAGGGATTAATTTATATGAAGTAATAATTATGCATGTGTTTTTTATAGGGGCTATTGCGGGTTGTACAAATCATATTGATGACATGTAAAGAAAGGTACTTAATGGTTATTATAATAAGGAATGCAGATCTAGTTATAAGTGATGCTTGTGACTTGTATGAGGCTGTGTCTTAATTCAGCATATGTTTGTGTGAACTTATGTAAGTAAATGATTAGAAGATTGAAACCTTGGGAGTTCTGATGATTAGCCTTGTTTAGCTTGGAGCTTGTTATTAAGTAATAAGAATTAAACTTTGAAATATATTGTTTGATATTTAGTAGATATTGATTGTGACTCTGTAATTCTTTTTGTTAGACAGGATTGAGTATTAGGATTAGATCCACTCAGTAGCTTGAATAATTGAGTGAGCATAAATAAATAAGTTCTTGTATCTCATGAAACTTCTTTTACTCGAGTGACTTTGTAATTCCTTGCATAATGTACACTTTGTTACATAATGCTCAAATTTTGCAAACTTTATGTTATATTAAACTATTTTGGAAATACTTTGAAGAAAAGAACTTTGCATCAAAGATTTATATCCATCAGTTATCATACAATTTATGACCTATATTCTAAAACTCTTGAGCATTGATTTATACAAGCATTATTGCACGGATATAAACATTAAATTCTACAATATTATTTTTGGACATGGAGTGTTATTTGATTATGGAAAACATAGATGTGTTGATTATGCAAAATTTTGGATTGAATTTGTTCCTAAGTAGGGATATGAGAAAATGTTAAGTATTCAATAAGGGTAGACTACTAGTACTAGTATTATAAGGATGGAACATGTCTTTCTGCTAGTGGCCACCTTCAGAAGATGGACTCTTTTTGGATAAAGCGACAATACTAATGAGTTAGACTAGTCCGTGCTAGCACTCAGTTCCATGTGGGACTGTTATCTAGGGTGGGCGACTGATTAGTTTGGGTGAGAGACGAAAGAGTATCTCACCCAATAAAACAATCACCCAGTGGTATTGTGATGCAGAGTTTCACAATATCCTATCATGATGCAAGGTTTTATAGCAAAGTAATAGGGCTATGATGTAGGTTTCATAATCCCCCTTTTTGTTTTCAAAATATGGAGTGGTTCATTTTTCTAGAAAGTTATTTCTTTAGCTACATTTGCAACAATAATGTGCTTGACTTAAATAGTTGAAAATATGCAAATAAACTGCTTAGTGACTTTGAAATTATTGTGAAAAGACTTGCATTTTTTTTCCACTCATTTTACCTAAACTTGCATCACAAATTATTTCAAATAAATCACAAGAGCATATACAGGACTTATCGGGAAATCTATCTCACACAATTTCTATCATTTTTTCAAAAGGATCCAGTCTAGACAAGGTTGCAAGCTCTTAGAGCTTTAGAAATTTAGATTGAATGTATTTATTCATTTCATGTTGAGGATGTTCTTCATCTGTTTGATCCTTTGGATTTTGTATTAGTATTGAAAATTTATATTAAGTTTTAATTATTTCCTTGGAATTTATTTATACCTAATTATAAAGACCCATGGTCCTCAGGACGGTATAATCTTCCCTACTCCTTTCGGGTCACGTAGGTAGACAAGATATTACAATAATCATTATATCAAATATAAGAAAATTATCCCAATTTCATTCAGTTATTTTATCACAGAAAGAATTAGTATGTAGAGGATTAAAAAGAAAAAAAAAATCCCAATTCTATTTAGTTCTATTGATCTCAACAAGATGAGAAAAAAATTGATAAGAGAAAATAATTAATGCATAAATTGTATTGACAAAACAAAAATAGTTACTAGATTAGATGTGACGAGAGTTACTAGATACTTGTGTTGAAAACTTTTCTAAGATAAGTGCTCAATACTTTAGAAATTGAGGTTAAGAAAGGAGGGAGGAAAATGTTATCAATTGGTTGTATTGAGAATTCTTCTGAGATAGATAATGTATATTTCTAAAAATGGCATTAAGAGGACAAGGAGTAAAAAGCTTCGTACTATTTTGATGTAACGATATTTATTAAGAATATTTTAGACTATTCAATAAAGATTAGATATTTTTTGTTAAGGATATTTTAGTCCATTTTTACTAAAAATTTATTAAATGAGATTTCTTCTCCCTCTGTTTCCATTCACCTTTGGACTGAAAGTAGGTTGAAGCTTTTATATTGAAACTAATCCCTCTATTCTTCTCCTATTTCTATCTTTTTCTTTATGAAAAAACTAATTCAAATAATTGAAACTTAAACCTTTCGTCTTTTTTCCTATCCTTTCCCTCTATCTCCCTCAATCCAAACAAGCCCACCAAATATTATAACTAATTATTAGTCACTTCTTATTTCTTATTACTTCATTAATTTATTGTCCTTTGTAGGCTGATCCTCCTAGTTTTTCCATGTCACCCGGAAAACATTCTTCTCATTTCTAATCAAATCTAATTGCTTTTTAAATTTATTGTACTTGAAACTTTCACAAATTATCTTCTTATCCATCACACTCTTTTGTTTTCAACTTCCGTGGTCTCATTAAGATATATGTAACATAGGAAATTGAAGAAAATTGCTTCCTTGTTAACCTCTTCTTTGGTCACCATCTCAAGCTTCCCATTTCTATAGAAATTATATTGGTTTTTGAAAAAAAAAAAATGAATTCTTTTCACTTCATTTTTCCTAAGATTTCTCCTTTGGGATCACTACAGGTAGCCAACTTTCATATACATGATTTTCATTTTTGTTTTTTCTTGAGATATCCTAAATCTAAAGCTTGTAGCCAACACACCTTTGCTACACGAAGCTCTCTATTTCTCTCTTTTCGCTTAGCACTATTGATATATTTTCTTTCTATATGTATGTATGTATACACACACACACACACACACACACACAACATTTGTTCGTAGTGGAAGAATCAATTCACAAATTTCCTAAGATTGTCTCATTCGACTTCTTGTCAAGTGAAGGCATGCAAATCCTTGTTTGATCTTTTCTGTTGAAGTTGACTATGCTAGAAATTGCTAAAATTTTCGGACTCACAGTTTGTTTTTATGGTTGACACCTTTTTTGTGAATGGTGTGCATGTGAATGTTAATCACTTGGTTCCTTTTATTTATTTATTTATACATCTCAAGGGTCAATTTTTCAAGGAACAAATTGAGTGATTTATCTATGTAGTTGGTGCAAGGCATGAAACCCGAATTTCTTTCTCTGTGCTAGGCATGAATGAGTTTTGCATGAAGTCATCTTATCTGATGTTGGAATTATGAATATTTCGGATGGACTTATGGGCATTAGAGTGTCATTAGCTACATGATTTCAAGCCTAGGAATTATTCTTTCTTGCTGTTCTGAATCTATGCATTTGCTGGAGTTTTTGTAAACATAGGGTCATTAGTGATAAAAAATTTTAAATTTAATTTCTTGATGCTCTATGTGATCATGAGTGAATCATGTATGTATTTAGAAATATTTGGGAGCCTTTAGGATCTATTATGTGATGAACCTGGTTGTTTATCGCAAGGTATATACAATAAATATTGGTAATCATAATATTTAGGGTGAAAAGTGAAGTGAATGATTTGAATATGTTGATCTTATATGCTATAGCATGCTAGAGTGAATTATGAATCTTAGTATGTGTATAATTTATCATTATATTCATTATGAATATTATTTGTTACTTTTAGGTACTATTATTATTAAAACATTTATTTATTGTTATAATTATTATACTTATTATTATTCTAATTATTGGTTAATAATACTAAAGTTATTATTTATAATTATTGTTAATTATTATTATTACCATTATTATGTAAGTTATTACGTAGTATCTATTATTACAATAATTATTTATTATTATATATTGTTAATATAATTATTAGTCTATTTCTTGTAATTTTCTTTTTACCTAGTTATAAAGACCCTTGGTCTTAAGGATGGGGCGGCATTCTTGCCCCTTTTGGAGCACGTAGGTTGTAGGATATTATAAGTAGTATCAGAGCCTGGGTTCAGGCATTTACTTTGACTATATGGATTTAGAATTTCAATTCTTATGATTTATCACCAAGTTAAGTGTGTTTTCTATGATGGTTAGAGTACTTCAAATTGTTCATAAGGAACTGAACTATAGGCGTGCCCCTGCACCAATTATAGTCCTAGAACTTGCTAATTTCTCCTTATCAAAGTCCCTAGGCTCGGACTTGCTTGACTTGAACAATAGTTATGATTTTGGGATGATAACACAGGGTTTGAGACCGTAGCCCTAAATAGTGAAAACTCTAGGGAGTTAGGTTATGAAGAATTTGAGATTAAAGCTATGGATAAGAAAGATAATGAGAGATCTAGTAAAAGAGTTAGGGTAATAGACCTTACTAGTGATAGTGAGGCAAAAAAAGTGGGGAAGGAGCCTTCTAAGGAGGAGAACCTAACTCTAGATTCCGAGAAAGAGATATTGATAGATGATTCTGACTACCCTAGTGGTGTTTAGGCTCATGATGGATAGTAGGTTTAAGTTAGAATGTTGGGATTACAATAGTGACTTTTTGTGAACGTTTCTTTTAATAATTCTAATGCTTATGGTTGATTGTTTTGGAATTTTTATTTTAAAAAAATGCTTTTATAAAACAAGGACATTAGGTATGATGTTTTTTGTGGATTATGTGCATATCTTTGCATCAAAGATTATTTTATGCAGTAATTATATTGGAAGTACTTACTTGTTTAGTCATGTTTGTGTGAGATGCTTAAATAATTCTATGGACTTATGTGGAATAAGTTACCTTTATTTCATATTACATAACATAGGATGCATACGATTACTTTGATTGACATGTATAAGAGCATACATATAGAAACTTTACATTTCTAGACTTTAGGATGAGATTGTGGTATTTATGGTAAGAAGATGCCACCAAGACATCATATAACCACTTGCAATAATGAGATCCCTGAAGTGGAATAGGTGATTCAGGAGGTAAGCATACTCAGGACTCTACGCAAAACGATAATGAAGGAGACGAAGAGGAACATATGGTGGAACTTGAAGAACCTATTGGGGTGTCAATAGGTCAAGTCTTCAAACAAAATAGCTAAGATTCTCTAAACTATGATGCAGAAGAGAGCATAGTGCGGAGAAGATGAAGCTTTGGAACAATTTTTCAGTAGCCTACATTCTTCTAGCCTTACTTGGACAAGTTTGTGCCGATTTTTATTGATAATAGTCTAATCTACTCCAAGAGTTTGGAAGAGCATACGAAGCATCTGAGCTTGGTCTTGGAAGCTTTTAGCAAAATTTAACAATATGAATTCTAGCTAGATGCAGTATTGTTTCTAGGGTATGTAGTGACCAAAGAAGGAATCAAGGTAAATCCATTTGTAGTGGAAGCTGTTTCTAGTTGGAAGCAACTTGAAGTGTTTGAAGATTTGAAGCTATCTGGGATTAGTTGGTCATTATCGATAATTTATCAAAGGGCTTTCAACTCTTGCTTCACCACTAACACGGTAGATGTGAAAAGGCATTTCGTTTGTATGGAATGAGAAGTGTGAGAAGCTTTCAAGATTTCAGGAAAAGATTGATGACAATGGGCCGTACTAAGTTTACCTTAGGAAGGAAAATCATATACCTTTTATACAGGTGCATCCAAGGAAGGTTTGGTGTTGTGCTAATAGAGGATAACAAGGTTGTAGCCTATGCATCACAAAAACTAACAGCGCATAGGGGCAATTACCTTATGCATGACCTAGAGCTGGCCACCACTGTGTTTGCTCTAAAAAGTGGCGACACTATTTGTATGTTGTGGACTATGAAGTATTCATTGATCGCAAAAGCTTGAAGTATATCTTCACTCAGAAGAACTTGAATTTATGATAACGAAGATGGATAGACTTTTGGAGGAGTACCTATGTCCCATATATTACCATTCTGGAAAAGCCAATGGCGTAGTTGATGCCATGACTTGGAAGGTGAAGATGTCTAGATTAAGAATACAAGAATTTCAACTAGTATAGAAGGTGTTGTCACAGGAAGTAGAAGTTCAAAGGGAGAATATGGATGATCAACTTGAAATTGTTGCCTGATTTGAAATAAAGGATTATTAGAGTAACACAGAATTTTAGTCTTTTAAGGCAAAGGAGATTATCAAGGAAAGAACAGATTTCAGGTGAATAAGCAAGAAGTAATATTTTTTTGGTGATCAGATATATAGGCCTATGGTTAAGGAGTTGAAGAAGCAAATTTTAGGGAAAGCACACAAGAGTAGGTATAACATACACCATGGAGAAGTAAAGATGTATCAGGATTTGATGGAGGCATTCTAATGTCTAGGTGTGGAACTTGGGATATCTCAATATGTGCCAACATGCCTAACACATTAGAAAGTGAACGCAGAGCATAAGAGACCAGATAGATTGTTACAGACTTTGCCAATTCCTGAATGAAAGTAGGAGGAAGCTACCATGGACTTTGTTACCAGGTTATCAATGACCAAGATGTAAAATGATGTAATTTGGACAATGGTGGATATGTTGACCAAGACTGCTTATTTTGTTTCAATAAACATGAGGTTTTCTATGAAAAAGTTTACTCAAATTTACATGCAAGAGATAGTGAGACTGCATGGTGTGTTGGCCAACATAGTCTCTGATTGAGATCTATATTTTACTTCTAGATTCTGGACGATATTCCAGGAGTTATGGGGAACAATATTGAAGCTTAGCATTTCGACTCACCCACAGACCGATAGATAGTCTGAGAGAGTTATACAAATTCTCGAAGACATGCTTAGAGCATGTATACTAGAATTTTGGTGATAAATGGTTTGACAATACACCTTATACGGTGCTAGCGTATAATAACAGTCAGAATTCTAGAATGAAGTGTTAAGGAGCTTAGGAGGAAGCAAGTTACTATGGTAAAAGTATTGTAGAAACATCATGGGATATAATATGCTACTTGGAAGACTGAAGAGAGGATGAGGAGAAAGTATCCAGGGCAACTTTAAGGTACGATCCTATGAATTTTGGGGGTATAAGAAGGGAAGGGTATAACACACCACCTTTGGCCAACCTAAAATAGGAAGGGTCATGTTGTCATTGAATTCTTAACATGGAAATGTGCATATGCATGTGTTATTGCAGTGAATATTAGTGCATGATATGTTTATGTGTGTTAGTATTTGTGAATTTGAATTGGTGTGTGAGAATTTAATTTTAGTAGTAGTAAGGTAGGACCATGAGATTAATTTATGCTTAGGACCTAAAAGTGAAATATGTACAATTTCTAATGCTAAAGTTTACTTTCAGAATTTGTATAAATTAAATATCTTGAACATATTTTCAAAATTCTAACTTTTCTAAATCAATGGGGATTTTCTCACATAATTGCCATTTTCTATTTTCTTAGACACTATAAATTTATTTCCTTTCTTTAAGGATAAATATTATTATTTTACAACTCTAGAATTTTAATTTTTTAAAAATAATTTTCCTTTGATAATTCTAACTATCATCTTAGATATCTCAAACTTTAATTAAAATAAACTTTGTTGCCTTAGCTGAAAGATTTCATAGTTTTTTTATAAATAAACTATTAGCCGTTACTTTATGCTCTCAAAACCTTGCTCTTTGTTTATTGTATGAGGTTTGAATCAATTTTTGGCTTCTAATATTAACTATCCAAATTTCACACTCAAATACCATGCCATCCAAAACATTATTGGTTAAAATCAACTTCAGCACTTTTGAAGCTTCATGACCATAAAATTTTGATCACCATATGCCAAATGAATTTTTGGATTAATTTCAATTCCAATCCTCTTGCAGCTATTGTATTTGACTTCAAAACTCTTGTATTTTTGCTTATTAGTAATTTGTTGGGGGGAGGGGTGGATAAAATTCCTTTCTAATCGTAATCTTTGACTACAAATCTCTTATGTTTATTTCTCTTCCTCATGAATCATTTAGTCTAGCCACTGCTCTTGTTGACTTTAGAATATTTTTTTAAAAAAAAAATGAAGAAACCAATTCTTCACTTATTTAGGATAAATTGCAACTAACCTTACTAACGTTATATATATATATTCAAATCCCACATTATGAAAACTGAAATATCTTTAATAAAAGCAGAATTCAGCATTTATTTTTTATTTTTTTAACAACTTTGGCATGGATAAAGATCCTCTTGGGAGTTCATCAAGTTGTCATTTTCAAACTTTCAAGTTCCTACTTTTGTGGACTAGATATCAATAGGAAAAGTGGTAAAAAAATCTATCTATATTCCAGCTGCCATATTCAATCGAGTTGTTAGCTAATTTATCACCTAAACATATGGGTTTTAAATTTTCAAAATTTTCTATTTGGTCAAATTTACCCGTGTTTTGGACTTATGTTTTGGACGATGATGCATCCAAAAGGTAAGTCCAAAATGGCACTTTTTCAGGCAGAAATGATTTGACACAATTTACGGGATTTTAGACGAATCTTTTGGATGCATAATCATCCAAACCACTCAATCCAAAATTCTGTGACTTAAAACTTTGAAATTTTTTTGTTTGTGTACTTCAAGTTAGAAATAAATTGAATCATAAGGTAAAGAGACATAGGAATAACCAAGAAATGCCTTAATAACAATTCCTAGTCTAAAGTTCTTCCACAAGGACTTCTTAGTATGCAATCTTTTAAGCTTGGTCTTCTACTTAATCACCCATTCTTGAATTCTATTGCTCAAGAATTGCTTAGCAATCTTATTTATATGCCTTAGAAGAATTGAAGTCAAGCATGTTCTATCACATATAAATCACACAAGTTAGTCCACATCAATATTTGTCATAAGTCAAAACATAGGAGAATGCCTTTAGGGTTAACAGTCTCCCCATTTTTTAGTGATGGCAAAAACTTGATGGGATTGTGATACAAAAACAATGATATGTATTGTATGAACATGTTAGACCGAGAGAAATAAGAATATTTTTTATTGAAATACAATCTCTTATTATAGAATTCAAAGAGTGCTTATGAAATTAAGATAGAAAATTAAAAAATATATATACTTCACAAGCATGGCTTAATGAGCCTATGGCTCAACCTACCTCCATATTCTTCTTCCTTCGATCAAACGATTATAACCGATACAATGATTTTTTATAAGGAGATACGCAAATAAGTCATGAGATGAGATTCTGCCCCTTAATATTTGTATATATGAATATTTGTAAATTATGAGAGAAAGCTGGAGTCAAATTTGTACGTCCAAAACGTACATCTAAAACTTGGTGAAATTGAGTATGGAACCTTTTTGAATTTGAGTTCTCGATGTCCAAAAGGTGTGTCCAAAACAACATGAAGTTTTTGAAGAAAACAATTTTGGACAAGAATTTTGGATCAAGAAAATATGAGTCCAAAACTCCCTCTGACATAATGTAGGGGATAATGGATTTTTTAGAATTTTGATTTGTCCTAGTTTTCCTAAAGAGTTTTGATCATTAAGGAAGCAATCCATCTGACTAAAATTTTTATCAATGAATTTGTCATAAAATCATGTCAATAACTTAAAAACTATCTTATCAATAACTCTAGTCTCAAAGATACCTTTATTCCCAAAAAGAATACTTTTGGATGATATTCTGGATACTAAACTAGTGTCTCATTTGGACATCAACAAATTGAGATCACGATGATCAATATTCATATTAAGAAGTTCATCCAAAACTTGTCATGAATTTCATAGGAAGAATTATAGAGCCTTACCTATATTCAAAGGCAATGTGCTAGTGCAGAATATCAATTTTAGAGCACAAAGTTTTCCTCCTGTAAGTTTACTACTTAAGGATTGTCAGGCAGAATGTCAAGCAGTTACTCATAAATGCATTATTAACAATTAGCAACGGAGAGCATAGCACACTACCACATAGATGATCAAATAAATTAGTAAAATAATCACAGCCTAGACAATGGAGCCAATTGCAATACTCACAAATATAAGCAAAAACTTATCGCAACAGGCAAGTATAAATCCATCCAAGCATAATATAAGTAGAAACTTAAGCCTTAAGCAGAAAACTTATCCCAACATTTCCCAGCAGAAACTTATCCCAACAGGAAGGTATAAATCCATTCAAGCATAGTATAAGTAGAAACTTAAGCCTTAAGTAGAAAAATTATCCCAACATTTCCCAGCAAAAACTTATCCCAACAGGTAGGTATAAATCCATCCAAGTATAGTCAGTTAATTTTCTCCCCCTTTGTCATCAATCAAAAAGAGGAAGAGCAGAAGAAAAAGGAAATATATAGATATGAAGCATTCATAATTTAAGCAGATAGGCTTGTTCATAAGTAAAGACAGAAAGTTAAATTGTTCAACTGCAAAAAGAGATATTTAGATTTGTTCTAGATAGCAGAGAGAATTGAGGTCAGTTGGGTAAGAGGTCAGCTGGAGTGCATTCTGCCAATCTGGTTACTCAGGAGATGTGAATTGTTTCAATTTTTGGCCCTACACCTTTTTGGTAGTGTTGACCAGCAATCCTATTTGATTTCCTCTTAACCATAACATGTTTCTAGCTCTTCCTAGATGAGACACGGGGTTCAGAGGAGGTAGAGGGTGCTATAACTTTCTGAGGCGGGGACTTTTCTTTGACTTGTGTAGTAATAGTTACTTCCTCCGCAGCAGGCTATTCTTGTCCAGTTTCTCCCTCAGTGACTAGTTCCTCTTTTGTTGCCTTTGTTGGAGCAGGTGCTGTAAGAGCAGACACCGGTTCATCTGTTTTTGCCTTCTTTTCTATTGCAGTTAGTCTATTGCCAAGATTTTGAAGTTCTGAATTGAGGCCATCCAATTTAACAGCCAAGGAATTGATGGCATCCAAAATACTTTCAGATAGTTCCTTGTCTTGAGCCTGTTCTTTTCCTTTGGTAGAGGATGCTTCTTGAGGATCTACCTCAATTTTTCTTTTGGCTCCAATAGAAGGGGCATTCTTTCCTTCAGCTTTTACTTTCAATAATTTTTCCTTTTCCACACCTTCTCTGTCATGGAGCAACTTCCATTCATTTCCCATCCTCAAATAACCCATACGCTCAAAGGACTCAAAGCTATAAATATTTATTTTTGATGGCACATAGGGGACTGAATTTAAATCAACATCAAAATATCTGAAGACTTTTGTTAACATATTTCCAAATAGCAAAGTTTTGCTAGAGGTGTTTCTTATTTACAACATCAACTTGGTAGCTAAGAACCCAAAACTAATTTGCCTTCCCTCAGCCAAGGCTAACATAATTACCATCTGCAAAATATTCATGGAGGTTTTATGACTAAAACTTGGCACCACCATGGTAGAGACCATATGGTGTAAGATCCTCTCTTCTTCATTTAGCCATTTGGTGTTTTTGTTACTGGAATTCTCAAATCTAGTCTCTCCAACAAATATTTCTTCAAATTTCTTTAACCCAAACATGTCAGTTCCTTCCGAAAATTTATTTAGTTTAAAATATTGAATCCCTCCATCTTTTACTTCACATATTCTATTCAGCAAACGGTGATCAAACGCAATACTCTTTCCTCCAACTCTAGAAATATACCGATGAATAAAAAACCCTCCCCTAGTTTCCTCAAGACGACCTTTCCTTAGATTGGCACAGAATTCCCAAATGAGCGGAGTAAACAATTTTTTATCGACAGACAGTAAACTACCCCAACCAATAGACTCAAACATATTCAACACATTGGAAAGATTCAAGAAAGACGAAGGATTAACACGATACCCAATAATAACAGTTCTATTTCTTGAAACCTAGTCATTGTAATCAGACTCACTTTTTGAATCTATAAATCGAAGTACCTGAGTCTCGGAACTCTCTTGTTCTGGTGATGATTTTGAGGAATCATAATGTGAGGCCGAGAAGACTAGTTCTGGTGAAACTTCTTTTCCTTTGTTCGTTGTTGAAGCCTTCTTCTTTGTCTTTGGAGACATTTTTTGCACCTTCTTTGGTTTCGGTGTGGCTGATTTCATTTTTGCCATTGAGAAGATAAGGGCTTTGACAATTAGTTGTTTGAAAAGGAAGAACTCAGAGAATTTTTGAAAAATGAAGTGAGTATTCATTGGTTACAGAGTTTGGAAGAGAGAAGGTACGAAAATTCTTTGAATACCTAGAAAGTTGTGATAGAAAGTACATTGAAAAGACCACTTTACTCAGAGATTTAAAAAAAAAAAACTGTGTTGAGAAAAGTGCAAGCTTTTTGAAATTCAAATATGAAAATATGAAAGCAGTTATTTAAAAGGGAAATACGAAGCATCAAAGATAATTCCGTTTTGATTTTTGACCTAATCCGAAATATACATCAAAATAGAACTTTTTTAGGAATGAATTTTGGAGGTGGGTTTTGGACTCAATTACTACGTCCAAAAACTTTGTTGGTGCGTTTTGTACATAAACACTACGTCCAAAAACTTTGTCTTTACTAATCCTGCAAAATAAAGAAAACTTGTGCAAGCTGTTAGTTATGTGATTTTTGTTATTCCCAAACCTCTTTTTAGATTGTTGAATCTTTCTTCGGCCAGAGGTTTTGTAAAGATGTTGGTAAGTTGTTCATCGGTTGAAATACATTCAACACACACATCATTTTTAAGCACATGATCACGGATAAAATGATGTTTAACTTCTATATGCTTGGTCCTAGAATGTTGAACAGGATTTTTAGTTAGATTGATAGCACTTATATTGTCACATAATATAGGTACGCAATTAAAGTTAAGACCAAAATCAAACAATGTATTTTTCATTCACAAGATTTGTGTGAAACAACTGCCAACTACAATTCGGCCTTGGTTGTGGATAAGGATACACATGCTTGCTTTTTGCTGTGCCATGACACTAGAGGGTGTCCAAGAAATTGACAATGGCCACTTGTGCTTTTTCTTTCCATTTTGTAGCCCGCATAATCCGCATCAGTGTATCTTATAAGATCAAATGAGTTAGTGTGAGGATACCATAAGCCATAATCATGTGTGCCGGTTAGATATCGAAGGATGCATTTTACTGCACATATGAGCAATTCCTTTGGACATGATTGAAACCAGATACAAAGACAAACTAAAAACATAATGTCAGGCTGGCTAGTGGTGAGATAGAGTAAGTTTCCAATTATACCTCTATACTTATTTTCATCTACCTTCTTACCCTTTTTATCTTTGTCAAGTTTGATAGAAGTATTTATAGGTGTACAGATTTTTTTGGCTTCGTTCATACCAAACCTTTTGAGCAACTCCTTGGCATACTTAGCTTGATTTATAAAGATTTCATTCTTGGTTTGCTTAATTTATAGTCCGAGGAAGAAGTTTAGTTCTCCCATCATGCTCATTTCGAATTCTTGCTGCATTGTCTTAGCAAACATCTTGCATAAAGAGTCATCAGTAGCACAAAAATTGATGTCATCAACATAAATTTAAGCAATAAGTAGATCACCAGATATATCAGATTTGATGAATAAAGTTGCATCGATCAAGCCTCTTGAAAAACCTTTTGAAATCAAGAATCTACTAAGCCTCTCATACCAAACTCGTGGAGCTTGTTTTAACCCATAAAAAGCCTTAGAAAGTTTGAAAACATGATTTGGAAAGTGTTCATGAATAAAACCACGAGGTTATTCTATATACACTTCTTTCTCAATAAAACCATTTAGGAACACACTCTTAATATCCATTTGATAGAGTATGAAATATTTGAAGGAAGCAAAAGTAAGAAACATTCTTATGGATTCTAGTCTAGTAACGGGAGTAAATGTCTCATCATTATCAATGCCCTTTTCTTAATTGAATCCTTGGGCGACCAGTTTAGCTTTATTTCTAATGATAGCTCCGTTTTCATCAAGTTTATTTCTAAATACCCACTTGGTACCAATAACTGGATGATCAAGTGGTCTAGAAACAAGTTTCCAAACTTGATCTCTTTCAAATTGGTTTAATTCTTCTTGCATAGCAATAATCCAAAATTCATCATGTAGAGCTATATCAATACAGTTAGGTTCTATATTTGAGAGAAAAGCAAAGTTATCTATGAAATACAGTCTAGTTTTAACTTCATAGCTTGAATCACCAATGATTTGTTCTTTGGGATGACCTGTTTTGTATTTCTAATCATTTGGTAATTATTAATCCATGGAATTTTCAGTTTGTTCCTTTCCTTGTTCAGCTTGTTGTTCTTCAATTTCTTCTTCTTTTGCATGAGTATCTAGCAGTGGAGCTTTGAGTTTGTCTTTTCTTACTTCCTTTGAACCTCCTACATTATCATCATCTTTCATTAGAGCATAAATGTTAGATTCATCAAATATAACATATATGGATTCCTCCACACATAGAGTTCTTTTATTGTACTCTCTATATGCCTTTTTATTGGAAGAGTATCTAAGAAATATAGCCTTATTGGATTTGCTATCAAAATTTTCAAGATTGTCTCAGGTATTAAGGACAAAACACTTGTAGTCGAACACTTTAAAATAGGAGATTGATGGAGTTTTATCAAACATAAGTTCAAAGGGTGCTTTTCTCAAAAATAGTCTCAGCATTACTCGATTTACAATATAGCATACTGTATTAACAGCTTCAGCCCAAAAGTATTTTGGAAGGGCGTTTTCACAAATCATGGATCTAGCCATTTCTTGCAAAGTTTGATTTTTTCTCTCAACAACACCATTTTGTTGAGGTGTTTTGGCTACTAAAAAATTGTAAGATATTTCATTTTCATCACAAAAGTGTGTAAATTCATTGTTGCAAAATTCTTTACCATTGTCACTTCTAATAGAAATCAGTTTGCATCCAATAGAGTTTTGGACGCGTTTGATCAGTTTTGAAATTCAGAAAAGGGTTCGTCCTTTTGTTCAAGAAATAAAGTCCAAATAAATCTAAAGAAATCATCAACTAGCACATATGCATATTTTTTACCGCCAAGGCTAACAGTCTTTATTGGTCCAAACAAATCTATATGAATTAATTCAAGAGGTTTTGAGGTTGAAATAATTTTCTTGGGTTTAAAGGAAGTTTTGATTTATTTTTCAAATTAGCATGCATCACAAATTTTGCTTTTATCAAACTTCATTTTGGGCAATCCCCTAACAAGCTTTTTTTAGGATAGTTTGTTTAGCAAATCAAAAGATACATAACCTAATCTTCTATGACAAAGGTAACCATCATTGTCATGTATGGAGAGGCATCTAATACCATAAGCTATAAGGTCATTTAGATAGAATACATACACATTTCCAACACGGTTGGAAACAAAGATTGTTTCAAGATTTGAACTATCCATGATAGAATGAGAATCCTTTTAAAAAATGACTTTGCAGCCGTTATCACATAGTTGGCTAATGCTAAGCAAATTATATTTCAGATCATTTATTAGTAATACTTGTTTTATAATGGTTGAGGAACCTTTACCAATATTACCAATGCCAAGAATCTTTCTTTTCTTCTTGTCTCCAAAAGTAATGAATCCTTCATTTGTGGTCTGTACATCTTCTAACAAGGCTGTGTCTCCAGTCATGTGTCTTGAACAACCGCTGTCTAAGAACCACTTGGTGAAGCTTATTTTTTTCCGAAGAATGTGCCTCGTTTTCCATGGCCATGAAGCATATGTTGGCAGTTTCGTTCTCAGAATCTTCTTCTTTAGACTTAGACCCATTTTGGTTCCAAGTCCCCATCAATCCTTTGCCTTTCTTTGCCTTCAGCTCCTTCTTCTTTTTAAGCATTCTGCCTTTCTTTCCTTTTGCAACTGGACAGTCAGCAATGAAGTGTTCAGTGCTTTTGCATTCATAACATTGAGGCTTGAACGCTGAGGATTGTCCTTTCCTTTTGTGAACTTCTTTCCTCTTTTGAAGTTTCCTTTGTTGAACATTCTTCTGAATTTCTTTGCTGTTATTGCTAGATCTTCATTGTCTACTTCAGTTTCATCACTATTGTCAGATTGATTAGTTTCTTCATCCTATTTTTAACTTTCAATGCTATTCCCTTTTTACTTTTATCATGATCATTGGATTTCTGAAACCTCTTGAGTTTCATTTCATGTGTTAGAAGAAAGCCGATCAGCTTTTCGGTTGGTAAGGATTTTAAATCCTTGGATTCTTCCATAGTAAGAGCTTTAGGCTGCCAGCTTTTAGGTAATACATCTAGAAATTTTTGATTTTATTCCCTTGGGGAATAAACCTTCCTATAGGTTTTGAGATCATTTGTGATATTTGTAAATCTAGTGAACATATCAGTAATACTTTCATTCAGCTTTATTGTGAATAATTCATAATCATGAATTAGAAGCCCCAATTTGGATTCCTTAACTTGGTTTGTCCCCTCACGGGTGACCTTAAGTAATTTTCATATATCATGGTCTAAATCACAACTACTAACTTGATTATATTCAGTCGCATTTAGTGTACAACACAATATGTTCATAGCTTGAAAATTCAATATCATCTTAGCATTGTCTTCAAAATCAAACTTGTCATTTTGTTTAGGCATTTTTATGCCATCAACAACTTTTGACGGAATAAAAGGACCATTTTCTATCAAATTTCACAATTCAAAGTTGATTAAGTGCACATAGATTTTCATTCTGTTTTTCCAGAATGTGTAGTTATTTCCATTAAACAAAAAAGGTCGATTTGTTGAAGATCCTCCAACATATGGAAGAGATGATGAGCTTGCCATGAGAATCTTTCCTATAAGGTTGTTAGACCGAGAATATGTAGACCAAGCTCTAATACCAAATGAAAAACCTTAGAGGGGGGTGAATAAGGTTTTTGGAAAACTAAAATTTTCAAGAAGTCTATTTTACAGAATATTAATGTTCTTCAAGTTTCTTAGACCAACTTCACGACAACAGAAAAAGCTATCCAAGGAAACATTGATGAATATCCAGATTCAGACCAAGGTAAGAAACACAATGCAGTTAATGCTATAAGCAGAGAAATGAGATATAGAATATATAGTAGTTCGATCTACCGAGATCTATATCCACTACCTTAAGCTTACACTTAAGGATTTTCAACCAAATTTCATTTACCCAATTTAATGGAATCAATCTGCACCAAATACAAGAGAGGATCACCATATTTGGTTTTCCAAAACCTCTCAATCAATCAACAAATCAAGGCTCACCCCAGATGGGTTTTACACCATAACCGTGGTTTACAAAAGAGATTAAATGTTAATGGAACAATAAAAGCTCACTTGTTTGAGCAGATGTGCACTAAGGAAAAAGTACAAACACTTTTATTTTTAAGATACAATTTGAATTCACTTTGAAGCACTTTGATAAAGGAGATTTTTATTTTCTATAGAGTAAGAGTGTTTCTTCGAAGAATAGAGCAAAAATCTGCTATCAAATCAAGTTTAGAGGATTTATATAAAGATATAAAGTGAAGTACCAACGACTATAAAACGACTATAATTTTACTGTCAAATTTACTCGTATTTTGGACTCATGTTTCGGACGACGATGCATAAAAAAGGTAAGTCCAAAATAGTAGTTTTTTAGGCAGAAATAATTTGACACAGTTTACGGGATTTTGGACGAATCTTTTGAATGCAAAATCATCCAAACTACTCAATCCAAAATTCTGAGATTTAAAACTTTGAAATCTTTTGTTTGTATGCTTCAAGGTAGAAATAAATTGAATCATAAGGTAAAGAGCATAGGAATTAACAAGAAATACCTTAATAATAATTCCTAGTCTAAAGTTCTTCCACAAGGACTTCTTGGTAAGTAATTTCTTAAGCTTGGTCTTCTACTTGATCACCCATTCTTGAATTCTATTGCTCAAGAATTGCTTAGCAATCTTATTTGTATGCCTTAGATGAACTGAAGTCAAATATGTCCTATTATATATAAATCACACAAGTTAGTCCACATCAATATTTGTCATAAGTCAAAATATAGGAGAATGCCCTTAGGGCTAACATGCATAATGGCCAAAGAAAGCATATATAATTTGGAGGCTAGACTAAAAACTACCACCTCATGCATAGATGCTATCAATAATAGGGTGGGAAGGATAGGTTAGTCATGAAGCATCTTATGTAAAATATAAGCATCAATCACTCAAGCTTATTAAACCTGCTAGCTCTAGGGAACATATTAAAATGGAAAATATACACCAGAGCCCTTAGTTTTAGAGTAAGATCATTAATGAATATCACAAAAGAACCATTAACAAGTATGAGAGACAAACCCAAACTACTATATGTATCATGAAAATCTTAGTTAGGCTTAGAAGACATTTTATTGTTATAGTGATCCATTTCTACCTAATCCTCTTCATCAGGGACTCCTATGATCATAGCCAATTTAGGTTGATCAAACATTATAAGTTCACCCTTTACCATAGTCTCAATTTGCCTAAGGTTGCCTTTTTTCTTTTCTCTTATGTTGGCATAGAATTTTTTTACTAATGCAGTTCAGAAGTTAACCCTCAAAATGATAATAGGTTCCCATCCTAACTTTCTAAACATGTGAAAATGTTAAGTGAGTGATCAAGATAAGGATTTATGGTTTCCTCAATAATAATCTTATTTGAAATTCTCTTGAAATACTATGTTGCACACTTAAGATTGTCAAAGTTTATAGGATTCAAAGAAGTTAGTTCATATAAAGGTGGCGGATCTTGAGAAGAGGATGCCCCTTGACTCTTTTAGAAGGCTTAGAAGATCCCTTTGTTCTAGGTATTTTTATCAATGATCAATAAGGAATATAGCTCAAGGCACAAAGCTCATAATAACTACTTCACCAACAACTCCATCAATTCAGGAAATTCTACAAATCAAGCACAACTCCTTCCAGGATATCAACTAAGTATCCTTCAATTCCCTTCAAATTCAAGCTCCAATACACAACAATACAACTAGAAATCTAACAGTTCAGAACATTAAAGAGGCCACAAAATCATAAAAATATCAACATTCAACTCAAAATTCAATAACACCAAAATTTCAAATTCACCAATAAATAACAACACCAAGTTCCATGAGCATAAAAATCATCAATAATCCACAACATGAATCTTTTTAGAAATTTATATCCTAAGAGATAAATATTCAAGGTAAGAAAATTTTTTCTTGAATTCAATAAATTCAAAAAATCCCAAAAATTCAAGAAGAAGAATTTCTACTTGAACTTGAAGAGTTCATGCACTAAAGTTGTACTCCGCCCCATAGGTGTCAAGAAATCATGAAGAACTTGGGAGGAATTTATAGTTTTTGCGGGAATTTAGTTTGTGAATTCAAGAAGAATAGAGGCTTGAATTGAAAAATCCATCATGGGTTAAAGAAAAATTCTTGAAGTTCAAATTTTTGCTAGAAAAGGAGTGGAATATAAAGAAATTAAAAGGAGGGGGTTGATGGGTATTAGCAGGGCAACAAGAAGGAAACAAAGATTAAGAACAACCAGTGCAAGGAATGCATGAAAAAAGCTATTCAACACCTTTTAATTTTCTAGAACCCATGACCAACTAGCACTAGCTGAGCTAGACAGCCAGTCGACTTCTTTCTGGTTCACCCAGCTTCTTCTGCTGAATTGAAACGGTGTCGTTCGCATGTCCCTAAATGCTATCGTTTTCTCTCTGTTTTCTTGCATTTTTTAAATGATAAATAAATAACTTAAATAAATATTACAAGCAAACTAAATATAAAAATTGAAAAATGTTCAAAACATAATTGTCTAAAGTAAAATAGAAAATAAATAGAAAGTCCAAATCACTGATCAATAACCAAGAGAGAAAAATCTATCTCTTTCCACACTCTTAGGTGCGTGGGTTGTCTTTGGTATTATTAGGAAGTGTTCTAGTTTACCTTTCCCCAATAAGCTTAGTAAGCTGACCAATTTAGTTTTTCAAATTGTGAATAGAAGCCTTTACTCCTTGGAAACATGAATTCGTGGAATTTTCCAACTTGGCTACCAAATCTTCCAATGAAGATGAAGGCTGCTATGGTGGTGCTGGTTGTGAAGTATATGACAGAAAAACTTGATGTTTTTGGTTAGAATTAGCCTAGAAACCTTGAGGTTAAGTTGGCCTTTGTTGTTCTAGATTACTCTAAGAGAAATTTAGATGATTTTTCTAGCCTGGGTTATATATGTTTCCATGAGGGTTATTACCTTGTTACCTATTACCTAAGTAGTCAACTTGTTCTAGAATGTGATGCCCTCATTTTTCAGCACTAAAGAATGATTGTTCATATAACGGATGTAGTGGCAGTATTCTAAATCAAATCAACTTGTCAAGTTGTTAATTTTCCTTGTAAGTATTTCCAACCAGATGATGCCCTTCTAACTCTTGACCTTTGAGTGCCCTAAGAACGATTGTTCATAGCTATGTTCTCAATCAAATCTTGCAATTCTTCTAGAGTCTTATGGCCAGTTGTACCTACTGATAAAGCATTAATTAGTTGTTTCGGTGCGAAGTTGAGACCATTATGGAATGTTTACATTTGCAAGCACAAGTCTAGACTATGGTGAGGGCACTTTCTTGAAATCTCATTCCATCTCTCCCAACATTCGTACAAGGTTTTTGAATCCATTTGCTGAAAGGCAAAGATGTCAATGCGCAATTTGGTTGTTTGAGCAGGTGGGAAATACTTAGCTAAAAATTTTCCCAGAAGCCCATTCTATGTTGCAATGGAACCTACCGACAATTATTTTAACCAAGATTTGGCATTATCTCGTAGAGAAAAAATGAAGAGTGTTAGCTTGATAGCATCCCTGATACTCCGTTCATATGGAATGTATCGCAAGTTTTAAGGAACTTCGTTTGTTAGACCATTAAACTACACTATTTGCTAGATCATCTAAATGATTTTTGGCTTAATCTTAAAATTATTAGCCTCTATCTTTGATCTGGTAATATTGAAATCTATGTTGGATTTCAATCATGTAAAAATAATTTATGCGTGGTAGAAATTAAAATAAAATCCACACAATAAGATCATTCGTATGTAACTAAATGGGTCAAGAGAGAGGACAAATTATGTTACCTCAAATTCGTAGCTTTTAAAACTTTTCTTCACATGCAGAACTCTTCCGAATATTTTGTCAAGTCTTGTACCATCAAATTCCAAGTATAGGAATTTCTCCAATAGAAATCCATATGGAGAATTGTACTCAAGCTAGGCAACAAAACAACCTATGCTAGTTGGTTTTATTTTCGATGACTCTCAGAGTTAATTTGTGGAGAGGAAATATAAAGAAAATCTGGTTTCTGAAAGTAAAAGGGAAAAGCTACTGTTTTTCTCTCAAAAAATTGCGTTCAGCATACCTATATGCTTTTTAACCGCCTTCTAAGAAAACAACATACATAGCTTCCGTTTTGTTTCCTAAAACTTTTAGGAAACAATAACAACAACAACAACAACAACAACAACAATAATAATAATAATAATAATAATAATAATAATAATAATAATAATAATAATAATAATAATAATAATAATAATAATAATAATAATAATAATAATAATAATAATAATAATTTCCTTTTAAAATCATGGGTTTGGGCTTTTAAGAATTGCAATTTGACCCTTTGAATTATAAGAAGTTTATAATTCATCCATAAGGATTTAATAATTGCAATTCAACCTCAACTATTTATAACATTTTATAATTAGTCTATAATAATTATCTCTTCTCACAAATTAACCCCATAAGATTATCAAATAATATATTGGTACTAATTCTTCTATTGTGTGTGACCTATTAGGTTTTTTAGTCAATTGGTAGTTAATATGAATTAATTCTATCACAATAGAACTAATAGTCCTTTTATAATTAGAACCAATATATTAATTGTCTAATTAATAAATTCATATTTAGCAGATCATGAGCGGCATCTTGTAATGCATCATGACCACCCAAAAGTCTAGAAAGTCAAGTGGTTTGACGTGAACCTTTCAATAGCAAAATATTAGTGCAATAAGCTCCGTTCATCATTCTATATCTCATTCAGTTTGGAGTACGGAATTAGTGCCAACTCCTACTATAATATAATTAATTCTAGTCCGAATTTATTAGTACTTGATCCAGGAATCCATTCTCAACATGTGCATCATTTGAAACTATTTCCAATACATAGCCACTTTGGCCAAGGACTTCTTGAGTAATGATTTCACAAAAGTAGCCATGAGATATATGCCCCTACTATTAGGAATGATAAATTATTTATTAATCATCTCAACTGCTTTTATTTACTTTATGTTGTACCTAATATCTATCTTATAGGCAATCCCGATGAGACTCCAAAAATTAGAATCAAAGCATAACGCTTAGTAGACAAAATATCATGGAGATCTCAAATATAAAGATACTTGCACATTTGTTATAATGAGATTTTATCATTGCACTAAATAGTTATCTATGTGATTATCTCATAGTTAGGTCATCCAATGAACTTGTTTATTTAACAAGAATCCACATGTTAACTTTGATTAATATTATACTCACGGATGTGAGAACCACCGTTTGATCTAATCAATAAGTATAATATGTGTTAATCTTTGCGTATTAATGATATCTTATCTCATGAATGCTGTGACTAGGGATTATTTAAGCACAAGTACTATATCGTGCAGTAGGAATCTCACATCATGATTTTCTTAATATTATACTATGTGCTTGGGACTTTATCTACCAATTTAATATGTATACACGAAATGATTAATTAAATTAAAAGATAAATAATGCCTTTTATTAATAAATATATAAAAGTATATTGAACAAATGATTAGCTCTAGAGTATAACTCTAACAATCTATACCAGATAAAATTGGTCTAGAATAAACCGCCATAGTTTATCTACCATTACAACCATTGTTATTATTGTTTGCATTATTGTTTACCTTCATATCTTGTAGAGACCAATTCACCATTGTTGTATGCTCCACGATTTGGCTACCTTGGTCAAATCTTTGCTTAATCTCCCTCCGAACCTTACTCAAAGTCCTTTCAATTTAGGAGCGATGGTCACAATATCACCCAAATCTTGTTGTGTTATAAACTAGAGAAATTGACCTAAAAATAATTACAATAATTACTAATTAAAATTCAAAAATAGGAAATTGTAAAACAAGAACTAGTATAGATATATTAACCTACAATAGTATAGATATAACAACAAAATTATTTACAAGGCACCTAAGTAAAACAAGCAACAATATCCACATATATACATGGTTAAAGCAATAAAATTCATGCTTTTATGCTATTATTTTTTCTAAGCAATAGTGCCAACAAACTTCTTGTGTATTTTTGGCGTAGAAAATATTATATCCAATTTTACAAACACCCAAGTTTTAAATAAAATTTCAATTCCTAAACTATACACCAAAATCAAAATTGAGCAAGCGTACTCATCGCATGTCATAGTATAAGGCATTCACAAGTATCGATCCTCAAAAAATAAGTAATCACTTTTATTCTGTTGTTTAACCTAACTAAAATCATAAAGATGAAATACTTACAATTACTACACAAATATCTAATATCATATAAGGTTGATAATGGAACAAGATAAGGAGATAAAACATGTATTTAGACAAAATTCCTTAAGAACATGACAAGTATTAAATAACATTCATCACAATTAATCACCATTCTAGCACTATGAAGGATTACAAATATGAAGTCCACTCTTTCTCGAGTTATGGATTTTCTGTCTTCTAGCCAAATTAATAGATATCTCTATCTCATTAAGCCAAGCGAAAGATGTATTAAATTCAAGAATCCACCAATAATACCCATATCTCTAGATGATATTAATATGAAAGAGGCTAATACCCCTATCCCTAGGTGATATTAAAATCTCTTTGATTACTAGTTCTTTATCATTAACCTCCCTCTTGAATTAATTAAGTGATAACAAATATTAAATCAATTAGTTGGGAACACAATCCTCTAATCCCATCTCTTAAAATCATTAGAAGAATGTAACTAATTAAACTAAACAATAAATCTCAGCAATCAAATACTAGAAATTGGCAAATAATTTACCAAAAGCTAGAATTAATACAAAGTCATAATTTTTAGTTCAATATCCCAAAATATAACTAAAACCATAAAAAAATATTGTAAATTAAAAAGTATAGAAAGGTATAGAAGAACACTCATAAACAAGTCGAATCTTCTCTCTCTCTCTCTCTCTGTGGTAGATCTTCTCTCAAATAATGCTCTTTTCTCTTCTAATGATCTTCAAAAGACTTCATTTATTGGTATATACTTGGAGACAACTGTCCAAATTTATCTCTTTTGTGCCTAATGTATCTCCTTTAAGGTTTCTTTCTCCTAGGATTTATAGGGTTTAAACCTTCTAAAAAGTGCTCACAAGAACTTTTTTCCATGTAGGAGTACAGAAAACAATTGACCTTGGTTGCTTAGACTATACCAACCCTAGTTGAGCTTAGATTTGTGTTGAAATATATGCCTAAAATAGATTATATATTTCTGTGTTATGTATTATAATAAATTATTACATTTATTCATGACTATTTATTTATATATATTTGCACATTGAAGTCCAAGTGTGATAAGTAAATGATCTATATGTTGGGTCATTCTTCACAGTAAGGTATAGGTTATAGATACTTGACAGACAAGAAAAAACATTGTTCTTGGTCTTTTGATGAAACTAGGTATTTCATCAAGATAAGATCATTATATTTTAGTTTCCAAATGATAAATGGTTTACCTTTAACCAGTGAGTAGTTCTCTTACATTATTAGCATAAGTATATTTGGAATACGTAAAATTGAATTTGTAGTAGTGGTTGTTAATAAAGGACTATATTTAAAGGAGTCAGACTACTACTACTATAATGTGGACAAGAACCCCTAGACTTGAGTGTAAGTTGGTGGTTTGGTAAAGCTGAACTCATATACTTTGATGTATGATGGGTGATATTTTTTTATGATATCAATAACCTTGTACGCTGGGTATATGACTCTAGTTAATTAAGGTATGTTTATATAATATAGTCTTTATTCTTCACTTAGTGAGGGTAAAATTACCCTCTTTTGATTGTCAAGGATAATCTTAAAGATCCAAGGCCCTGAGAACGTGGTTTAGTACTGTGTGCTTTTGGGTAGCTCCCAAAGATAAGCAGGTATATATTAGAAGTCATGGATTATTAGACTAGATATCTAAAGATAGCAGATGTCATTGAGGAAAGTGTGGTATATATTTCCTGTCTCAATGATGGGTGTTATGTAGAGGGGTATTTTTGTCATTATACTTATATTCGAAGCACTGTATTTGCAATAATATTCTCAAGGTTAATATTTCTATATGGTGATAAATTGAATATTTAAAATGATAAAATATAACTATTTGTTAACAGGGTATTTTAGTTTTTAGTAGCCAATAATAATATATCTTTTGGTCTTCAGAGTAGCTCAAGTAACCTTGATAATTTAATTACTGTGTGGGTTTACATGATGAGATAAATAATCAAAAGAATTATTCTAGAAGTCCAATATTTATTTGTTAAGGCTAGGAATTACATAATGTTCCAATTTATTAATTGGATTATCAATTAATTATTTTAGGTAATTTTAAATTAGGTACAAGTAACCCAATTAATTAATGGAAGAGGGTGGTGTGCATGTTTTATATGTATATTCTTGTGCATGGGAAATAGTCTCAATAATTCACACAAATTAATCAAGTTTAAATATAAAGTACCAAAATCACTTTCCACAACACACATTTGGGCAAGTATATCTAATAGGGGCTAAAATCATCACTATTTTTCTAGTTATTTGAGGTTGTTTTGAGATACTTTTGATGTAAAAACCAAGTGTATTCCTTTCTATTTGACATTTTGCTTATGAAAAGTGTTTTTGACAAATTTGTGCAAATTTGAGTTAATTTTGAGCAAAATTGGAGAAATTCCAGAACATACTTGGCGCCAGGCCCAGCCAGTGCACCCGGCGCCAGGTCCATTCTGGCCAAACAATGAAAACAAAGCAAAACTTCAGTGTAAAAATAGAACACACCTGCACTAGTTGGGTTAAAGGGACTTGGCGCCAGGTCCATTCTGGACAAGTAAAATCCTATGCATGAATTTGAGAACTTTCCAATGATTTTGGTATTTTTCGAATCTTACTTGGCCAAGACTTCTCAAGAAACGAATTTAGCATCAGAGAAGCTTATAAAAGCAAGAGAAAATACAAGAGAAAAGGGAGATTGAAGGTGAATTCAAGAAGCAAATCAGAAAATCACTCAAAGAAGGAGGAATTCACCAAATCAAGGAGGGTTGTTCATGAGAGTTTTTAAGGGAGAAGAAGGAGGCTTGTCTATGAGTTCTTTCTTTTATCTTTGTTTTCTTTTTCTTAAAAAATTATGTAATTAATTTCTTTATTGTAATTTAACATTTTTTTTAGTAATTCATTGTCATGTTTTCAAAAGCCTTTGTCTAAATTACATTCTTGAGTTGTATATATTTATTTTATTTTTATTTTTATTATCTTATTACTTTATTTGGGTTGGTTAAATAATGAATGAAAAGTGATTAGTGCGTACTTGTTGATTTGAGGATCGATACTCGTTAATTCTCTATACTATGCTTGCGATGAGTATATTTGTTCGTATATGTATTTTGGGATTAATATTTTGATTAAAATTTGGCTAAGGGATGGATTTAAATTTGATGATTTTTATACACCTAAAATTTACGCATCAATATCAATTATGTAGCATAGAGTTCTAATGGTAAGTATCATTTTCCTCAAGTAAGGTAGCAAGTACTTTTACCATATTGTTATCTCATTATTTGGTCAACCCATCATCTAAGTAAAATTGATGAATCATTAAGAGAATTAGCTAACCCCATAACATTAGAATTCACCCGAAGTAAATGAGCCCAATGAAAGAAAGAAGAGATAAGTAATGTAAGTAAATGGAATCTCCCAAATCAAGTCAAATCTCAACCACTTAAATTAGCTAATTGACAACTTAAATTAAGCACCAATGGATAATTTCATACAAAACCCACTATTTCTTGAGTTATGAACCCCCTACCCTTATCTTAATTGGTGGGTATTTCTACCTCACTAATAAAACTTAAGGGGCATTAAGATCTATTACCCATCTAATGTGGGGGAAATGAAGCTCTTATCTCTAGGCAGCCTCACAACTCTTCAATCACTAGTTCTTACCCTCAAACCCCTCTCTCGACGTGATCTAAGAGAAACCCATAAAGTAAATCTACCAATCGACCCTATAAATCCTAACTTCATCTCTCAAAATCATTAGGACAAAAAAACACAACCAATAGATATAAGCAATATACAACAAGTGATTGAATACTCAAAATAATTTGTAAATAACTCAAATAGATATCAAGAGATAACAAAATAAGGGTTTAATCCTTTAAATACAACATGAATCAACAAAGGTGCAATCAAAATAAAATAAAAATAATAAATAAAAATAAATAAATAAAATAAACTCGTAGACAAGTTATTCTCTTCTTCCTCTTGAAGATACTCTCTTCTCTTCTAAAAGAGATTTGGATCCTTTATTGGGCTCCTCCTTAGTATTCTAAGGTTTGAGAGTGACTCTCTCCCTTTTAGTTATGTCCTTTGACAAGATAGCAATAGTCTTTGAAAACCCTTGAAATCTACTCTGCACTGACTTGTCTCGATACAAACCAGTGCCTGTTGTAAAGGTAGACTGGTGTCGGTTATGCACTTTTTCTTGAAGATTTTGAAATTCTGCTCTAAATTGATGCCTGTCTATTCTTCCATCCAGCGCTTGTTGGTATAGATGTTCCAGCTTCTTAACTCTTTGAAAATAACTGATGCCTCTTCAATAAGTGAACCGGCCCCTGTTACCATGAATTGGCACCTGTGTAGCTCCATAAGTAGTGCTTGTTATATCCAGAATGTTTACCTTAACTCTCTGTTCTAAACTAGCACCTGTTTACCTTTGTTCCCAGCACCGGTTTGACGCTTCTTTGCTCTATTTTCACCTTGTTTTTTCAATCATTTTTTATTTATGCATTCTGCAGAAAATAAGGTAAAAACAAGGGAAACGTTAGTCATTTGATCATTAATTTAGCATAACTAGGTAAAAATAACTAATAAATATAGACATAATGAGTACTATTTACTTCCCCACACTTTAGCTTTTGCTTGTTCTCAAGTAATAAGTACTTCAAGCAAAAAGCATTCTTTATCCATGTTAGATTTTTTTGCAATAATGGCTCTTATGAGAAAGATATTATTTTTTTTTAGATCAAAATTTAATTCAAGGTCACTTGACTAAGCCAAACTCGTATAAATGCATATATTTGAATAGATAAAACTAAGGTCCTTGAAGTTAGATTAAATAAGTCTCTGCTCATTCAACATGTTTCACCTCATTTTCTAGGCCAAGAATACGACTCAAGTGAATCATATAAGTGAGGAATAATGGGCAAATTTAAATTCTCTGACTTCTAAACCTACTGTAATCTAAGTAGTAAATAGAAGATTGGTCCAATTGCTCACATTTGTAGGGTAATATAAATGCATAGTAAAGATATAAGTAATGATTTTTTAGCTTTTATATTACCCTTATTGAACACTCATTTTCTTTTCAGGGAAAGATAATGCAAATGCCTAGGAAAAATATAATTAATGTTTTTCAGCTTTTGCATTACCTTACTCTATCCTTTTATTTTCTTACCCCACTCCATATTTATTGAAACTTAGACTTTGGATTAGTTAGAAGATCATAGAATATAAATAGACCAAAAATTCCCAACTTATACTTCATCAAAAATTTCTTATCCGTTCCTAAAAAATAAAAGTGTCCTAATGTTTAGTAAAATCTAAATAAACGATAAGCCAAATTCTCAAGATTTGGTCTATATCACATCAAATATACATGTTTACCTAAGAATATTCTCAAAACAATCTCATACCAAATTTTCTCGCAAAGAGAAAAAGAATAGAAATATCGTAACATTCACAGCATGCAAAAAAAAAAAAAAAAAAAGCTCATTTTTCTTCAAATTTAGCACAGAGAAATAGCCAAGGGTGTGCCAAGAAATTCAATAAATACTTTTGCAAGAAATAAAGTCTAATCCTCTCCCCTACACTTAAATTGGACAATGTCCTCATTAGCTCCAATTTATATTATAACCATATCTAATAAAGAGTCAAAAGGGATAAGGGAAAACAAGGAAAAGTAATACTTCCCAAGTGTATGCAGTGTAGTTCCACAACGTTGTTTGAGGATAAGAGGTATAGCATAGTTCGACGTGTTCCAAAAAGTTCCTTCCATAATCACAAAAAGATATCAACATAAGTGAAAAACTATTCAAAATAAATAAAAAAACATAAAACTATAAAGAGTAAAAGATGTTATTCACAAGCAAAAGGAGAGAAAGGTGGGAAGAAAAGAAAGGCTAAGTAAAAAAATTCTTCGCATCATGGAGGGTGCAATTTGTTCTTTCCAACTCTACAGTTTTTTCGCTATGGTATAGTTTTAACCTATTTCCATTGACTGTGAATTTTCCTTTTCTTTGGATGAGATATCTCAATCCTTATGGGAACACTCTAGTCACCAAGAATGGCCTGGACTATTGTGATCTCAACATCCCAAAGAATAACATCAATCTTGAATTGAATAGAAGAACCTTATCCCATGTTTGAAATTCTCTGTCTGCCAAGATATGTTGATCATACCACCTTTTAACTTTCTCTTTGTAAATCATAGAATTCTTATAAACATCATTTCTGAATTCCTCAAGTTCATTCACCTGTAACAACCTTTTTGTTCCTGTAATATTAAAATTAAAGTTGACCAACTTAATTACCCCAAAAGCCTCATGCTTAATTTCTACTACCAAGTGATATAATTTATCATAAATAGGTTTATAAGGAGTAGTGCCAATAGGGGTCTTGTAGGTTGTCCTATATACCAACAAGACAACCTACAAGACTTATTTTTCTGTGAATGTCCCTTTTTCTAGATAAGATATCTCAATTGCTCTGTAGGGGAACACTCTAGATACTAGGCTTGGACCATTACAATCTCAACTTCCCAAGGAATAACCTCAATGTTGAATTAAATAGAAGAACCTTATCCCCTGTTTGAAATTCTCTGTCTACCAAGATATGTTGATCATGCCACCTTTTAACTTTCTCTTTATAAATCCTAGAATTCTCATAAGCATCATTTCTCAATTCCTTAAGTTCATTTATGTGTAACAACCTTTTAGTTCCTGCAGCATTAAAATCAACGTTGACCATCTTGATTACCCAAAAGGCCTTATGCTCAATTTCTACTGGAACGTGACATAATTTGCCATAAACCAGTTTATAAGCGATAGTGCCAATCGAGGTCTTGTAGGCTGTCCTATATGCCTAAAAGACATCATTTAACTTTATGCTCCATTATTTTCTTGTGTGATTCATCACTTTTTTTCAAATTTTTTTTCAACTCTCTATTAGTCACCTCAACCTATCTACTGGTTTGGGGATGGTACAGAGTAATAAACTTTTGAGATACACCTAAACATTTAAGCACCTTTTCTAGCTGGTTGTTACAAAAATGTATACCTCTATCACTGATGAGAACTCTAGAGACTCCAAAACGGGTGAACAACATTTTTAAACAACTTAATCATGACCCTGGTATCATTGGTAGGTAAAGCCTATGCTTCAACCTATTTAGACATATAACCAACTGCAACTAGAATGTATTTATTCCCAAAGGAACTAGGAAAGGGTCCTATAAAGTCAATCCCCCAATAGTCAAAGACTTCACAAGCTTGAAAAACTGTCAAAGGCATTTTAGAAGTCTTGGAAATATTACCAATTCGCTGATACCTGTCACAAACTCTAACAAACCTATGTCTATATTTGAATATTAATGGCCAATAAACTACAGCCGAGAGCTTTTCTAGTAGTGTTGTTAGCTTGGTAGTGACCTCTAGTTGGGCCTTTATGATAATATCTTAAAATATCTTGAGCCTCAGCATGATCAACACATCTCCAAATTAGATGCGGGTCTTCCTAACAATAGTATTTGATGTCAGAGAGAAACTTCTTTCTTTGTCGAGATGTAAGCTAAGTAGGAAGAATTCTTGCTGCCAAGAACTTAGCAAAATCTGCAAAACCATGGGGTCATTGTGTTCTTGTTGTTAATCCAAAATAACTACTCATCAAGAAATGTGTCATGAATTGCTTCGTCATTTAATGGTTCCAGATGAGGACCCTCTAATCTAGACAGATAGTCAATAACTAAATTCTCAGCTTCCTTTTTGTCCTTTATCTCTAAATCAAACTCCTGTAACAATAATACCCATCGGATCAATCTAGGATTAGAATCATATTTTGTAAGTAGGTATTCTAATGTAGAGTGATCAGTGTACATAATAACTTTAGAGAGAATAAAATATGCACGAAATTTATCAAAGGCAAAAGCAATAGCAAGAAGCTCCCTTTCAATTGTAGTATGGTTAGCTTGGGTAGCAATCAGAGTCTTACTAGCATAGTAAATCGGCTAAAAATGCTTTCTATGTCTCTATCTAAGCACAGATCCACTGCAAAGTCACTCGCATCACACATAAACTCAAATGGAAGTGACCAATTCGAAGATATTAAAATAGGAGAGTCAACTAGCTTTTGCTTCAAGGTATTGAAGACGGCTCAACACTTAATATCAAAGTTGAAGGGAGCATCTTTTTCAAGTAGGGAGGTCAATGGTTTTGAAATCCTTGAAAATCTAGTATGAACCTTCTAGAGAATCCTACATAACCCAAAAAAATTGCGAATGGCTCTCACAAATATAGTGGACGAAGTTTCTCAATGAGTTTAATTTTTTCTTTATCCACTTCCAAGCCTTTCATTGATATCTTATGTCCTAAAACAATTCTCTTTTGAACAATAAAATGACATTTCTCCCAATTCAACACAAGATTTATTTTCTTGCATCGTTGGAGTATTCTTTCCAAATTTTACAAACATAACTCAAAAGAGTCCCCAAAAATAGAAAAGTCATCCATGAACACCACTATTGTCTCCTTTACTAATCCTTTAAAAATAGCCATCACACACTTTTGAATTGTACCAAGGTCATTGCACAATCCAAAAAGCATATGTTCTGTAACACCCCTCATAAATATCATACCGAAAGCGTATAATCAGTTTGGGTATCACCCTATCTAGTTTCCCAAATAGGGTTCTTTATAACATTCAAAGCCAAAATGAAAAGATAAATAGATAGCAAATGCCTCAGAATTGGCCAAACTTAAGTCATAGTATGCATTCCTAAGAAAAGATAACACATTACATCGTTACATGCTCCTTACAAATTATAAGAGTAGCATACACAGAGCTATCAGATTCACAAACCCAAAAAAATAGGATCGTCTTCAAGGTCTCAGAGGCTCAGTCCCTAATCCTAGAAAAATAAGGCATAACACAGGTAGGAGTGACTTACACTCAGTGAGTACCATGGGTGCTAGTGTCTTTTTTCGAAAAATAGAGAAAAGAGATTTACCATGTATTTTCCATTGAAAGTAAACAACTAAAGTTTGTTGTGTTTTTCTACTGAAAATAATTCTACAATTGAGTAGAACAAAAATTCATCGAAGGTTGCTCAAAATTTCAGGCACGTTTGGAAAATCGAGTTTTATTAACATCATGGCCCCACATTTTAGAAAAGTAGGCA
Source organism: Voacanga thouarsii (assembly GCA_026120185.1). Classification (NCBI taxonomy): domain Eukaryota; kingdom Viridiplantae; phylum Streptophyta; class Magnoliopsida; order Gentianales; family Apocynaceae; genus Voacanga; species Voacanga thouarsii. The sequence continues at coordinate 1,718,975 of JANUWF010001088.1, read as the reverse complement.
TTCCTTTCAACAGAAGGTCAGTCTATGTGCAAAGCTCATAAGACTTTGCCTTTAGCCTTACATCTTATTATGCCAGGGACTAGGCCTTCAGCACTCAACCGGATCATGCTAGAATGGTGGATGACACAAGTACACCACTTCAAATAATGGTAAAATAGTTGTCACCATTTACATCAAATCTTATCAATTCTTTTTACTTGTAATAGTACAGGTCGCCACTCCCGCACTACCCTCGAGGTTGGTAAAGGTCGATCATAGATTAGGTGTCCTACCTAGAATCGACCTATTAGTGCCTAAAGACATCTGAGTATCTTGCACAAACAAATCAATTGCTTACACATTGGGATAGTGCTAGCCGGTGATATGACTAATTCTAACATCCTGTCACTTCGTTTGGAGTAAGATAATCCCCAGAACTAGTTAGGTTAGATGGGGTCATCTATCTCTAACATGAGTTAGTGCAAAGGTTATAGCCCTTGCTAAGTACTCAATATCTTCATTGGTTCGTAAAACTAGTATCATGTTTATCGAGAAAGCTCCAAGAAAATGTTTTTCGAGTTGCAAAAAGCATTTTTAACAAATGTTGATTCCATATCGAGAACTTATTTTCCAAATTCCTTGCATAGAAGGATAGAAGTCTTTCTTGCGTTATAAAACATTATTTAAGGGTATTTGTGTAAATTATGCATTTTATGCATATCCGTGTCCAAAAGGAATTTCATTTCAGTCAATATAGAATTATGAATCTGAAAAAGGAAATAAATTTAAGGATTTCAAGTTTCATCGTGCCTGATAGTCATAGAAATAATTCATCGTTCTATTAAAGTAATGAGCTCATAACTTTGCATGTTTTATCATTAAATGTGGAACAGAATACATTTGGACAAGTAAAATATTCACTTTGTCACATAATATATGAGCAAGATACTTTTCATTAAAACTTGCACCCAAAATATTCATAGATAAGGAATTCAAAATCCTTTGAAGAAATATTATGTTTCCTGAAATTTAGTCATTTTCTGGTTCAGAGAAACCAAAACTTTGTTCAGGAAGACCCAAGAGGTTTATTATTCATATCTTCATGCTTTAGGAAAAAGAATCACCATTAAATGGTTTTTGTAATCATAAGAATCCATTTTCCCATTTAAATCGTAGCATGAAATAAGAGTTCACTTGCTCAGAAAAATCATATTTTTGGTTAGGAAAAGCAAAAGAGTTTACAATATTCACAACACATTTTGGAAATCCACTAACACAAAATGGTATGTATAAAACAAGTGGGACTTACCTTGTGTACTATTATGATGTAATAATATATTGCTCCTAGACCTTTATAGGATCCTTAGTGTGGATACACCTAAATTAAATATTATCCCATGCTTCACTTGGTAACATATATTACTAACAAAATGTATTCATAAAGAATCAGTGCTTTACTAAATTCTCTAATTTCTTATAAGAAATGGAAATGCATTACTTAAACTAATCCAAGTTCTTATATCCATTTCTTATCCCTTTGTCTAACATATATCCAAGTACTTCATATATTTCTTTAACTTCTCATCCATCCATTAAAGTCAACAGAAGCAACGCATGAACTCATTTTTCTTAAGAAAAGTCTAGCATTTCTTTTTTCTTGGCACACTTTCTTATTTTCATCATAACGTTTGATTAACAAGTTCAAATAACCTCAAACTAGTTCCAAAATATTCTCAAGATATTCTTTTATAATTTTCAATTTATGAAATACCAATTCCCTTTTTCATTTCGTACAATTCAGGTTACAAAGTGCCAAAATCCTGATCGCATCATAGTTTTAGTAAGGTTTGGTATTTTTATCATAACTTTCTGATTACAATTCCAAATTATCTCAAATTGGCCCAAAATGAGCAGTTTCACAACTGTTGCAAAATTACTATAAGTAAATGCTTGCCGTTTTTCCAAAAATATTCTCTTTTTCCAACAAATGCATTCTTTATTCTTTCCTTTCTCATTTAATCACTTAATTCACTTTAATTACCAACTAAACATCACTTAAATCTCTTCATTTTCAATCACAAACATAGAAGGCTCTTCACATATGTACAACAACAAAATCAGTAGCCTTGAAGAAAATGGATCAACCTTCTATTTTCTCAACGAATATTACTTTTCTACTTACTTTCTTTCCTATATTAATTTCTTCCATGAATTCAACCATAATTAACCTTCCATAACTCCTTCAAAACATCATAAAAAATCATAGCAATCAACACCAAATCTCCACCCCCAAAAAGCCTCAACAAAACAACATCACAACAAGAATAATTAACCAAGTAGATTGCATAATTCAAGCTAGTTTCCATGAAAAATGCATATCAAAATAATCTTCATAAGTTATAGAACAACTTTAATTTATGGAGGAAACCTTTTTATCGTGTGTTTAGTGATTTCTTAGCTAGCAAATGCTAAGCTTTTCTTGTTCTTTCTTTCTCTCTCTTTCTCCCAATTTTTCTCTCTATTTTCTTCCTTTTCCTTTCCTTTTTCTTTTCTCTATTTTTCTTACTGAATTTTAGTGGCAAAAAATGGTCTTCATCGGCCCTCCATGATATATATATATATATAGCTACAATTAGCATGTGATAAAATAAAGGTCATGAATATTTTTTTGGGACACTTGGAAGGTTAATGGAGTTTGTGAAACTTGTAGAATCTTATGGAATTCTTAAGAAATTCCTAGAACTTTCACCTAACTCATGTAACCAATCTTAGCATGCTAAATGTCTTCTATGCATCTATTCATCTTATGCCATATAGCTTTTCATGCAACCAATCACAATATGTCACTTGTTTTCATTCAACCAATCATCTTAACCCACCAAATTCCCATGCAACCAATCATCTTAAGCCACCAAATTCCCATGTAACCAATCATCTCATACCACTTGGTTTTTATACAAACCAATCATATTAATCCAAATGCTCCATTTATGCAACCATTCACATAGAGTCATGGGGCTTTCACTTGTGGCCTAAAACTAATTAAATAGCACATCAATATTGCATACAATTTAAAACCCATTATCTTTTTTTTGTCTCATCCACGGTTAACTATATATATTTTTTTAAAACCATAGTTAACGATTACTATTCATCCCAATTGGGAAAATTTTTTATTTCACCAATGTAATCTATGCATTAAATTGAATTTTATGGTGTCTCTTGGATTTCCCAAATTCTTTCTCAGTTTTTCTCAATTTGCGATTGAAAATTTCACCAATGCCCCTTAAAAGTTTTATCATACCAAAATGTTTGTCTCATTAAACTGATCCTTTCTTGTTATGAGTCTTCATACCAATACTCATTCTATATAAAGTAGTCACCAATTAAATTACGTAAGGACGTGATGTTACAATCTCCCCTCTTTCAAAGAATTTCATCCTCGAAATTGGGCTTATCCTCAAAAAGCTCTGGGTAATTCTTTCGTATCTCTACTTCATTTCCCTTGTTACATTTTGGATAGGATTATGATCCTAGAGTACTTTAACTAGTGGTATCCATTTATGCCGTAACTCATTCTTGGCATATTTTAAGTTCTTGATTAGCTTCTCTTTGTAGTTTAAGTCTTGAGTCATTTCAATAACATCCTTATTTACCATATTTCCGTAATGTTCTCATTTTTCATTTAATTATATCTTGACAACAGTTCCACTGCAAACCTGACTTAAGATGAAACCTATCACCTTACAACTCATCAAAGAACTCCCCAATTATTGTCATAAGCACTTACCCTTTATTGTTACAGTATCCTATGCATGATAGTCTATATACATCCTTAAAGGACCATCCTTCTTCTTCATAAATACTACGGATGCTTCCCAAGGCAAAATACTAGAATGACTAAACCCTTGCTAGTAGGTGCTATTCGACAGGGAGTCTTTAAAATTGACTTGACAGTTGGTGCCAAACTAATGGTAAATTCAACTCCCCTTTCTCGGACAATTCTTTTGATTTAGATGGGAAAATATCTAAATACTCACAAACTATAGGTATATCCCTAAGTTTCTTAAGGTTTAATTTAATTGCTTAAGCTATAGGATAAATATTCAACAAAACCCTTATGTAATAAATTTCATGCCAAGACTCGTGACACCACATGATCATTCTTTCTTACTTTTTCTTCCCAAGTTCTAATACATATTTCCTAGTTTACAAAATTATGCAATTTGGTTTCTACAATTACCCTGTCATGATATTAGATACCCAATTAATTCCGAAAATAACATCATAGCTTCTTGTTGATCCATTTTGAGTATTTAGGGGCTATATCTCCTCTTCTTCCACATGTATGACATTTTTTTAGCATTCTCTGGCAGTTTTTATACAAATATCATTTTTTATGGCAAAATGCACATTGCTTATTCCTCCTCTTTTCTAGAACCAATCATTTCTATATAAAGAATTGCTCTATGGATTATCTATTTGGTCTTGCCATCTTATTCTGCTTGTGTTTGGTTTGCTCTTGATCTTCTCCTTACAAGTGAGAAACAATTTTTACGACGACATTATAACTGGTCGAAGCCATATCAATCAATGTCTACCTTATTTTAGGTTGTAATTCTTTTGTAAATCATTGAGTTTGATCATATTATGTCTGCACTAATAAAAGACAATATTTTGAAAACCATATAAATTTGATAGCATACTTTCCAACTATCATCTCTTCTTGTTTGACACTTTGAAATTCCTCTTTTTTTTTTCTTAATTACCCAGCGAGGTATAAATTCTTTTCTAAACTCTTCCAAAAATTCCCTCCAAGTCCACTCCCTTTGTTCTTGATCTCATCCTTCTTTCTTTCTGACCCACCAATCTCACGCTGGTCCCTGATCCTTAACACAACTCAAAGCTAAGAAAAGTTTAAACCTATAATACAAAAGTTAGCTAATTTCCCCACATTCATCATATTCTCTATATTCAAATTAGATGAGTCAAATAATACTCAACACCAATACATAAACAAGATTAATCTAAATTCTTAAGTCTTAACAATATCATATCTAATAAACTAATTTTATAAAAATTCACCACATGAATGACAAAAATTCATATCCAAGTAAGAAAAAGAATTACACCCTTGCTAAATAATGAAAACCACAAAAAAATTTGAAAAATTTCACACAAAAATGTTATAGAAAATATCTTTAATACCTAAACTCTCCCCCCACACTTAAACTGAACATTGTCCTCAATGGCCAAAATACAACAATGAAAGAAAAGCCAAGAAGACCAAAATAAATAAAGAGGAAGAATGAAGAGAAGAATACTTCCATTACACATTAGGCCAAACATGTATGAATCTACCACAAGGAGTAGCTATTAGAGAGGTCACAAGGGTACCTAACTCAAAAGAAACAAAAACATAAAACATAAAACTAGAAAAAGAAAAGAAAACTAAAAGCTAGGAAAGGTCATTAAAATGAAAAAGAAAAGAAATAAAAGAAAAATGACAGAAAATAAAATAAAATATAAGTGCAAAGAGTAAATCAAGAGTCCTCATCATCATCCTCATTTGCTTTCTCATCATGGGATCGTCGGCTGCCTTACTTGTGGATGCACCAATAGATTGTTAGATCAAAGTCACCAACTTTTGCTCTTGGACATCTTGGCGTCGATGGAGGTCAGCAATGGAGTCGCGTAGTGGGAGAAGAATAGTCATTTGGCTCTTCAATTGGGCCTGCACTTGTGCCTCAAAATTAGTACTAGAATGAGAATCAGTGGCACGGGGGCGAGGTCAAGTAGGCTGCTCCGCTTCCTCCTCCTCATCAGGGCGAAGCTTCGCCATCCTTGGGTGCTAGACCTCAAACGCCTTCTTCCATCACCTCTCCCTCTCATCATAATGATAGCCACTCTAAACCAAAGTAGACTCTATTGGATTGTATGCCCTCTTAGACTAGATTTCTGATGTAAAATCGAATATTTTAATAAAATAATTTATTTTTAAATTTTTTTTGTGAATTTATTTTTTTTTTGTGCACAATTATCGTTTGGAACAGACCCAGTGTGTTTAAATAAATGATCTATGTGAATGGTGGTCTTTCACAGTAAGGTATGAATCACGGGTTATTTAACACATAAACATTTGTTCTTAACCTATTGATGAGATTGGGAATCTCATCATGTTTAGGTTATTATGTTATGAATTCCAAATGGGGAATGACTTACTTTTAGCCAGTGAGTAGTCCACTCACTTCATGATATAAACGTATTTCGAATACGTAGGATAGAACCTGTAGTAGTGGTTTCTAAAAGTACTATATGATAGAAACCTAGACTACTACCGCTACAGCGTGGACTAGTACTTTACGACTTGAGTATGAGTTGGTGGTCTGACGAAGCTGGAAGCATATGCTTTGATATGCTATAGTTGAGGTTTTATAGTAGAACCAATATACTTGTGTATTGGGTATATATAACTAGTTAGTTAAGACAGATTTGTACAAGATAGTTTCTGTACTATACTGCTCCTTGTGGTTGTCCGAATGGTCTAAAATGTCCAGGGCCCTGAGAAACATGACTTAGATGTTTATTTTAGGGTAGCTCCCTTGGAAAGCGGAAACACTCCAGGAAATCGTGGATCATCGGACTAGAAGCCTAAGGATGGTAGATGTCATTTAGAGGGGTGTTAGTACACTTCTTCCTCTCTAAATGTACGGCGATGTGTAGAGGGGTATTTTAGTCATTTCACATGTAGGTCAGAGACTTTGCTAATGCAGCATTGTCCTTGGGGTCAATATTTCTTTATGGTGATATTAGGAAATATTTAAAATGCAAAATACAACTATTTATATAGCAGGGGTATTTTGGTCATTTTAGCAGCCAAGGCGATGTGTCTTTTTGGTCCTCGGAATAGCCCGTAAGTCCTAACTAATTTTTGGGTTGAGGAATTGGTCTCAGTTCAAGAGGATTTTATTTTATTTTATTTTATTCAGGATGCCCAATTTATTATTAGACTGGAATAAAATAAATAAATAAAATAAAATAAAAATAGGAGTTGAGAGAAATTAATTTACTAGTTTATTTGATTAATTAATTATTCAGGGCCTAGGTCCAGTTTGAATAATTAGGAAATTAACCTAGGCTTAAACCAAGGGGAAATAATTAATGCTTAATCATTTATTGAGTTATTTATATAAGCCCAAGATATAAATAATTAAAGATTAATTATTTTGGTTCATTTGGGCTCATTAATTATTTATTGGGTTATTTCTATAAGCTCAGGAAATAAATAATTAATATTTATTATTTTGGGCTTTTTGGGTCTAAGAAAAATAATAAAATTATTTCGGCCCAATAGCTTGGACCGTATGATTTTTTCCAGATACAGTTCAGATGAGTTTAGGGTTAAGCCAAACTTATTCTCAGGATAACATCCGAATGTTTGAAATTTGATATCCCGGGGATATGTTTATCAGATATTTTGAGTCCTAGTTTTGGCTAACAATAAACAAGACTCTGGTAGATAGAAAACCCTAATTTCCCCATCTTTTCTCTCTAGCCTCATGAAAAACTCCCAGAAGCCTCTCTTCTCACGAAAAGCTCTCTTTCTCGTGAGGCTCTTCATCCCCTTGTTCTTGTTTCTTTGCTAACCAATAGCAAGAGAACCAAGGAGACTCGAGACCGTTCTTCTTCACGGTTGTGTTCACAACTAGAGGTTGGGCGGAGGTATATTCTGAGAGCTGAAAGGCTTGGCGTTTATGCAAACAAGGTGAAGTAGGAGGCTAACGGGTTTTCAACCGAAAGCTTCTTCAAGTGGGCAAGGCGAAGTGGTTCCTGTCGTTCAATCCACTCTTACTCAACCTAGTAGGTTTAAAGCGCGCAAATGTATGATCTTTACGCTTTTGTGTGGCCTCTAAGGCTTGCGATTTTTTTTCTCTGTTTTTTTTTTCCCGTTGGTTCATGTTCCTTTGTTTCTACCCGTCAATGTGGTATCAGAGCCAATGGTTCTTTGATCAATATGAGGAGCAGGTAGTTAATAAAAATGGAGAAGATGATTATACCTGTAATCCTTCGCTGTTTTGGTATGGGATAGGATGATTTGTAAGCTTCACAGTAGAAGTATAGGCTACTGTAAATTTTTTTTTTTGCTTTGCTAGAACATCGTGTAAACCTAATTTGAAGGGTATTGGCGAATGTGGTTTTGATTTGGATGAGTTTTTTGTAAGTAAAAATGTCCAAAGAGGCCGCAGAAAGAAGCTGCAGAAAAACGTAGAAGAGTCTGTGAAGTTTTCGCGCGAAAGAAAAAAACGAAGAAGAAGGCACTATTCCTAAGCCGCCGAGTCGGAGCCGAGTCGACACTGTGTTGTGCCTGGAGCCACTGTCCGTGCGTGTTGGAGCCGAGCCAGCGCATGAGATTGAGGAAATTTGCATGCAATTGCAAATTGCAATTGAAATCGGATTGCGCGCAGGTTGAACAGAAGAAATGGGCGCACACGCGGGTTGACATGCGCGGGTCACCGGGCGCGCATGCGGGCGGAGCAGCGGGTGCGGGTCCGGGCGGGCTCCATGGGCTGCAATGATGGCAATCTGGTGCGGCTGGTGCACCGAGCGCGCTGTGAACCAACAAAGCAAATGGGCCCTGATTTGGTGCGGCGGGTGGACATAGACCGGCAAATTTGTTTTTGCAATTTTTCTTTGTTTTTTTTCCGTTTTAGGTCCTATACCAGACGAAGTTAATATTTTTGCAATATTTTATATTCTTGGAATATATTTGCATGAAAAATATTAGTAAGGGATTTTAGGATTAAACAAGATTATTAATTAATTAATTAATGTGTTTAATTCTATTATTTGGGCACTTAGGTTTAAAAATAGAAAAGCATGAAAACGTTTACTGTTTTCAAGCATACTATTTTTTTGGTGTACCTATGTGTGCCTTTTCTCAAAGATCAAAGTCTTTGGGAACATTTTTTGACAAGAAAAACATTTTTCTTCAAAAATTAAATGGTTATTTTAATTTGTACAAAAATTAATCCTTGAATATTTTCTCAAAGGATTTAATCCTTGATATAGAAAATATATTGGATTTAGATATTTTTGTAAATTAAAATGGAGGGCCATTTTGTTTTATTTTGCACTAGAAAAATTATTTTGTTAAATAAACTTGAGACTAAAGTCTCTAGAAAGTTTTAATTGGAAAATTTTTTAAATCATTAAGTTTTAACTTAAATAAAAATTAGTCCATGGAAAAATCTCTCAAAGGATATAAACCTTGACATAGAGATTTTAGTGGACTTAGATATTTTATTTTTGAGTTAAGGAAAAACTTAATGGAAATTTCAAAAGGATATTTTTCAGAAAACCTTTATTTTAAAAGACTAAGTGGGAGAGGAGTTCCAACGGCCCCACGGCTTCCATCACGGTCCTCATTAGAGATCATGGGTCTCCTTGCGTCACCCTGGGAGTGAACCCGTACAGGATAGGGATACCACAAGGATCTAGATCTAATGGAAGGATGTAATTAATAACTCGGGGCATGTACTATGATCGGCCAGCCTACGTTGGAAGTTATAGTGCGAGGTATGTTCATAGGAAATGAGAGGAAACGGCCATCCCATGATGGAGTTATCCTCTAGATCATTACCTAGAAGGGAAATTAATTTGTGGTGGTTATTATACTTGGCTTAGGGAACTATTAATCTTCCTAAGAAACTATGTCAGTTTTCCTAAAGAGCCAAATTATTTTCAATGCACAAATTTTATTTTGTTTTCACAAACTAAATTCTTTCTTTTATTTTTCGATTTGCAGAAATGGTGGGAGGTTCTTTTAGTCCATTAGCCGTTATTCTCAGGGAGAATAAGTTAACGGGTCCAAACTATATGGACTGGAAAGGGAACCTGGATATAATACTCACAGCTGAAGAGTATAAGTATGTCATTTACAAGACCTGCCCTATTATCGGGGAAGGTTCTACCGCCGAAGAGCGAGAGGCTAAGAAGGTGTGGAAGAAGGTTGAAGAAATGGCACGTTGCTATATGTTAGCCTCCATGTCTAATGTGCTCTAGTCAAAATACAAGCACATAGCTTCTACATATGACATCAGTCAATCATTGGCTACTATGTTCGCGGACAAGAGCCGGCCCGCAAGGCAGAAGGCTCTTCGAACTATTATAAACACTAAGATGGCTGAGGGAGCATCAGTCTGATAGCATATACTCAAAATGATTGCTGCTTTCGAGGAGGCAGAAATCTTAGGGGTTGTCATTAACCCCAAGAGCCAAATGGACATGGTTCTCGAATCTCTACCAGGCTCCTTCACTCAGTTCAAGTTGAACTATGACACGAACAAATTGAACATAAGTTTGACTGAACTGATGAAGGAGCTCCAGATGGCGAAGAAGGTCATGAAGCCGCAGTCAATGGCTATGATTGCTAAGGCTTCTTCCTCAAGAACTGGGCCTAAACCCAGAAAGTTCAAGAGGAAGAAGGGGAATGCAGTAGCCCAGCTCAAGACCCAGCCCAAGGACAAACCAAAGGGCAAGTGCTTCAAATGTGGGAAGAAGGGACACTGGAAAAAGGAGTGTCCAGATCTTCAAGCCAAGAAAAACCCCACAGGTAATGTTTTCTATCTAGAGTCTATATCAATGGTAGGATCAACTTCCACTTGGATTGTTGATTCAGGAGCTACTGAGCATATCTGTAACTCTTTGTAAGGGTTTAGAAAGATTAGAAGACTCAAGAAGGGCGAACATGGACTACAAGTGGGTAATGGAGCACAAGTCTGGGCCCTTGCAGTGGGAGAGTTGGATTTTATTTTTTATTGTAATAAGATAGTAGTTTTAAAAGATATTTTATATGTACTTGGTTTTCGTCAGAATTTGATTTCAGTTACAAAACTAATAAAGCAAGGATATTCTGTATCTTTCCATTCTGGTATTTCTATCAGTAAAGATGGAGAAATTTTATATACTGGGCACATGTATGGAAATCTATTCTTTTTAAACCCTATTAACAACCAATCAAATAACGATCAGTCTGAACCTTCAACTAAGAAGAGAAAGACCAATATGAATGATTCATACCTTTAGCATCTAAGGTTGAGTCATATTAATTCAACCAGGATTCAGAGGCTAATCCATGATGGGCCTTTGGGCTCATTGAGATTGGAAAGTTGGCCTCAGTGTGAATCCTGCCTGATGGGAAAGATGACCAAAAGGTCATTTACACTAAAGGCAGATAGAGCCAAGGAGGTGTTGAGTCTTGTTTACACAGATGTATGTGGTCCATTGTCTACACCAGCTAGAGGAGGTTTTGAGTACTTCATCACTTTCACGGATGATTATACGAGGTATGGTTACATTTACCTGATGAGACGCAAGTCTGACTCTTTTGACAAGTTCAAGGAGTTTAAAGCTGAAGTGGAGCATCGGACAGGTAAATTAATCAAAACCTTACGATCGAATCGTGGTGGAGAGTACCTCCTAGGTGAATTCAAGGACTACATGGTACATCATGGCATAGTATCCCAGCTCTCTGTGCCAGGAACACCCCAACAGAATGGAGTAGCTGAGAGAAGGAATAGGACGTTGATGGAAATGGTCCGAAGCATGATGTCTCTTACTACTCTTCCAGTGTCCTTTTGGGGATATGCCCTGAAAACAACGGCATATATTCTGAACTTGGTTCCTTCCAAGTCAGTACCTAGGACTCCTTATGAGATGTGGACTAGGCGTAAGCCAAGTCTGAATCATCTCAGGATTTGGGGTTGTCCAGCTTATGTACTGATCAAGGGAGACAAATTGGAACCGAGATTAGAATTATGCTATTTTGTTGGCTATCCAAAAGGGACAAAGGGATGTTACTTTTATCATCCTAAGGAGTAGAAGGTACTAGTCAGTACCAATGCTAGATACTTGGAAGATGATTAAAATACTTCCGCTAAAGGTTTAACGAGGTTGGAACTTGAGGAGAAGTTATCCACGGAATCAACTTCTTCTGACCCGATTGTGGAATAAGAAGAGGCACAGCCTCAAGAGCCTGTGCAAAGGGAACCTCATCGTAGTGGGATAATGTCTAGGGTTCCGGATAGATGGACTGGAGAAACCTTTGAGCTGGTTCTGACCATCAGGAACAAGACCCCACTAGATACGAGGAGGCTATTGCTGATGCCGATGTAAATCTGTGGCATGAAGCAATGAAAGTTGAGATTGAGTCTATGTACCTCAATCAGGTTTGGGATCTTGTAGCTTCACCTGAAGGGATAAAACCCATTGGGTGCAAGTGGGTGTACAAGAGAAAGAAGGGAGTGGATGGGAAGGTGGAAACCTTCAAAGCTAGGCTTGTGGCGAAATGGTATACTTAGAAAGAGGGAATTGACTATGAGGAAACCTTTTCCCCGGTAGCCATGCTTAAATCCATCCGCATCCTCCTTGCCATCGCATGTCACTATGACTACGAGATATGGCAAATGGATGTTAAGACGGCATTCTTAAATGGCCATCTTAGCGAAGACATCTATATGTCCCAACCAGAAGGCTTCGTTGCTGAAGGCCAAGACCATATGGTTTGCAAGCTTAAGAAGTCCATTTATGGACTTAAGCAGGCATCGAGAGCATGGAACATTTATTTTGATGAGACTGTAAAGTTTTATGATTTTATTCAAAACGAAGATGAACTATGTATGTACAGGAAACTTAAAGGCATTAATATGGTTTTTCTTGTCCTGTATGTGGATGACATTTTACTCATTGGAAATGATGTAGGGACATTGTCGTCTACAAAGGTATGGCTGCCTAGTCAATTCAGTATGAAGGACTTGGGAGAAGCTAGCTACATTCTCGGGATTAGGCTTCTTAGAAATAGGAAGCAGATAATGTTAGGGTTTTCTCAAGCAACATACATTGACAAGATGCTGGCCAAGTATAGCATGGACTCATGCAAGGGAGCTCTAATCCCTTGCAAACATGGGTTGTCATTTTCTTCAAATGACTGTCCTAAGTCTCAAGAAGAAAAGGACAAAATAAGTAGGATTCCCTACGCTTCGGTTGTGAGAAGTCTTATGTACGCTATGCTGTGTACTAGGCCAAATACAGGGGAGGTTCATTGGCAAGCTGTAAAGCATATTCTCAAGTACCTCAAGGGAACAAGAGATTATATGCTTGTTTACAGGGCTGATGATTTGGTTCCTACAAGATACACAGACTCAGACTTCCAGGTGGATAAATATGAGAGAAAATCCATTAGTGGATATGTCTTCACCTTGTTTGGAGGAGCAATTTCATGGAAGAGTATCAAGCAGTCTTGTATTGTTGACTCAACCATAGAAGCTGAGTATGTGGCAGCTTCAGAGGCGTTCAAGGAAGCAGTTTGACTCTGGAAGTTCCTTTCAGAACTTGGAGTTGTACCATATGTGGACAGGCCGATTGTGATGTATTGCGACAACACTGGAGCAGTATCGCAATCTAAGGAACCTCGGAACCACAAGAAGTGGAAACACATCGAGAGGAAGTACTACTTGATTCGGAATTTCATCCAGAGACGGGAAGTCGTGGTGGAACATATTGCCTTAGAAAATAATCTAGGATATCCATTCACCAAGCCTTTAGCTGAGAGAGTCTTCAAGAGACATTTAGACGCCATAGGGGTGGGCACCTATGGACTTACCTAGTTTTAGAGTGCAAGTGGGAGATTGTTGGATTGTATGCCCTCTTAGACTAGGTTTCTGATGTAAAATCGAATATTTTAATAAAAGAATTTATTTTTAAAAATTTTTTGTGAATTTATTTTTTGTTTGTGCACAATTTTCGTTTGGAACAGACCCATTGTGTTTAAATAAGTGATCCATGTGAATGGTGGTCTTTCACAGTAAGGTATGAATCACGGGTTATTTAACACATAAACATTTGTTCTTAACCTATTGATGAGACTGGGAATCTCATCATGTTTAGGTTATTATGTTATGAATTCCAAATGGGGAATGGCTTACCTTTAGCCAGTGAGTAGTCCACTTACTTCATGATATAAGCGTATTTCGAATACGTAGGATAAAACCTGTAGTAGTGGTTTCTAAAAGTACAATATGATAGAAATCTAGACTACTACCGCTACAGCGTGGACTAGTACTCTACGACTTGAGTATGAATTGGTGGTCTGACGAAACTGGAAGCATATGCTTTAATATGCTATAGTTGAGGTTCTATAGTAGAACCAATATACTTATGTATTGGGTATATGTAACTAGTTAGTTAAGACAGATTTGTACAAGATAGTTTCTGCACTTTATCGCCCCTTGTGGTTGTCCGTATGGTCTAAAATGTCCAGGGCCCTAGGAAACATGACTTGGATGTTTGCTTTAGGGTAGCTCCCTTGGAAAGCGGAAACACTCCAGGAAGTCGTGGATCATTGGACTAGAAGCCTAAGGATGGTAGATGTCATTTAGAGGGGTGTTAGTACACTTCTTCCTCTCTAAATGTACGGCGATGTGTAGAGGGGTATTTTAGTCATTTCACCTGTAAGTCGGAGACTTTGCTAATGCAACATTGTCCTTGGAGTCAATATTTCTTTATGGTGATATTAGGAAATATTTAAAATGCAAAATACAACTATTTATATAGCAGGGGTATTTTGGTCATTTTAGCAGCCAAGGCGATGTGTCTTTTTGGTCCTCGGAATAGCCCGTAAGTCCTAACTAATTTTTGGGTTGAGGAATTGGTCTCAGTTTAAGAGGATTTTATTTTATTTTTTTTATTCAAGATATCTAATTTATTATTAGACTGGAATAAAATAAATAAAAATAGGAGTTGAGAGAAATTAATTTACTGGTTTATTTGATTAATTAATTATTCAGGGCCTAGGTCCAGTTTGAATAATTAGGAAATTAACCTGGGCTTAAACCAAGGGGGAATAATTAATGATTAATTATTTATTGGGTTATTTATATAAGCCCAAGATATAAATAATTAAAGATTAAATATTTTGGTTCATTTGGGCTCATTAATTATTTATTAGGTTATTTCTATAAGCTCAGGAAATAAATAATTAATGTTTATTATTTTGGACTTTTTGGGTCTAAGAAAAATAATAAAATTATTTCGGCCCAATAGCTTGGACCGTAGGGTTTTTTCCAAATACGGTTCAGATGAGTTTAGGGTTAAGCCAAACTTATTCTCAGGATAACATCCGGATGTTTGAATTTTGATATCTCGGGGATATGTTTATTAGATATTTTGAGTCCTAGTTTTGGCTAACAATAAACAAGACTCTGGTAGATAGAAAACCCTAATTTCCCTAGCTTTTCTCTCTAGCCTCATGAAAGACTCCCAGAAGCCTCTCTTCTCACGAAAAGCTCTCTTTCTCATGAGGCTCTTCATCCACTTGTTCTTGTTTCTTTGCTAACCAATAGCAAGAGAACTATGGAGACTTGAGACCGTTCTTCTTCACGGTTGTGTTCACCGACTAGAGGTTGGGCGGGGTATATTCTGAGAGCTGAAAGGCTTGGCGTTCATGCAAACAAGGTGAAGTAGGAGGCTAGCGGGTTTTCAACTGGAAGCTTCTTCAAGTGGGCAAGGCGACACGATTCCTGTCGTTCAATCCACTCCTACTCAACTTAGTAGATTTAAAGCGCGCAAAGGTATGATCTTTACGCTTTTGTGTGGCCTCTAAGGCTTGTGGTTTTTTTTTCTCTGTTTTTTTTCCCGTTCATGTTCCTCTGTTTCTGCCCGTCAGACTCAGTCACTAAGTCTCGGTCAGTAGTGGGCTTACTAAGTTCTCCATCTAATCTCACTCAAAAGTTTTGTAGGGTGCGCATAATAACCAAGAGGAATTTAAGGGCCTTAGCAGCTATGCCAGAAAAAATAACCTCTTGTATGGACTAAATAATAATAAAGGCAAGGGGAATAGGCTCACTCCTCATCATCTTATCAAGAATGTAAAGATCAAGGTGTTGGGATGTATGCCTTCTTAGACTAGGTTTCTGATGTAATTTTGACTTGTATTAATAAAAATATTTTTTTCTCAAAATTTTTTTTGTAAAGTCTTCTTTATATTTGTGCACGATTTTATTAGAAAAGACCCATTGTGTTGAAGTAAATAATTCATGTGAATAGAGGTCTTTCATAGTAAAGTGTGGACTATGGGATACTTAACACATAAACTATTGTTCTTAACTGGATAATGAGAATAGGAATCTCATCATGGCAAGGTTATTGTGTTATGAATTCTAAATAAGAAATAACTTACCTTTAGCCAATTAGTAGTCTTCCCATTTCATAACACAAGCGTATTTCGAATACATAAAACAGGATCTGTAGTGGTGGTTTCTAAAAGTACTATATGCTAGAAACCTAGACTACTACTGTTACAGCGTGGACTTGTACTCTACAGCTTACTATGAGTTGGTGATCTGACGAAACTAGAAGCGTATGCTTTGATATACTATAGTTGAGGTTCTTTAGAAGGACTAATATAGTTGTATGTTGGGTATATATGACTAGTTAGTCAAGACAGACTTGTACAAGATAATGTCTACACTATATCGCCTCTTATGGTTGTCCGAATGATCTAATTAACCAAGGTCTTGGGGAACATAACTTGGATATTGGCTTTAGGGTAGCTCCCTTGGAAAACGAAAATATTTTAAGAAGTTGTGGATCATTGGACTAGAAGCCTAAGGATGGTAAATGTCTTTTAGAGATGTGTTAGTACACTCTTTCCTCTAAATGTATGATGGTCTGTAGAGGGGTATTTTAGTTATTTCACCTATAAGTCAAAGACATAGCTAATGAAGCATTGTCCTTGGGGTCAATATTTCCTTATGGTGATATTAGAAAATATTTAAAATGTAAAATATAGCTATTTATATAGTAATGATATTTTGGTCATTTTAGTAGCCATAACGATATGTTTTTTTTATCATCGGAATAGTCCGTAAGTCTTAATTATTTTAGGTCGAGGAAATAGTCACAATAAAAATGATTTTATTTTATTCAGGAAGTCTAATTTATTTTTTGGACTATAATAAAATAAAAAATGGGAGAAATTAATTTTATTATCTAGTTTAATTAGTTAATTAAATTATTCAGGGCCTAAGCCCAGTTTGAATAATTAAAAAAATTAACCTATGCTTAAACTAAATAATAAAAGGTTTAAATAATTATTTTAGTTCATTTAGGCTAATTGATTATTTGTTGGGTTATTTTAATAGGCCTAGGAAATAAATAATTAATGGTTATTATTTTTGGGCTCATTGGGTCTTGCCAAACCTCTTCTGTTGGTAGCCTCTAGGAGTTTTGAAATATCAAAACCCCAGTGTTTTGGTTATCTGATATAGTGAATAGTCATGTGTTCTTGTTCTTCACGGTAGACACACGAAAAACACAGAGCTTTTCTCTACCAAGCTCTCATCTCTCTCGTTTGTCTTTCCTTTCTCTCTTTTGTCTTCTTGATTTGCTAATCAATAGCAAAGGATCAAGAAGAGTCATTCCTCGCCTAAGTTATTTCACCAACATAGATTGGGCGGAGAAATATTCTGAGAAGTGAAGAGCTTCGCGTTCATGCCCCGGAGGAGTAGACGCATTGCCGAATTTAGTCCAGATACATCTTCCAATCGACTGGAAGAAGCCTCGGTAGTTTTATCATCCACTCTGACACCGAAGACAGTGTTAAAATGCAAAGGTACTATGTTTTTTGGCCTTCCAATGCACCATGTCTGGTGCTTTTTCTAGTTTTCAGTGTTGCATGCATAGCTTCAGTTAGTTTTCGAAGCATCAAGTGGTATCAAAGTAAATTGCTTTGAAAGGCTTAGGATTAATGCATGTAGTTAATAAAATTGGCAAGACTAATTTGAATGAGATCCTTCGCTGTTTTGGTATGGGTAGATCACCTGTACACTTCACCGTTGAGGCATAGGAGCCTCTGTAAAATCTTTATGCTTTGATTAGCTTTTGTGTAAACCTAATTTGAAAGGGTATAGGAGGATGTGGTGCTTGGTTTTGTTGAAAAAATGTAACAAGAGGCTACCTACAATGATCGCGAAGGAAGTTGCAGGCTTTTGGAAAAAATCGTAGAAGAAATCAATGGAAAAAAAAGGGATCACGGAGAAGATGGACCGAGCCACCTCAAGGGAGCCACCCAGCCGAGCAGAGCCGAGCGATGTCAGCTGCGGCTTGGACATGAGGGAGTCAAGGGTGGCACCTAGGCCTAGCTGCGGCTTGCGAGCCGCAACCGGGCCCAAGCAGCCCCTTGGCTCGCCACATCCTGGGCAGGATGCTTCTCGGGTTGTTAAGTGGGTGGGCATGGGTCACAGGCACCAGCCCGCGGACCATGATCATGTGCGGTAGGTGCACAAAACCAGAAAAAAAAATGCGTGTTTTTTTTTTTAATTTTGGTTCATACCAGGCAAAATTATTATTTTTGCAATAGTTGATATTCTTTGAATATTTTGTATGAAAAATAATAGTAAAGGATATTAGGATTAAACAAGATCATTAATTAATTTAATTAATGTGTTTAATTCTATTATTTGAGCACTTATGATTAAAAATAGAAGAGCATAAAAATATTTACAGTTTTTTAGCATACTAATTATTTTAAATCCTATGTGCACGTTTTCTTAAAGGCCAAAGTCTTTAGGAAATTTTATTTGACAAGGAAAAATATTTCTCTTTTAATTAAATGGTTATTTTAACTTAAACAAAACTTGATCCTTAGTTATTTTCTTAAAAGTTTTTTATCCTTGACATGGAAAATAGTTAGGATTTAGAAATTTTTGTAAGTTAAAATAGAAAGCCATTTTAATTCATTTTAGCAAAGGAAAAAAATATTTTTTGTCAAATAAAACCTTGAGATCAAAATCTCTAGGAATTTTATATGGAAATTTTTTGAAATGATTAAGTTTTTAACTTAAATAAAATTAATCTATGAGGAAAAATTTCTCAAATGATATTAATCTTGACATAGAAACTTTTACGCATTTAGATATTTTATTTTAAGTTAAAAGAGAACTTAATTGAAAATTTTCAAGTAATATTTTTTCAACAAAACCCTTATTGAAAAAACTAAGTAGGAGAGGGGTTCCAATAGCCCTACGGCTTCCATCACGATCCCCATTAGAGATCGTGAGTCTTCTTGCATCATCCTAGGAGTGAATACATATAGGATAAAGATACCACATAGATCTAGAATTAATGGAAGGATGTAATTAATAACCTAGAATGTGTATTATGATCGGCTAGCCCACGTTGAAGGTTATAGTACGAGGTATGTCCATAGGAAGTGAGACGAAACGACCATCCCCTCAATGGAGTTATCTTATAGATCATTATCTAGAAGGGGAATTAATTTATGATGGTTAACACACTTAGTTTAGGAAACTGTTAATCTTTCCAAGAAGCTATGTCAGTTTTCCTAAGAGCCAAATTAATCATGTTAAAGATAATAGTAATAGGGTTAGCTATTATCAGTTTAATATGAGGATAAAATGCACAAAATTATTTTGTTTTAACAATACTAAGAATTTCTTTTATTTTTTAAAATTTTAAAAATGATTGGTGGAGGTTTTTTCATTCCCTTAGCCATTATTCTCCACGAGAATAAGCTAAGGGTCTAAACTATGTGGATTGGAAAAGGAATCTGGACATAATACTCACAGGTAAAGAGTATAAGTATGTCATTTATAAGACCTGCCCAGTAATCGGAGAAGGTTCCACCACTGAGGAGCATGAGGCTGAAAAGGCATGGAAGAAGGCTGACGAGATGGCCTGATGCTTTATGTTAGCCTCCATGTCAAATGTGCTCCAATCCCAACATGAGCGCATAGCATTGCATATGACAGAAGTACATCACTAGACACAATGTTCGCAGATAAGAGTCGGCCTGCAAGACAGGAGGCTCTTCGAACAATTATAAACACCAAGATGGCCGAGGGAGCATCAGTTAGAGAGCATATGCTCAAGATAATTGCTGCTTTCGAGGAATAAGAAGTCTTGGGGGCTGTCATTGACCCCGAGAGCCAAGTGGACATGGTTCTCGAATCTTTGCCAGGCTCTTTCACTCAGTTCAAGTTGAATTACAACATGAATAAGTTAAACATGAGTTTAATAGAGTTGATGAAAGAGCTCCAGGTGGCAGAGAAAGTCACAAAGCCACAGGCTAGGGCTATGATGGCTTCTTCTTCAAGAACTGGGCCGAAACTTAGGAAGTTTAAGAAGAAGAAAGGGAATACAGTACAGTAGCCCAAGTGCTAGTCCAAATACAAACCCAAGGGCAAATACTTCAAATGTGGGAAGAAGGGATACTGGAAAAATGAGTGTCTAGATCTTTAGGCCAAGAAAAATCCCATAGGTAATATTTTCTATCTAGAGTCTATATCAGTAGTTGGATTGACTTCCATTTGCATTGTTGATTCAGGAGCCACTGTTCATATTTGTAACTCCTTGTAAGGGTTTAGGACGATTAGAAGACTCTAGAAGGGCAAACATGGACTACGCGTGGGAAATGGAACACAAGTTTGGGCCCTTGCAATGGGAGAACTGGAACTTACTTTTGATTGTAATAGAATAGTTATTTTAAAGGATGTTTTATTTTTTCCTGGTTTTAGACAGAATTTAGTTTTAGTTGCAAAACTAATAAATCAAGGATATTCTGTTTTTTTCCATTCTGGTATAACTATCAGTAGAAATTGAGAAGTTATATGTACTGGGCACATGTATGGAAATATATTCTTTATTAATCCTATTAAGAATCAATTGAATAATCCCCAATTTAAATATTTAAATAGGGAGAGAAAGACCAATGCCAATGAATCATATCTTTAGCATCTAAAGTTGGGTCGCGTTAACTCAACCAGGTGATGGAAAACGAGAAAACAGAGGCATGCTCTGTACGTAAAAAAAATTGGAGAAAAATAAAACGCGAGCCTTAAAGGCTATGCGGAAGCGTGAAGATCATACATTTGCATTCCTTAACCCTCCTAGGTTGCGTAGGAACAGATTGAACGACTGGAATCGCCTCGCTTTGCACACTTGAAGGAGTTTCCGGTTGAGCACCCGCTAGCCTTCTACTTCGCCTTGTTTGCATTAACGCTTAGCTCTCCAACTCTCGGGATATTCCTCAGCCTAACCTCTAGTTGGTGAACACTATGGTGAAGAGGAACGATCTCAAAACTCCTTGGTTCTTTCTCTATTGATTAGCCAAGAACAAGAAGAAACCACAGAGGAGGGAGAGGGAAAAACGTTAGCTCCCAGAGAGAAAGAGACGTGAGAGTCTTGTGAGGCTAGGAAAAATTAGGGTTTTTTCTTTTCAAAAGAGTTGTTTATAAGTTGGCCTAAACTAGGTCTCTCAATCTCTGATAAACATATCCCCGGGATTTCAAAACACCCAGATGTTATCCTGAGAATCAGTTTGGCCTAACCCTAAACTCCTCTTAACCGTATCTGGAAAAACCCTAAGGTCCAAGCTATTGGGCCAGAAAAATATTTATTATTTTTCTCGGACCCAAAAGGCCCAAAATAATAAATATTAATTATTTATTTCCTGGGCTTACATAAGTAACCCAATAAATAATTAAGAAGCCCAAATGAACCAAAATAACTAATCTTTAATTATTTATTTCTTGGGCCTATATAAATAACCCAATAAATAATTTAAACATTAATTATTTCCCCTAGTTTAAGCCTAAGTTAATTTCTTAATTATTCATATTGGACCTAGGCCCTGAATAATTAATTAACCAATTAAACTAGATAATTAATTTCTCTCAACTCCAATTTTATTTATTTATTTATTTTATTCCAGTCCAATAATAAATTAGACTTCCTGAATAAAATAAAATAAAATAAAATAAAATAAAATCCTCTTCAACTGAGACCAATTCCTCAACCCAAAAGTAGTTAGGACTTACGGGCTATCCCGAGGACCAAAAAGACACATCGCCTTGGCTGCTAAAATGACCAAAATACCCTTGCTATATAAATAGCTGTATTTTACATTTTAAATATTTCCTAATATCACCATAAGGAAATATTGACCCTAAGGACAATGCTGCATTCGCAAAGTCTCCGACCTACAGGTGAAATGACTAAAATACCCCTCTACACATCGCCGTACATTTAGAGAGGAAGAAGTGTACTAACACCCCCCTAAATGACATCTACCATCCTTAGGCTTCTAGTCCAATGATCCACGACTTCTTGGAGTGTTTCCGCTTTCCAAGGGAGCTACCCTAAAGCAAACATCCAAGTCATGTTTCCCAGGGCCCTGGATAATTTAGACCATTCGGACAACCACAAAGGGCGATATAGTGCAGAAACTATCTTGTATAAGTCTGTCTTAACTAACTAGTCACACATACCCAACATGCAAGTATATTGGCCCTACGATAGAACCTCAACTACAGCAAATCAAAGTATATGCTTCCAGCTTCGCTAGACCACCAACTCATACTCAAGTCGTAGAGTACTAGTCCACGCTGTAGCGGTAGTAGTCTAGGTTTCTACCATATAGTACTTTGAGAAACCACTACTACAGGTCATGTTCTATGTATTCGAAATACGCTTATGTCATGAAGTGAGTGGACTACCCACTGGCTAAAGGTAAGCCATTCCCCATTTGGAATTCATAATATAATAACCTAAACATGATGAGGTTCCCAGTCTCATCAATAGGTTAAGAACAAATGTTTATGTGTTAAATAACCCGTGATCTATACCTTACTGTGAATGACCACCATTCACATGGATCACTTATTTAAACACAATGGGTCTGTTCCAAACGAAAATCGTGCACAAACAAAAAGTAAATTCACAAACAATTTCTGAAAATAAATTCTTTCATTAAAATATTCGATTTTACATCAGAAACCTAGTCTAAGAGGGCATACCATCCAACACCAGGATCCAAAGGTTAATCCATGATGGACCTTTGAGATTAGAAAGTTGGCCTCAGTGTGAATCTTGTCTAATGGGAAAAATACCCAAAAGGCGGATAGAGGTAAAGAAGTATTGAGTCTTGTTCACATTGATGTGTGTAGTCCTTTGTCTACACCAGCAAGAGGGGGGTTTGAGTACTTTATCACTTTCACAGAAAATTGTACAAGGTATGGTTATGTTTATTTGATGAGATACAAATCTGACTCTTTTAACAAGTTCAAAGATTTTAAGGTTGAAGTGGAGTGTCGGACAAGTAAACTAATCTCATGTGACTATTCCAGTGCCTTTTTGGGGATATGCCCTAGAAATAGTGACATATACTCTGAACTTGGTGCCTTCTGATGTGTATTTATTTGGGTATAAAAATCATATAAAAACTAAGCACATTCCCAATCAAGTTTACATTAAAACGTTAACCCCAAATCACACATATGAGCAAGCGCACTCATCATTAACATAGCATAGGGTTTAAATGAGTGTCGATCCTTCAGGAACAAGTATGCATTAATCACTCTTCTCTCATTGTTTAACCGACTCAATAAAGTGAAAAGTAAAATAAAACAACAGAAAATAAAAATATATACATGTCAAGGATGGAGAAGTATGCAACTTAAACCATTATTTTGACAATCATGATCTTAAAGTACCCAATCATTATCATAACAAATTATTCTCTTAGCATCATAAAGGATTCCATAAGCTTACTTTTCATACACTCTCTCCACTAATCCAAGACATATCATGATTCTACTTAGGTCAAGTAGGACTTTTAAGCTTGTAATGTAAGCCTAAAGGCTTGTAATGTAGCTTAGAAAACAAAGGATATAGGAAAATCAAGTAGCAAAGAAGCTGAGAGTTCACAAGAAAAGGATAAACAAATGAATCAATAATTTCCAACGCTTCTTGCTCTCCTATTCCAAAAATCAATTAAACCATAACCTTATTTAGCAATTACAACTCAACTTAAGCAAATCCTGTATTTTTTTTCTTTTTTTTTTTCTCTTCGTCTTCTCATCTTTTTACTTTCTTCATCACTCTTTCCTATTTTTCACAAGATCACTCGACTTTTCAGCAATGGTGTCAAAGCCTTAACGTTTACAACTCAATCACCATTCCTCTTGCGATCTTTCTTTTCTCTTTTTCCTTTCAATGTTCTTTCCTTTCATTCCTCTTTTGTTCTTTTCTATTGCTGTTCTTTTCTCTCTCATTTTTTTTTCTCTTTCCATTCTTTCTAACAGTTTTCTATTTTTCTTTTCTTGTTTTCAATTCCTCTTTTCTCTTTCTTTTCTTTTTATTGCTCACCACAACTACATAACTGAGTAACAAGTCATGATCGTTTTCAAGTATTCTTTCTCAACATGCTCTTACATATACTTTTTATCCATCAAGAGTATAAAGATTTGGAAAATTATTCAAACTCTCAGAAACAAGAAATGGACAAAGTATGATAACGGGGTTTGAAGAAAGAAATCAATAATTTAGGCTCAAAATAGGCACTAGGGATAACATAAAAATAGGTAGGCTTAAAAAGCTCAAACTATCCAAAGAAGGCCTATTACCGTCATCCCTAAGTTAAATCATGATTGTCTTTCTTATTTCGCCTCGAGAGATATTCAAGTAAGTTCTAGAATACTCCATGAATTTTAGTAGAAAAATAGGTTTAAGAACAATGCAAATCATTAGATCAAGAACTACTTCGTCCAAGTGTGGGCAAAAAATCATGCATAAGCCATAAATGATCTAGAACATACACTCTATAATCCATCATAAAGATATGCATTAAAATAACAGCTTGAAATCTCAAAGAAAGTTAGAAAAATGTTAAAATTTTGCTCAAAATGTTTTGTTCCCAAGAAGGCTAAGGTATATACATAGAAGAATTGTCAATCAAATCACTCCCCCACACTTAAACTGGACATTGTCCTCAATGGCCAAATAAATATAACAAAGACTAAACCATACCATGGGACCAAAAATATAAAAGGAGAGGAGATAAGAAAAATAAACTTTCATTCATTGTGCATTGTGCTGTACAAGAACTGAATGCTTGAAGAACGAGGCATTGGCAAAGTACCTAAAAAGAAAAATACAAAAGAGCACACTAAAGCATAAAAACTAGAAAAAAAAATAAATCAAAACAAAGAAAGAAAATAGAATAGTACAAAAATAAAAAGAAATAAAAAACTATGAAAAAGGAAAAAAAAACATGAAAAGAGAAAGGAAAAATAAGAGTGATCGAGAAAATGTAGGCAATCATCATCAGTCCTCCTCCTCATCATCATCATCAGCCGGTGTGAAGAATCCCGCACCACTTTGTTGCCCAAAAGAATGTTGCCTCCATTCAGCCAATTGCTGCTCCATAGTAGCCTGCTGTTTCGCCATGTCATCCATAGTACCCTACAAGTATAAGAGCATCTCCATTTGCTGGACTAATTGTCCCAGCACGATAGTCTCAAAGTCAGTCCGGGGTTGGGACTGAGAATTGCTAGCTCTGCACGTGCCGGCAGTGGTGGTGGGTGTTCCTTTTCCACGGTAGGTGGCCTAACCTGACCAGAATGTCTGACCTCGAAGGGAGTTAGCCACTTCTTCAACTCCTGGCTGTACTTGTATCTGCAACTCATTAGAGTTTGTTCAGTCACCATATTGTGCTCAGTGGTAGCCTCCATCAGTTCTCCCTTAAGACTAACACCAAAGTTTTTTAGAATTTTCATTATAACCAAGGGAAAAATGAAGGCTTTTGTAGAGAGACGGTGATAAACAACATCCCGAATGGATTGGATGATCACGGGTGTAAGAGGGATAGGCAGTGTGTTCATCATCCGATGCAAAATATAAGTGTCAATAAGTCGAGTCTCATTAAAACCACTAGCACGGGGTACAACATTGAACCCAAACATATATTCTAGAGCTCTAAAGTGGGCAGCAAGATCGTTGTTTGAATAGAAACTATTGGCTTGAAAGGTATTATGCTTATACAACCCTAGTGTGGCTCTAGTCCTGCTAGCATCCCAATTCGGGTCAAAAAGAATTTTTTGAGTATTCACATCTATCCCTTGCCAAGAATCATCATCAAAGACCTAGAGGAGATTAGCTAATTGATTTTAGGTGATGACAATGGGGATTCCTTTCACTCTCGTTTCAATATGGGAAAGGTGTTTATTGCCCTTATCAATCATATTAGCATAAAATTCCTTGATGAGCACTGGATAATACTTCCCTTTCAGTTGTACTATCAAACCCCATCCTAGCCTTCTAAACATCATTCCCAATTTGAGTGCACGATCTAGGGTGGGTGCGAAAGTACGTTCGACAATGATTTTATTGGATGCTCTCCTATTGTACCATTCCTCACAAGATGCATCTGTAAACTTAGTAGGTCTAAGGAACAAAGGATCGACAGATGAAGGGGTTGAGAAAGAAGAAGTCCTCGCCCTTTTAGAAGACTGACCCCGTGCTCTAGAGATGGTGTCAAGTAAGGAGTGGTGAAAATAGGGAGAGAGAACAATTGAGCTCAAAGACTTCAGACGTGATGCAACGACCTTTTATAAATACACCCCTCAAATCTCACTCAACCCTTAACCAATCTCACAATCCATAAAACCCAACCTTCTTCAATATGTATATCACACTCCAACCAACAATCAATTCAATCACTGCCAATCAATTTAACACAACCTGCAACAATATATGTAAAGTTTCCCATAAAGCATAAATGTGTTGAATATCCTTAATGCATGCAAGTAGATATGATCATGTTAATGAAGGCATCATCATGGCATTACGGGAAAAACAAAGCACGTTCCATATATAGCCCATACTAAACCATCACAAATAGCCACAATTCCACCCTTAGCTATATGTATGAAGCCCCTAATGATCATATGCATGAATCAAGCATTAAAGAATCATTAACTCCTAATCTAATCCAACTCATGAAGCTTCAAGGAGTAATGCACAATTCAAGCTAGCATACACAATCCCAATTTTCGGCCAAAATTGTCCCTAAGATTAGAAAAATCATCTACACCATTGTAACCGTGGGAATTGAATAGAAATCATACCTTTGTGCTCATGTATGCATGGGAAAGCAAAAGATGTAAGCATTTTGCAGAAATCCAAGCTCCTTGCTCGTGGATTGAATATGATGTTGTTGTGAAAAATGGAAGGTTTTGAGATTTTTGATCCGTAGGATAAACAAAAATGAAGTAGATAGATGTTATAGAAGTGTTTAGGAGGTGTAAAATCAAAATTTGGGAAGTGAGGGATGTGAAGCCGGCACGGGTTAGAGAGAATTTGAGAGGGAAATTGGAGATTTTGAAGAAAAAGTGGCCAGAATGGCCTATAAGAGCACCTCACCCGACATGAACCAGCGCCGGTCCTAGCCATAGCCGACGCCGACTTTGTTCTGTCCAGTTCTCCAATTTTTTTTTTCATAAAAATGAGAAACATGCAATAATGATGAACAATGCACTGTAATTCATGAAAAATAATCAACTAACACGAAAAAAGTAAAAATTATCTCAATCACAAAACTGAAAGTAAAGTAAACGAAAAATGTAGCTTTAATGCTTTCCACGGCTTTGATCCCATAGATTTTTCTCAGTGTTTCCTGGCAATATCCCAGCTTGACGATCTCCCAGTAGTTTAGTTAACTGACCAATTTGGTTTTTCAAGTTGCGCATGGAGGCCTCTAGGTTTCGTGTTGTCACATCTACCTATTGGAACTTAGTCTCCGTTATACTTACCAATTGGCCAATTAACTCTTCCAATGGTGGCTTTGAAGGTGCTGCTGCAGTATTGGTCATGGGGTTTTGGTTCCTTTGATTGCCTCCAAAATTGAAAGAACCGTACCCAGGTTGATTTCCATTGCTCTAAGAGAAATTAGGGTGATTTCTCCAACCAGGATTATAGGTAGAGCTATAAGAGTTGTCACCTGGTCAGACATTACCTGCAAAAGGCGCTTGTTCCGAAATTTCTTGGAATGACCCCATATTTTGGCATTCATGATTGGGGTGTCCCTCTCCATAGAAATCACAACTTACATTTAACACCTGGCCTTAAGGCATCATAATCTGTTCCATCTTTTGGGTTAAGGCATCCACCTTAGCTTCCAATGCTGCCACAGTATCCACTTTGTGTAATTCTTGCACACGAGCTCTAGACCTTGTACTGCCCCAAGAATAGTTATTAGAAGCCAAATTTTCAATAAACTTAAATACCTGTTCCGAGGTCTTATGATTGATAGAACCCCCTGCAGAAGAGTCCACCACTTGATGTGTCACAAACGTGAGGCCATTAAAAAAGATAAGCATATGCATTCCTAGCTAAAATCCGTGGTGTGGGCATTTTCTTAACATCTCCTTAAATCTCTCCCAACTTTCATATAAGGGCTCAGAGTTTAATTGTTGGAAGGCAAATATCTCGTTCCTAAGTTTGGTTGTCCTAGCTAGAGGAAAATATTTGGCCAGAAATTTTTCAGCTAGGGCATTCCAAGTAGTGATGGAACCGGTAGGTAAAGACTTTGACCAAGATTTGGCTCTATCCCTCAAAGAAAAAGGAAAAAGTCTTAACTTTATGGCATCCTCTGAAACACCATTTATCTTAAAAGTATCACAAATCTCAAGGAAACTAGCTAAATGAGCACTGGGATCTTCTTCAGGTAGCCCATCGAATTGAACTATATTTTGAACCATTTGTATAATGTTGGGCTTTATTTCAAAATTATTCGCATCCACCCTAGGCCCAGTAATACTCGAGCCTGTGCCCGAGATTGCAGGTTTCACAAAGTCGTCCATAACCCTCCTATTTCTAGCATTGTTGTTTTGAGCACAATCTATTTCAATGATTAAGTTCCTTTGAATTGTCTGGTGGATCTTTGGTAATGTCATTTCGATTTCGGGGTCAAAATTGACTATCTCGCCTTCGGATTTTCAGGTTATGTACCAAAGATAACACCTAGAAAAATAAGAAGCAAGTTAGATACAGAATTAATGATTAAAACAAAATTAAAAGAATACAAAGTTAGTTAGTAGAACATAGTCAAAGTTAGTAGGTTAGGTTATAAGGGTTTACACATAAAATACAAAAGATAGCACCTTTTTTTGCGGAAATAACAATTATACATATTTACATATTTGCATATTTACATATTTACATGGTTAAAAAAAAAAACCCAAGCTTTCATGATATTGTTCCCCGGCAACGACGCCAAAAACTTGATGTGTATTTATTTGTGTATAAAAATCATATAAAAACTAAGCACATTCTCAATCAAGTTTATATTAAAACGTTGATCCCAAATCACACATATGAGCAAGCGCACTCATCATCAACATAGCATAGGGTTTAAACGAGTGTCGATCCTCCAGGAGTAAGTATGCATTAATCACTCTTATCTCATTGTTTAACCGACTCAATAAAGTGAAAAGCAAAATAAAACAAAATAAAATAAAAATATATACATGTCAAGAATGGAGAAGTATGCAACTTAAACCATTATTTTGACAATCATGATCTTAAAGTACCCAATCATTATCATAACTAATTATTCTCTTAGCATTATAAATGATTAAGATAGATTTACTTCTTTTTCAATCCATGAAATCACTACATTCTAGATAAATTAGAATCACTTAGTTTCGTCTCAACTAATTCACCCAAAAGATGCATTAAACACAACCCTTGATTAAATTTCCTTGGTCTCGGCGAATTTAAAACATGAAATTAACCAATGAATCCTTGGTTTCGGCAAACATCAATTAACCTTTAATTACCTAGTCCTCATCAATTAACCCCTTTGATCTCGGCGAGTTAAGAGACAACAAATATGAAATTAATAAATTGAAACCACCACCAACCCCTTTGGTCTCAGCAAGTTAACGGAAAGAACCAATCAATTAATCTCGTAATAAGCTCGAATAATTAAATACCAAGAAAAACAATCAGTTAATCAAAAGATCAAATAACTCTAAATATCATGAATATCTGAAACAACATTGAATTACAATAAAACAATTAACATATCATTGTTCAAGAAAAGAAAACAAAGTAAAAGAAAGCACTCATAGACAAGCCTCATTCTTCTTCCTTTAAAGACCTTCTTGCACAACCCTTCTTGAATTGAAGAATTCCTCCTTTGATTTGAGTGATTTTCTGTGATAATCCATAAATTCTCTCTTTTTTTCCTTGTGTTTTTCATCTATTTATAGGCTTGAAAAGTGCCTAAACTCGTTGGTGTAATGTTCTGGGCTGAGTAGAAGTAGGAAAGTACTAAAACTCCACAGATTACCAAAAATCGCGTAGAAAAATCACAGCCCCGTCATTCCCTCAGAGCACAATCGGCGCCACCTTGGCTCTCGGAGCCAGCACCGGTTGTGTTCTAGTTCTTTAATCGTTCGCCGATTTTTTCTGAATTTCGCACAATGTATTCCAGCATGCAACCGGCGCCGCCTTAGCTACTAGAGCCGGTGCTGGTTCCATTCTATTTTGCTCTGTTTCAC
This sequence comes from Voacanga thouarsii, assembly GCA_026120185.1. NCBI lineage: Eukaryota > Viridiplantae > Streptophyta > Magnoliopsida > Gentianales > Apocynaceae > Voacanga > Voacanga thouarsii. Next base: position 1,688,577 of record JANUWF010001088.1, on the reverse strand, counting down.
CAAGTTTTTGTCACCTCAAAGTTCGTGTCATCAGTGCATGGGCAGCGCCGGTTCTTCTGTCCTGGCCGGCACTGCCTCTATTCTGTTTTGCAACGTTTTTTCTTTGTTTTACCCCAAAAATTTGTAATACTAAATAAAATACCTTTCCAAAGGTAAAATCTCAAATATGAAGGAATATGACTAATTATTGAACAAAATGTATCACAAAAGAGCCTCAAATAACTAGAAAAAATATGACTAATTTAGCCCATATCACCTTCCAAATCAGTACCTAGGACACCTTATGAGATGTGGACTAAGCATAAACCAAGTCTAAATTATCTCAAGATATGAGGTTGTCCAACTTATGTACTGATCAAGAGAAACAAGTTAGAACTAAGATTAGAATTATGCTATTTTGTTGGGTATCCAAAAGGTACAAAGGGTGGTTACTTTTATCATCCTAATGAGTAAAAATTACTTATAAGTACTAATGCAAGACACTTGGAGGATGAACAAAGAACATCTACTAAAAGTTCGACAAGGTTGGAACTCGAAGAGAAGTTATCTTTTGAATCAACTTCTCCTAACCCGATTATAGAATAAAAAGAGGCACAACCTTAGAAACCAGTACAAATGGAGCCTCATCGTAGTATGAGGATATCTAGAGTTCTAAAAAGATGGATTGAAAAAGCTTTTGACCTAATCTCCGACCATCAGTAATAAGATTCCATTATATACGAGGAGGCTATTGCTGATACTGATGCAGACCTATGACATAAAAGAATGAAAGCCGAGATTAAGTTTATGTACTTCAATCAGGTTTGGGATCTTGTAGCTTTACCTGAAGAGATAAAATCTATTGGGTGTAAGTGAGTGTAAAAAAGAAAGAGGAGAGCGGATGGGAAGGTAAAAACCTTCAAAACTAAGCTTATAGCGAAAGGGTATACTAAAAAAGAAGGGATCGATTATGAGGAAACTTTTTCTTCGTTAGCCATACTTAAGTCCATTCGTATCCTCCTTGCCATCGTATGTCATTATGACAATGAGATATGACAAATGGATGTCAAGACGGCATTTTTAAATAGCCATCTTAGTGAAGACATCTATATGTCCCAACCAGAAGGCTTTATTGCTAAAGACTAAGAATATATGGCTAGTAAGCTTAAGAAATCTATTTATAGACTTAAGCAGGCATCTAGAGTACGGAACATTTATTTCAATGAGACTATAAAATCTTATGATTTTACTCAAAATGAGGATGAACCACGTGTGTCTAGGAAACTGAAAGGTATAAACGTGGTTTTTCTTGTTCTGTATGTAGATGACATTCTACTCATTGGAAATGATGTAAGGACATTGTTATCAGCTAAGGTTTGGCTATCTAGTTAATTTAGTATGAAGGATTTAGGTGAAGTCAGTTATATTCTTGGGATAAATCTTCTTAGAAATAGGAAGTAGAGAATGTTAAGTTTATCCCAAACTACATACATTGACAAGATAGTGGTCAAGTTCATCATGGACTCATGCAAGGGGGCATTGATCCCTTGCAGACTTAAGTTATTTTTTTCTTCAAATGACTATCCAAAGTCTCAAGAAGAAAAAGATAGAATGAGTAGGATTCCCTATATTTCAGTAGTGGGAAGTCTCATGTATACCATACTGTGTACTACGCCAGATATTTGCTTTGTTGTAGGCTTAGTTCACCGTTATTAGTCAAACCTTAGAGGGGTTTATTAGCAAACTGTAAGGTATATTCTCAAGTATCTCAAAGGTACGAGAGATTATATGTTGGTTTACAGGGCTAATGACTTAGTTTCTACACGATACACGGACTCAGACTTTTAGGTGAATAAGGATGAGAGAAAATCTACTAGTGGATATGTCTTCACCTTGTCTGGAAGAGCCATTTTATGAAGGAATATCAAGAAATCTTGTATTACTGACTCAACCATAGAAGCTGAGTATGTGGCAGCTTTGGAGGAATCCAAGGAAGCAGTTTGGCTCTAAAAGTTCCTTTTGGAACTTGGAGTTGTGCCACAAATAGAAAAATCAGTTATGATATATTGCGACAATACTGGTGCAGTCTCATATCCAAAGAACCCAGGATCCACAAAAAAAGGGGAAGCACATAGAGAGGAAGTACCACTTGATCCAAGATTTCATCCAGAGATGGGAAGTTGTAGTGGAACAGATTGCCTTGGAGAACAATCTAGTAGATCCTTTCACCAAACCTTTTGTGAAGAGAGTCTTTAGAAGATATTTAGATGCTATAGAGGTGGGCACCTATGGACTTACTTAGTCTTAGAGTGCAAATGGGAGATTGTTGGGATTATGCCCTCTTAGACTAGGTTTCTGATGTAATTTTGACTTGTATTAACAAAAATATTTTTCTCAGAAATTGTTTGTAAATCTTCTTTATATTTGTGCACGATTTTACTAGAAAAGACCTATTATGTTTAAGTAAATAGTTCATGTGAATGGAGGTCTTTCACAGTAAAGTATGGACCATAGGATACTTAACATATAAACTATGTTCTTAATTGGATGATGAGAATAGAAATCTCATCATAACAAGGTTATTGTATTATGAATTCTAAATAGGAAATTACTCACTTTTAGCTAATAAGTAGTCTTCTCATTTTATAACACAAGTGTATTTCGAATATATAGAACAGGACTTGTAGTAGTAGTTTCTAAAAGTATTATGTGATCGAAACCTAGACTACTACTGCTATAGTGTGCACTTGTACTCCACAACTTGAGTATGAGTTGGTGGTCTGATGAAGCTAGAAGCGTATGCTTTAATATACTATAGTTAAGATTCTTTAGAATGACCAATATACTTATATGTTAGGTATATATGACTAGTTAGTCAAGACAGACTTGTACAAGATAGTGTCTATACTATATCGCCCCTTGTGGTTGTCCAAATGATCTAAATAACCAGAGCCGTAAGGAACATGACTTGGATATTGACTTTAGGGTAGCTCTCTTAGAAAGCGAAAATATTCTAAGAAGTCATAGATCATTGGACTAGAAGTCTAAGGATAGTAGATATCTTTTAGAGAGGTGTTAGTACGCTCTTTCCTCTCTAAATGCACGGTGGTATATAGAGAGGTATTTTAGTCATTTCACCTGTAGGTCGAAGACATAGCTAACGTAGCATTATCCTTGGAGTCAATATTTCTTTATGGTGTATTAGAAAATATTTAAAATACAAAATATATCTATTTATATAGCAATGGTATTTTTGTCATTTTAGTAGCCAAGGCAATGTGTCTTTTTGGTCCTTAGAATAGCCTGTAAGTCCTAATTATTTTAGGTTGAGGAAATGGTCACAATAAAAAGATTTTATTTTATTCAGAAAGTCTAATTTATTTTTTGGATTAGAATAAAATAAAGGAACGAGAGAAATTAATTTTATTATCTAGTTTAATTGGTTAATTAAATTATTCAAGGCCTAAGTCTAGATTGAATAATTAAAAAAACTAACCTGAACTTATACTAGTTAATAAAAGGCTTAAATAATTTTTTTAGTTCATTTGGGCTCATTGATTATTTATTAGGTTATTTTAATAGGCACAAGAAATAAATAATTAATGGTTATTATTTTTGGACTCATTAGGTCCAAGGAAAATAATAAGGCCCAACAGCTTGAACTAAAGAGTTATTTTGATTCATGGAACATAAGAGTTAAGGCTTAGCCAAATCTCTTCTGTTGATAGCCTTTGGGAGTTTTGAAATACCAAAACCCTGGTGTTTTTGTTATCTGATATAGTGAATAGTCGTGTGTTCTTGTTCTTCATGGCAGACACACGAAAAACACAGAGCTTGTCTCTGCCAAGATCTCCTCTCTCTTGTTTGCCTTTCCTTTCTTTCTTTTGCCTTCTTGATTTTGCTAATCAATAGCAAAGGATCAAGAATAGTCATTCCTCACCTAAGTTGTTTCACCAACATAGATTGGGCGGTGGAATATTTTGAGAAGCGAAGAGCTTCACGTTCATGCCTCAGAGAAGTAGACGCATCACCGGAGTTAGTCCAAAGACGTCCTCTAGTCGACAAGAAGGAGCCCCAGTAGTTTAATCATCTACTCCAGCACTGAAGACAATATTAAAACGCAAAGGTGTTGTGTTTTTTGGCCTTCCGCTGCACCTGTCTGGTGCTTTTTTTAGTTTTCAGTGTTGCATGCATGGCTTCTGTTAGTTTTCGAAGCATCACAAGAACTCTAGACTCATTGAAGCCACTAACCTTAGTGTAAACATTAAAAGTAAAAATGTAGACTATGACATGCAATTGAGCCTCAAGGGGAGTAGTAACGATTTTAACCTATTTGCCCCTTTTTCCACATATGCAACCTTGTCCTCATAGCACTTATATCCCAAGTAGGCTCAGAAATAATCTTTTGGTTATTATGGTCCACAGCTATCCAAGACCCTTCATCAGGTACGCCCAAAATCCTAGCTAATCTAGCCTTCTTAAACTCAATGGGTACTAGAACAATAAGCACCGCCCAAGTCGAATGATAGGCTTTCACCCCAGTTGCTTAAACATAGTAGATAGCCTTAAGGAATTATCTATGAAGGGCCTATACATTTTTTCTCCTATGATTTTATTGTGTTGGTGATTTTGATACCAAATTTGACAAGTAGTGTCACAAAATTGGGTAGGCTGGGTAGGTAGAAGATCAAAAGAAGATATAGATAAAGGTGAATCTTTAGCTCTCATAGCCCCAAGTGCCAACCCCCTAGGTTTCTTAGACATAATATAGATGTGATGATGAAAAAGGTAAGATAAAAAAAAAAATAAGACACCCTCAAAATCACTCTTTACACCACTAGCAAACATAACCATCAATCGTCTCACTTTTATAACACCATTTAACACAACCACCACCTCAACCCAAAACACCACGAGATAGCCAACAAAACACAACATAACCTCCTCAAACAAACCTATAAGAAATATAGCCATTGTCCAATTTCAAACATAATATCAATATTCATGGTCAAATCACAATGCTCAATAGCTACCAATTGACAACGTAAAGCTCATTAGCACAATGTTCAATTAGCCATGCCATCTAGATCATCATGTAAAGCTCATAATCACCATGCTAAGTTAAACATGAACAATTATCATATATCTTAGTAAGCTCAAAATTACACACAAGGGAGGCATGTTCAATAGCTTCCAAAAAGATGGCATCAACAAAATATAATTGGCAATCATATTCTCATGCTAACTAAGCCTTAGAGAAAACAAAATTTGCTTTCAATTCATCCAACAAAAAATAAACAAGAATTTTCGGACTAAAATTCCTAGAAAAATACCCAATAATCAATATGAAAAATTGAACTGTAGAAAGTGTAGAAAAATCATACCACAATGATCTTCAATGTATGGGTAATGATCCTATGCAACAAGATTGAAGAAATTGTGCACCAAATAGAAGGATTGAAAAATGGGTTTTGGAAGAAAAGATTAGTTTTTTCTAGTTTTAATCCAAAATTTCAAGAACAAAGTGAGGATTTTGTGTTTGGAAAGTGTTTTGGAGGTTTAGAAAGTGATCCAGTGGTGTTTTGGAGTTGGACCCGACGATAGGTTGAGAGAAAAAACAAGGGAGATGGGAGTGTTTGAAAAAATGGCCAAGAATGGCTATTACTTGGCTTTTAGCCAATCGGGCCTGGTGTCGGGTCCATGAACTGGGCCTATCACTGGGCCCATTCTACCTTCGATGCAATTTTGGGCTGTGCTGGCTCGGTGCCTGGGCCAAAATTCGGGCCTGGCTCTAGGTCAGCTCTGGCCGACCAAAAAGCATTCTTTTTTTATTAATTAATGAAAGCAAACAAAAATTAAAACACGAAATCATGAAGATAATTCATTCTAAAAATTAAAAAGACATAAAAATAAATGAAAACATACAAAAATTAAAGAGATGTCCCAAAAAATCAAAGCAATCAAAATCATCGTTTTTCACGGTCTTGGTCAAAAGAATTAGTCTCAGGATTTTCTGGAAGGGATCCTGTTTGACGATCTCCAAGGAGTTTAGCTAGTTGTCCAATTTGATTCTCAAGGCTACGCATGGACGCCTCCAAATTTTTCGTGGTTACATATACTCCTTGAAATTGTGTCTCCATACCACTTACCAATTAGTTAACCAACTCTTCTAATGATGGCTTAGCCGGTGGGGTATTGTAAGCCAAGGGCGATTGAGTTCTTTGATTCCCAAAATTAGAAGAAGTATGCCTAGGTTGGTTTTGGTTGCTCCACGCAAAGTTAGGATAATTCTTCCAACCAAGGTTGTAGGTGGTGCTATAGGGGTTATTACCTTGTCGTCCATTACCCACAAACGTAGCTTGTTCTAATGACTCTTGTGATGACCCCATGTTCTAGACAATTTCAAAACATTTACTTAAATACAGGCTGAGGACTTGTTTCTTACAGGATACACGGACTCAGATTTCTAGGCAGATAAGGATGAGAGAAAATCCACTATTGGATATGTCTTCACCTTATTTGGAGGAGCCATTTCATGGAGGAGTATCTAGCAATCTTGCATTGCTGACTCAACCATAGAAGTTGAGTATATGGCAGATTTGAAAGCATCCAAGAAAGCAATTTGGCTCCGAAAGTTCCTTCTAGAACTTGGAGTTGTGCCACAGATGGGCAAGCCAGTTGTGATGTATTGTGACAACACTGGCATGATCTCACAATCCAAAGAACCCAGGAACCACAAAAAGGGGATACACATTGGAAGGAAGTACCACTTGATCTGGGATTTCATCCAGAGATAGGAAGTCTTGGTAGAACAGATTGCCTCGGAGAACAATTTAGCAAATCCCTTCACTAAGCCTTTTGCTGAAAAAGTCTTTAGAAGACACTTAGATACCATAGGGTTGGGCACCTAAGGACTCACTTAGTCTTAGAGTAAAAGTGGAAGATTGTTAGGATGTATGCCCTCTTAGACTAGGTTTCTAATGTAATTTTTTATTTGTATTAATAAAAGTTTTATTCTCAGAAACTATTTGTAAATACTTTTTTACTTTTGTGCACAATATCATTGGAAAAGACCTATTATGTTTAAGTAAATGGTTCATGTGAATGGAAGTCATTCACAGTAACATATGGACCATGTGTTAACACATAAACTATAGTTCTTAACCGAATGATGAGAATGGAAATCTCATCATGGTAATGTAATTGTGTTATGAATTCTAATTATAGAATAGTTTACTTTTAGCCAATGAGTAGTCATCTCATTTCATAATACAAGTATATTTCAAATACGTGGAACTAGACCTGTAGTAATAGTTTTTAAAAGTACTATATGGTAGAAATCTAGACTACTACTGCTACAGTATGGACTTGTACTCTACAGTTTGAGTATGAGTTGATAGTCTAATGAAGCTAGAAGCGTATGCTTTGATGTACTATAGTTGAGGTTCTTTTGTAAGACCAATATACTTGTATGTTGGGCATATGTAACTAGTTAGTTAAAACATACTTGTACAAGACAGCGTATACACTATGTTGCCCATTGCGGTTATTCGAATGATCTAATTATCTAGGACCCTAGGGAACATAACTTGGATATTTGCTTTAGGGCAGCTCCCTTGGAAATCAAAAATATTCCAAGGATCATTGGATTAGAAGCCTAAGGATGGTAGATGTCTTTTAAAAATGTGTTAGTATACTTTTTCCTCTCTAAATGCATGACGATATTTGGAGGGGTATTTTAGTCATTTCACCTGTACGTCGAAGACATGGCTAACGCAGAATTGTCTTTGGGGTCAATATTTTCTTATAGTGATATTAGAAAATATTTAAAATGCAAAGTATAGCTATTTATATAATAGGGATATTTTGGTCATTTTAGCAGCCAAGACAATGTGTCTTTTTGGTCCTCTGAATAGCCTGTAAGTCTTAATTAATTTTGGGTTGAGGAAATTGTCTCAGTTAAAAATGATTTTATTTTATTCAGGAAGTCTAATTTATTATTAGGCTGGAATAAAATAAAAGAACGAGAGAAATTAAATTTATTATCTAGTTTAATTAGTTAATTAATTATTCAGGCATATGCCTAGATTGAATAATTAGAAAACTAACTTGGGTCTAAACCAGATAAAAAGCTTAAATAATTATTTTGGTTTATTTAGCCTCATTGATTTTTTATTGGGTTAGTTTTATAGACCCAGAAATAAATAATTAATGTTTATTATTTTGGGCTCATTGGGGCCAAGAAAAATAAATAAAATAATTATTGGCCCAATAGCTGTTTTTTTAATTCACAGAACAGAATAGTTTGGGGTAAGACAAACATTTTTTGTTGATGACTTCCGGGGGTTTTGAAATATCAAAACCCCGGTGTTATGTTATCAGATATAGTGGTCGTGAGTTTTGATTTTTCATAACACACACACGTCTGTGAAAACAAAAAAATCCCAAAAGCCTCGTTCTTCTTCTCTCTCTCATTCGTTCTTCTCATTTTTGTCTTCTTGATTTTGCTAATCAATAGCAAAGGATCAAGAGGCTTTTGAGATTGTGATTTTCCTCACCTAAGTTGTATCACCAACGAGTAGTAGGCGGTGGAATATTCTGAGTTCTCAAGAAGCATTGGTGTTCGTGCAAACAAGACAAAGCAGGCGGATTGCTGGATTTGAACCAGAATTATCATCTAGGCGTGAAGCAATCCCAGTGGTTCAATCGAGCTTTTCACAGTCTAAGAAACCTTTAAAGCACAGTGGTATTAAATCTCTCCTTTCCGCTATGTTCTGCATTTTTGTTTTTTTTTTTTTTTTGGATTTTGTCTTCTGTTCATGCATGGTTTCTGTGTTGTTTTCATAGCTTCATTTATAGTGGTCTTTGAAAACCCTTGTAATCTACTCTGCACTGACTTGTCCCAATACAAATCGGCGCTTGTTATAAAGGTAGACTAGCGCCAGTTATGCATTTTTTTTCTTGAAGATTTTGAAATCCTGCTCTAAACCCGCGCCTGTCTATTCACTTTGGGAAAATTGAGATTTAGAGACAAAATTATTTCGTCTCTAAATAGAGATCAATTTGAGACAAAATGGAGACGAACTAATTTTAAAAAATTAAAATAACATATTTGAGACAAAATAGAGACGAAAATTCTAAATAAAACATTTCTATTTGGTCTCTAAATAAACACAAAATAGAGACGAAAGTAATGCTATTTCAATTTTGTCTCTAAATAGAATCAAAATAGCAACAACTGTTAATGCGTCTCGAATATCAAAGACAAATTAGAGACGAATATTTTTCGTCTCTAACTAAAACGTTTCTATTTAATCTCTAAGTAGATGCAAAATAGAGATGATAGTAAAGTCGTCCTAATTTTGTCTCCAAATATAGTCGAAACTATGATAACGGTCAACGCATCTCTAATATTGAAACGAAATAGAGACAAAAAAGTTATTAGTCTCTAATATTAGAGACGAAAAAGTTATTAGTCTCTAATATTGAAACGAAATAGAGACGAAAAAGTTATTAGTCTCTAATATTAAAGACGAAATAGAGACAAAAAAGTTATTAGTCTCTAACAACGTGTTTAAAATTCAAAAGTAATTAGAGACAAATATGTTCGTCTTTGCCATTTCATTACTTCATTTATTTGGATAATTGGTCTCAAAATTAGGGACGGTCTTAGTCGTCACTAATTGGTCTCTAAATAGAGACGTTTTAGAAATTATTAAATCCATCTCAAATATTTGAGACTAGTTAGAGTCTATATTTTTTGTCTCTCAATTTTAGAGACTTAAAGTATGATTTACGTTTTTGTCTTTAAATTAACTCTAATTTCAATTTAGTCTCTAAAATTGGAAACAGTCTTAGTCTTATCTAATTGATCTCTAAATAGACACGATTTAGAGATTATCAAATCTGTCTCAAATATTTGAGACTAATTAGAGTCTATATTTTTTATCTATAAATTTTTGAGACGAAAAGATGATTTACGCTTCTGTCTCTAAATTGGCTCTAATTTCAAGTCAATGGTCATTGTCTCCATTTGGTCTTTAATTTTCTATTTAGAGATAAAATAGATACCAGTTTGAGTAATCTTTATAACTCTAAGTATACTTGAAAAATTCCAAAAAAATAAAAATAAAAATGCTACATTAAAATAATAATAATTATAGGAGATTACAAATTGAACATGAACTTATAACAAATCTAATGGTTGGATCATTAATTGGGTATGCTAATTTTTGTAAATGCGTTAGGTTTTAGGCATTTGTATAGAATTATATTAGAGCATGTGGCAAATCATATTACCATAAAATTCACACATAATACTTTTTTTTTTAATCTAATTGTAACAAATCTAACGGTTGGATCATTAATTTGATATGCTAATCCTTGTAAATACGTTAAGTTTTGAGCTTTTCTATAAAGATTATGATAGATCATGTAGAAAAACAAATCTGACTACCTTTAAATTTGGTTATAATAATTATTTTAGTAGTTTTAACAAATCTAACGATTGAATCGTTAATTTGATATGCTAATATTCATAGATGCGTTAAGTTTTGGTCTTTTAAAGAGATTATATTAGATTATGTGGCAAAACTTATCCGATTACCTTCAAATTTGTAATACTTTTTTAAGTAATTTAAAAAAATTTAACTACTGGATCGTTAATTTGATATGCTAATCTTTTTAAATGCATTAGATTTTGAGCTTTTATGTAAAGATTATGATAGATCATATGGCAAAACAAATTTGATTACCTTCAAATTTGGCTATAATAGTTATTTTAGTAATTTTAACAAATCTAACAATTGAATCATTAATTTGATATGCTAACATTTATAGATGCGTTAGGTTTTAGGCTTTTATATAGAGATTATGCTAGATTATGTGGCAAAACATATTCGATTACCTTTAAATTTGGCCATAATAACTTTTTAAGCAATTTTAATAAATCTAACGGTTGGATGATTAATTTGATATCCTTATATTTTTAAATGCGTTAGGTTTTGGACGTTTATGTAGAGATTATATTAGATTATATGGTAAAACATATCCAATTACCTTCAAATTTGGTTATAATACTTTTTGAGCAATTTTAACGAATATAACATTTGGATCATTAATTTCATATGCTAATCTTTGTATATGCATTAGGTTTTGGGCTTTTATGTAGAAATTATGCTCGATTATGTGGTAAAACATATCCGATTTCCTTCAAATTTGGAGATAATATATATATATATATATATATATATATTTTACCAATTTTAACAAATTTAACGGTTGGATTATTAATTTGATATCTTTATATTTCTAAATGTGTTAGGTTTTGAACTTTTATGTAGAGATTATGCTAGATTATTTGTCAAAACATATCCGATTACATTCAAATTTAGCCATAATTCATTTTTTTTAATTATAACAAATCTAATAGTTGGATCATTAATTTGATATGCTATTATTTGTAAACGCATTAGATTTTGGGCTTTTATGTAGAGATTATGCTAGATTATGTTGCAAAACATATCCAATTACCTTCAAATTTGGCCACAATACTTTTTTTTAAAAATTTTAATAAATCTAACGGTTGGATCATTAATTTGATATGCTAATCAATGTAAATGGGTGAGATTTGGGGCTTTTATATAGAGATTATACTAAATCATGTCACAAATCATATCCGATTACCTTCAAATTTTTTCATAATATGTTTTTTAAAAAGTTTAACAAATTTACGATTGGATCGTTAATTTGATATATTAATCAATGTAAATGTGTTAAGTTTTGGACTTTTATATAGAGATTATACTAGATCATGTGGTAAAACATATCCGATTACAATCAAATTTGGACATAATAATTTTTTTAGTGATTTTAACAAATCTAACTATTGGATCATTAATTTGGTATGCTTATGTTTCTAAATACTTTAGGTTTTGGGCTTTTATATGGATATTATGTTAGATCATATGGTAAACCATCTCCAAGCACCTTCAAATTTGGCCATAATACTTTTTTTTTTTTAACAATTTTAACAAATCTAACAGTAGGATTGTTAATTTGATATGTTGATCTTTGTAAACATGTAAGGTTTTAGGATTTTAAATAGAGATTATGCTAGATCATCTAGCAGAACATATCCGATCACCTTCAAATTTGGTCATAATATATTTTTTTAGCAATTTTAACAAATCTAACGGTTGGATCATTAATTTGATATTCTAATCATTGTAAATACATTAGGTTTTAGACTATTATGTAGAGATTATGCTAGATTATGTGGCAAATCATATCTGATTACCTTAAAATTTGGTCATGATATTTTTTTTAGCAATTTTAACAAATTTAACAGTTGGTTAGTTAATTTGATGTGTTAATATCTATAAATGCGTTAGGTTTTGGACTTTTATATAGAGGTTATGCTAAATCATGCAACAAAACATATCCGATTACCTTAAAATTTGGTCACGATACTTTTTTTTAGTAGTTTTAACAAATCTATGGATGGATCGTTAATTTTATATGATAATCTCTGTAAATGCGCTAGGTTTTAGGGTTTTATCTAGAGATTATGATAGATCGTGCGGCAAATCATATCTGATGACATTCAAATTTGGATATAATACTTTTTTTTAGCAATTTAAAAAAATTTAACGATTGGATCGTTAGCTTGATATGTTAATCTCTGTAAATGCATTAGGTTTTTGGCTTTTATACATAGATTATACTAGATCATGTAGCAAAACATATCCAATTATCTTTAAATTTGGAAATGATACATTTTTTAGTAATTTTAACAAATCTAACGGTTGGATCGTTAATTTGATATGTTAAATCTCTATAAATACATTAGGTTTTAGGCTTTTATATAGAGATTATACTAGATCGTGTGGCAAAACATATCCGATTACCTAAAAATTTGTTCACAATATTTTTTTTTTTAGTAATTTCAAAAAATCTAATGGTTGGGCCAAATTTAGCAATTTCATCAAATCTAACGGTTGAGTCACTAATTTGATATGATAATATTTGTAAATGCATTAGGTTTTGGGGTTTTATATAGAGATTATGGTAGATCATATGGCATATCATATCCGATTATCTTCAAATTTGGATATAATATATATTTTTTTAGAAATTTTAACAAATCTAACGGTTGGATATATCGTTAATTTGATATGTCTATCTTTGTGAATGCGCGTGTGTTTACATATATTTATGTGTGTGTGTGTGTGTGTGTGTGTGTGTGTGTGTATACATATACATACACATGTATATATGTGTTTATATATATGTATATATTTGTATGTATGCATTGAATATGTATGTGTGTTTGTGTGTATGCATATACAAATGTATATACATATATAAACATAAGAATATGAATAGATGAATATGTATATGTATGTGTGTGTGTGTGGAAAATATAATGTATGAATATGTTTTCTAATTGATCTATATGTATAGAATCATTTAATAAAAAATAATGACATAATTAACAGAATTTAAACTCTTAAAATTATATAAATGTACAAAATAATTTATTATTTTGAATAATATATTTTGATAGTTCATTTAATCTGATCATTTATATTTTGTTATTGGACTAATTTTGAAAAAAATATAAAAAGTATATTGACAATAGTTTAAATAATAATAAAAAAAATAGATAAGCAAACAACTAAACTTGGCTCTACAGTGTTCAATCTAAATCTCCTTTTGACTTTTTGTCCGAGATTCCACTAGAATAATTTTAAAAGACCCTATAAAATTTAATATTTCATTCACAAAAAAATTAATAACTTTTTTGTCACAGAAGCTCATTTTTCTTGTAGTTATTTATACTTTCAAATCCTTTTCTTTCTTTTCAAATCTCTCTATCCAAACCAGTTCAAAAATATATTTAATCATAAATATACAATTAACTTTTGATTAAAAATAAACTAAACATAAAAAGAAAATTAAATTTAATAAATAGTTTTTATGAACTAAAAATTAAAAATTTTCAAATTTTGATTTTTGAAAAATAGAGACAAATTTGATACGAAATAGAAACAATAATAAAACTATTGTAATTCCTCTCTACATAATAGTATGGCGCCAATAATTCAGTGTATTAAGAAAAATTTTATTACCTCCAAAATTTGGAAATAAATTGTTGCAAAAATCGACAAAATTCCTGCCATAGAATCGAAAGTTAACAAATTTTTTGAATTCCAAAACCAATGGGCCCATACTTCTAATTTTTCCCTGCTACAAAGCTTCATTTACTAACAAAGTTCCAATCTTTTCAGAACCCCAAATCCAATCCTGACCTAACAAACCAGAAAATCAAAAGCAGTAGCATCTCTACTCGGTACACCAAGTGATCAAACCGTCGAGGCGCCTCCAAAGTAGATGGTGCTTGCCATGTGTTGGGGATATGCCCTAGAGTCAATTTGTACTTCTACTATTGTCATTATGTTTTATATAATAATATGAGGCTTTCCTTTCCATGAATAGTGAGTTTTGTTTTGTGGTCATCAAGTACGTGACTTGATAGTAAAACCCTACAATGAATACAATGACTATTCTAAAACTGTCCCTGATCGATTATTATTATTGAAATAATAAGAAGTTAAGATTAGTATGTTTGTGACTTGATGGCTATGTTTTACTGGCCATGGATATTTGTGATATCGAGTCAAGACATAAATAAATGTTAGAGAACATTGTATTAGACATGACCCACTGTGAGAGTACTTCATGGAATATGTTATAAGTACTTTCTAGCCATAATAATATTGAAAGTCCTTCGACCTAAATTCATCATAGTTTCCTTCTTGATAAATTTTATATTTTGACATTGTCTAAAGTTGTCTTTAACCAGATAATAAATTAGACTACTGTTGGATATAGAATAAATCAAGAAGAGGAATATGATTGATTGTGAAGGAATTTGTCTCTCTCAATTATGGGAGAGATATCCATGGGCCCTTTGATAAGTTAGACTGTTGAAAATGCATGGCCGTGCTCAAATATATCAATCTAAGATATTGATGTCATTTGTTTGAACAGTCTACTATGAAATCAAGAAATAATTGATTAAGCTTAATAAGGATGACATGCTCCGTGCCTTATGCTTAATCTGGATATCGTGTGACAAAAGGACTAAATATAAAATTATGGTTTGGTTCAAAGAGATCACCGATCTTTATTTAACCTGGATAGTTATAATGTTTTGCTAGAAACCGCTTATAACTTGTGGGCCATTTAAATATGATTTAGGCACACTGTCATTATTAAATGAACCTATAGGGTCACACAATAAGCGAACTTATTAGGTTATTTTTCTGGTGACCAGATTCGATGAATCTGGAAATATGTCTAAGTTAATCGTACTTAGAAAATTTACCAGATACAATGAATCTGGAAATATGTCCACATTCGATGTATCTGGATGATGTCCAGATTTTAAGAATCTGACTCGGTAAATTAATTAGTTAAATTACCGATATAATAGCAGAATCTTATCATATCAGTTTTAATTTAATTTGAATTTAAATTAGAATATGATAAGATATTATTAGGGTTGGACTCTAAGAGGTTCGGGGGTTTTTAAGAAAACCCTAGCCGTCTTTTCAAGAGTCCAATTTTTCGATTGAGAACATTCGTGCCATTCTCTACCAGAAGAGAAAAAAAAAACCTCTCAAACCCTAGGTGCTAGCACTCCCCGGGTATCGAGTGAGTTCGCGGTGTGTATCCGATAGAGGACGTTCGCATACCGTAGCGTCTGGTGATTGTTCGGGTTGAATGTACAACAGCACAATCAGAATCGAAGGATTTCAATTACAGCAATCAGAGGTAATTCTTGCTAACCTTAGATCTTCTTAATCGTTTACTTAGGTCCTCGGGAGGTATTCGTAGATGTTTTTCACGTTTAGGAGTCTACGAATCCCAACACCATGGACCAGCTAGCCGATGTTGGTCGTCTTATTACCGACATCGGAATCGACGCTGACCGCCTCCTTGAAGCCCTTTTTGTCGTTGCTTCTTAGCCACATAACTAGTCCCCCAAATCATTACAATTGATTATTAAAGAAGAAATTTCTATACGCCAACACCTCCAAGACCTCTGCACAATTGGTACATCTTTTTCCTTCTATACTTCTGTGAGCCTGTATGTTCACTTATTGACTTTAACCTAAGGAATTGAATATTACTTTTTGCTTAAAATTGACAAAAAAAATTTACTTTTTGTTTATGAATTATGGGCTCTTAGTGATACAAATTATAGACACAATTACAAATATTATGTTGGATGCATTTTTTATTTCAAGATTATGATTTTGAAGTATCCTTTATATTCTATTTAGATTGTTATTACATGGAAGTTGAAATTTTATGCTTAATTGAGGACCTATTCTTGGGGGTTTCTATTGGGCTGATTTTGTGATAATGGGGTGTGAAACCCTAGTCGGAACCAACCTTAGAGTAAGGGGGTTAGGATGCATATCATATTTTATTGCATGTTTAAATATATTTTTATATGATTTTATATGCTTTGGATTTGTGTTTGATAGTCTCGAGAGCTTAATTGTGTTTATTGAGTAAGAAGGGCAAAATGGTAATTTTTACTTGAGGTGAAAATAGGGAGATTGTTTGAGGGTTAAATAGGAAAAAAATATTTTAGAGAGAAAATAAGAACAAGAGTTTTTGTGGTTTGGTGGTTAGAGCTTTGGAATTAATTCTTGAGGTCTTGGATTTAAATTCCATCATTAGAGCTTTAGCATGATTAAATTTTATTTTTATTAGGGAAGGTTAGATCTTCATCCTTGAGTGCTCTAGAGAAGGGTAAAGGTGATGTCCTAAGGGAGACATGATAGGAGTACCCTAATCCTATTCTTGTACCCTACAAAAATTCCTAAGGGAATTCATACCCTTCTTGATCCTTAGTTTTCCTTACTTCTCAATTTCTTAAGTTATTCAATTTATTCAAGCCAATTTCATTCCAGAAATTTCAGTAAAGTGCTGCGGCTTTGAAGGTTCAAAATGTCTAAGTGAAAGACATCTTACGGACCGAAAATGTGGAAGAGATGGGGAAGGTTCCAAGAGAATTAATCCCCCTAGTGAACCTTCAAAACTTCACTCTAGCTATGTTCATTTTCCTTCATGTATTGATCTGAAATTTTTCCAGCTTCTTGTGCCTTCAAGGTGTCGAAATTTTCAGCCATCATTCCCTCCCAAATGCTGCCAGAAAATGGCCCTCTTGACCAGCTTGAAATCTGAAATTTTCTGGCTAAATTCGGACTTCACAAATGCTGTGTAAAACCAGAAAATTTTCTGGGCAAAATCGCAGCATATATGAGCTTAAACCAAGCTGTTTTCTTCCAGTTTTTTCCCAACTCCTTAGTCACGTTTTTCCTCCATGAAGAAGGCTGGAAACCAGCCTTGAAAGACCTCTGAATGCCCCTTCAAACCCTCTGCAATCTGACTGGAAAATGGCAGCAAAAGCTGCCCAAGAAAATTCCAGCAATGGCGAAACTGTACAGGATTTTATTTCCAGCTTTGTTTCCTTTTCTAGCCCTAGCCGAAACTTCATCCTTTTTCTGTACAAACCTCTCTTGAACAGCCATGAACTGAACCCCATTGTCTTCCCCAACCTTCTGCACGAAAACCAGTCATGGCTGGCCTAAAATATCTCCAACAATTACTCCAATCATGCCTTGATTGAAGACCAAAATTCCAGCAATCCTAATTTAGTAAACTTCCATAAAATGTCCCTTAAACAACCAAACCTTTCCTTCACCATTATACTCCCTCTTTTCGGCCACCATTAACCTTCTTCAACCAGCTTTCATCTAGCAAAATCACTGAACATCAGTCGGCCATAGCAGCTTCCAAAAAGCTCTCCATTGATCAAAGATATTCTTGCTATATTTTATTTCCAAATTTGATTCCCAAAAATATTCTTTTAGGATTTCAACAACCGGCCTTTCCTTTTCCTTTCAAACTAGAAAAATCATCTACCTAAACTACACAAGCAATTCGGCCACTGCAAACATACAGAATTTCGGCAACTTCAAATCTAAAATCCCTCCATTCTCTTCAACTTTCAAGCACACATAGAACACCAAGAACACCTACTCACTTCTCTCGCCTAATACCTCTCCAAACCACTTCAATCTCCTTCAAAAAAATTCCAGATTTCATCTACTCATTGTCGTGAGTCCATCCATACCATTTTTAACATCAAACTCCAAAATCCAACTCTCTCATTTGGATAAAAAATCAGTATTTTTGTGAAGGCTCAAGAACACCTTCAAGGTAAGTTTGTACAATCAACTTCATCTTCTCTAATCTCCAAACTCTAATGAATATATATGTGTATAAGCATGCTAGTGGACGCTCTTCTTCTCTTTTCTCTCTCTCTCTCTCTCTCTCTTGGCCGAATGAATTCTTCACCAATGGCCATGCTTTCTTCATCTCTCTTGGATGGATCTAGTCATCTAGGAGTTGAGATCCATTCGAAACTCCTTCAAGGTACTCATCAATCAAGTAAGCCTTTTCAACCCTCCTTTTTAATTCTAGATTCATGTCTTTAGGATGATATTGGTAGGAGATGGATTATGAATAGGATATGAGCTTGTATTGTTGTGATGAGTTGAGATTGAAGCATGAATAAATGTGTGTATATGATGGAGATGGGATTTATGCATGAGTTGGTTATCTTGGTTGATTGTATGGTGTTTTTAGGGTTTAATGCATGTCTCCATGTCGTAAGTAGTATTTGTGATCAAGTATGTTAGAGATTATGTCACCTATGGTGAATAGGATTTATATTCATATATGATTGTTAAAGCCATGATTATGTTTATGCTAGTAAAGGTTGGATCATGTCTTGGTAAATTTAGATCTATGTTTTTATTCATGATTTGGACGAGTTGATGAATTGAAGTGGAGTATATGTTCATGATTGTGGTTAGCAATAGAAATATGATCATGATCTAGTTATCCCTAAGCTAATTTTATTTCATCAATAAAATATTTAATATTATAATTTTTGCTAGTAAGGTAGACTTGGATTATTATATAAGGATATTTTAGTCAAATAAATGATAGCTTTTATTTCAAGAAATAAAATATATAGATTTTATATATAATAATAATAATATCAAATAAAGCCTTTTATATAAATAATCATAATAAGTCAAATATTAATTTTGTAAGTCTTACATTCATAAATATCATTAAAATTTATTATCTTTTAATCAAAACCTATTAAAATTTATTTAGTATCTTTCAATCAAGACCCATTAAAATTTATTTTCAACTAATTTTAGTTATTAATTGTTTTCAAACAATTAATTATTAATAAATTATTATTTTACCTAATACCGCCTAGGACTCTTCATCAAATAAACTCTAAATTATTCTTAGCAAGAGTTAAACCTTCAACTTATTAGTACCTATTTCCCGAAATAATAATTATTTTAAATATCAAATTAGACTTAGCTTATAAACCCTTTTTATTTATTATTTGGCCTTAAAGCTTGGGACACTAGGATCATGGTAGTAGTGAATTGAGTTAGTTTTATTTGTGAAAGTGAATTTTGGCTTAAGCTTGATTATGGTTTATATTTACCCCAGGCGGGGTTAGGTCAGTTGTTGAAGCCCTTTATTTTATCTCAAGTTAAGGATCAGGTAAGCTCCTGTATAAAACCTGATTGATATAAAATGTTTATTATGGCAAGCTAAGTGTAGAATGCATGGACACTCATTTCTGTAAAGGCAATTGAGGATTGACTCCTTTCTTATTTCAGTCAAACAAATTATTTGAAAATCAATAAGTAGATTTACTCAAACTTAAAACTTTTTCCAAAACTAATTTTGACAAAGATTTTGGAAATCCTTAATTGCCATTTTCATATGGAACTGTGTTTTGTTCACTTTTCCAAGTGGGATACGTTACGTTGAGTACTCAATAAGGGTGGACTGCTAGGACTAGTTTTTGAAGGGTTAAGGTGAGTCTCTCAGTAGGTGGCCACCTCTGAGGGGTAAGTCCTCCCCAGATAGGATGTCAGTCCAATAGGTCGTGTCGGTCCGAGCTAGCAGTTTTTTTTTCAGTCAAGTGACTATGTGTTGCCGGAATGGACAACCAGTTATTGTTTAGGTATAGAGAAAGAGGAGTATCTTGCCCGGTAGGCCGATCACCTACTTTTTGTCAGTCTGCACAAAGTGTCGACATTCTGACTGGTTATAGGGCCCAACGTGTGGTAACCCATGATCATTTCTTTTGAGTGGTTGATTTTATTGATTATGTATGGTTTGAAAAGCCAAAACACCACTCTTGATTTTGACTAATGTTTATTGCTTGCCAGTATTTCTCTTATAGAGATATATACTTTGCATTCACGAATTGTTTTCACTGGACACTCAAAGCACACATGGACTTATTGAGATTTTTATCTCATCACCCTTTTTTACCATGATTTCAGGTCGATCCTACTGTGGCGATGAGTAGCTAGATATTGCCTTCCTTGGAAGATTTTTTTATATTTAATTTGTGTAATGCTTTGGGGAGTTGAGAGTGGATAATTTTATTATGGATTTGATTTTGGAATTCTTGGATTCATTTATGGATTGTAATAAAATTTTAAGTTTAAAATATTATTTTTATTCTATTATTTTGATTGTGTGACCTAGTTATAAAGAACCATTGTCCTTTGGATGGGGCGACATCCCCGGCCCTGTCGGGCCTTGGTAGTGGGGTGTTACATGGGGCCAGCGGATCAACCTTTTTTTTTTTTTTTAGGTTCACTAATATGAACTTCATGGTTGGGGTAATTTTTTGAAGAATGTGTTCATGTTGAAGATAAACAATCACATTGTTGGGAGATAGCGCTAGTTAACTCGAATATTTGAAGCCCTTAAGTTTGTTTTTATCCTCTTTTATCTGAGTGAAGGTCATGCATTAAAGAAGGAACCTTCTTCATGGCTACACATTTATGAGCTCCAACAAATTGGTAACTAATAATCTGGACTTTTCTTATAGAAAATTTAAGTGGTTCCACCTTTGTAAACTTAAAGTTCTTGTAGTTGGCTACACAGTAAGTTTTATCAAAGAGCGTTTCAAATAAGATGGATTTTGTAGCATAATAAAGTGACAAATGAAGTTATGTTTACTTAATCAAGTGTAGTTATTCCATTTCTTGGTTGTAGTCTATAGGCTAACTTTTGACAAGGATATGTGTCTTCTTTTTTGCTAAGTTCTGACAAGAATATAGGTCTTGTTCTTTTTGGATATGACTTTCTTGTCATTTGTGAATTCATTTGCGTAGTAGAACCATGGTGATTTGTTGTTGGTGTCTCTATTGAGTTAAGGATATAAGATTAGGGACCTAACTGCCTAAAGTACCTTGTATATTGTGAAGGTATCTTGTTTTGGTTGTGTTATTTGTGGTCTAAAACTGCTTTTGAATCATAACCTTCATGTATATGTAATATATTTCTTTGTCTGATATGCCTATTTTTCTAGAGTCTTAAGTCTTTAATGGATACATGATTTAGTTAGCCTAGTTTTCATGTTGCTTAGTTTGGTTTGCTTGAACATTGTTATTCATTAGGCGATATCTTATGGTTTTGTTATTCAACCTTTTATCTCCACCTCTGCTTTGAAAAATAAAAATTTTGTTTGTTTACTCTACCCAGGGTTTTAGTTCTTTTAATAAGGGTTACACTATAATTGCCTATTATTCTCTTTTCTTTGCACCAAACCTCCCACAGCAGTAGTATTCATAGAAGAATAGAAGGAGAACGAAGTAAGGAGGGGATCTCTTGAACAGAAAGGAAATGGTATGGCACAGAGATTGGAATCATATCTTATAGAATCATATATCACTTATTGTCTTTTTAATGTTTATGTAGTACTAATCTCAGCCAATTTTTAATCAGTTTCAAGTTTTGATTTATATTCATCTTCAATTTCTTATGTTTTCCTTCTTGGTGTGTG
Organism: Voacanga thouarsii; assembly: GCA_026120185.1. Lineage (NCBI taxonomy): Eukaryota > Viridiplantae > Streptophyta > Magnoliopsida > Gentianales > Apocynaceae > Voacanga > Voacanga thouarsii. Next base: position 1,666,610 of record JANUWF010001088.1, on the reverse strand, counting down.
TCTATTTGGACATGTGAGGCTTCTAGTCAGGTTTGTATGATATGAGGAGTTTTTTTTTTTTTCCTGAATTTGCATCACATGTGAAAGGCAAGGCTTTTATAAGCATAGAAACTTAAACTTGTTCTTCTGTTTGTTTTTTGTTTTGATAATGCTTGCTCTATGTTGGGAATTTTTTGGATGCTTTAACCGATGAAATTGCCTTATTTAGTTTGGGAACTATTATCAAAATGGATTTACAACTAGCTGCATATATGGCTTCACTTTAATTGTAAAAATATGTACTGGCTGCTAAAAATAGTTGATTTTAGTTTATGATGCAATGTATTTGTATTGGCATTTGTTTTCTTCTTGTTTAAATATGGTATAGCAATGCTTTGGTGAAACCCTAGCTTAAGATGGTTGGAAATAGGACTCTGTGGAATTGTCAACCATGTGTCTTTCATTATTGTTGGAAATACGATTCAGCATGAGCACTGCTATAAGCATGTTTTCATTGTAGGTTACATCATCTCAATATCCAACTTCTTGCGGAAAAAAATATATGTTTTGCATTTCAGAGTGATTATGTAGTGCTACATGCCTAGCATATTTATTTTTTCTAAAGGGTTTTACAGCATGAGCATGTAAGGACTTTATTTGATGATTTCAGTTAATATAATTGGATCTTTATTCTGAAGGGTAGAAGATCCAATTTATTGGATGCAAGTTCAAAATGTAGTGCAAGAATGTTGAGTTCATGCTTTTGCATTCTTTCTAGCATTTAGATTAAACATTTTATGAATTTTAAGTAGTCCGTGAAGTTTAGCACATGAAATATTGCAACTAGTGACTAATGTTGCATTTGCTAACTCTTCAAATGGTTTTGCATGTAGATAAGAAAGGAGGCACTCTGCGATTGTGTTGTAATGGTACCTAACTACGAAGCTATGATAATTGTGAGTTTTTGTTTTATACTTTGGCCTTTCTTAGTGCCCTTTTTACATCTTGAAGACTCTTGCATATTTTTATTATCTTGCAAGATGTATGTGTTCCTTTATCACATATTGCAGAATGAATATCAAAATCTAAAGAAAAACTGGATGCTTCATAACTTCTTTACTATAAGTTATTGTAATTCTTTAAACATCTATGGGAGAGTTATATATTGTAGGCTAAAACAAACTTTTACCACTCTTCTTAACAACACAGTTATTGCCCATGTTCGTGATGGGAACTTTCACACTATTAGGATGTATGTCCTCTTAGACTAGGTTTCTGATATAATTTTTATTTGTATTAATAAAAGTTTTATTCTTAGAAATTATTTGTGAATTCTTCTTTACTGTTATGCAAAATTTCACTGGAAAAGACTCATTGTATTTAAGTAAATGGTTCATGTGAATGGAGGTTTTTTATAGTAAGGTATGGACCATGGGTTACTTAACACATAAACTATTGTTCTTGACCAAATAATGAGAATGGGAATCTCATCATAGTAAGATTATTGTGCTATGAATTCTAAATATGGAATTCCTTACCTTTAGCCAATGAGTAGTCTTCTCATTTCATAACAAAAGCATATTTCAAATACGTAGAATTGGACCTATAGTAGTGATTTCTAAAAGTACTATATGGTAGAAACCTAGACTACTACCGTTACAGCTTAGACTTATACTCTACAGCCTGAATATGAGTTGGTGGTTTGACGAAGTTGGAAGCATATGCTTTGATGTACTATAGTTGAGGCTCTATTGTAGGACCAATTTACTTTTATGTTGAGGATATGTAACTAGTTAGTTAAGACAAACTTGTATAAGATAGCTTCTATGCTATATTGCCCTTTGTGGTTGTCTGAATGATCTAAATATCTAGTGTCCTGGGGAACATAACTTGGATATTTTCTTTAGGATAGCTTCCTTGGTAAGCGAAAATATTCCAAGAAGTCGTGGATCATTAGTCTAGAAGTCTAAGAATGATAGATGTCTTTTAAAGAGATGTTAGTATTTTTTTTTTTCCTTTCTAAATGCACGGCGATGTGCAGAGAGGTATTTGAGTCATTTCACTTGTAGGTCGGAGACATAGCTAACGCAACATTTTCCTTAGAATTAATATTTCCATATGGTGGCATTAGAAAATATAGCTATTTATATAGTAAGGGTATTTTAGTAGCCAAGGCGATGCGTCTTTTTAATCCTCAGAATAGCCCATAAATCCTAATTAATTTTGGGTTGAGGAAATTATATCAGTTAAAGAGGATTTTATTTTATTTACAAAGTTTAATTTATTGTTGGATTGGAATAAAATAAAAGGTCGAGAGAAATTAAATTAATTTAATATCCAGTTTACTTGATTTTAATTATTCAAGGCCTAAACCTATATTAAATAATTAGAAAATTAACCTGGGTCTAAACTAGATAAAAAGGCTTGAATAATTATTTTGGTTTATGTGGGTCTATTAATTATTTATTGGGTTGTTTTTATAAGTCTAGAAAATAAATAATTAATGCATATTATTTTTGGGCTCATTGGGTCTAAGAAAAAACATAAAAATAATTATGGCCCAATAGCTAAGACCAAAGGATTTTTTATCATACACGGGATAGAAGAGTTTAGGCAAAGCTAAATATCTTTTGTTGATAACTTCTGGATTTTTTGAAAAACAAAAACCCCGGTGTTTTGTTATCAAGAAAAAAGAACTGTGTGTGTATCAGTGGTGATAACACAGTGAACAAAAAAAACTCAAGCCTTCTGTCTTCTGTTTTTTTCTCTCAATTCCTCATTGTCTTTTTCTTAGTTCTGTTAATTGATAGCAGTGATTTAAGAAAGATAGAGACTTGTTTTCCTCGCCTATTTGTTTCAACAACAAGGCTTAGTCGGTGGAATATTCTGAGAAGCAAGAGGTTGTGCGTTTATGCCATGAAGGAGTAGCAGAATAGTAGGATTTGAATTGGAAGCATCAACGAGTCGTGTTGAAGAACAGATCCCTATGGTTCAGTTGAGTTCTTCACAACCAAAGAGACCATTAATGCATAGAGGTATTAAACAAAAATTTTCTTCTGCTGTGTTGTGTTCTTTGTGTGTTTTTTTGCTTCTGTTTACAGTATGCATGGCGTTTCCTTTATTTTCAAGCTTCATGTGGTATCTGAGCATGAAGTTTGATTGGCTTAGGAAGCATGCTAGTCTAATAAAATTGGTTAAATAATTGTTTGGTTTTATTCCTGTGATCCTTCGCTCTCTATGGTATGGGATACATTCTTGTAAGCCTCACGGTTGAGGTTTAGGAAATCTCTGTAATTTTTAATTCTTTGCATAGCAATCGTGTAAACCCAAAATTACAGGTATAGGAGGGTGTTAGTTTTGTTTTGATGAAAATCTGCATCAAAATGGCCGCCTGTTGAAGTCACAAAGAAGAGTAGCAAAAAACTCTGGAAAAAAATCGTAGAAGAAGAAAAAAAAAATTGAAGAAGAAGAGTGGAGCCATTGAAGGGGTGCTGAGCTAAGTTGAGTCGAGCCGCGTGTGGAGCAGCTCGTTGTGCTTAGAGCTGAGGAACGGCTCGGCCGAGCTGCGGCTCAAGAGCCGTAGCAAGGCACTGAGCTGACCCATGGCCCAGTGTTACACAATAGCATCCTAGGATTCGATCACAATTGTGACTTAGCTCTGGGGTGGGCATGCGGGTATCCTACGGGTCTCAGGTGCGGGTGGGTCTAGTCTATGGGCCAAGATCCAGTGTGGCGGGTGCACAAGACCAAGAGAGAAAATATATTTAAACATTTTTTTTCTTATAATTTTTGCGCAATTTCTTTTTTGTTTTTGGTCCCATACCAGGAAAATTTATTTTTTTGCAATATTTAATATTCATTGAATATTTTGCATGAAAAATAATTGTAAAGGATTTTTAAGATTAAACAAGACCATTAATTAATTTAATTAATGTGTTTAATTCTATTATTTGGGCACTTAAGTTTAAAAATAGAAAAGCATGAAAACGTTTACAGTTTTGTAGCATGCTATTTATTTTAATCCCTATGTGTACATTTTCTTAAAGTCCAAAGTCTTTGGGAATTTTTTGACAAGAAAAATATTTTTCTTTAATTAAATGGTTAATTTTAAATTAAACAAAAATTAATCCTTAGTTATTTTGAAAAAGGTTTTTATCCTTGACATAGAAAATATTTTGGATTTAGAAATTTTTTGTAAGTTAAAATGAAAAACCATTTTAATTTATTTTCACAAAGAAAAATTATTTTTGTCAAATAAAAACTTGAGATCAATATTTCTAGAAATTTTTAATGGAAAATTTTGAAATTATTAAGTTTTTAACTTAAATAAAATTAATCTATGGAAAAATTTCTCAAACGGTATAAACTTTGATATACAATTCTTTATGTGTTTAAATATTTTATTTTTGAGTTAAAAGAGAACTTAGTGGAATTTTTCAAAGGATTTTTTTTCAAGAAAACCCTGGTTTTAAAAACTAAGTGGGAAAGGGGTTTTAACGGTCCCACGGCTTCTATCATGATTCTCATTAGAGATTGTGAGTCTTTTCACATCACCCTAGGAGTGAACTTGTATAGGATGGAGATACCACAAGGATATAGAATTAATGGAAGGATGTAATTAATAACTCGAAAAACGTACTATGATCGGCAGCCCACGTTGGAGGTTATAGTGCGAGGTATGTCCATAGGAAATAAGAAAAATGGCCATCCATTCGATGGAATTATCTTTTAGAGCTTCATCTAGAAAGAAAATTAATTTGTGGCGGTTAATACACTTAGCTTAGAAAACTATTAATCTTTCCAATAAGTTATGTCAGTTTTTCTAAGAGCCAAATTAATCATATTAAAGATAATAGTGATAGGGTTAACTATTATCAGTTTATTATAAGGATAAAGTGTACAAAATTATTTTATTTTTCACAAAACTGAGAATTTCTTTTATTTTCAATTTTCAGAAATGGTTGGTGGAGGTTCTTTCAGTGCTTTTGCCATTATTCTCCGAGAGAATAAGCTAACGAGTCCTAACTATGTGGACTGAAAAGGGAACTTGGACATAATACTCACAGTTGAGAAATATAAGTATGTCCTCTACAAAACCTACCCTGTTATTGGGGAGGGTTCCACCGATGAGGAGTGAGAGATTGAGAAGACGTGGAAGAAGGCTGATGAAATGTACGATGCTATATGTTAGCCTCCATGTCTAATGTGCTTCAATCTAAATAGAAGCACATGGCAACTGCGTACAATATAAGCACATCTTTAGCCACGATATTCGCAAACAAGAGTCAGCTGCAAGATAGGAGGCTTTTCGAATAATCATCAACACCAAGATTACTGATGGAGTATCAGTCAGGGAGCATATGCTCAAAATGATTGCTGCTTTCGAGGAAGTGGAAGTCTTGGGAGCTGTCATTGACCTCAAGAGCCAAGTGGAGATGGTTTTCGAAACTCTGTCGGGCTCTTTCACTTAGTTCAAGTTGAACTACAACATGAAAATGTTAAACATGAGTTTAACCGAGTTAATGAAAGAGCTTTAGGTGGCGGAGAAGGTCATGAAGCCACAGGCTAAGGCTATGATGGTTTCTTCATCAAGAACTAGGCCAAAGTTCAGAAAGTTCAAGAAGAAGAAAGGTAATACAGTGCCTCAGCCTAAGTCCCAGCCCAAAGACAAACCCAAGGGCAAATGCTTCCAGTGTGGAAAGAAGGGACACTGGAAAAATGAGTGTTCAGATCTTCAAACTAAGAAAAACCCCACATGTAATGTTTTCTATCTAGAGTCTATATCAATGGTTGGATCAACTTCTACTTGGATTGTTGATTCAGGAGCCACTGATCACATTTGTAACTCCTTGCAGGGGTTTAGAAAGATTAGAAGACTCTAAAAGGGAGAACAAGGACTATGCTAGGATATATGCCCTCTTAAACTAGATTTTTTATATAATTTTGATTTGTATTAATGAAAGTTTTATTCTCAGAAATTGTTTGTGAATTCTTCTTTACTTTTGTGCACAATTTCATTGGAAAGGAACCATTGTGTTTAAGTAAATAGTTCATGTGAATAGAGGACTTTCACAGTAAAGTATAGACCATAGGTTACTTAACACATAAACTATTATTCTTAAATGAATGATGAGAATGGAAATCTCATCATGGTAAGGTTATTATGTTATGAATTCTAAATAAGGAATTGCTTACCTTTAGCCAATAAGTAATCTTCTTATTTTATAATACAAGTATATTTTGAATATGTAAAATTGGACATGTAGTTGTGGTTTCTAAAAGTATTATGTGGTAAAAATCTAGACTACTACTGATACAACGTAAACTCGTACTCTACAACTTAAGTATGAGTTGGTGGTCTGACGAAGCTGGAAACATATGCTTTGATGTATTATAGTTGAGGTTCTATTGTAGGACCAATATACTTGTATATTGGATATATGTAACTAGTTAGTCAAGACAGATTTGTACAAAATAGCTTCTATATTATATCACCCCTCGTGGTTGTCTGAATGATCTAAATATTCAGAGCCGTGGGAACATGACTTAGATATTTGCTTTGGGGTAGCTCCATTGGAAACTGAAATACTCCAAGAAGTTGTGTATCATTGGATTATAAGCTAAGGATGGTAGATGCCTTTTAGAGAGGTGTTAGTATACTTTTTCCTCTATAAATGCATGACGATGTATAGAGGGGTATTTTAGTTATTTCACCTATTGGTCGGAGACATAGCTAATGCAGCATGGTCCTTAAAGTTAATATTTCCTTATGGTGATATTAGAAAATATTGAAAATGCAAAATACAACTATTATATAGTAGGGATATTTTGGTCATTTTAGTAGCCAAGGCGATGTGTCTTTTTGGTCCTCGAAATTATCTGTAAGTCCTAATTAATTTTTAGGTTGAGGAAATGGTCTTGGTTAAAAAGGATTTTATTTTGTTTAGGAAGTCTAATTTATTATTGGACTAGAATAAAATAAAAGAACGAGAGAAATTTAATTAAATTTATAATCTGATGTAATTAGTTAATTAATTATTCAGGGCCTAAGCTCAGATTGAATAATTGGAAAATTAACTTGGGTCTAACTTAGATAAAAGGTTTGAATAATTATTTTGGTATATTTGGACTCATTAATTATTTACTCGGTTATTTTTATAAGTCCAAAAAATAAATAATTGATGTTATTATTTATGGACTCACTGGGTCTAAGAATAAATAATAATATTTTCTGGTCCAATAGAATGGACCATGGTTGTGTTTTTTTAATTAATTCACAGAACTGAAGAGTTGAAAAAAAAACGTCTTCTATGAGGGTTATCTAGATAACAACCAGAAGTTTTTTGAATAATAAAACCTTTGGGGTTTAGGTTATCAAGTGGAGATAAACGTGTGTGGATTTTATGTGTGATACACGTCTATGAAAAAAACCTTCCAAAGAGACCTTATGTTTTCCTTTCTCTCATTCTTCTTCCTTGAGCTTCTTGATTCTATTAATTAATAACAGAGAATTAAGATGAACATAGACTAGTTTTTCCTTGCCTATTTGTTTCACTAACAAGAGATCAGGCGGTGGAATATTCTGAGAAACAAAAGGCATCGACATTCATGCCACGAAGGAATAGAAGATTAGCAGGATTTCAACCGGAAGTATCAACGAGTGGTGAAGAGGTAATCCCTGTGGTTCAGTCGGTTCCTTCATTGCCAAAGAAAACCATAAAGCACAGAGGTATAAATTTGAAAATCCTTCCGTTGTGTTCTTTCTCTGTGCGTTAGTTTTGCTTCTGTTTCTGTGCATGCATGGCTTTCTATTTTATTTTCAAGCTTCAATTGTATCTCGCTCTTCAATTGGTATCAGAGCGAGAAGCTTTGAATGGCTTAGGAAGCATGTTAGTTAATAAAATTGGCCAAATAATTGTTCTCTGATTTATGCCTGTGAACCTTCACTGTTTATGGTATGGGATAGATTGTTGTACACCTCACGGTTGAGGTTTAGGAAGCCCCTGTAATTTTTTAAAGCTTTCCATAGCAATTGTGGAAACCTAAATTTAAAGGGTATAGACGGCTTTTGTTTTTGTTTTGATGAAAATCTGTAACAAAGAGGCTGCCTGTTGAAGTCGCAAAGCGGAGTTACAGAAGAATTCTGGAGAAAATCGCAAAAAAAAAATAGCAGACGAAGAAAAAGACGGCGGAGCCGAGCCGCCACTACAGTAGTCGAGCCGCGGAGCTGGGTAGCGGCTCGAATAGCCTGGAGCCGAGGATGGCGCAGCGGCTGCCAAGCCGCATCCGGCCCCCTTGGCTCGGTACACAGAAGAGCATCCTGGGCAAGATGCGGTCACTATTGTGACCATGTGCTGGGGTGGGTGCACGGGCTGCCTGCGGGTCGTGTGTATGGCTCGCAAGTGGTCCATGGACCTTTCCATAGGGGCCATGATCTAGTGTGACGGGTGCACAAGATTAGAGAATTTTTTTTATATATTTTTTCCTTGTAATTCTTGCGCAAATTTTATATTCATTGAATATTTTGCATGAAAAATAATAGTAAAGGATTTTAGGATTAAACAAGACAATTAATTAATTTAATTAATTAATATATTTAATACTATTCTTTGGTTACTTAGGTTTAAAAATAGAAAAGTATGAAAACTTTTACAGTTTTCTAGAATGCTATTTATTTTAATTCCTATGTGCACGTTTTCTCAAAGACCAAAGTGTTTGGAAATTTTTATTTGATAAGGAAAAAATATTTTTTTCTTTAATTAAATGGTTAATTTTAACTTAAACAAAAATTAATCATTGGCTATTTTCTTAAAGGTTTTTTATCCATGACATAGAAAATATTTTGGATATAGAAATTTTTGTAAATTAAAATGAAAAACCATTTTATTTTATTTTCACAAAGAAAATTTATTTTTGTCAAATAAAAACTTGAGATCAAAATCTCTAGAAAGTTTTAATGGAAAATTTTTGAAATTATTAAGTTTTTAACTTAAATAAAATTAATTCATGGAAAAGTTTCTCAAAGGGTATAAACCTTGACATAAATTTTTTTATGGGTTTAGATATTTTATTTTTAAGTTAAAGAAAACTTAATGGAATTTTTCAAAGGATATTTTTCCAACAAACCATTATTTTAAAAAACTAAGTGGGGGAGGGATTCTAACGGTTCTACGGCTTCTATCACAATCCTCATTATAGATCGTAAGTCTCCTCGCGTCACCATGGGAGTGAACCCTTATAGGATGGAGATACCACAAGGATTTGGAACTAATGGAAGGATGTAATTAATAACTTGGGACACATACTATGATCGGCCAGCCCACTTTGGAGGTTATAGTGCGAGCATGTCCATAGAAAATGGGAAGAAATGGCCATCCTCTCGATGGAGTTATCTTTTAAATCATTACCTAGAAGGGAAATTAATTTGTGAGGGTTAACACGCTTAGCTTAGAAAATATTAATCTTCCCAAGAAGCTATGTCAGTTTACTAAGACCTAAATTAATCATGTTAAAGATAATAGTAATGTGGTTAACTATTATCAGTTTAATGTAAGGATAAAGTGCACAAAATTATTTTGTTTTTTTCACAAAACTAAGAATTTCTTTTATTTTCAAAATTTTCAAAAATGATTGGTGGAGGTTATTTTTGTCCCTTAGTCATTATTCTCTAAGAGAATAAGCTAATGGGTCCCAACTATGTGGATTGAAAAAAGAACTTGGACATAATACTTATAACTGATAAGTATAAGTAGGTCTTCTATGAAATCTTCCTTGTTATCGGGGAGAGTTTCACCGATGCGGAGCAAGAGACTGAGAAAGTATGGAAGAAGGCTAATGAAATGACACGTTGCTATATGTTAGCCTCCATGTCTAATATGCTCCAATCTAAACATGAGCACATGGAAACTACGTATGATATAAGCACATCATTAGCCATGATGTTCGCAGATAAAAGCCGACCCATAAGGTAGGAGGCTTTTCAAATAATTATAAATACCAAGATGGCTGAGGGAGCATTAGTCAGGGAGCATATGTTCAAAATGATTGCTGCTATTGAGGAAGCAAAAGTTTTAAGAGCTGTCATTGGCCCCGAGAGTCAAGTGGATATGGTTTTTGAATCTCTGTTAGGCTCTTTTACTCAGTTCAAGTTGAACTACAATATGAACAAGTTAAACATAAGTTTAATTGAGTTAATGAAAGAGCTCCAGGTGGCGTAGAAGGTTATGAAGCCGCAAGTAAGGTCTATGATTGCTTCTTCTTAGAACTAGTCCAAGTCCAAAAAGTTCAAGAAGAAGAAAGATAATGCAATGCACCATCCCAAGTCTTAACTCAAAGATAAATCCAAGGACAAATGCTTCAAATGTAAGAAGAAGGGACACTGGAAAAAGTAGTATCCAGATCTTCAAGCCAAGAAAAATCCCACAGCTAATGTTCTCTATCTAGAGTCTATATCAATTGTTGGATCAACTTCCATTTGAATTTTGTATTCATGAGCCACTGGTCACATCTATGACTCCTTGGATGGGTTTAAAAAGATTAGAAGACTCCAGAAAGGGTAAACATAGACTACGCATGGGAAATAGAGCACAAGTTTGGGTCATTGCAATAGGAGAACTGGAACTTACTTTTGATTGTAATAGAATAGTAATATTGAAGGATATTTTATTTGTTCTTGGTTTTAGACAGAATTTGGTTTCAGCTGCAAAACTAATAAATCAAGAATATTCTGTTTCTTTCCTTTCTGGTATAACTATCAGTAGAAATGGATAAGTTTTTATACTGGGCACATGTATGGAATCCTATTCTTCATTAATTCTATTAACAATAAATCAAACAACTTTTAATCTAAACCTTTAAATAAGAAGAGAAATATCAATGTCAATGACTCGTATCTTTGGCATCTAAGGTTAGGTCACATTACCTCAATCAGGATTCAGAGATTAATCCATGAAGGGCCTTTGGGTTCATTAATATCAAATGACTTTGTAGACCATATTAATATTATTACTAGCATTGGCCAGTGGGCCGGTTCGGCTTGCCGGGCCCGATGGCCGAACCGGCCACTGTTCACCAGGTCAGGCCTAGGGCTGGTCCTAGGTCCCAGTCCGGTCCAGGCCAGGGGTAGAACCCCTGGCCCGCACAAGAGAGCTGTTGAACCAACGGGGCTCTCATTTTTTTTTTTTACATTTCAGCCCCTAAAACGGTTGAAATATTTTTTTTTTACATTTTAGTCCCTAATGGTAATATACTCCATCCTAACCCCCAAAACTCTATAAATACTCCTCAATTCATCCCAAAACTCATCAAACACTCTCCAATTCTCTCAAACTCTCTTATTTTCTCTACAAAAGTATTAGAATAGAATTTATTTTTGTGTTATACTTTTTCAATTCTTCAAGAAAGTTTTCATATTTTGGAAGATTGTTGAGTGGTGGAATAGTAGATACAAGAAGTAAAACTCCACAAAGTGTTGTTATTCTTAGTCATCAACTAGTTAGTATTTCTTAATCTTACATTCTTATTTTTTTAGCTTTATTAATTGTTTATTTGTTTTAGTTATTTATTTAATTTTTAAGTTAATTTGTTATTTATATATTTCAATTCTCTTATTTCATTATTTGTTAATACTTTATTTTATTTTATTTTTTTGAACTTTTATTTGAATTTTGATTGCTTGTTTTTTTTTTTTAGAAATAATGGATCCAAATCAATATCATCATTTTTCTTCATCACAATCATTTGCACATTTTGATTTCAATATAGATCCAGCCTTGAATTTAATAAATAATGAAATAGATAATGAAGATAAAGGCACTAGTAGGCCTAGAGTTAGTGCTTCACAATCACAACCAACTCCAACTATTAATTCTAACGAATCTAATATAGGTGAGGATAATATTGAAATAGCGGATGTTATAGCTAAAGCAAAAATATCTATGGTTTAGAATCTTTTTGAAAATGATAATGATAATGATAGGGCAACATGTAAAATTTGTAGGGTGGTATATGCACATAAGAAAGGAGGAGGGACGGGAACATTAGTTAGACATATGAAAGGGCCGTATAATGATTGGTTAGAAAATCTATTTAAACAACAAAAAATACGTATTATAGGAGGTCAAATTATTAGTAATTTTTAATATGATCATAGAAAAAATAGAAGTGGATTTGCTAAAATGATTGTTCAAACTAAATTACCTTTCAATTTTATAGAAAATCCACATTATGAACAATATATGAAAATAATTGTCAATCAGCATGGAAAATGATTCCTAGAACAGCGTTAAAAATGATATAATAAAGATATATAAAGAAATGAAAGAGTATCTAATTGCTACATTTGATTCTTGTAATTGAAAATTTGCTCTTACTTGTAATGGTTGGACTGCAATTACTAATAAGTCTTATTTATGCATTACATGTCATTGGATAGATCATGATTAGTTAGTACAAAAAAGAACCATTTGTTTTAAATTATTTGAATATCTTCATGGTGGTAGTAGTATAGTTAAAATGATTACTTAAACATGTCGTGAATATAGGATTTTAAATAAAATTATTTCTATTTCTTTAGATAATGCTTCAAATAATAATTCCACCATAGCAATTTTGAAAAATACTATGAATCCTCTATTAGATGGTATTTTATTTCATACTAGGTGTGCTTGTAATATACTTAATTTGTGTATTAAGAAAGAATATAAATATATTGATGATATTGTTAATATAATTAAAAATGTTGTTTTATTTATTAGAACCTCCCCAACTAGGCAACAAAATTTTAAGGCATTATGCCGAGAACAAAGTGTATCTTTTAAAAAATTTAGATTAGATTGTAAAATAAGATGGAACTCAACTTTAGATATGTTTGAAAATGTTATACCTTTTTAAAACCAACTTTTTGAATTTTGTAATAGTAACAATCTTCAACCTCAACCAACTGAAACTCATTTTGAAAATTGTATTGCACTTTCAACATTTTTATTTACTTTTAAAGAAGCCATTGAACTTTCATCGGGATCTTATTATCCCACTACCCATCGTATTCTTCCAACACTTGCTAAGGTAGCACATATATTTGGTGAATATATGGATCATCCACAATATTGTTATTTTATGAGAAGTATGTTTGAAAAATATAAAAAATATTATGAAGATATTCCTATTTTATATTGTATGGCATTATGTATGGATCCTCGAGTAAAAACGGCTAGATTTCATGGTATTATTGAATATTTATATGAAACATTAGATTTTGATGAATCTCAAATACTTAGGCCATGTATGATAAAAGATATAAAAGATAAAATGGCTAAAGCTCTATCTGACATATATAATTTGTATGAGTTTGAGTCTTCTTGCTCTGGTTCTCCTAGTTTACCTTTAAGTAGGCAAGGTTCATCATCATCTAGCAGTCCCTTTCAACCACCATGAAAATCTACCTCTTCAATTTCATCAATATTTAATCCATGGGGTATTATGAAACGTAAAAAAAGATCATCTACCACCTACAACGAGATGGAAATTTACGAGATGGAGCCCTTGGATAGAAAATAATGATCAACATTTTGATATTTGTGGTTGGTGAAAGACTCATGTAAGTCAATACACCATTTTATTTAAAATGGCACGTGATCTTTTGACATCACCAGTCTCCATAGTGCCATCAGAAAGCATCTTCAGTGAGAGCACTCGAACAATTGTTGAAAGAAGATCTCGATTGGCTCCTCATACTTTGGAGATGTTAATGTATTGTAGTAGTTGGTTCGTAGCCGAAGATAGAACAGCTAATTTATGGATTATTGATGATGACTCAGATGATGAATGGGGTGAGTCAAGTAGTTAGTTTAGTATTCTTGTAATTAGGAACTTAGGATAAGTAATATTATGTATTTAATTTTATTTTTAGGATATTTATTCTATTTTTAAATTTTGATCATTGTAATATTTTTAAAAAGTTTAGACAGCAAGTCCCCCTCTTATATAATCTTTATTTTATTAATTAATAAAATGGTAGGGATCCAAGCCAAACCCCCCACCACTTCGAGGTTGCTTTTTTTATAATTTTAAAAAATTGTGTTATTTAAATAATAATAAAAAATTACAAAATAGTTGAATATCAAAATTTTTAATTGATTTAAGTAGGAAAAAAAAAAGAGAATAAGCCCACGGGCCGGCTTGCTCGACCCTCGGGCCTCACGGGCCAAGGGTCCAAGCCGTGCCAAACCCAGAGCTTCTGGCCCAGGGACCGGCACTAACCAGCCCGCACACCTCGTGGGCCAGTCCTAGAGCCCAGCCCGGCACGGCCCGAAACCGTGCGAGCCGACCCAGCTATCAATACTAATTATTACTAGTTAGCCTTACTAAAAATTTTGTCTATACTTATAAATAATATTTATATTAAAATTTATTTATTATTTATTAATTAAAAATTAAGTATAATTCATTTATTATTAATTTTATTGGTTATTTTTTATCTATTTATTATTAATTAAAATTAAGTATAATTTATTATTAATAATAATACTATTTAAATAATACTATTTATCAATATTATTTAAACATTATTTATTTTATAACACCTATTTATTTTAACTTATCTAGCTAGATTTATTTTATAAAATACTTTATTAACTAGTATTAAAGCTTAAGACATTGTGGTCATGGTTAGTTATTGTTGTGGCTAGTTGAATTAGGAATTATTTATTTAAGGCAAATATGGTCTAGATGTTATCTTATATCTTGTGTTTACCCCAGGCAGGGTTAGGTTGACCTGAACTACCTTAGAAGACTTTTGAACTCAAAAAAAGTAAAAGATTAGGTAAGTTCTTGTATAAAACCGTTTGAAGACCAAAGATATCGTGGCAAGTCAAACTCAATGTATATGAGTATTTGTACTATAAAGGCAATTATGGACAATTTTTCTTTTCATTTCAGTTAAGCGAACCATTTAAAGTTAAACAAATAATTTTACACAAAACTTTTCCTAAAAACTCAACTTTGGCAAGAATTGTGGAAACCATAATTGCTATTTTCAAGTAATTCATTGTATGATCTTTCTTCTCCCAAATGGGACAAACAACGTTAAGTACTCAATAAGGGTAGACTGCTAGGACTAGTCTTTGAAGGGTTATGGTAAGTCTCTCAGTAGGTGGCCACCTCTGAGGGGTGAGTCCTTCCTGGATAGGATGTCAATCCTATAGGTCATACCGGTCCGAGCTAGCAAGTTCAGTCAAGTGGACTGTGTATTTTTGAAGTGGACAACCAGTAAATTTGGGTATAGAGATGGAGGAGTATCTTACCCGATAAGCCATGCACCTACCTTGTGTCGGTATACACAAAGTGTGACATTCTGATCGTTATATTGTCATGGTACACAAAGTGTGGTTCCATGATTATCTCTTTTGAGTGGTTGTATTTATTATGTACATGTGTGTTTTGGAAAGAAAAACACCACTCTTCATTTGTGAAATTTATTGGAGGCTTACCAGTACTTTCTTTTATGAAAATTTCACAACTTACATACATGAACTGTTTTACCTAAAACACTCAAAGCACACACGGGCTTACTAAGATTTATGTCTCATCACCTTTTATACCATGTTTTCAAGTTGATCCTGCTATGAAGGTTATTAACTAGAGAATTGTCTATGTTTTGAAGACTTGTTGTTATTTTTCCTGTGTATTTCATTTGAGAGACTATAGCAAACATTTATTTTTTTTTTAACTTGTTTATGTATTGCTTGGGTTGTAATAAGTTTAATTTTGAATTATTCATTTCATTTATTTTGTGTGTCCTAGTTATAAAGACCCATTGTCCTGTGGACAGGGCGACATCCCTAACCCTAATAGGGGCATAGGTAGTAGGGTGTTATAAGGTTGGTCTATGGAAAGTCGCGACATCTACCTGTATAAGTAGAGCATAAAGCCTTTTGGGCCATCAAGTTAGTTAATTTTGATCTTGACTCTGTAGGAATAAAAAGACTTTTCCAAGTAATGAGCTAAATGAATGGAGGAACACAGCTTATGTGAACTCAAAAATCTACAAGGAGAATATGAAGAAGTGGCATGACAAACACATCATGCAAAGTTGTGAGTTCAAGAAGGGCGATCAAGTGCTAGTATTCAATTCAAAGCTGAGGCTATTTCCAAGAAAGTTGAGATCTTAGTGGTCTAGACCATTTGCGGTAACCAAGGTTTCCCCCTTCAGAGCAGTGGAGTTATCTCATCCCGAAAAGGGAGTCTTCAAAGTAAATGGGAACCGATTGAAGCTATACTATAGAGAGAACATTGGAGATATAGGGAAAGTGGATTACATCTTACATGATGTAGAAGAGCTTTGATTTTTGGCTTTTGGTTTTTGGGGCTTCATTTACTTTTGCTTTTTTTTTTCTTCTTTCTGGATTCAATTTTGTGTATATTTGATTCGGATTTTGATTTTGGTTATGTTATAGTATTATTATGTATATTTGACATTTCCTATATTTCACTTATTTTTGGTAGTTTTCTTTTCTTCTTCTTTTGACACAATTACACTTCTCTATAGAGCTGCTATCACTTGGGGAGTATTACTAACCTTCTTTCTCTTTTTCTTCATTTCAGTCCAATTTGGATATGGTTTTTGTTATATTTATGCCAAAAAGGATATTGTCTAATTTAAGTGTGGGGAAGGGATTAGATTAATATTCTCTTCACATTTTTATTTTGATTATGCATTTTGTCTTGATTTGGAGGAGTTGGTGATAGGGCCAAAAAGTTTTTTGATTTTTGGGCTTTATTAGGCCTTGATGGTATTGTTGTTGTTCCCCTTTTAGCGTGAGAATTAATTCTAAAACCTATTAGATATGTTTGTTTTTGAGTAAACTTGTACATTAGGAATGAAATTGTTAGATCTTGAGAATTTAAATTAATCTTGTTTAGGCTTTAGTAAAAGTAACACCATATTGTTTCTTAGGAATTGAGGTAGTGGTTGTGATGAAATATAAGTATGGAACTTTAGGTTAATCTTTATTCTATGATTGCTCAACTTGTCCTTATAAGATGAATCTCAGGTTAGACTATATTACTTGGGTTCATCTATCTCTAATGTGAGTTAGTACAAAGGTCAAAGCCTTCGTTGAGTACTCAACGTCTTCGCTGATCCACATAACCAATTCTAAAACCAACTTCCTAGAGGAGGATTAAGAAAAAAGTTTTTGGGACCAAAATATCATTTTTCAAATGCTTGTAATATTTCTTGCAACTATTTCCAAAGCTTATTAAACATAGAAACATATCAAGCCTTTCAAGTTATACATGAGATATTTTAAAAGCCATTAGGCAAAATAGCTATGTATCATCGTGGTAATGCATTTCTTTACCAAAGTATGGCATTTGTGCAACCAAGCACTTCATAAATATGAATCATTCAATGGACAAGCTTAGAACATGTATATATTCTAGTATATGTTCAAAATAAGCATTTAGATAAAGTACTCGCAAATGAAGATGTTTGAGAACTAAGAGATTCACAAATATTCATAATTCTTAAGCCTATCGGATAGAAATTCTCATATTTAACTATTATAAAAACCACTAGTCAAGTGGCATTTATAAAATACAGAGACTCACAACATACAGAATTTTTAAAGCAAAATTTTCATGTCTTGATATTATAGAAAAATACTTAACTAAAATGGAGTTTGGAAACCAAGGGACTCACAAAAAAATGTAAGAGTTGTAAATCAATTTGGCAAAATGTAAATATCTAAATATAATGGAAAAGCACCTAGCTAAAATAACATTTGGAAAGTGAAAGGACATATCTTGTTTAGCTAAGGCTTATATGTACATTGTAGTAGGTTTGAGAGCTCCTCGGGTCAAGTTCAGCTACAACAAAGAGATATCTCTAAAATGATGCACAACTCCCAGAATTGAGAATT
Source organism: Voacanga thouarsii (assembly GCA_026120185.1). Classification (NCBI taxonomy): domain Eukaryota; kingdom Viridiplantae; phylum Streptophyta; class Magnoliopsida; order Gentianales; family Apocynaceae; genus Voacanga; species Voacanga thouarsii. The sequence goes on along the minus strand of JANUWF010001088.1, from coordinate 1,648,710 downwards.
AATCTATTCAAGGAAGTTATATTATATTATTTGGTAGGACATACAGTGCATCAAACACGCCACAAAACCTATACTATTCTCTTCCTAAATTCAAAAGCTTGAAGGGGATTTAACTCCTAAGGTCCCAAGTATGTCTCTACGTGCCTAACCTATCAAAATGTTAAAGCAGAACATAAGAAGACGGTGGGATTATTGCAACTTTTGCCGATACCAGAATGAAAGTAGGAAGAGGTAACAATGGATTTCGTTACCGGATTGCCTATGGCAAAGACCCAAAAGGACGTCATATGGGTAGTGGTTGACAAATTAACTAAATCATCGCATTTTATTCCGATAAACATAAGAGACTCAATGAAAAAGTTAGCATAAACATATGTGCGGAAGATAGTTAGATTACATAGAGTACCCTCGAGTATCATGTCTAACCGAGATCCGAAGTTTACATCATGATTTTGGGCCAAGTTTCAAGAATCATGGGTTCTAATTTGAAGTTTAGCACAACGACACACCCACAAACCGATGGTCAGCCAAAGAGGGTTATTCAGATATTAGAAGATATGCTGAGAGCTTGCATATTGGATTTTGGGGATAAATGGATTGATTGCGTACCATACGTGGAGTTGGCTTATAATAATAACTACTAATCTTCAATCAGTATGGCTCCGTATAAAGTGTTCTATGGACGCAAATGTCAAGTGCCTTTGTAATGGAATTGGTCGGAAGACGGTCACATAAGCAAGTCTGGTGAAGTTTGCATTCAGGAAATGGCATATAAGGTGAAAATAATAAAAGAGTGATTGAAAGCGACTCAAAGACAACAAAAGAGTTATGCAAACAACAGGCAGAGGGAGTTGGAATTCCAATTAGGAGACAGTGTGTTTTTGAGGTTAACTCCTAATAAGGGAATCTTGAAGCATCTAAAAGAAGGAAAACTGAATCCGAGATATTTGAGACCATTCCCAATCACAGAGAGAAGTGGACCGTTGCTTATAGACTGGATTTGTCGGATAGTAAACAGGAATACATGATGTATTCCATGTGTCACAATTGAAGAAATACAATTCTGACCCAGGACATATTTTGAACGATAAATTGCTAATATTGCAACCCGACTTAAGTTACATGGAAAAACTGGTTAAAATTCTAGATCGAAGTATTAAGACAATTCGGAATAAACAAATACTAATGGTGAAGGTGTAGTGGGAGCATCACGGCACCCAAGATGCCATGTGGGAGACAGAAAAATGGATAAAGCAGAAATATCCCGACTTGAGATAAAGGTACACGCTCAATTTTAAGACGAAATTCTTTTAAGGAGGGGAGGATGTAAAACCTAACCTAAACGTATCCCAGAATTAGAGGGATGGGATGCATTTCATGATATATTGCATAAAAATATATTTACTATATGAATTTGTGTGCCTTAGAATTGTTATATGTAGGTTATATGGTTTATTCGTGCTAGTTGAGTATTAATGTAATTAGAAAATTTTACTTAAAGGTGAGATAGAAAGAAGCTTAGGTTGTAGAAGGAAAAAGAATTAGGTTGGAAAAATAAGAATAAGAATTAATGTGGTTAAGTGGTTGGAGCTTTGTGGTTAATTCCTATGGTCTTGAGTTTAAATCCCATCAATTGAGTATTATTTTTAATTATCCTATCTAATGTTTGAGTTTTACTTCTTGCATTCCATGATTTAGGAATGTTGTCTTGTGGAGATACAATGGTAATATTCTAACCATGTAATCTTGTCCTAAAAAAAATCTAGAGGAGTTTTAATCTTTATTATTTTAGCAACCCATGTCCTGGCATATTTGAATTTTTTTTAACAAAAATTCCATCTCTTGGAGGTTAGATGGCCGAAACTTAGGAGGGATAATAGTGTGGTTGTTTTCCAAGATTAAATCACCATGGTTTCTTCTCTAAAGAACTTTATTTTGTTCATTCTTATTTTGTTGCAAAACTGAAATTATTTATAACTCTTCCTCTTGGCTAAATTTCTGAAAAAAATGCAGCAAAGTTAACTTTTCTTTCCGTACTACCAAACAGCCATTTCGTGTGTGTAGAAAGCTGAAAATCCCTTGGAAATTCAGAACTAACATAGCTTCAACAAACCAGAAAATTTTCTAGCAAACCATAAAGTATTTTAGCCATAGGAGTTGAGCATTCAACCTATGCATAAGTTCATCTAAAGTTCTCCTTCTTTTTCAAGATGATGGCTGAAAACCACCATTAACGGACCTTGAAACACTCCAATTTTACAGCTGCAAATCCATTCAAAATAATTCAAACTCTTGCTAACAAACTATCCTAGAATTTATGAATTCTTGTAGCTAAGTTACCAGAATTTTTCCAGCCTTGTTAGCAAAGATAAAAATCAGATTTCTCCTTCATTTCCTTCACCATTTTCGGCCCCTTGAACACCATAGCTGAACGTCTTACCTTCTTCACCAACCTTAGCCATTAGAACTCCATTAAACCACCTCAAACCACTCCTAACTTCACTCTATTCAAAACATTTTGAACTTGAAAATTAACCTCCATTCTTTGCTCCCTTAAACACTCACCTAACTAGGCTAGTTAACCAGAATTTTCACTCCTTTTACATATTCATTTTCAGCCAGCACTAAGGCTAGAAGAGCTCTCCATTTCACTACCAAGACTTAGCTAAATTAGTAAACCACCATTGAAGGACTAGAGACCTTCAAGAAGAAATGACCATTAGCAAATCCTACACTTCAAAAACCTCCCATTTTCCTCATTTTGAAATTTGAATTAGCTCTAGTCTTTCTCTCCCTTGGCATAATCAAAACCTCTCCCCTCTAGCAAGGCCATTCGGCCATCACCCACCAAAGAACACTCTCCCTCTTCTCTCAACTTTCTTTTGTGTTCTCAAGAACATGAAGAACACACACTACACTTCTTCAAGCTCTAGCCACTTCTAATCATCCTAAATCACACTAAATCCTTCAAATCAACTAGGATTCAATCTATACTCACCCTTAGTACACTTCATAAGACTAAAATAACCAAAGTTGATCCTTCTTTCGGATCAAACGAGCCTTTTTTGTTCAAGACAAGAAGACCAAAAAGGTAAAATAAGTTCAACCATCTCATTCTTCTTCTCTCCTTTATCTTTTTATCTTCATAATCTCAATCTTTCTCTCTCTCACTCTCACTCTCTCTCACTCTCACTCTCTCTCTTTGCTGAACCATTAGTGGCTATTTTTGGACAACTTCAATCATTAGAGGACTCATCAAGAACTCAAGGGCCTTCATTTGTCAAGGCAATACCTTCGACTCCAATGGTCATCAAACAAGTATTTTTGCCATAACTTTCTTATTTTCAAACTCAAGATTATTAGGATGATGAAATTGATGTGTTGATTTGATCTTATTGGGATGGAAATATGCATGTGGGTATGAAGAGAATAATTTTATGAAGATTGAGATTGGTATTAAGGCTTATAAATTATTATTGGATTATGATTGGAGATTTAAGATTATTATAGTTCAATAATAGATTGAGATTTGAGACTTTATATCACTAGTATAAGATGTCTTGATGAATGATGGAGATTACTACTATCGTTGCTTTGCTTATGCTCCTAGGTTGTTATTTTTGGCATCGAATACCTTACTAATATTATTATTGATATAGTACCACTCTTGTTGTGATAAAAACTATTACAATTCTATTTTTGCACAAATCAACATTCTATTTTTTGAATATATGAATGTATGAATATATATATATATATATATATATATATGTATGTATGTATGTATGTATGTATGTACGTACGTACGTACGTACGTATGTATGTATGTATGTATGTATGTATGTATGTATGTATGTATGTATGTATGCATTACCCTTTCTAAACTTTTAATACTATTAATATCATTATGATCATTAAAAAATTATTATCAGTGCTGCTTTTTACTACTATTATTGTTTTTTTCTTACTATTAATATTACGATTATTATTATTATGTTGTTATTAAATTTGATTTATTAATATTTCTATCAACATTAGTATTTCTGAAATTAATAATTACTTTTAATATTATTATTTTATTAAACAAACAATAGTAATATTTTTATTAAACATTATTAAATATAAAATATATATATTAATATTAATTAATATTAATATTTTTATATTAATATTATTATTGTTATTATTAATCCTCTTACTAATACTTTTATCTATACTAATTTATTATTTATAACACCTATCAATAGTGTTATATTAAATTATTCTTATTCTGTAAATTAATAATAAACCCCCAAAATACCTTATTAATTAATTAGAACTCCTAAAACATTATTATCATAATTTGGTGTTGTTATTTGGTTGAGCTAAAGTATGTTAGGTTGGGAGTTATTTATTTGTACAGTTGTTGCTTAGTTGTGAACCATTGGTGACTTATACCCTATATTTACCCCAGGCAGGGCTAGATTGCCTTGAACCCAACTTGAAAGACTATTTTATCAGTGAAACCAAGAGATCAAGTAAGCCCTTGCATAAAACTGTTTGCAAGTCACAGTCACTTTGGCAAGTCGAATGGCGTTGTATACATGGAAAAGTACTTTGGAGGGCAATTATGGGCAATTTATTTCCTCTTTTCTGCTCAGTTAAACAATTTCAAATTAAGCAAGCAATTTAAAGCAAAATGCTAAATTTTTCCTAAAAACCATTTTTAGCAAGAATTTTGTAGACCATAGTTTCTATTTCAAAGAAAACACTTTAGATGATTCTTCTTTTCCCAAAAGGGACAAACTTAACGTTGAGTACTCAATAAGGATAGACTACTAGGACTAGTCTTTGAAGAGTTGAGATAAGTCTCTCAGTAGGTGGCTACCTCTGAGGGGTGTACCTGGATAGGATGTTAGTTTTGGTAAATCATACTGGTCCAAGCTAGCATCACAATTCAAGTGGAATATTTATTTCTAGAGTGAACATCCGGTAAGTCAAGGTGTAGAAATAGAGGAGTATCTTACCTAGTGAGTCATACACCCACTTTGTATCGGAATGCAGAATGTGTAGTATCCTGATCATTTTCTTGTCATGGTGCACAAAGTGTGGTGCCATGTCTGTTTTTAGAGTGGTTGCTTTTATTTTATACAATGTATAGCAATGGAAAAAAAAACACCACTCCTCGCTTTGCGAAATTTATTTGTGACTTGCCAACTCTTTTATTTTATAATTGTTTCTCAACTTGTATACATGAATTGTTTTCCTGAAATATCATGAGCACATATGGGGCTTACTGGGAATTATTTCTCACCACCTTATCATATCATATTTTCATGTCAATCCTACAATGAAGGTTGATTGATTAGTGTTGTCTTTCAATGAAGACTCGTTTTGATTGTATTTCATTTTAAGAGATTTTAATTAACGTTTGTTTTGAGACTTGTGCAAGTATTAGTTTGATTTGTAATAAGTTTAAATTTTGATGCGTTATTTTCATTTCTTCTGTATGTCCTAGTTATAAGACCTCTTGTCCTAAGGTCAGGGCAACATCCCCACCCCTATTGGGGTACATAGGTAGTGGGGTGTTACACCAACCATCCAAACAGCATCCCTTTTCTCAAGAATGTTAAAATAATATTTTCACTCCTTTATTATAGCAGCTTTGGTATGCTTTGATGCTATAGTATTCTTGGCAACCAAAATCCCACAAAACCCACTCCAAGCTTTCTAACATTCGAGTCATGTTTAGGTTCATCCATAATCATTTAATATTCACCAACAAGTTAAAAAGAACCTACAACTACATAAATTCATTCTAGCTTGTATTTACTCATAAAAGGTAGCTATATATAATTTCTTCTTTCCATTAACCTTTTACTATTAACTTAGGCAAATTCTTAACATTGTTATCACTTCAAAACACATCAAATGAACTATAAAATATAACAATAACCTCCTCTCTTACAATCAGTCATCAAGCCCCTTTAAACAACTTACAAAATATAATCATACTTTCATGTAATTTACCCATCAAAACATACATCAAACTAATCCTTATCATGCTTAGAACAACTTTAATTCAAGGGGGGAGAAGATTTACCTTATTGAATGAGCGAACCAAGGTTTCTAACTTCTTTCCTTCTTCCTTTCTCTCTGTCTTGGCCTTTCTTCCTTTTCTCTCGACCTCTCTTTTTTTGTGTTTGTTTCCTTGCTTTCTTTCTTTCTTCCTTCCATTTTTTATTCTTTCTCTTAGTAATTTGGCACTTAATAGAAGAAAATAGAAGTCAAGGGAAGGTGAGGGAACTTAACAAAAGCTAATGGAAGCTTTTTCCTTCTTCTATTTCTCTTTTTCTTCTTCTTCCTGTTTATATATGACTTGGAAATTTTAAGAAGAGTTTAGAACTTGTAAGAAGGTAATAGGAAACTTCTTGATTTTTAATAAGTATAATGGGCCGCCCTTACATAGGCTTAAACTATTTTAAGTAGTGGGCCACCACATATAATTAATATCACGGGCCTAATGGGCCTCCTAAGTTTCTTCTCCTTTTTTTTTCCTTTTTAATGGATTATAATGGGCCATTAATTAGTGGACCTTTCCCTTCTTATCTTAAGCCCACAAAAAATAAAACCTTACCATCAGCCTGCCTCCTTTAATTTTTATCATCCTTGTCCTTAGAAACTAACTCATACATGGAACACCATATATAATAGATAACCATTTAGAGATGGGTATTACATCAATAATCCTAGTTATACAATCATGCAAATCAAATATATTTGCCAAACACAAGAGAAATCAACAAAATTGATAAATGAATAAATCAAGAATTGTACATATACTCAAGAGACTTCGAAACATAGCCTAGAAACATGGATGATTTTAATTATTTTAATACAATGAAAATGAAAGAACATACAGTAATCTAGAAATAAGATAGGAACAAGAAAAAGTTTGAAAGATAAAATTTAGTTCGCCCACAATATCGAGTTCTTCTTGCCTCTGGACTCCTCCCTGCCTTAAAACCTTCCTTTGGGAGTTTACCTCCAAAAGAATGAAAGAAAGATGTTATGTATTGAGTTACTCTAAAGGATACTGCCCTAGGATACTTTATATAGCTTTCAAACTAACCTAGAGTTGATTTAGGACTTTCTATAACACCCTGCTACCTAGGCCCAACAGGGCCAGGGATGTCACCCCGTCCAAAGGACAAGAGGTCTTTATAACTAGGACACACAACAAAAATTTAAACAATACTTTGAAATTAAAACTTATTACAACCCAAAAATTCAAGAACAAATCCGAAATAAAAATTGTTCACTCTCAACTCCCAAAGCATTACATAAAATAAATAACAGAATATCTTCCAAGCAGGCAACAACTAGCTACTCATCCCTACAGCAAGATCGACCTGAAATCATGGTAAAAAGGGTGATGAGATAAAAATCTCAGTAACTCCATGTGTGCTTGGAGTGTTCAGTGAAAACAGTTCATGAATGCAAGATGTAAGAATTTCATAAGAAAAAGTACTGGCAAGCAATAAACAATATTAAAATCAAGAATAGCGTTTTGGCTTTCCAACCATACATATACAACAAAATCAACCACTCAAAAGGGCGGCCATGGGTTACCACACGTTGGGCCCCATAACCATACAACGGTCAGAATGTCACACTTTGTGCAGACTGACAAAAAAGTAAGTGATCGGCCTACCGGGTAAGATACTCCTCCTTCTCTACGCCCAAACAAAACCAGTTATCCATTCTGGCAACACACAGTCCTTTGGACGGAGCGACATCCCCAGCCCTGGCAAGCCTAGGTAGTAGGGTGTTACAAGTGGTATCAGAGCCTAAGTTATAGGCAAATATTGATAGTATATGTGTTATTCATTTAAGTTTGAATCTTTATCTAACCTATCTTGTTGATGCTGTAGGATGGTTAGGATGCTTAGGACCGTGAGGAAAGGGCAGCAGTGGCACCCGCCTATCCCCATTTACCCGGAAGACCTTCCCGTTCCCCAACCTGCCCCTCAGCCAGTTATTCCTATGAAGGATAGCAGTGATGATGAGGTCCAGATTCTTGAGCCACCCCCAATCCCGGTGATAGACATAAGCTCTGACAATGATGATGAGGTGATAGCACTAGATCATGTACCCCACCCTCCTAGTCCCGCAGTGGACTTAGTAGCAGATAGTGATGACTCGGGGGAGATAGACTATGAGTCTCCACCTAGGCCTTCTTTCATTCCTTCTTTTAGTCGAGTTGAGCCCAGGGAGAGTTCTAGGCGCCCGAGGAAGGAGCCAATGGAAGGGTTTGCCAGTGGGGTTGGGGTAGATTTTTTCAAAAATTCTGGGGATTGGTTGTATGAGGCTGATGATGATGGTTTTGATAAAGACTAGAGGACTAGGAGTTATTTTGAATTGGATGTTAATTTACTTGTTATTTTTCAAGAACTTTTATGTTAAGAATTTTTAATTCTGGATTTTTGTCAAAAATTTAGATTTATGCAAATTAATTTTTGGAGGAGAATTTATTGGTAAATCTTTGGACAAAATATGCATTTGATTTCTTTTTACTTATATCTATCTGTGAATGCATGCGCACCTAAAATAATTTAATTCTTGAATGCATACACTTATCATTTGGGCTGTGGTTTAGAATGTCACCTAAGTGCCGTGCAGCTTCAACAGGCAGAAGGGTTCCAGAAGCCGATCATGTGGCACCGGAAGTCGAGACAGTTCAGATGCAATCACCCAATCGGGGTGAGGGGAGTGGTCCGGATATGGGAATGAGGTCTGAAATTCCGATTGATGTGACAATAGGCCAGGCATTCGGTAAGATGGCAGAGATTCTGCAGACTTTAACCGAGCGAAGGAACCCTAGGGGTGAAGATGAGGCCTTAGAGCAGTTTCTGAAGTTTCAACCGCCCGTTTTCTTGGGCGAAGTGGAATAAGATCAGAAGGCAGAGCAAAGGGTTGAGCAGATGGAGGATATATTTGCAACGCTCTAGTACACTGAGAAGCGGATGGTTAAGTTTGTGGCTTTCTGGTTGAGAGGACCAGCTCGGGCATGGTGGCAGCGAGCAGGAATGGACGTGGTCCAACTTTGTTGAAGTCTTCCGAGCTGAGTACATCCCTTAGTGGATCGTGGAAAAGCGAGAGGATGAATTTTAGAATTTGAAGCAGGGGAGCATGTCAGTGGCTCAGTATGCGGCGCGATTCACCCAGCTGTCAAAATACTGCTAGAGATTAGTGGATACTGAGCAGAATAGGACGAGGCAGTTCGTCAAGGGACTGAGGCCGGAATTGAGGAGGGCGTTGGCACCTTCTCCGCCAACGACCTATTCGGGGGTAGTGGACGTGACTACCCGAACGGAAAATGAGGACCGCAGCAGGATGGTGGCAAGGCCTTTCCAGCCGCCAAGACAGCCGCAAAGGCACTTCCAAGGGCAGCAATATAACAAGCGCCCCGCCAATCAACAGTGCAGAATCGGAGAAAGCAACCCCGGACAACACCAGTGGGATCTGCCCAAAACCTTCCAACATGCCGGTAGTGTGGAAAGAAAGGCAACACTAAGAAAAACTGTTGGTTCAAGGGTGGTGAGAGGAAATGTTGTCACTACGGCGACCCGAACCACCTGAGGAACACTTGCCCCAAGTTGCATTGAGCCGGGCAAGGAAATCCGGCGCAGAACCCGGGGCCCAACAGAGCCAACACCATGGGAGCATTCGGGAGTAGAGCATCGAAGCCATAAGTGAAGGCTAAGGTATTCACTCTCAGCAGAGAGGAAGTTAGGATTGATACAGCGGTTGTGGAAGGTACGTTTACTATCCAAGGACGACCCGTTAATGCATTAATTGATCTAAGCTCTACTCATTCCTATTTAAACAAGATTTGTGCATGTCATTTGGGTTGGGATGGAGTAGAGCTACTTTTTACTTTAGTGGTAAGCACACCTTTGGGGAAAATGGTGCAAGCAGATCAGTATGTGAAAAATTGTAAAATTGATGTGGAAAGAGAAAGTCTGGAGGGAGACCTGATAGTATTGGACATTGAAGACTATGATTTGATATTGGGGATGGATTGGTTAGCCAAGTATGGGGCTAGGGTAAATTGTAAGAATAAGTCGCTCCAGTTTGTTAGACCGGGTTGTGATGTATTAGAGTTCGATGGCAAGAAGGTAAAGGAGTTAAAGTATTTGATCATGGGGGCTAAGGCCCGAAAATTGCTAAAGCAAGGATGTCAAGGGTACCTGGCTTATGTGATAAACAAGCCGAAGGACCAGTGCACTTTGGAGGACACCGAAGTGGTGAAGGACTTTCCTGATGTGTGCCCAGTGGAACTTGATTCTTTACTTCCCAGCCAAGAGGTGGAATTCACCATTGACTTAGTTCCGGGAGCAGAACCAGTATCGCGGACCCTGTACCGGATAGCACCGGCAGAGCTGAAAGAGTTGAAGGAACAATTGGAGGAGTTAGTAAGTCAAGGCTACATCAGACCTAGCACGTCACCCTGGGGAGCGCCTGTGCTATTTGTGAAGAAAAAGGACGGAACTCTAAGGCTATGCATCGACTATCGGGGTTTGAACAACTTGACGATCAAGAACAAATATCCCCTACCGTTGATTGATGAACTGTTCGATCAGTTGCAAGGATCCAGTTGCTACTCCAAGTTGGATCTGAGGCAAGGTACTACTAAGTGCGGATAAAAGAGAAGGATATCCCCAAGACTGCTTTCAACACCAGATATAGACATTATGAGTTCGTGGTAATACCATTCGGGGTGACCAATGCTCCAGCAGTATTCATAGACCTGATACACCGAGTGTTCCGACCCTATCTAGACAAGTTCGTAGTGGTCTTCATCGACGACATCCTGATTTACTCCAAGAGTCCGGAGGAGCATGCGGAGCATCTGAAGCTCGTATTGGAAAAGTTTCGGGAGCACATGCTGTACGCCAAGTTCAGCAAGTGCGAATTCTGGTTGGACAGTGTGGCATTTCTTGGCCATGTGGTGACCAAGGAGGGAATCATGGTAGACCTAGCAAAGGTCGAAGCGGTGTCAGACTGGAAGTAGCCAGAGAATATCACCGAGATCCAAAGTTTCTTGGGATTGGCTGGTTACTACCGAAGATTCATCAAGGGATTCTCGACGCTCGCATCGCCAATGACCCGACTATTGAGGAAGGATGTTCCATTTATATGGAACGAGAAATGCGAGAAAAGTTTTCAAGAGCTGAAGCGAAGACTGATGATGGCACCAGTATTGAGTCTGCCAGAGGAAGGGAAGCCTTACGCAGTGTATACTAACACCTCAAAGAAAGGATTGGGAGTAGTGTTGATGCAAGACCGGAAGGTGACCGCTTACGCTTCTCGGAAGATGAGACCTCATGAAGTCAACTATCCCACTCATGATCTGGAGCTGGCAGCTATTGTGTTCACCCTAAAAAAATGGCGACACTACCTGTACGGAGCCGAATATAATGTGTTCACCGATCACAAGAGTCTGAAGTATATCTTCACTCAAAAGGATCTGAACTTGAGGCAGCGAAGATGGATGGAATTTCTGGAAGAATACCGTTGTCCGATTAACTACCATCCCGGGAAGGCCAACGTTGTGGCGAACGCCCTGAGCAGAAAAGTTGGAATGGCCAGACTTAAGGTGTAGGAAATTCAAGCGGTTCAGGATATGTTGGACAGAAGGATGGAAGTGCAAGACAAAAGAATTGTCGTCAGCAATTTGAAGTTGGTACCGGATTTGAAGCGGGAAATCGTGGGAGCTCAGCAAAGCAACGCCGAGTTTCAGCTTTTCAAGGACAAGGAGCTCAAGTGGCCAGGCAGTGAATTCCGTTAAGACGAAGCGGAAATTTTGCATTTCAGGGATCAATTGTGTGTACCTAGAGAGCAGCCACTAAAGGATCGAATTTTGGAAGAGGCGCACAAGAGCAAGTACGCCATTCATTCGGGGGAAGTCAAGATGTTCCAGAACCTGAAGAGAGCCTATTGGTGTTCCGGACTGAAGCGGGATGTGGTCAAGGATGTCTCGACCTATCTCATCTGCCAGAAAGTCAAAGCAGAGCACAAGAAGTCAGCAGGACTATTGCAGCTGTTGCCAGTACCGCAGTGGAAATGGAGGAGGTGACTATGGATTTTGTCACCAGACTCCCCATGTCGAAGACGCAAAAGGTCACCATATAGGTAGTGGTGGATCGACTGGCCAAATCGGCTCATTTCATACCGGTAAATGTAAGAGACTCTATGGACAAGCTAGCTCAGACTTATATTCAAGAAATAGTCTGACTGCATGGAGTGCCTTCGAGTATTGTGTTCGATCGAGACCTGAGGTTTACGTCTCGTTTTTGGAGAAAGTTTCAGGAAGCAATGAGGTCGAGTCTAAAATTCAATACGACGGTGCATCCGCAGACCAATGGGCAGTCAAAAAGAGTTATACAGATATTAGAAGATATGATGAGAGCCTGTGTTTTGAATTTTGGGGACAAGTGGATAGAATGCGTACCATATGCAGAACTGTCATATAACAATAGCTATCAAGCTTCAATTGGGATGACACCGTATGAGGCTTTGTATGGACGCAAGTGTCAGGTATCGCTGTATTGGAGTTGGTCAAAAGAGGGTCATGTAAGCAGAACCGGAGAAGTCTGTGTCCAAGAAATGTTGTATAAAGTAAAATTGATCAGGGAAAGGTTGAAGGCGGCTCAGAGTCAACAGAAGAGCTATATGGACAACCGACAGAGAGAATTGGAGTTTCAAGTCGGGGACAGTGTATTTCTGAGATTGACGCTGAATAGGGGGATCTTGAAACATCCGAAGGGTGGAAAGTTGAATCTGAGGTATTTAGGGCTGTTCCCGATTAAGGAAAGATTGGACCAGTAGCCTACCGATTAGACTTGCCAGATGGGTTGTTGGGAATTCACGATGTGTTTCATGTGTCACAATTGAAGAAGTACACTGCTGATCCTGGTCATGTACTAAATAACGAGCCATTGATGTTGCAACCCGATCTGAGCTATGTGGAGAAGCCCATGAAAATATTGGACTGCAGTATCAAGAGTCTTCGGAACAAGCAGATACTGATGGTCAAGGTTCAGTGGAAGCATCATGGCACGCAGGATGCTACATGGGAATCGGAAGAGTGGGTTAAACGAAAGTATCCCGATCTGAAATAGAGGTATGTTTGAATTTCGGGACAAAATTCTTCTAAGGAGGGGAGGATGGGAAACCCCAGTCAAAACCAACCTTAAAGTAAGGAGGTTGGGATACATATCATATTTTATTGCATATTTAAATATATTTTTATATGATTTTATATGCTTTGGATTTGTGTTTGATAGTCTCGAGGGCTTGATTATGTTTATTGAGTAAGAAGGGTAAAACGGTAATTTTTGCTTGAGATAAAAATAGGAAGATAGCTTGAGGATTAAATAAGAAAAATAATTTAGAGAGAAAATAAGAGCAAGAGTTGTTGTGGTGTAGTGGTTAGAGTTATGGAATTAATTCTTAAGGTCTTGGGTTCAAATTCCATAATTGGAGCTTTAGCATGATTAAATTTTATTTTTGCTTGGGAAGTGCTTTAGCATAGGGTAGAGGTGTTGTCCTAGGGGAGACATGATAGGAGTACTCTAATCCTATTCTTATGCCCTACTCAAAAATTCCTAATGGAATTCATTCCTCCTTGATCTTTAATTTTTCCTAATTCTCAATTCATTAGATTGAACAAATTTGTTCTAGCCAATTTCATTCCAGAAATTTCAGTAAAGTGTTGTGGCTTTGAAGGTTCAAAATGTCTAAAGGAAAGACATCTTATGGACCGAAAATGTGGAAGAGATGGGGAAGGTTCCAAGAGAATTAATTCCCCTAGTAAACCTTCTAAACCTCACTCTAGCTAAGTTCATTTTTCCTTCATGTAATGAACTGAAATTTTTCCAGCTTCTTATGCCTTCAAGGTGTCGAAATTCTCAGCCATTATTCCCTCCCAAATGCTACTAGAAAATGGCCCTTTTGATCAGCTTGAAATCTGGAATTTTTTGGTTAATTTCGGGCTACACAACTGCTGTGCAAAACCAGAAAAATTTCTGGTTGAAATCGCAGCTTTGGTGGTCTTCAACCAAGCTGTTTTCTTTCAGTTTTCTCCCAACTCCTTAGCCACGTTTTTCCTCCATGAAGCAGGCTAGAAACCAGCCATGAAAGGCCTCTAAAATCTCCTTCAAACTCTCTGCAACCTGGCTGGAAAATGGCAGCTGAAACTGCCCAAAAAAATTCTAGCAATGGCGAAATTCTGTGCAGTAATTTTCCAGCTTTGTTTCCTCCTTCAGCCCTGGCCGAAACTTCACCATTTTTCTGCACAAACCTCTCTTGAACAGCCATGAACTGAACCCCATTGTCTTCCCTAACCTTCTACATGAAAACCAGTCATGGCTACCCTAAAACATCTCCAACAAATTACTCCAATCATGCCTTGATTGGAGACCAAAATTCCAGCAATCCTAATTTAGCAAACTTCCATAAAATGTCCCCTAAACAACCAGACATTTCCTTCACCATTAAACTCCCTCTTTTCGGCCTCCATTAACCTTCTTCAACCAACTTTCATCCAGCAAAATCACTGAACATCAATCGGCCATAGCAGCTTCCAAAAAGCTCTTCATTGATCAAAGATATTCTTGCTATATTTTGTTTCCAAATTTGATTCCCAAAAATATTCTTTTAGGATTTCAACAACCAGCCTTTTCTTTTCCTTTCAAACCAGAAAAATCATCTTCCTAAACTACACAAACAATTCGGCCACCGCACACACCCAGAATTTCGGCAGCCACAAACCCGAAATCCCTCCATTCTCTTCAACCTTCAAGCACACATAGAACACCTACTCCTTTCTTTCACCTAATACCTCTCCAAACCACTTCAAACTTCTTCAAAAAAATTCTCGATTTCATATACTCATTGTCGTGAGTCCATCCATACCATTTTTAACATCAAACTCCAAAACCCAACTTGCTCTTTTGGATCAAAAATCAGAAATTTTGTGAAGGCACAAGAACACCTTCAAGGTAGGTTTGTTCAAACAACTTCATCTACACTAATCTTTGATCTCTAATGAATATATATATGAATAAGCATGCAAATGGACTCTCTTCTTCTCTTTTCTCTCTCTCTCTCTCGGCCGAACACTCCCTTCTTCTTGGCCATTGGTGAAGACTCTCTTCTTCTCTTTTCTCTCTCTTTCTCGGCCGAACACTCCCTTCTTCTTGGCCGAATGGTTCTTCACCAATGGCCATGCTTTCTTCATCTTCCTTGGATAGATTTAGACATCTAGGAGTTGAGATCCATTTGAAACTCCTTCAAGGTACTCATCAATCAAGTAAGCCTTTTCAACCCTCCTTTTTAATTCTAGATTCATGTCTCTAGGATGATATTGGTAGGAGATTGATTATGAATAGGATTTGAGCATGTATTGTTATGATAAGTAGAGATTGAAGCATGAATAAATGTGTGTTTATGATGGAGATGGGATTTATGCATGAGTTGATTATCTTGGTTGATTGTGTGGTGTTTTTAGGGTTTAATGCATGTTTCCATGTCATAAGTAGTATTTGTGATCAAGTATGCTAGAGATTATGTCATCTATGATGAATAAGATATATATTCATGTATGATTATTGAAGCCATGATTATGTTTATGCTAGTAAAGGTTAGATCATGCCTTGATAAATTTAGATCTATGCTTTTATTCATGATTTAGATTATTTGATGAATTGGAGGGAGTATATGTTCATGATTGTGGTTAGCAATAGAAATATGATCATGAACTAGTTGTCCCTAAGCTAACTTTTATTTCATCAATAAAATATTTAATATTATAATTTTTGCTAATAAATTCGAAAACCCAAGGAAGGTAGATTTGGATTATTATATAAGGATACTTTAGTCAAATAAATGATAGCTTTTATTTCAAGAAATAAAATATATAGATATAATATATAATAATATCAAATAAAGCCTTTTATATAAATAATCATAATAAGTAAAAATATTAATTTTGTAAGTCTTATATTCATAAATATCATTAAAATTTATTATCTTTCAATTATTATCTTTTAATCAAAATCTGTTAAAAAAATTATTTATTAGCTTTCAATCAGGACCCATTAAAATTTATTTTCAACTAATTTTAGTTAGCAATTATTTTCAAACAATTAATTATTAGTAAATCATTATTTTACTTAATACCACCTAGGACTCTTCATCAAAAAAACTCTAAATTATTCTTAGCAAGAATTAAACCTTCAACTTATTAGTACCTATTTCCCAAAACACTAATTATTTTAAATATCAAATTTGACTTAGCTTATAAACCTTTTTATTTATTATTTGGCCTTAAAGCTTGGGATACTAGGATCATGGTAGTAGTGAGTTGAGTTAGTCTTATTTGTGAAAGTGGATTTTGGCTGAAGTTTGATTGTGATTTATATTTACCCCAGGCGGGGTTGGGTCAGCGATCGAATATCTTTATTTTATCTCGAGCAAAGGATCAGGTAAGCTCCTGCATAAAACCTGATTGATGTAAAATGTTTATTATGGCAAGTCAAATGTAGAGTATATGGACATTCATTTCTATAAAGGCAATTGATAATTGACTTCTTTCTTATTTCAGTCAAATGAATTATTTGAAAATCAATAAGCAGATTTACTCAAATTCAAAACTCTTTCTAAAACTGATTTTGACAAAGACATTGGAAATCCTTAATTGCCATTTTCATGTGGAATTGTGTTTTGTTCATTTTTTCCAAGTGGGATACGTTACGTTGAGTACTCAATAAGGGTGGACTGCTAGGGCTAGTCTTTGAGGGGTTAGGGTAAATCTCTCAGTAGGTGGCCACCTATGAGGGGTTAGTCCTGCCCGGATAAGATGTCAATCCAGTAGGTCGCGCCGGTCCGAGCTAGCAGTTTATTTTTCAGTAAAGTGACTGTGTTTTGCCAAAAATGGACACCCGATTGTTGTTTGGATACAGAGAAAGGGGGGTATCTTGCCCGGTAGGCCGATCACCTACCTTTTTGTCAGTCTGCACAAAGTGTCAGCATTCTGACCGGTTATGGGGCCCAACGTGTGGTAACCCATGATCATTCCTTCTGAGTGGTTGATTTTATTGATTATGTATGGTTGAAAAATCCAAAACACCACTCTTGGTTTTAACTAATGTTTAATGCTTGTCAGTATATCTCTTATAAAGATTTTATACTTTGCATTCACGAACTGTTTTCACAGGACACTCAAAGCACACACGGACTTACTGAGATTTTTGTCTCATCACCATTTTTATCATGATTTCAGGTCGATCCTGCTGTGGGGATGAGGAGCTAGATATTGCCTACCTTGGAAGATTTTCTGATATTTGATTTGTGTAATGCTTTGGGGAGTTGAGAGTGGATAATTTTTATTTTGGATTTGTTTTTGGAATTCTTGGATTTAATCTTGGATTTATTCTTGGATTTTAATAAATTTTAAGTTAAAGTATTATTTTTATTCCGCAATTTTATTTGTGTGACCTAGTTATAAAGACCCCTTGTCCTTTGGACGGGGCGACATCCCCAGCCCTGGCGAGCCTAAGTAGTGGGGTGTTATACCCCCTGCTAGAAGACTCCCTCTTGCTCTTTAAAACTAGTACTATTAACCTACCCTTACTGAGTACTCAACGATGATAGTCTCACTTGGGGAAAAACTGGTAAAACATTGCTTTACTTGAAAATGGCAATCAAGGGTTTCTAAAGTCCTTGTCAAAATTAGTTTTAGAAACAGTTTGGTGTTTGAGTAAAACTGCTTGTTGATTTTCAAATAATTAGTTTGACTAAAACAAGAAAGGAAACAATCCTTAATTGCCTTTACCAAATCAGTGTTCACATACTTCGTGTTTAGCTTGCCATGGTAACCTTTTACAACAAACAAGTTTTATGCAGGAGCTTACCTGATCCTTTGCTCGAGATAAATCAAAGATATCCAAAAGCTGACCTAACCCCGCCTAGGGTAAACATAAGCCATAATTAAATTCAAGCCAAAATTTGCTTTCATAAATAATCCTAACTCCACTTACTACAATCATGACCCTAGTGTTCCAAACTTTAAAGCTAGATAATCAAAAAGGATTTTATAAAATAAATCTAGCTTGATAATAAAATAACTAGGGTTTGTGAAATAGTTACTAATAAGTTGTAGGTTTAAATCTTGTTATAAATAAACTAGGGTTCATTAGATGAAGGGTCCTAGGTTCTTGATGATATTATTTAAAATAATAATCCATTAATGATTAGAAAATAATTGGTAAATAAAATTAATAATAAGTAAATCTTAATATATTTTGATTAAAAGATAAAATAAATTTTATTAGTATTTATGAATATATGACTTACAAGATTAATATTTTACCTATCATGATTATTTATATAAAAGGTTTTATTTAATGTTATTATTATATATAATATTTTTATATTTTAATTTTAATAAAAGATATCATTTTTTTGGTTAAAATGTCATTAGTTCATATAACAATCCAAATCCACATTTTTCAAGGGTTTTCGAAATCTCTAGAAGAAAATATAGTATTAACTTTTATTAATGAAATAAAATTGGCTAACTTAAATAGATTAGGAACAACAAAGTCATGATCATAATTCCTATTGCTAACCATAATCATGAACATACACTCTACACTAATCAACAAACCATCCAAATCATGAATAAAAGCATAGATCCAAATCTACCAACACATGATCCAAACTCTACTAAACATAATCATATTCATAGCTTCAATCAAGGATACACGAACATAAAACCCTATTCACCAAAGGTGACATAATATCCATCATGCTTAATCATTCACACTACTCACGACATGAAGGCATGCAACAAACCCTAAAATATTATAAAATTAAACCAAGATAAATCATCCTCATGCATCAATTCCAACTCCATCATATAAACACGTTCATCCTCATACTTCAATCCCAACTTCATCACATAAACACATGCTCAAACTCTAATCATGATCCATCCTTTTCCAATAACATTCTAAAGACATGAATCTAGAATTTAAAGAGAAGATTGAAAAGGCTTACTTGAATGATGACTACCTTGAAGACGTTTCAAGAGAATCCTCACGCTTGGAAGGCTTGATCCGTCCAAGGAGGAAGAAGAAAAATGGCCATGGTTGGAGTGACCATTTCGGCTGAGAGAGAGAGAGAGAGAGAGAGAGATTATTAGTATATTTCATTAAAGGTCAAAGATGAAAGGAGGTGGAGATAATCGTTCATGCTTACCTTGAAAGTGTTCTTGAGCCTTCAAAAAAATTTTGGTTTTCTATCCGAAAGTGGAACTTTGATTTCAGCATTTGATGTTATAAATTGCAGAAATGGATTCAAGAGAATGAGTAGATGTGATCTAGAGTTTTTGAAGAAGATTGAAGAGGTTTAGAGTGGTCTTAGGCGTGAAGAATGGTGGTGTGTGTTCTTGGAGGTTTGGAGAAAATGGAGAAGGTTGGCCGAAATTTTGCTTGGAAAGGGTGGCCAAATGGGTTGGAAAATTCTGGTGATTGAATTCTCAGATTTGGGAGAAAAGGAAAGCTGGTTGTTTAAAATTCAAAAAAAGTGATTTAAGGAGTGACTTATGGTAGCAAATATGGTAAGAATATCTTAGTTGAGGGAGGTCTTTTGGGGAGCTTCACTAGCCGACTGTTTGGCTGGGATTTTGCTGAGATGAATGATGCTTGAAAGAGCTATAGGGTGGCTGAATTATGAAGTGCAATGGTAAAGGAATTTTTTGGATAGTTGAGGCTTAATCTATAGAAGTTTGCTGGAATAATTTGCTAGAATTTTGGACTCCAATTGATGGCTTGATTGTAGTGATTGATGGAGGAATTTTAGAAGCAACCATGGAGCTTCATTCGAGTAGACCAATGGAGAAGATGATGAAGCTCAGTTCATGGCTGACTAAGGTTGGTTTCACAGAAAAAATGGAGTAAGTTTTGTACAAGGGTGAAGAAGAAACAAAGCTGGAATTTCTGGTTGGTTTTTCACATGGCTTGCTGGAATTTCTGTGCAGATTTTTCTACAATGCTTCAGCCAACTTGCAGAAGGTTTGAAGGGGTATTGGAGGGTCCTTTAAGGCTGGTTTCCAGCCTTCTTTATGGAGGGAAGACAAGGTTAAATTGCTGGTTTGAAAGCTAGAGGAACAGCTTAGTTTTTTGGACTGCTATGCTGCGAAAACTGTCCAGCAATTTTTCTGGTTTGCACAGCTTTTGTGCAGTCCGATTTTGGCTAAAGTTTTCAGTCTTCAAGCTGAGTGAATTGGTTATTTTTCTGGCAGTATTTGAGAGGAAAATATGGCTGAAGAGTTCGACAATTCGACTGTTCAAGAAACTGAAAAAAATTTCAGATTACTATATGAAGAAGATGAATACCTATAGGTGGGAGTTTGAAGGTTCAACCATGGAGTTTAATTTCCTTGGAAACCTTCAATAACTCTTCCCCATTTTCAGATAAAATCCCTTCCTCCAAGAGTCATTTTTGAAGCTTCACAATCACAGAACCTTGCTGGAATTTTCTGGAAATAAAAATGGCTTTGATAATTGAGCAACTTAATTGATTAAGAATTAAGGTAAGCTAGAAAACAAAAAGGGTATGAATCCCTTAGAAATTTTTGTAGGGCACAAGAGTAGGATTAGGACATTCCTTTCATGTCTTCCTTAAGATAACACTCCTACTTCTCCGTAAGGCATGCAAGGGCCGAAATTAGCCTACCTATCAAAAATAAAATTTAATCATGCTAAAAATTCAAATGATGGAATTTGAACTCAAGACCTCAAGGATTTATTCCAAAACTCTAACTACTAAACCACAACAACTTTTGTTATTATTTTCTCTCCCAAATATTTTTTCTATTTAACCCTCAAGCTATCTCCCTATTTCCACCTCAAGCAAAATTACCATTTTGCTCTTCCTACTCAATAAGCACAATTAAGCCTTCTAGTCTACAAATCACAAACCCAAAGCACATAAAATCATACAAAAATATATTCATGCATGCAAGAAAATATGATATGCATCCCGACCCCCCTTACTCTAAGGTTGGTTTTAATTGGGGTTTCATATCCTCCCTTCCTTAGGAGAATTTGGTCTCGAAATTCAGGCATACCTCTATCTCAGATCGGGATACTTCCGCTTTACCCACTCTTCTGATTCCCATGTGGTATCTCACATGCCATGATGCTCCCACTGAACTTTTACCATCGGTATCTGTTTGTTCTGAAGATTCTTAATACTGCGGTTCATTATTCTCACGGGTTTCTCCACATAGCTCAGATTGGGTTGTAACACCAACAGCTCATCATTCAGAATATTACTAGGATCGGCATTGTACTTCTTCAGCTGTGACACATGAAACACATCATGAATTCCCGTCAATCCATCTGGCAAGTCCAATTGATATGCTACCGGTCCAATCCTTTCCTTTATCGGGAACGGTCCCAAGTACCTCGGATTCAGATTTCCACCTTTCGGATGCTTCAAGATGCCTCAATTCGGCATCAATCTCAGAAATACACTGTCTCCTACTTGAAACTCCAACTCTCTCCGCCTATTGTCTGCGTAGCTCTTTTGTCGGCTTTGAGCTGCCTTCAACCTTTCCCTGATTAACTTAACTTTGTCCAACATTTCCTAAACACATACTTCTCCGGTTTTGTTTAAGTGTCCATCTTCTGACCAACTCCAATAAATCGATACTTGACACTTGCGTCTATACAGTGCCTCATACGGAGCCATTCCAATCGAAGCCTAATAACTCCGCATACGGCACACATTCAATCCACTTATCTCCAAAATCCAGAACACACGCTTTTAGCATATCCTCTAATATCTGAATAACCCTTTCTGACTACCCAACGGTCTGCGGATGCATAGTCGTACTAAACTTCAGACTCGACCCCATTGATTCTTGAAACTTACCCCAAAATCGAGATGTAAACCTTAGGTCTCGGTCAGACACAATACTTGAAGGCATTCCATGGAGGCAAACTATTTCTCGCACATAGGTCTGAGCCAATTTCTCCATGGAATCTCTTACATTCACTGGTATGAAATGTGCTGATTTGGTCAATCGATCCACTACCACCCATATGGCGTCCTTCTGGGTCCTTGACATAGGAAGTTCGGTGACAAAATCCATGGTCACTTCCTCTCACTTCCATTCAGGTACTGGCAATAGTTGTAACAGTCCTGCTGACTTCTTATGCTCTGCTTTGACCTTCTGATAGATGAGATATGTTGAGACATATTTAACCACATCCCGCTTCATTCCAGGCCACCAATAGGCCCTTTTCAGATCCTGGTACATTTTGACTTCCCCCGGATGAATGGCGTACTTGCTCCTATGCGCCTCTTCCAAAATTCTGTCCTTTAATTGATGCTCACACAACCAATCTCTGAAATACAAAACTCCGCTTCGTCTTGCTGGAATTCACTGCCTTGCCGCTTAAGCTCTTTACCCTTGAAGAACTGAAATTCTGCGTTACTTTGCTGAGCTTCCACAATTTCCTGCCTTAGATCTAGTGTCAACTTCAAGTTGCTAACAATAATTCTCTTCTCTTGCACTTCCACTCTCCTGTCCAACACATCCTGAACTACTTGAATCTCCTGCACTCTTAATCTGGTCATACTAACTTTTCTGCTCAGGGCATCAGCAACAACGTTGGCCTTCCCGGGATGATAGTTGATTGGACAACGGTACTCTTCTAAAAATTCCATCCACCGTCGCTGCCTCAAATTCAAATCCTGTGGTCAGTGAACACTTCATATTTCACCTCGTACAGATAGTGTCGCCATTTCTTGAGAACGAACACAATGGCTGCCAACTCTAGATAATGCGTAGGGTAGTTGACTTTATAAGGCCTCAACTTCCGGGAAGCATAAGCGATCACTTTCCAGTCTTGCATCAAAACTGCTCCCAATCCTTCCTTCA
Source organism: Voacanga thouarsii (assembly GCA_026120185.1). Taxonomy (NCBI): domain Eukaryota; kingdom Viridiplantae; phylum Streptophyta; class Magnoliopsida; order Gentianales; family Apocynaceae; genus Voacanga; species Voacanga thouarsii. The sequence goes on along the minus strand of JANUWF010001088.1, from coordinate 1,625,708 downwards.
AAGCATCAGTATATAGAGCGTAAGCCTTATCTCCCTCTGGTAGAGTCAACACAGGTGTTGTCATCAATTTTCGCTTCAGCTCTTGGAAACTCTTCTCACATTTTTCACTCCAAACGAATGGAACATCTTTTCTCAGCAGTCGGGTCATAAGTGATGCGAGTGTTGAAAATCCTTTGATGAATCTCCTATAGTAACCAGCCAATCTCAAAAAGCTTCGAATCTTGGTGATGTTCTCCGGTTGCTTCCAGTCTGACACTGCTTCAACCTTTGCTGGGTCTACCTTAATTCCCTCCTTGGTTACCACGTGGCCAAGAAATGCTACACTATCCAGCCAGAACTCACACTTGCTAAACTTAGCGAAAAGCTTGTGCTCCCGTAGCTTCTCTAATACGAGTTTCAATTTGGAGTAGCAACTGGATCCTTGTAACTGATCAAACATCTCATCAATCAGTGGTAGGGGATACTTGTTCTTGATTGTCAGATTGTTTAAGCCCTGATAGTCGATACACAGCCTCAGAGTCCTATCCTTCTTCTTCACAAATAGTACGGGTGCTCCCCAGGGCGACATGCTAGGTCTGATGTAGCCTTGCTTCACTAACTCTTCTAACTGGTCCTTCAACTCTTTTAGCTCTATCGGTGCCATCCGATACGGAGTCTGAGATACTGGTTCGGCTCCTAAAACTAGGTCAATGGTGAATTCAACTTCTTGGCTGGGAGGTAGAGAGATAAGTTCCGTTGGGAACACGTCGAGAAAGTCCTTCACTACCTCGATGTCCTCCAGAGTGCACTGGTCCTTTGGCTTGTTTATCACATACGCTAAGTATCCTTGATATCCTTACTTCAGCAATTTTCGGGCCTTAGCCCCCGCTATCAAATACTTCAATTCTTTCACACTTTTGCCATTGAATTCCAACACATCACAACCCGGTCTAATGAACTAGACTAACTTATTCTTACAATCTACTCTAGTCCCATACTTTGCTAGCCAATCTATTTCCAATATCAAATCATAATCCTCAATATCCAACACTATCAAATCTTCCTCCCAGCTTTCTCTCCCCACATCAATTTTGCAATTTCTCACATACCGATCTGCTTGCACCATCTTTCCCAAAGATGTACTTATCAGTAAGGTAAAGGGTAGCTCCACTCCATCCCAACCCAAATAACATGCACAGATCTTGTTTAAATAGGAATGAGTAGAGCCAGGATCTATCAATGCATTAACGGAATGTCCTTGGATAGTAAACGTACCTTCCACTACTGTTGCATCAGCCCTAACCTCCTCTCTGTTGAGAGCAAATACCTTGGCTTTCACTTGAGGCTTCAGTGCTCCACTCCCGGATGCTCCCATGGCATTGGCTCTATTAGGTCCTTCCTTGCCCGACTCAGTGTAGTTTAAGGCAGGTGTTCCGCAGGTAGTTTGGGTCACCGCAGTGATAATATTTCCATTCACCACCTTAGGACCAACAGTTCTTCTCTGTGTGGCCTCTTTTTCCACACTGCCGACATAACGAAAGGTTCTAGGTAGGTCCAACTAGTGTTGTCCGGGCTTGCTTTTCCCGATTCTGCCACTGCTAGTTGGCGGGGCGTTTGTTGAATTGCTGCCTCTGGAAGTGTCCCTGTGTAACACCCCGCTACCTAGGCCCGCCAGGGCCGGGGATGTCGCCCCGTCCAAAGGACAAGGGGTCTTTATAATTAGGTTACACAAATGAAATAGTGGAATAAAAATGATACTTGAACTTAAAATTTATTACATCCCAAAAAATCAATCCAAGAATAAATCCGAGAATACCAAAAATAAATCCATAATAAAATTTATCCACTCTCATCTCCCCAAAACATTACACAAGATAAATTATTAGAAAATCTTCCAAGCAGGCAATATCTAGCTACTCATCCCCACAGCAGGATCGACCTGAAATCATGGTAAAAATGGTGGTGAGACAAAAATCTCAATAAGTCCGTGTGTGCTTTGGGTGTTCAGTGAAAACAGTTCGTGAATGCAAAGTATAAAATTCTTTATAAAAGATCACTGGCAAGAAATAAATATTAGTCAAAAGCAAGAGTGGTGTTTTGGCTTTTCCAACCATACATAATTAATAAAATCAACCACTCAAGGAAATGATCATGGGTACCACACGTTGGGCCCCATAACCGCATGGTCAGCATGCCACACTTTGTGCATACTGCTGGTCAGAATGCCACACTTTGTGCAGACTAATAAAAGTAGGTGAACGGCTTACCGGGCAAGATACTCCTCCTTCTCTATACCCAAACAACAACCGGGTGTCCATTCTGGCAAAATATAGTCACTTGACTGAAAAAGAATACTTCTAGCTCGGACCGGCACAACCTACTGGACTGTTGTCTTATCCTGGAAGGATTCACCCCTCAGAAGTGGCCACCTACTGGGAGACTTACCTTAACCCCTCAAAAACTAGCCCTAGTAGTCCATCCTTATTGAGTACTCAACGTAACATATCCCACTTGGGAAAAAGAAAAGAACAAAACATAGCTCCACTTGAACCTGGCAATTAAGAGTTTCCAAAGTCTTTGTCAAAATCAGTTTTAGAAAAAGTTTTGAGTTTGAATAAATCTGCTTATTGGTTTTCAAATAATTTGTTTGACGGAAATAAGACAGGAGACAATCCTCAATTGCCTTTACAAAGATGAGTGTCCATGAACTCTACATTTGGCTTGCCATAATTAAACACTTTTCATCAATCAGGTTTTATGTAGGAGCTTACCTAATCCTTGCTCACAATAAAAGGTCTCCAACAGCTGACCTAACCCCGCATGGGCAAATACAAACCACAATTAAACTCAAGCCAAAAATCCACTTTCTCAAATTAAAACATCTCAACTCACTACTATCATGACCCTAGTGTCCCAAGCTTTAAGGCCAAATAATAAAGAAAAAGAGTCTCTAAGTTAAGGCTAATTTGATATTTAAAATAGTTAATGTTTGGGAAATAATAAGTTGTAGGTTTAAATCTTACTAAGAAAAATTTAGAGTTTATTTAATGAAAAGTCCTAGGTGGTTTTAGGTAAAATAATGATTTATTAATAATTTAGTTGTTAAAAAATAATAATAATAATAACAATAATAATTGATAACTAAAGTTAGTTGAAAATAAATTTTAATGAGTCTTGCTTGAAAAATTAAATTTATAATAATAAGTATTTTACTAATTATGATTATTTCCATAAAAGGCTTTAGTTGATTTCATTATTTTATATAATATCTATATATTTTATTTTTCTAGAAAAAACTATTATTTATTTGACTAAAATATCCTTTATATATATAATAATCCAAATCTACCCTTCTTAGAGTTTTTTTTTGAAATTACTAGCAAAATCATATTATTAAATATTTTATTCATGAAATAAAAATTAGCTTATGGACAACTAGATCATGATCATATTTCTATGGCTAACCACAATCATGAACATATACAATCCTTCAATTCATCAAATCATCCAAATCATGCATACAAGCATAGATCTCAATTTATCAAGATATGACCTAAACCCCTACTAGCATAAATATGATCATGGCTTCAATAATCTAACATGAATATAAATCCTATTCACCAAAGGTGACATAATCTCTAGCATACTTCATCACCAATACTACCTATGACATAGAGACATGCATTAAACCTCAAACCATCATACAATCAACCAAGATAATCCATCCATGCATAGATCCCATCTCCTTCATATTCATACATATATTCATGTTTCAATCTCAATAATACATACTCAAATCCTATCCACAATCCACCTTCTATCAACATCACCCTAAAGACATAAATCTAGAGTTTAAAAGAAGGGTTGAAGGGACTTACTTGATTGATGATTAACTTGAAGGAGTTTTGAATGAATCTCAACTTCTAGATGTCTAAATCCATCCAAAGAAGATGAAGGAAGCATGGCCATTGGAGAAGAAGCCATTCGGCCAAGAGGAGAGAGATTCAACCATGAGAGAGAGAGAGAGAGACCATTAGCATGTTTATTCATATATATATATATATATATATATATATATATTCATTAGAGATCATGATTAGAGAAGATGAAGTTGTTAGAACAAACCTACCTTGAAGGTGTTCTTGAGTCCTTCACAAAATTTCTGGTTTTCGATCTAAACTAGCAAGTTGGATCTTGGAGTTTGATGTTAAAAATGGTGTTGATGGACTCACGGCAGTGAGTAGACTCAATTTGGAAATTTTAGAAGAAGTTTGAAGTGATTTGGAGGGGTATTAGGTAAAAGGAAGGAGTAGGTGTTCTTGGTGTGTTGTGTGTTCTTGATGGTTGAAGGGAATTGGGAGCTTTTGATTTGCAGCTGCCGAAATTTTGTAAGGATTAGGGCTAGCCGAATTTCTGTAGGGTTTTGGGAGATAATTCTCTGGTTTGGAAGGGAAAAGGAAAGGCTAGTTGTTGGAATCCCTGAAGAATATTTTTAGGAAGTAAATTTGGAAACTAAATATTCAAGAATACCTTAAATTATGGGAGAGCTTTTTGAAGTCTGCCATGGCTGAATTGTTGGGCAGTGTTTCGGCTAGATGAATGCTGGTTGAGGGAGGCTTAAGGTGGCCGAAAATACTGAGTGTAATGGTGAAGGGAAGGTCTAGTTGTTTGAGGTATATTTTATGGAAAGTTATTAAATCATGGTGGCTGGAATTTTGGTATCCAAATCAAGGCATGATTGCAGAATTTTTTTGGAAATCTTTTAGGCAGCCATGACTGGATTTTCATGCATAAGCTTGAGGAGGATAATGGAGCTCAGTTATTGAAGGTTTAAGGGTGCTTTGTGTAGAAGAAGGATGGAGTTTCGGCTAGAGTAGAATTATGAAACAAAGCTGCAAAATTTTTCTGTACAGGATTTTCGCAAGGCTGGAATTTTCTGGGCAGTTTTCGACTACCACCTTCCAGTTGACTTGCAGGGAGTTTGAAGGAGAATTTCAGGGGTTTTCAAGGCTGGTTTCTAGCCCTCTTCATGGAGGAAAAACATGGCTAAGGAGCTGAGCAAAAACTGAAAGAAAACAGATTGGTTTTGGACCTCCAAAGCTGCGAATTTACCCAGGAATTTTCCTGGTTTTGCACCACCTTTGTGCAGTCCGAAAATGGCCAGAGAAATTCAAGTTGCAAGCTGATCCAAAAGGATATTTTTCTGGTAGCATTTGGGAGAGAATATTAGCTAAGAATGTCGACACCTTGAAGGCACACAAAACTGGGAAAAATTTTAGTTCCATGCATGAAGGAAGATGAACTTAGCTAGAGTAAAGTTTTTAGAAAGTTTACTAAGGAATTTAATTCACTTGAAATCCTTTCCCCCTCTTCCATGGTTTCGGTCCATAAGATGTCTCTTACTAAGACATTTTGAATCTACAAAGTCACAGCACATTGCTGGAATTTTTTCCTAGAATAAAATTGGCTTGAACAATTTGAACAAGCTAATGAATTGAGAAATAGAAAAAATTAAGAATCAAGAGGAAATGGATTCCCTTTAGGAATTTTGTGTAGGCAAAAGAGTAGGATGAGGATACTCCTATCATGTCTCTCTTAGGACAACATTTCTACCCTACTCCAAGCTCATAAGGCCGAAAATATTACTTCCCAAGCAAAAATAAAATTTAACCAAGCTAAAACTCCTATGATGGAATTTGAACCCAAGACCTTAAGAATTAATTCTAAGGCTCTAACCACTAAACCACAACAACTCTTGTTCTTATTTTCCCTCTAAAAATATTTTCCTATTCAATCCTCAAGCTATCTCCCTTTTTCCACCTCAAGCAAAAATTACCATTTTGCCCTTCTCGCTCAATAGTCATAATCACTCTCAACTATAAAACACAAATTCAATGCACATAAAATCATATAAAAATATATTTAAACATGTAATAAAGTATGAAATGCATTCCAACCCCCTCACTCTAAGATTGGTTTTGATTGGGGTTTCACATCCTAAGGTTGCCTTGGCGGTTGGAAAGGTCTCATGCCATTCTGCTGCGGTCCTCATTTTCCATCCTGGTAACTGCGTCTACGGCCCCCGAATAGGTCATTGGTGGAGAAGGTGCCAATACCCTCCTCAATTCCTACCTCAATCCCTTGACAAACTGCCTCGTCCTATTCTGCCCGGTGTCCACTAGCCTCTTGCAGTACTTCGATAGCTGGATGAACCGTACTGCATACTGGGCCATTGTCATACCTCCCTGCTTCAAATTCTGGAACTCGTCCTCTCATTTTTCCACTATCCACTAGGAAATATACTCAGTTCTGAATGCTTCAACAAAGTTGGACCATGTCCATTCCTGATCAACCATCTCCTAGTCGTCCTGAAGCCGCTGCCACCAAACCCGAGCTGGGCCCCTCAAACAGAATGTAGCAAACTTAACCATTCGCTCTTCAGTGTACTGGAGCATTGCAAATATGTCTTCCATCTGCTCGATCCATTGCTCAACTTTCTAATCTTACTCAGCTTCACCCAAGAAAATGGGCGGTTGAAATTTCAAAAACCATTCCAATGCCTCATCTTCTCCCTTGGGGTTTCTCCACTCAGTTAGGGTATGCAGAATCTCTGTCATCTTGCTGAATGCTTGCCCCATAATCACATCAACCAGTGCTTCAGACCCCATTCCCATATCTAGTTCACTCTCACTACCCTGGTTGGGCGATTGCATCTGGGTTGTCTCAACTTCTGGTGCCACATGATCTGCTTCCGAAATTCTCCTGCTCGACAAAGCTACACGGCACTTGGGTGCCATTCTAAACCATACTCAAATGATAAGTTTATGCATTCAATGATTAAATCATTTTAGTTGAGCATGCATTCACAGTCAGATATAAGTAAAAGAAAATCATATGCAAATTTTTTACTAAAGAATTGCTCATAAATTTACTCTCAAATCTTAAAATACTCAGGTACTCTTATTTGCATGAATTTGAATTTAAACAGAAAACAAAAATAAAACTCCTTAACATAAATGTTTACGAAAAACAATAAATAAACATCCTGATCATAATAACTCTCAGCCCTCTAGTCCTCATCAGAATCTTCAGGATTAGCCTCATACAACCATCCCCCAAAGTTCTTAGAGAAATCTATCCCAGCCCCACTTGCAAACCCCTTCATTGGCTATTTCCCGGGTCGCCTAGAATTCTCCCCGATTCCAACCTGGTTGGGTGAAGGAAAGAAGAAAGGCCTAGGTGGAGATTCATAATCTATCTCCCCTAGGTCATCACTATCTACTGATAAATCAACTATGGGGCTAGGAGGGTGGGGAACATAGTCCACGTCTATATCCTCATCTTCACTGTCAGAACTCAATTCTATCACAGGTATTGGGGGTGGCTCATTGATTGGAACCTCATCATCACTGCTATCTTCCAAAGGAATAACTGGCTGAGGAGCTGGCTGAGGTACTGGAAGGTCTTCTGGGCAGATGGGGATTAGAGGATGCCATTGCTGCCCCTTCCTCGCGGTTCTAAACATTCTAATCATCCTACAGCATAAACAATATAGGTTAGATAAAGATTTGAACTTAAATAATCAGAATATATACTATCAACATTTGCCTAAACCTAGGCTCTGATACCACTTGTAACACCCTGCTACTTAGGCCCAATAGGGCCGGGGATGTCGCCCCATCCAAATGACAATGGGTCTTTATAACTAGGACACACAACAAAAATTTAAACAATACTTTGAAATTAAAACTTATTCCAACCCAAAAATTCAAGAACAAATCCGAAATAAAAATTTTTCACTCTCAACTCCCAAAACATTACATAAAATAAATAACAGAATATCTTCCAAGCAAGCAACAACTAGCTACTCATTCCCACAGCAGAATCGACCTAAAATCATGGAAAAAAGGGTGATGAGATAAAAATCTCAATAAGTCCGTGTGTGCTTGGAGTGTTCAGTGAAAATAGTTCATGTATGCAAGATGTAAGACCTTCATAAGAAAAAGTACTAGCAAGCAATAAACAATGTTAAAATCAAGAGTGGCATTTTGTCTTTTCAACCATACATATACAAAAAAATCAACCACTCAGAAGGGCGGTCAAGGGTTACCACACGTTGGGCCCCATAACCATACAACGGTCAGAATGCCACACTTTGTGCAGACTGACAAAAAAGTAGGTGATCGGCCTACCGGGTAAGATACTCCTCCTTCTCTACACCCAAACAAAATCGGTTGTCCATTCCGGCAACACACAGTCCACATGACTGAAACTTGCTAGCTCGGACCGGCATGACTAAGTAGTACTGACATTTCTCTAAGTTGAGTTCATCTTCTAGAAGTGGCCTCCTGCCAGAAGACTCCCTCTTGCTCTTTAAAACTAGTACTACTAGTCTACCCTTATTGAGTACTCAACAATGATTGTCCCACTTGGGGGAAAACTGGTAAAATATAGCTTTACTTGAAAATGGCAATCAAGGATTTCTAAAGTCCTTGTCAAAATTACTTTTAGAAACAGTTTGGTATTTGAGTAAAACTGCTTATTGATTTTCAAATAATTGGTTTGACTGAAACAAGAAAGGAAACAGTCCTTAATTGCCTTTACGAAATCAGTGTTCACATACTTCGTGTTTAGCTTGCCATGGTAACCTTTTACAACAAACAAGTTTTATGCAGGAGCTTACCTGATCCTTTGCTCAATATAAATCAAAGATCTCCAAAAGCTGACATAACCCCGCCTAGGGTAAACATAAGTCATAATTAAACTCAAGCCAAATTTTGCTTTCATAAATAATCCTAACTCTACTTACTATAATCATGACCCAGTGTTCCAGACTTTAAGGCTAGATAATCAAAAAGGATTTTATAAAATAAATTTAGCTTGATAATAAAATAACTAGGGTTTGTGAAATAGTTACTAATAAGTTATAGGTTTAAATCTTGTTATAAATAAACTAGGGTTCATTTGATGAAGGGTCCTAGGTCCTTGATGATATTATTTAAAATAATAATTCATTAATGATTAGAAAATAATTGGTAAAAAAATTAATAATAAGTAAATCTTAATATGTTTTGATTAAAAGATAAAATAAATTTTATTAGTATTTATGAATATATGACTTACAATATTAATATTTTACCTATCATGATTATTTATATAAAAGGTTTTATTTAATGTTATTATTATATATAATATTTTTATATTTTAATTTTAATAAAAGATATCATTTTTTTTGGTTAAAATGTCATTATTTCATATAACAATCCAAATCCACATTATCCTAGGGTTTTCAAAATCTCTGGAAGAAAATATAGTATTAACTTTTATTAATGAAATAAAATTGGCTAACTTAAATAGATTAGGAACAACAATGTCATGATCATAATTTCTATTGCTAACCATAATCATGAACATACACTCTACACCAATCAACAAACCATCCAAATCATGAATAAAAGCATAGATCCAAATCTACCAACACATGATCCAAACTCTACTAAACATAATCATATTCATGGCTTCAATCAAGGATACACGAATATAAAACCCTATTCACCAAAGGTGACACAATATCTATCATGCTTAATCATTCACACTACTCACGACATGAAGGCGTGCAACAAACCCTAAAACATTGTAAAATTCAACCAAGACAAATCATCCTCATGCATCAATTCCAACTCCATCATATAAACACATTCATCCTCATACATCAATCCCAACTCCATCACATAAACACATGCTCAAACTCTAATCATGATCCATCCTTTTCCAATAACATCCTAAAGACATGAATCTAGAATTTAAAGAGAAGATTGAAAAGGCTTACTTGAATGATGACTACCTTGAAGACGTTTCAAGAGAATCCTCACGCTTGAAAGGCTTGATCTGTCCAAGGAGGAAGAAAAAAAATGGCCATGGTTGGAGTGACCATTTCGGCCAAAAGAGAGAGAGATTATTAGTTTATTTCATTAAAGGTCGAAGATGAAAGGAAATGGAGATAATCGTTCATGCTTACCTTGAAAGTGTTCTTGAGCCTTCAAGAAAATTCTGATTTTTTATCCGAAAGTGGAACTTTGATTTCAGCGTTTGATGTTATAAATTGCAGAAATGGATTCAAGAGAATGAGTAGATGTGATCTGGAGTTTTTGGAGAAAATTGAAGGGGTTTAGAATGGTCTTAGGTGTGGAGAATGGTGGTGTGTGTTCTTGGTGTTCTTGGAGGTTTGGAGAGAATGGAGGAAGGCTGGCCGAATGGGTTGGAAAATTTTGGTGATTGAATTCTCAGATTTGGGAGAAAATGAAAGCTGGTTGTTTGAAATTCAAAAAGAGTGATTTAAGGAGTGACTTATGGTAGCAAATATGGTAAGAATATCTTAGTTGAGGGAGGTCTTTTGGGGAGCTTCAATGGCCGACTGTTTAGCTGGGATTTTGCTGAGATGAATGATGCTTGAAAGAGCTATAGGGTGGCCGAATTATAGAGTGCAATGGTGAAGGAATTTTCTGAATAATTGAGGCTTAATCCACGGAAGTTTGCTGGAATTTTGGATTCCAATTGATGGCTTGATTGTAGTAATTGATGGAGGGATTTTAGGAGCAGCCATGGAGCTTCATTCGAGCAGACCAATGGAGAAGATGATGAAGCTCAGTTCATGGCTGGCTAAGGTTGGATTTACAGAAAAAATGAAGTTTCGGACAAGGGTGAAGAAGAAACAAAACTGGAATTTTTTGTTGGTTTTTCGCATAACTTGCTGGAATTTCTGTGCAAATTTTTCTGCAATGCTTCAGCCAACTTGCAGAAGGTTTGAGAGAGTATTGAAGGGTCCTTTAAGGCTAGTTTCCATCCTTCTTTATGGAGAGAAGACAAAGTTAAATTGTTGGTTTGTAAGCTAGAGGAACAGCTTAGTTTTTCAGACTGCTATGCTGCGAAAACTGTCCAAGAATTTTTTTGGTTTGCACAGCTTTTGTGTAGTCCGATTTTGGCTAAAGTTTTCAATCTTCAAGCTGAGTGAATTGGTTATTTTTCTGGCAGTATTTGAGAGGAAAAGATGGTTGAAGATTTCGACAATTGGACTGTTCAAGAAACTGAAAAAATTTCCAGATTACTATATAAAGAAGATGAATACCTATAGGTGGGAGTTTGAAGGTTCAGCCATGGAGTTTAATTTCCTTGGGAACCTTCTATAACTCTTCCCTATTTTCAGATAAAATCCCATCCTCCAAGAGGCATTTTCGAAGCTTCACAATCATAGAACCTTGCTGGAATTTTCTGGAAATAAAAATGGCTTAAATAATTGAGCAATTTAATTGATTAAGAATTAAGGTAAGCTAGAGAACAAAAAGAGTATGAATCCCTTAGATATTTTTGTAAGGCACAAGAGTAGGATTAGGACATTCCTTTTATGTCTCCCCTAGGATAACACTCCTGCTTCTCCCTAAGGCATGCAAGGGCCGAAATTAGCCTACCTATAAAAAATAAAATTTAATCATGCTAAAAACTCAAATGATGGAATTTGAACTCAAGACCTCAAGGATTTATTCCAAAGCTCTAACCACTAAACCACAACAACTCTTGTTCTTATTTTCTCTCCCAAATATTTTTCCTATTTAACCCTTAAGCTATCTCCCTATTTCCACCTCAAGCAAAATTACCATTTTGCCATTCTTACTCAATAAGCACAATTAAACCTTCTAGTCTACAAATCACAAACCCAAAGCACATAAAATCATATAAAAATATATTAATGCATGTAAGAAAATATGATATACATCCCGGCCCCCCTTACTCTAAGGTTGGTTTTAATTGGGGTTTCACACTTTCCACTACCTCAAGACTTGTTTCCTAAAAATTCTGGGAAATGGCACGGTCTTTCTCCTTTCCCCTGCACTTTGCAGGAAGTGGTTTTTTTTTTTTTTTTAACACCAGCACAACATGCAACACAACCGAGTTGCAAGTTGTGCACGACTTCTGAGAGCTGAATTTTTCCTCTACCAAGTTGTACATTCTCCTAGAACTCTATTTTGTTGTTTTGTTCCATACGGTTTGGTGCATAGTCGTGTACCATCCGGTATATACATTAAAATGTTTCCAAAATCATTCCAAATACATTCTAAGGCTTTCCAATTCCTCTGGCAATCATACTTGTTTGAAAAATTGATCATTTAAGCCCTTATTTCACTTATTTTTACCAAAATAACCTAAAAACATAAAAGAACACGAAATGAGTAAAAACCATCCATAATCACATAAAAGAATGCATAAAAACCAAGTAAAAAGCATATAAAACTATGAATTTTTCATGCTTTACAAGGACATACTGCCCGTGAGTATCTAAACAAGAAGGTCATGCAAACAAATGCACATGGGAAAATCTTATCCAGAGAAGAATATGAAGGAGAAAGACAAGAGGTAGGTCATGAAAAGGATGATAGGGTAGTTGTGGGAGAAGTTTGTTCATTACTTAGGGTAGCAAGAAAGCTATTGAGCTCTTAAGAACTTGAAGACGACAATTATCAACAAAGAAAAAATATATTCTACACAAGATGTCTTATTAATAAAGTGCCTTGTAGTATGATTATTGATAATGGGAGTTGTACTAATGCCATTAGTGCAACCTTAGTGAAGAAGTTGGGAATGAATGTTATAAAATACCCTAAGCCATATAAGCTTCAATAGCTTAATGATAGTGGAGAATTGAGGGTGAACTAACAAGTGTTAGTGATCTTTTATATAAGGCAGTGTAAGGATGAGGATGTACTAAATTAGGGAGTCCTAATTTGCTTATTCTACTTGCGTTCTTGGCTTGTAGGTGAAGTATTCTTTTAGTGGTTGTTATGTTGAGCCACGATTTTTAAGTAAGATTGAGCCTCTCGAGCTCACATCACCTTAGCACCTTATGCAGGGAAAGAAAGAAGGATTGACTATGACTTAAGCTTGGAAAGGCAGGCTACCAAATATAAAAGTCAATATATAGAACCGGCAATATTAATTAGCACTAAAACTTTCTTCAGAATAGGAAAGATTATGGGATTACAAGTAGAAATATAAGCATAATTTGGAGAAAGCTTCAAGCCTTGTAGGAAAGGTAGTTAGCCTCATTCTTTTCACTAAGATATACTACTTTTCCCCAATTGAAATAAAAGGAATTTTTTGCCACACTAGGGCCTTTGTGCCTCAATTTCTAAGTGGAATTTGAAATAAAGCAACAAAAAGCATTAGGACCAATCCAAATTTTAAAAAACCTAATAGCCTATTTACCACTTGAAAGTGGCTTTCTCGTTAATAACTATTTGAGCTCCAACTTTGATTTATATTTGGTACTCTTGATCAAATAAGGAAAATTCATGCTCTTCTTAGTGTCAACTATTAGGACTAAAATGATTATATCAATATTAGAACATTAGTATGTGTAAAAAAATAAATATAATATTTAGTCATTCCTTATAAAATGCATAACCGAAATTATCTTATAAATTTGATCTTAAGGCATACTATCTATAACCAAGAGTAGACTACCTGACCTTTCCTCTTCTTTATACTTGTATATTAAGGTAACACAAATGTCTAGTTGAAATGGTTATGATGCAAAGAGAAACTAAAATCCCTTTTTATAAAGGTAGAATGACCATCTTATGATAATTCTTAAATTAGTAACTCTTTATTTTTCCTTTACGATATATGAAACTCATCCTCCATATTCCCTAAGTTAATGGAAATAGTGACCTTCATATACAGGTTACAACTTTAATTGTAATGTCCTAATCTTTAACTTGTAGATTATTATATTTGATAAGTTATAATTGGTAATCAAGAAGGTCACACTTTCAACTTTCTCCTACTTGGAAAATTGGCCATTTAAAGTTATACAAAAATAAATTATAAGTGGTCATAAATATAGTAATATATCTATCCTAGAAAATTACTAAAATGTATCATGACAGTAATATATCAATTAGATATATTCCTTTTCATGTATCATAATTTCAGTAAATCAAATGTAGATAAATAAAATTAAGGAAAAAGTTATAAATGGTCCCAAATATTAATCTTGTTTAGTTATTCAAATAATTTGCACAAAACAAAAATAACATTAAGGCATTAATATGTCCAAATACCAAGCATAATATAATATTGGTTAAATATTTTGAACATTGATGTTCAACAAAATGAAGCACAATAATAATGGAAAAGAAATATAGAAAAATTAAATGTCAATAACAACTTGTTCTAGTAATAGGATAGTTGTTACTCAAGACGTATGTCTTGAGTTCGACACTGAGCTATGTCCCATCTTTTTCCCTATCCCCCTCCCTTCTCCTTATCTTTCTCTCTTCCCCTTCTAAAAATATTCAGTATGTATGTATGTATGTATGTATGTATGTATGTATGTATGTATGTATGTATGTATGGAAAGCTTATACCATATAAACTAATTGTGTGCCCTTCTTATAGTGATCACTAATAAAATAATTGTTTAGAAAACTTTATAAGACAATAATCATCATATAACAAAATATGCAATACATATATAATACAAAATTTTGTAGTAAGCAATTTATAGGACTAAATTTCAACTATGACTCTAAACAGCTTATAAAGCGCAACTTCAAACATAACTCTAATATCGCATATTAGACTACCTATAACATTAAGTCATATTCCTTTCTAACTCTCCTTTACACTTGTGTATAGTAATAAAATAATATATAAGACTAGTTGAAATGGTTAGAGTGGAGAGAGTGACCAAGATCCCAATTTATACTCCAAGCATAGGTCATTAAATTAAGGACTTTTTATTCTTTTTTTGTAATATATGTAACTTATTCTCTATATTTCGTAAGTTAATAGAAATAGAGGCTTTTTAATATAAAAGTTACAACTTTGATGGTAACATATTAACTTTTAACTTGTAATTTATTATATTAACCCTTAACTTTAATTGTAACATATTATTAATAAGTTATAATTGGTAGTAATTATAAAGGCTGCATTTCCAATATGGATTGCCTTAGCTAGGATGCTCGGTCTCTTTCGTGCTAGGTGGGGTCCACTCTTCTTCCTCTCATCTTGAAAAGAGATTGTAATTTCAATTCACTTTTGTCAAAAGAATTAAGCATTTTAAAATTCATGTAGAACACGCCAGTATTTTTTGGTAGATTTACTTTCGTGATGTAATCTAATTCAAAATTAGATGGAGATGTGTCAGAATTTAAATTATTCAAAAATATCACCTTTTCATTTTATTTTTTTTTAATAATAGAATGATAGAATTCAGTTCGATGTTCAATTTACTTTTTTAAAAAATACTATCCCCGATAAAGAAAGAAAAGGGGAAAAACTACAATTCTTTTTTGTGTTTCTTTCCTATGTAAAAAACATCACAAGCGAACAGTTCAAGGTGAGTATCCATGAAAGTCTTATTTTGAAGGAATTCTATAAAGGTCAAGATTAAACATGGTTCTATTCTAAAGCCCAATGCCTAAAATAATGGTGAATGCTTTGTAACTCGATGAAATGTCAAGTCTGAAAATTTAGACAAAAAAATATCAAAAAATACAAAATACTTGGTAAATATGAAATATGGTTACAAATTTTGAAGAAGTCCTAAATTGAAGGATGAATCCTCCAATTCTTCTATTTTTGAAAAACGTTAATTCGAGTACTGAAGAGTTTTATTTCGGATCAAATGGAATTTGATGATGACACTTGATTGCCAAGCCTTCGAGATTTGTTTGATGTGGAATTAGATGGACGCCTTAAAATTTGATGAAGATTCTGAACTTTGATTTGATGAAGATTGTGAACTTTGAATTTGTTAAAGAAGTTTAAATGCTAAAGCTTGGATGAACTTTGATGAAGATTCAAACTTTGGATGCTAAAGAAGCTTGATTTTGCTGAAACTTGAATGTTGTTGAAGCTTGAGATTGTTGAAACTTGAGCTTGAATAATGTTGAAGCTTTGTTGAATTTGGTAATGCCTCTTGTTTGTTGATGCTTTGTTGCAGTTAAAGATACCTCTTGTTTGTCGAAGCTCCGGGAGTGGCTTGAACCTTTGAAAGGAGGCTCTATTTATAAGCTGAAAATCTCTTGACTTTAATATAAATTATTGATGTAGGACTTTGAGAAACCTCCTAGCAAACCCTAATGTATTTGAGTTTGAGATGACTTGGGTTTAATTTATGTTTAGCCTAATTTTATTTAGTCCACATCATATTTGGATTACGAGATTCTAAAAATAATCTAACTTTAAGGGCCTAACCCAACTCCATTTAATCCATAATATATTGAATTGAATGTAAAATAGACCCTTAACAATGGCTCAATTTTATTAGTCCAATTTATAATATATTGGACTTAATGGGCTTTTAATAATGGTCCAATTGTATTAATCCAAGAATAATTATATATATTCATGGATTTATTTTAATTAACCAAGACTAACATATTTAATTTTCTTTTAGTCTTGATTAAAATAATATATATTCTCCAAATTTTCTTGTCTACATGCTTATTGAGATATTACCTACTTGAGACCTTAATAGGGTGATTCGGCAGGCAAACACATGGAATATGAGAAGAGTGAAGAAATAGGTCAACTAGCAACAAGTTACTAATTGTTCTATTCGTTTTTTCCCCTCTCATTTTAGAAGACTTCTTAATTACAATTATCTATTATTTTTTTAAAAAAAGAAGTGTTGTTGTTTTTTTTTAATTTTACCCTTATTCTTTATTACTTAACTAAACTATAATATTCATTGATTTTTATTATTAATTTATTGAAGCAAGAGGATAAAACCCTGATAGTAAAAATAAGTGACAATATTCTAGAAATTATAATTAGATCAAAAAATGGTAAGGAGAAGTTAGGAAATAAGATAGGACTATTACATTTTATTCACTTTTTTATGTTAATTCCAAGTGATCCCAATAGCTCCATTTATAGAGTTAAGATTCTTAATCTCTAAAAAAATAACGATATCATGAAATCACTAGATTACATCATCTCAAGGGCAAGGAACCCTTATCTCTTTGGGGAATATATATATATCCACATTAAGCTAAAATTTTGATATTACTCCCTTGGATATCCATTTCATAAAGCATATGCCTCATTAAAACCCTATTAGATTAAAAAACTAGTGGACAAAACTCTAGTAAAGAAAAAATAGTACACTATTCTTTATGTCAAGTATTACTCCCCTTGTTGCAATGATCCCTTAAAATATTTGAATCGAAGTAGACCAATTCTCTGCCTTAACTTTTCAATTGTTGCAATCACATGATTGAATTTGTTATGCATCAATTTCATATTTCTTCTGAAGTTGAGTAAAAGAAATTAGTAAAATATACATTGTCCTATCTCCTCTAATGTATCCTCCTCTCAATGGACTATGCAAACTCATTATCCTCATAAAGGAGAGTTGGAATTTCTTTCACAGAATATAAATCACAACTTTATCTATTGTAATACTAATTGATCTTAACCCCACACATTCCCAACTTATCTCATGAATAATTATAATTTTAGCATGATAAGAAGAAATAGTTGCTATAAACTATTTTGTAAAAAGTCATGATATAATAGTACCACCACATATAAATAAATAATTATTTTGAGAACGTATTTTCTGTGGATGAAATAGATAATCAGCATATACGTAACCAATAAACATTATGTTGGTTTTATTTGAATAAAACAATCCAAGACTAATTTTTTTTTTGGAGATATCTATGGACATGTTTAATACTATTCTAATGTTGATGTGTCGGAGAAGAACCAAATCTTACTAATGAATTCACAAAAAAAAAAATGCTATATCAAGTTGAATATTATTAGTAAGGTACATTAGTGCACCGATTACATTGAGGTATAGTACTTCAAAATTAATAAGTTCTTTATCATCTTCACGTAGTATTTTATATATATATATATATATATATATATATATAGATATTTATATATTTATATTCACATTACTAAGTTGATGACTATTAGAATATTCAATGGATATACTTTATTCATGTAGAACTTTTATAGAATATTTATTGTATATGTTGATAGACGGACAAAAATTCTAGCTTCTACATAATTAATTTGTAGAATAAGACAAAATTTAATTCTTCAAAATTTCTTAATTTAAACTCTCATTTCACATAATTCCTTACCTCTTGGAGCTCTTTTAGAGTTCCAATAAAGTTGATATCACACACACACACACACACACACACACACACACACACACACACACACACACACACACACACACACACACACACACACACACACACACATCAAGTATCACAAAATTAGAGTTCGGTTTCTTGATAAAAACACATGGGCATATTGAATTATTTTTATACTCCAATTTTAATAAGTATTTACTAAAACAATTATACTACATTCGCTCTAGGCCATAAAATGACTTTTGTAATTTAATCGAAATATTTCTACAAGAACCAGGATTATATGCTTTAGGTATACTAAATTCTTTTGATACTTTTATATAAATATCATTATCAAAACTTCCATGTGACTAAGCAGAAATTGCATCATTTAGATGTACATCAACCTTTTCATGTGCTGCTAGACTCAAGGCACCAAAATGTAATTGTATGCGGAATATATCTCATCATAGTCAATACTTAATTTTCGCAAAACGTTTTGTGTCATAAGTCATGGTTTATATTTTATGATTTTAGTTTTTTCATTTTGATTTTTTTACACAAATACCTATCTGCAGTCAATCGATTTTGCACTTTTTGGTGTTTAAACGATAGGTCTAAGAACATCACACTTTACGAGTAAGTTTAACTCCAATTGAACTGCATCTTTTGAGTTTGGCCAATCACCTCTATGATGAAAATTTTCAACTAATGTTATTTCAAAATTATTATCTTTTAAAACATCATGGGCTACATTGTATATAAAATCTAATTCCAACATCTATCAAAAATGGTACAATTGATAAAATTTTCAATATTATTCTCACTACTTTTAGAAATTTGGATCTCTTTGTCAGTTTTCCCTTGGTCCTTTTTATCTAATTCTTCATTGTGATCAACTTGATCAGTTAACCCTCATTTCTTTCGAAAATTTTTATCTTTAAAACTAAGAGATCAGTCACGCTTCTAGTGTGCTTTTAACTCACACTTATAAAGATTACGTTTTGCCCTATTAGGACTTCTATCCAAAGAGAAACATCGATAATTGAAATATGCAATTTGCTTACTCATGTAGAATTAACAAAAAAATCCAACAATTAATTTGCATGTGTTTACAGATAAATTATCTTTTGAACTTCTAATTCCTTAGCGCTTATATATAGATCCAAATGATTCAACAATGATATTCAGGCAAGTTTTGTTTTATATTACTTATTTTCTCCTCCTAATTTAGGAAATAAAGTTTCATCAAAATGTTAGTTAGCAAATCTTGTTGTTAAAACATCTCTCATTAAAGGTTCAAGATACTTAATTATAAAAGAATATTCATATTTAACAAATATCTCCAATCTTTTTTGAGAACCTATATTAATACGTTAATTGGTGTTATTGGAATATATATTGTAAATTCTCAAATGTAAAATAATTAGCTCTAAATTAAAAACCAATTGTTAGATAGAAAATTTGTGATAATTAACAAGTGCTACAGCATGTAAAATAGTATGTCTCCAAGCAAATGCAAGAAGATTTATTCTCATTAGTAATTTTCTAATGATTAATTATAACATTTAATAAATTATTTAGCTATACTGTAATAGATATGAACATGAGCTACTGAATTTTTAACAATAAGGCTAATAGACATGCAATAAGCATCAAAGGTCTGAGGAGGAATATTTTATAACATTACCTAGACGAATTCTTTTAATAGGATAATTGAAAATTATATTTTTAAGCGAATTATTTGGGTAAGTAATTTCATAAATGTTAGGCTGTGAGTTAATAATGAGCAGACTTGAGGTCATCGGGTCAATGTATCAATGAAAATTACAAAATATCTTAATTATCCATATGGTAGATAAATTGATCCACATATATCACCTTGAATTCGTTTTTTTTTTTTTTAAGCTAAATATTCAATTCCCACTTTTATTGGAAAATGTTTAATAACCAATTTCTCCTAAGCAAATGCAGAATATGAAAATTTATCAGAAATAATTTTTTTTAATTTTTTAAAGGTTGACCATGTATAATCTTTAATAATACTTCACATCAGAATAGTTCCTAATGACTTAAATGGTCATATCAAATTATACTAATGACTTAAATGGTCATATCAAATTATAAATATAGCAGGATTAGCAGATTTTTGTTTTACTAAATAATGCATTTCAATTGTATAGATTTTTGTGTAATAAAGGTTAAAAGAAAAAGAAAATAACTTCTCTAATAAATATTTCTTACTCAAAATTATTTGTATTCAATAATATTTTCCTCCATTATTTCAATATGATATCTATTTTATTAGAAATCTTTAATATTCAATAAATTTCTTTGAAATTTTAAGAAAAATAATATTTTATAAATAATTATTATTGTTCTTCTGTGTAACAGTATATTAACTCTTTCAAATCCTCCAATCAATTTTACATTACTATTTATAATATAAATATTTGTTTTTTCTCTTATTTAAATGAGAAAAATTCTTCTCATTTTTAGATATGGCATGCATAGCTCCACTGCCAATTCTGCGTACATCCTTAGTGTTGCTCTTTAATCCAATAAATGGAATAATAACTAAAATATTTATAAACTTAAGTACTTAAACCATACAATAGAAATCTTAAATACTAAATTCTACTATAACATTGAAAATATAGAATATCAAATAAAAACAATAGGAACAATTGTGAAAAATGTCCTCATATTATTTATGTTCCATGATTTATATTATTTATCTTTTTTTATATATTTTTTATATCCTCAACAAATTCTGTATATTTTAAAATATCTTTCTACCACCCTGAATAAAAATTTTCGGTGAGAATTAACACGTGTGGGCCGTGTACATAAATTATCAAGGACAAAATTGTGAGAATTTTTATTAAACACGTACTAATTCTCGCCAACAATATAAAGTTCTAATTCTTTTGTATGGTGATTACTGATCCAATGATCAATTCTTCATTTGGGATACTCAAAGAAAATAGTCACATCTAAATAAGTTACATCAATATTAACATCGATCATTAAGATTTGATGTCACTATCAACATTACGAGTTAAAAGTTGAGAAATATAATTTACTTCAATATTTTTTCCTTTTATTTCAATGGATGTTTGCTACAACAAAATATTTTATCACATGACAGGTATGAAACCAATAACTTTTTATGTCATATCAATAATAATTATCTTCATAATTTGTCTAAACCACATCCTTCTGTTTCCCTTTCTAATTATTTTTTTTACTTACTTCTAGTGCTTATTCTTATTTTTCGCACATGATATTTTATTTTGACCATTGCAATTATTATAAGAGACATTTCTATCACGACTGCAACTGCGACTACATCTACGACTATGACTTCTTCCCGAACTAAAATCATGCATTCTAACAGCAGTTACTTTTAGGAACGAAGTATAAATTGTTAGTCGAGTTTCATAATTAATAATTTATTATTTTGTTCAGTCAAAAAAAGATAAGATTAAATTAGTATTTTTTTTTTAAACTTCTTTCTCAATATTATTTTTATAGGACAATTTTGAAGTTTGAAAAGTAGGGAATGTTTTATTTAATATATCTTCATCAATAATATTTTCTCCATATAAATTTAACTGTAAAATAATTTTCAACGTAACGAAATTATGCTCACTAACATATTTAAAATCTTACCATCATAAGTGGATTCAATTATACTATACTTTGGGGAGAATGACCATCTTCTCATAGTCAAACATTTCTCTTAAATTATTCTACGAAAGGAAAATCTTTCACACTAAGATAATCCACGCTTGTAAGTCTTCATAAAAATAATGTCAATTAAAAAATCATATTTTAGCACAATCTTGTGATTATATTGTATTTTTCTCTGTAACGATATTGCTAATCCATTGGAGCTATATGCATTTCAAAATCTATTGTCTAAGACAAATAATTTTTTCTGATAATATCAAAAGTTACAAACTCAAATTTGGTAAGATTCGTCTTGTTAATACAAAATAAAATAGAGAACGTACTTTTTATCTCTTGATTGTTGTAAATTCTAAAAGTTATAAGATAGAGTCTCACACTAATAACGTAATATTATATTTATTGAAGCGAGAGGAGAAAACACCAACAATAAAAATAAGTAACAATATTGTAAAAATTATAACTGGATAAAGAAAATAAAGAGAGAACCTTTATATTTTATTCACTTTTCTACTTCAATTACAAGTGATCCCAATAACGTTATATCTATAGCATTAGGATTCTCAATCTCTTAGAAACAATGACATCACTGTATTCTTGACATCGATCATATCATCTCAAGGGTGAGAAACCTTCGTACATCGGGAGAATGGACATTCATATTAAAATGAAAATTTCATAATAATTTTTAATTTTTTTAATCTTTGTCATTTACAAGAATATTAGTTTAATCATTTTTCCTCAAAAATCCATGAGTTTAAAAATGTCCTTAATCTTTGCCCCAAGACGTTAAACAAAATTTTTAAAAATTGGGAGTAGTTTGTACTGTAGCATACTTCCATATTTTGTTCCGCCTACCAAAAAAGACGATTTTGAAGGGTTAAAATGATTGAAAATATTCGAATAAACTCTTAACAAAATGAGCAATACTACGTGCCAAGACTATCAGTACTAAAACGCAAGTTACATTTTTGAAGGAATCAACTCCTACACCTTTAATGTTCTTCAAGCAATTGATCCTAAAACTTTATCAATAGGAGCCAACAAACCGATCAAAAGTTCTTAGCTTGAAACATGAGCAAGAGGGGAAAAGAGGAAAAAGATAAAGGAGAAACAATTGTATCTTTTAGAAATAACACATGCGAATTACACAGAGTAAAGTTTGCTGGTTCTGCGGTTTAGTGATAATTGGGACCAAAACTTATGGGGAAAAAAATTGATCTATTTTAAGACAAAATGAATAGCTAATTGGCTAAACTTGCAAATTACTCTATTAAAGATCCTCCTTGAAAAGGTATGGGTTTTGATAGCCACAAACACCATTTGAAATTCCATCTTAAACAAGCAGATCAACAAGTTATGCATCTTTAAAAAAAAAACACACACACACACACACACAATTACAACTTGGATCACTAAAAATATACATATATATAGCAACTGCAATATACAATGTCAATCTCTACAATCTCCGAAACTTATTTGTTGAGAATAAGATGGGAAGAAACAGAAACAAAAGTGAATCAGATCCTATCTGCTATATCCCTTGGAGAAATTAGCCGCTGACGCCGTGAGTGTGTAGATCTCAAGAGATCCAGTTTGTTGCAACCAACCTGACCATCGAATCAACTTCAGAAAAATGTGGTATTATCATTTAGCAAATTATTTCACCATTATATATCAAAGGGCAATTGGCCCAAATAGTCCTCAAAACTTTTTTCACAATAACATTTTTATTCTCTTTTTTTTTTTTTGATATATTATCTTTCTTGAACGATATTTACTACACCAATTTCATCTTTAAACTTTTTTCTCAATTTATTACCATCCTTGACCTATTATCAGAGTATCAAAATAATCCCATAATCCAATTTTTACAGGGCAAAAATGTCATCACAATCCAATTAACAGAGGTCACATTTAACAAAGCTCGCAATTACAGAGTTTCTTGGAGTTTTGGGTTGAATACCATATTAGGGACTAGAATCCTGTCTTCCACAAATTGAGACAAACAAAATGAAAAGATAGATCATAAGCCTTATAAGGCTATTAGTTAAATGTTGGTGAAATTTCTTCAGGAGCAACATGCTAAATTCACGGGTAAAAGAAAGAGTAAAAGAACTTTCGAGATTTAGCAAATTTAATATTTATGTATATAGTTGGGACAGGTTGCAAAACCACATCACCACCCACCATCTCCACAGCACCACCCACAATCTTAATTAAGGATAGCAAGGCAAGAACCAGTCAAAATTTCTTTGAAGCCTGTTAAGGAGAAAACAAAAGGAAAACAGGGCAATGATCAGGCTGCCGATGTTCTCTCATATTCAAGTCAATCAAGTCTTTCACATATCCTCCAAACAACAGATGCAAGAATTGTGCAACCAGCGATGATGAATGTGAAGATACGGCCATAAATGAGAGGAATTTGTCTGACCAGGTTGCTAGCAACTACAACAACAAAGATTGTGGGTGGTGCTAAACTTTTGTTGAACTTTTTTGTTTTCTTTAATGGACCAATTTTCTCAATCAGCGGGCTTCCTGAGAAGCTGAATGGTTGAAGAAAGAGAGAAAACAAATATTAACAGAGGTCACGGAAGACTTTTTGTGTTTTTTAGGGAAATGGATTGTGGAGACACTTTTGCCCCTCA
The DNA here is from genome assembly GCA_026120185.1 of Voacanga thouarsii. Classification (NCBI taxonomy): domain Eukaryota; kingdom Viridiplantae; phylum Streptophyta; class Magnoliopsida; order Gentianales; family Apocynaceae; genus Voacanga; species Voacanga thouarsii. The sequence goes on along the minus strand of JANUWF010001088.1, from coordinate 1,601,224 downwards.
AAGTTCAGACTTACAAAAATATTTTGATATACTTTGAAAATAGTTAAAGGATGGTAATAAATTGAGAAAAAATTTAAAGATGAAAGTGGTGCCATAAAAATAATTCGAGAAAAATAATATATCAAAAAAATTGAAGATGAAAATGGTACTATGAAAAAAGTTTAAGGACTAGCCAATTGCCCTATATCAAAGACAGCAAATTATTTCTAGCAAAAGGATATTGCTTTCACCAAGAAGTTCATTTAGAAGCCAAAAATGATTACTTTACCCAAATATTATGGTTAGATATACAGTTGTAAACCATCTTCAGAAGGGGAAAATGTTGAAAGAAAATCAGTGATTAAGAAAGCTTCAGAGAAAATCAATAAAAGCTTTTATCCAACGATTCCAGAGTTCACCAATACTAAATTGTTTTCTGTGGAACCTCATCATTTCCATGATCGTACTGCCCTTTTCAGAAGTTAAAACAAAATCTCTTCCGGCCATCACAAAGGAGAAGTTACTTGATGTTTTTCAAGCCTCAAGAACTGATAAACTCTAGTTTTGCTTTCATAGAAACACGAAAATAACCAGATGTATGGGTTTTCAGTCCATAATATCTTCTTTGGTAGCACACAGAGAGAACTAAAAATGATACTTAAAATCACCTAGGGGAGATTGACACTTTAATAGTTAATAGTAACATGCTTTCTCCTGTGCTAGAAGGGCTAAGGAATGGATAACACAGTCAGGTTTTGAGAACCAAGCTAAAAAAGACACTGAGTGCTTAAGGAATAGACAAATAAATATATATTCACACAAAATGTAGTGTCTAGGTATATAATATGCAATATACAATTGAACAATTTGAACTGCATACCAACAACACATTGCATGAATATAATGAAACTGGCATGCATAATAGGAATATATATTCTCTGCATGCAATCATGTCTTGGTTTACATACAAATATATGGCATAATGTGAAAAAGACAAGTTTTTAATGTGTACATTTATCAATATGCATGATTGGTAAGTGCATAATCAAGTGATAAAGAAATCAATCACCAGTCAAATTTCTGGTGACAGTTTCCATTGGCAAGGTCTTTGAAGGTCAAGGGCAAGGGTAGAATGTGCAACGGAGTGAAGGTGTTGGCCAATATTAAAGGGGTTGCTTTGCCCAGAAGCAACATTTGTAGAAGTTACCATAAACTCCAAATAAAGTCCAGGGAGAAATGGCTTCAAGGACAAGGATGGCCTGTATGATAGGATGGCAATGCAGCCTGGTTCTTCAAACAGTTCGAGTGATTTACAAGAGGCAACATTGTTTTCAAAAGGTGTCACTACAGAGGTTTGCCTAGAAACGGTTTGACATTTTTTTCACTCTAAATGCTGAGAGTATATTAAAGAAGATGAAGAGGAAGAGCCCTCCTCAATATAGCTTTCCGACAATATTGAACGATACCTATTTTTAACCAACCAGATTGTTTATTTCCTTACAACTGCAGTCATGGATTATGGTCATGCAACTAAATATACTGAAATAGCTAGTGACCTGTAGGGATTATAAACTGTTTTGGGACCCACTGACTAGACTAGCAATAAACATAAGTGCAGAAAACATCAAAGCAATATATGAAGCTAACCAACATAAACTTTTAGATGGTGAGAAAATTCATCTGCTGATTTCTACTCCTGAGTTAACCTAAACATTTCCAGCTGCCAGAAGCCCCAGGCCAAACCAAAGAAGCTGGATTTTGCTTGGTAATCAATCTTATTTCTATTTTAAGGGTGTAAGTAGATAAAGATTAGTTTGAGATAAATTTTGTAAAAAATTATTAAATATGTGAGGTCAGGTAGGATTCAAAGAGAGAAAATATGATGTGTTGTGAGATCGACAGTTCTCAAGAAACGAAAATCACATAAAATAATAAAACATTTGAATTAAAGTGAAATTTTGATTTGGGATACGATTGGAAAATTCCAATCCAAGTAAAGCCTAAATGACAACAAAAGTTGAATAATTTCAACAATGGGGCACATCTTTAGCCAAATCAATCTTAAAAGCATTAGATTACCCCAAACATGTGACATATTTTCAAAGTCAGCAGCTCTTTCCAAGTCTTAGCAGGTAGATGCAATTCCGTAAGAACTAATCTGGCATTAATTTCGGAGAAAGGCAAACTGTACTTCTCACAATGAAAAAATGTAGATTAGATTCACCAAAGAAAATGCACGTACTGGAGGGGGAAAGAGGAAAGAGACTAAGCATGCATATGTTTTTCCGCCTGATCTGGACAAAAACAGAGAAGATTAACTATTTAGCAGAACCACAGAAAGAATACCAATTATCCCCCATAACTATACAGAAAACAAAAAATGGAAAAATATACCTACCTTAGCGACGTGTCATAAATGTAGAAATGGTAAAAAGTTTCTAAATTGACAAATTAAGTGCCTTTGCATTTTTTTGCAAACAGCATTATAAACCACTAGGCATAAACAAAATCAGAAAAGGAAAATAAATGTTCGAAATTTCACCTGTTGGCTAAGTGGGCATCCTTAACATGCTTTAGTTCACACTGCTAATTGTTCCAGCAGTATTTCCCTCCCCCGTAAGGATGTGGTCTGGATCCTGGACAAACACAAAAATTCATTGGTAATAGGACTTGGACCAACATAAGGAACATATCAGACAAGTAATACAGCAGAACTTACCTCCATTCCCCATTTGATATAATCTGGGGATTCACAGGCCTTGTACTCATCAACAAGACTCTCAATTATATCTCTAGATTCATCAAATTCCGAAAGATCATTATCCTGTCCATGTTTCAAAATATATAATTAGGTAAGATAATTGCACAACGAATCAATTGACTGTTTAAAGCACAACAGCAGGATCACAAATTTCAGAAAGAAGAATGTAGCTAAAAGAACTTCAAAACCACATATATACTGTTTGATGGGGGTGAAATGTTCAAGGGAAAGTAAATGTGAAAATAAATTATACAATTTACATTATTTGGTTGGAGTATAAAATGTGGAGGGGAAGTAAATTAGAAGGGTACCCCTCCCCCTCCACATTAGTAATTCTTCCCCTCCCAAATTGAATGGTTTGGTTTTCAAAGTGATTAAAAATACTAAATAACACATATGACTTTACTTTTTACTTTAAATTAAATAAACAAGAGGATGAGAGATAAAAAAGGAGAAATAACTTAATAATTCTCTTTCTTCCCCCCTCCCCATTCCCCGCATACCAAATAAAAAAGAATGCAAAAAGAAATACGTCCCATAGGTGAAGAATTTGTTCCCCATCCCCTCCTCCTTCAATTCCATGAACCAAACATAAGGTTAGTACTAAAGATGGAAACTCAAAGGATTAAATCTAGGATTACCAGTGATAGATGCATGGGAGAGAGGAGGGAGCAAGAAAATATTTTGCATAGCTGTGGAAACATCTAACAACTTACATCTGAAGAGAATGATAAGATACCATGAGTTAGAAAGTTCCTCTCCCCCTAAGAAAAATTCTTTGCACATTTCAAAACAAGATATTGGTATGTTATAGAAAGTATCATATCTGTTTGGGATTGCATAGATGCAGTCTGTTCACACACTATTGCACTTGCCTTAAATCTCAATACACTTGGGATTTTATACACATTTTTCAAGGGAATAAAATTTTCTATTTTCAATTATTTCAGAATTTCAAATTTCTCTAGAAAATGCCATTGCCTTTCCCCTTCGGGTATCCCCTTCTTTAATGAAATTGTAAACTAGACTTTGATCCTCAAGCCCTGTTCACAGTAGAAAATTTTCAAATGGTTATTTCAGATTCGAGGATTCTTCATCCTCTTTCTTGTACTGCTTCCTTTCATTACTAATGTTTCTTCTTTAGAAAAAGTAACATTAAGCACTAGTCCAGGATGCTCTATGCATTTTGACAGTAATTAAAATCACTTAGCAACAATGGACCACGTTTTCTCTTGCTCCCACATCCCAGATGTGCACTGTCAAATCCTCATCATTAAAAATGGAACAAATGGACTTACATATTTGGATCGGCTTTTGGCTTCAATAATATTGAACACATCTATCCTGCCCCGATAAGGAAAATCTTTGAAACAAAGTATTCTATAGTTGAAAAGCAGTTGTTTTATAGCATTATGTGATTCGATATTTTTGTACTTTGTACTACAAGAGATAATAATACAGAAAAGCAATTCAGTTTCTTCAAAGTGACTACTTTATCAATTTTGAAGTTGAAGAATTGACAGTTCTTTGGCCAATTTAATAATTTGGAAACTCTTCAACAGCTAAAATACCCCAAATCATATTAGATAATCAAAGACAAAGGAGTCAAATCAGCTGAGAACAAGCCATGTGTGTTTGGATTTTCATTATACATTAATCTCACTATACAACCTTAATATCTGAGTGCACACTGAAATCCTTCACAAGACTTTCATCTAAAAGTCCCAAAAAGAAGACTATCACAAACCAAGCTGTAGTATTTACGGAAGCTTGAAATATGAAATTTTTGTATCATACACGGGGACATGCCTTATACCAACATCAGTCATGTTCTTCATCATGCTAACAATCAAAATGGTAATATCAAATAATTAGACAGGCATAAGTAGCTATAGAGATCACTCTTGAATACTTGGATATTTCCACTCAGCATAATATCCACTGTCAAAATGAAAAGGAGAAAAGGAAAAGTCCTACATCAAATCATTCAAACAGCTTTTCAAATTGAGAGAATGTCCTTGAGTCAACACTATTTGAACCAACTTACACAAATCATGAGGAAATTTTTCAATGCTAAAAAACAATCAGAAATTCATGCAATATGGTAATGGCACAGCAAATAGAATCTGCATATCACACTTGATAGAGATGCATTTTCAGTATATTGGTACAGGGTGTCCGACTCAAGTGGCATAAGCAATATGCCATAATTAATCTCACATTCCACTAATGTTATACCATGCTCTTACAATGGGGACACCAGAAAACGAATGAACTAGATGGGTTTAAAGTTGAAATAGTAACTTGCTACATATCGGCACACTACTACCTTGAGGTGAGTAAACATTGTCATAGTATACAGTGGTTACAACTCTAATAGGAATGTGATTGATACCAATCAAAGTTTAAATGGGTTGCTTAAGTGTACCACTAAGAAAATCTGAAAAATAACGACCTGAAAAATTATTACAAACAAAATGGAGAAAAGGAAACATGAAGCTTCCTAAAGGATTCCAGTCTTAGGCTATCTTTGATTTCATGCTGCAATCCAAGCTATCTTTCAAAAGCACTACATTGGAATTTTATTTCCATAGAAAAACTTCAAGCGAGATTTTCCTTTAGTGACAAAACTGAATATACAGAGAAGAGAAATTAATGTCTTTGGTCAGGATGGTAAACACCAAACATCCATTGATAAGTAACTAATGGAAATTGCTATATTATCGCTATTAATCATTAAATTGAAGCTGGCATCAAAGAAAACAGATTTGTAACCAAGAGTAGCAACTTACAGCAAACATTGGATGATTTCGGTAATTGTCAAGAAAGGCTTGTCTCTTCCTTAACTTCTCATACTGGCTCAAACACTTGGAAAATAAGTGACGGATGCCAGTATGGCTAGCTAGCATTAAACCACTCACCTAAGAAACACAGAAAAGAAAAGTCAGCCGACCCATAAACTTTGACTCAATGTATAGGACATTAATCTTCTGCAACAACAACAACAACAAAACTAAACTTTAGTCCCAAGAAACTTGAGGTCGGCTACATGAACCAATACAAGTAATCTAAGAGTACAATTATGAAAAATTCCACACTAAAAGTAATAATTCTGGTAAAATGACAGATCTTACGTAGAGCTACTGCTAAAGATAAACAGAGTTGGGCTCAAATCCACCTTGCTCAAGCTCAGGCTTATGGTCTAACATGCTGCTCAATCAAGCTAAAAATTAAGGGCGCGTATACTTGGACAGTAAATATTTTTTCTATATCCCCCCCAAATGAAAATAAATTTCAATTTCAATTCAAATTTCAAAATATTTTTGAATCAAGTTTTTTCTGCTTGCAAAACCCATTTGGGAAAAACCAAAACAATTCTGAGCTGAAATTGGATAGAGTAGGGGCACAACCCTATTTTTGTGTTGAAACACAGTTGCTGCAGAAGGTGGATTCCATAGGAAATGTGATGGACTGCAAAATTGTGCGTTTGACCTATGCACCCTAGGCTACTCTGCATTTTTGTTGCCGTTAGTCATAAGCCTCCATTTGTCAGTTTTCTTCTCTTTCCAGTACAAAAGCAAAATATCATTCCAAGTGAGTTTTCAACTGAAAAGAGAAATGTTGAAAAAAGTTGCTGACCAATTCTAACTTAAGTTTTACTTAAAGAAGCATAAATGCTGATACATTAGTTCATTGTAACTTGTTCAAAACATCATAAGTACACTACCTTTACGTAAAGGTCATGCTAGAGCCAATAATACAAAGAAAGAGTGGATGCAACAGTTCCCAACTTAAAAGACTATTACATAATGTGAAATTTGAGAGCTTCCAATTCAGTATGGTAAAAGAAATGACCACCTTCTAGCCAAAAATAATAACTGAAAGATTGCAAACAGTCAAATGACTGCAAGCCACAGAAAGACCAGAATGAGGCTAATGGGTTATATAATAATGTCAAATAAATAAAAAGATACAAAATTTGAATGTAAACCACCTCACCAACTGGTCAAACCTTAGATCGAAGCCACTCAAACTTGCACACCATTAACTTAAGGCTAAAAGCTATGACAGCATGCTAGAATAAGCTTGCCTGCTGTTAACAAACATGAGCACTTGACAAACAGATCATTCATTTAAATATCCCTATACAGCACATAAGGAAAAACAGCAAGTGAAGGAGTAAAATCTCACCCTGTGAGCAGTCTGAACATAAGGAGACTTCCTAGAGAGGGCAACCTATCAAAAATAAAAAATCTCAAATTAATAAACGAGAATAAATATGTCAAATTTATATTAATAAGGTCAGCAGACATGCCTGGATGCTTGCTGGACCCCATTCAATAAAATTAACAAGCTTTCTTTCACGTATCCTTTGCAAGCTTTCATGAACCTGAATTTTGAAAGATCACAAGTATCAAAAGACAGTTGAAGTCAACCACCCTTACAGCACAACTCCATCACAAATATAAACCAGAACTTTGGAAATATACAATAGCTGCACCTTTCTCCAAGAACATTATTCAAGTTCAGCAGAGAGCCAAAATTCAACTAAATTTTTTTTTAAAAAAAATCTGAAAACAATTGAATTAAAGGCCTGTTCTTGCAAAATGGGCAGCAAATCCATAAAAATGGAAAGGGCATTGTGAAACAGCAATTCTTTCCTTATGATTGTGATGCGCAAAAATCAAGTATAATGCAAGGGGTAATCAATAACATCAAAGGGGCCTTTGCTACAAGACCTCTTGCAATATAACTTCATTACACCCTAATGAGAGGAAATAAGTCTGTTACAAGTGACCCTTCGTTTCTTCAAGAAATAATGAGAATTTGAGCAAAATCAACCAAATTTTAGCAAGTCCAGGAACAGTGTATCAGTATGTGCTGCATACCTTGATCAAAAGATTGTCGCATCTAAATTAATTAAATCTGACCAAAGAAACCTACAACTCCAACAGGGGACATTCAATAATCACATAGAAAGTGAAAATATACAAATGAAGCGAAGCAACTTTGAAACTATTGAGTAAATTAAAATGCAAAAAAAAAGGCATTAAAAAATCAATCAACAAAAGATACCAAACCTGCAACTAATACATATGAGTGAATTATACACAGCAAGTTATAAAGAAACTTTGGCACAACAATGAGCATTATTATTTTGTAAAACATGATAAAACCTGAGGCATTTTGCAGCTGTGACGAAATTGACTTTGCAATACAAATGCATTAAGCACTCAAGGGACTTCTTACAGCAGTGATTCATTAGAGAACTTAAGTTGAAAAATCTATTTTAATCACCTGAGTAGGATCAACTTCTCCTTGAATAATGTTTAGTATTGAGATGTATTTTGCTTGACTAGCCTCTTTTGTACGAGCACAAGAAGAAACCATAATGTTCTTTGTCTGCAAAACAGAAGAACATCAGAAAATCTCCATGTTCTCCAAGAGAAACTATGAATGAAGGCTTTTATTCTTGCCTGAAGAAGTCTTCTCATCACATCTAACACAGTTGTTTTGCGAATCACATTCGCCTGCAAAAAGAATTTATGGGCATTAGAATGTTGTCTCTTATTCCTTTCTTGTACTCTCTTCTTTCAAGGGAGACTTATTCTGCAAACCCATAGACATTGTGCACATACTAACCAATCTCAATAGTTGAAGGCTTCATGCTTTGAATTAGAATTTAAGTTCCAATTTTAAGATTTAAGTTGCAAACAGAAAACAACGACAAACTGAAACTAGTCAAATTCAAAATTTAAATAAAAGAATCATGAATTCTTGACAATTGGTATACGCTACTTTTCATTGTAAATTTTTTTTGCAACCTCCTCAAGCCTCCCACTGAGGCCCATCATCATGCCAAGAGGGAGAATCTCTGTCCCTCTTTTCCCTCTTCTTTTGCTCCCATGTCGCCACATGGAGCTATAAAAGAGGGGAGCCCATCAACCTTTTCTAACCTAGAATAATCAGCTCATGGACTTGGTCTAACATTGCCAACAAGAATGGAGAGAAGACTTCCATCCCCAATTTTAACTCCAACATAGCTAACTTCATTTACTTTTCACTCAATGCACATCTTGTATCTTCCCTAGTCTCCTCTGTCGCTACTCAAGTGCTGCCACTGTCCTCATTCACCATTACCACCACTGCCTTTGCCCTCTCCCTCTCCTCAGCAATCTGTATTCCCTACACTCCAGCCACTGCCTCCACTGCAACTCAGGCTACCACGGGCACAACTGACCACTGTTGTTCAGGCTGCCATCACCATAATTGCTTCCATCATGACTGCCTGCTCTCAACTCCTCTTCAATTCTCCTGGCTTTGACACCCCTTCTCAATTCAACTCCCGTGCCCCCCCTCCAATCACCACCCACCTGCTATCCCCACAGCCTCCCCTTCTGCTTGTTTCCTTACCTATCATCATCCCTCCTGGCTTCAGACCCTTTCTAGATCCAAGTCCCCTCCGCTATCAACTGCCATACCCACAGCTTTCTCTTACCTCCTGTCCTCTTATTCTTCTTCTTTCCTCCTCCCCACTCCCCCATGCCATAGTCTCTTCCCTCCTTATGCCACCTGACTATCTTTAGCTTCTTCCCCCTCTCTCTTTCCTTCATTCTTGACGCTTCAAATGTCCCTTCCCCTTACTGCAATTACCACATCCTCAATTCTTAGTTTGCATTTTTAGGATTATTCATACTCTTTCTTGCTTCTTTTCAACGGTAAAATTTCTTCTTTTATCTAAAGCTTTTGAGAAAAGAAAAAGAGAAAAGCAGAAAATTAGTATATTTCTTAAAGACATGATCCACCTAAAAAAAATGGTCAGCCAGTGGTGACAGTTTGCAAGGAAAAGCTGACCAAGAGTGTTCAATTCAAGTGCTACCTTCATTTTCACACATAAAAGAAATCTATTCTCAAATAAACACTTAAATCAACACTCAAACCATTTGTTGTGGGCATGCCGCCATATAGATTCTGATGCAAGGAGAAAGCATGAGTATTTACAATTGGACGATAAGCTTCATACCAATCATTTCCCTCAATGTGCACACACTCTTCCCCCTCCCCCCACCCCCTACAAAAAAAAAAAAAAGGAAAAAAAAAAACTTCCATCTCCTTCCTAGAAAGAAAAGAAAAAGAAAATTGAAAGTCCTGGAAAACTATACTTGGCAAAGCAACAACAAATTAAGAGAAATCTAACCTGGCGTTCAACTGTCAGTGGTGTATATCCTGTCATTAGGAAATGGCATCTGGGAGTCGGAATCAAAGAAGCCAGGAGGCCAACCAAGTCATTGTTCATATAACCTGGATAACGCAATGTTGTTGTACTTGCTGACATCACAGTAGAAACTAAAGAGTTTGTCTGGGCAAAAGTGGGAGTTGTAATATGGAGTCGCTCCACAGCAATTCTGTTAAGTGCAGTATTATCAAGAACAACAACACAATCGGCATTGAGCGTCAATCGCTTCAGCGTCAAAAGAGAGTTGTAAGGCTGCACCACCACATCACTCGTCTCATTCTGGTTAGGAAAAACACTATATGTCTGGACAAGCTTTTTGCTGTAGCGATCATTCAAAGTTTCCAATAGGTATGAACCCATACCTACAATAAACTAGGCAATTAGTGGCCCAAATGTGGAAGTATTGAGTTTGCAAGCAGTATACTCATTTATCATATGACTTATTCACATGAAATTGTGATGGTTTCACTACATTGATTTAAATGGCAGATAGAGCCCAGAAAATAAGATACATGCTAAAGGATAGTGATTTTGCTGCATACAGTACAATACTTGGCCATTGTCGCTACATATTGTAAGTAAGGTCTCAGATGAGTTGAGATAACCAGGTAACATGAACAAGATGAAATACACAGGACTGCATTGCTGTCCCGTCATTAAGTTTCAATAGTGATAAAATGCAAAAATAATAATAAATAACAAGACTTTTTGAATTGATATTAAAAATAAATAAATAAATAAAACTCTGCAACTTGCCCACACAAGGTGAAAGGAATAAAACCTGAGCCCGTTCCCCCAGCAATTGAATGGCATAGAACAAAGCCCTCAAGACTGTCACTTCCATCTGCCTCTCTATCAATCATGTCCATTAGGTCCTCCTCATATTGCTTACCCTGATCAAACACCATGATTTCAGAGTTATATGCTAAGAACAAATGTGTCATGAGTCATAGGAAGATATGATAAACACTTTTTTTTTCCCTTATTTAAGCTCAAAGAATTCCAGCCTATCTGAAAGATAAATCGAGCTTAACTGAAAAGCAGAAAATGGCTGTAGATAATGCAAAATGGATATGTGTGTGTGTTTGTGCACCTGTGATGTGTACGTATACATATACAGAAAAGAGAATGAATCCTAGTCTGTCTGAAAGATAAGTTATAAACTGAAAAGCAGAAAATGACTGTAGATAGTGGATAATGGATTTGCGTATGAGTCTGTATACAAATGCATGTATATATGTATGTATTCAGAAACCATGTAAATTTGTAAGTAGTCACACATAAGTAAATAACGAAAGAGACAAAGCTCCAACTCAAGCTCAAGAAGACTTAAATAACAATACATTTAAGCCAAGTTGAACTGAAGCTGAGTGCTCTACCAACACTAAGTCAAGTTTGTGTCCAAATTTAGAGACTGGAATGTGCTCAAGAAACTAGATGCTCGATTCAACTCAGTTTAATTGCACAGATCTAGTAGGTACAACAGCAAAAGGTTGGCAAATTATCATATTAAGAAATTTCAAAATGTGGGACTAATTAAAACAGTTAGTAACCTGATGATAACCGCTTGCCCAATTATTCCCAGCACCCCCACCATGGGTAGCTATGAAGATATTCTCGTGATTATAGAGATTCCTGTATTCCCCATTTTGAATACCATTAATCACCCTGGGCTCCAAATCCATGAGTAAAGCTCGTGGGATGTAGTGTTGATCATCAGCTTGATAGAAGAACACATCTTTTCTATCACCTCCCTGCAAATTTCAATTAAATAAATACAGACCAATGTTTTGGAACAATAACATGAGGAATTATGAACAGAAAACAAACTTCTGAATGTAGAATAAGATAATAAGGTCATGGCATAAAACCAATGATAAAGGGCGTCATCCATGTGTAGCACACACTCCAATATGACCATGTAAGCATGAATTTAGACCTTTCAACAAAACAGAGAGAAGAGGGAGAAAAAAATCATGAATCTAAACTGTACATTTTTAGAGATAACCACATGTTCCAGACATGTATGAAAAGCATGTAAATTTTTGCCAACGGACCATCAGACATCCTGTTTTATGGAACAACAATATGCCACTCCACCACAAATAACATGATTTGATACCTGTCATATGTCAAAATGGAAACAATGAAAATTGTGTTTGATAAATGATTCTTCACTCCCCTCCCCCAAATCCCAGCCAAAAATTCTATTTGAAGGCGAATTTCCCATAATTTACCAGCATTGCCACATATTGCTGGGGGAGCAAATATGCTGAGTGAGCTTATTTGCTCTCCCTGAACATCTAGAAGAAAATTGCACACTTAGCCACCAAAAGTAGAATCAAAATCATAACCAAATCTCAAAAATCCAAATTTTCCACGACAGAGTTTCTCAATTCTTAAACCCAAGAAATCATAAATTCAAAAATAAACATGAAGCTCCTAACCAAATGCGCAATGTACTAAAACTAAGAAATCCAGTGTTCCTCGCATTCAACACTTTTCTCTTCGATCAAACACCCTTGACTTTTACAATTTCTTTCCTTCTCACAACTTCTCTTACCTACCGACACATAATGCCTCAAAGAAAATTTTAACCCTTCATATAGAGAGAGGGGGGAAGTGTGCACCTGGGTAGCGAAGTCTTCAAGAATTCCATCTTTACTAATGCCATGTTCAAGACAAAGCTGTTTCCAGAACTCCATACCGATCTGATTCCCGCATTGACCTACTTGGAGAGTGATAATTTCCCTAGGCATTTTTCACCTTTTCTTTCTGCAACTGAGGAAAAGGAATTGGAAATTCTAGGGTTTTGGATGGATCAAGGAGGGAAGTCAGGCGAAAAGGAAAGGAGATAGGCAATGGGAAATGGTCTTGTTGCCTTTTACTCCGTTACACTTTGGACTGGAAGAATACAATGATGAATGTGGCGGGGACGAAGGGGTTTTTGAAATGAGGAAAATAGAAAGAGGGCTTTTGCCGGCTTAATTATGATTTCCGCGTCATGCTAATGTGCGCTGCGTGCACACTGCGGCGGTGGGAGATACGCCTTTAAATTTGACTTTTTTTTTCTTTTATTTTAAGCAATTCTTTTTTTTTATACTACTCAGAATTGGTTTATGACAAATCAAATACTCAATCCTGAATTGTTAGCTTGAACTTGTTATATTTAAATTGAAGAGCATAAAAGTAATTAGAAAAAGGTGAGATGAGCAAATAATTGATATTGTGTCATGTTTAAATTATTAATGAAAGTAAAAAAAATATAACTGCTAATTTATATCTTTATTTGTATTTTTTAAGTTAATATGAGTACTTTAAAAGAAACTTGATTTAATTCGTACAAAAACAATCTGAAATTTGATATCATTCTCATCTTATTAATAAAATTCAATCTATTCATTCCCCTCCTTTCCTCTCATTCTCTACAAAAATCAATCTAAAGATTTAAATCTATCTTTTTTTTTCTTCCCTTCCCAACTCCTTTTGATAGAAATCCACCTAAACATGAAGAACTATTCAAAGAAAGGGGAAAGAAAACAATGGCACAATTCAAGGTCCTTGGAAAAGAAATTTGTCAAGTTTGAATAGTTAAAAGAGGACCAAAAGAAGTCAAATTTGATCAACAATTCAAGTAGAAGGTCAAAAGGATCTCAAGGAAAAGTTAAGGAGAATAATAAAGACAAATTTGACAACCATGGTGTAAAGGATGCACAGCTTGATGCGCGATGCGCAACTATGCATCAAGTTATGAAACATCATCAAATCTAGACAGAAACTTTAGGAGTTTTGCACAACATCCAGTCTGGGCATGCTAGATGTTGTGTGAGGATTGAGCATGGTCAAGATGGTGGCTTGGACGGTTGTGCATGGGTGCTACATGGCTATGCCAATTTTCTGAAAAAATGTTACATTTTGTTTAGCTTTGTTTAACTTTTGGTTTGAACTTATTTCAATTACTGCGACTTGAATTAACTTCTAAGGCCTTTAAACTTTTTATTGGACCACTCAAACCTTATAGGCTTGATAATAATTACCCTATAGTTAGCTATGTATAAAGTCTCTCTCATGGAGATACAAACACAACTTTGAATGATTAATTGATAACAATTTGAAGGTTTTGAATAATTAGAGAGGTGTTCCTCCTTTTTTTTCCTGGAAATCCAGACATTGCAAAGGATTTAATCTTACCTTTGTTTTAAGTCTCTAAAATATAGGATAATTCAACTTATTTCTCTAGTTGGGGTCTTAGATTTCTTACTAATCTATGGTTCCAATTTAAGTGCGCTCAATTTTCTATCCCTAGGGTTCTCTTTCCCTTACTAGAGAATTGTGTATTAGGGTATTATTTTAAATGACCAAATCCATTGAATTATGAGTCATAATTTGCATGATCATCTAGGGTTCTTGGATGTGGACAATGTAATTTCAAATTTTATCCTTAAATCCTTGTTTTAGTTTAAATCTTGATTGTTGAACATTTGGCCAAATTGAACCATGAAATTATGTTGGATTTTAGCCAAGTGAGCTCATGTCACCTTCCAATCCAAATATAGTGTTAAGAAAGTAATTTGATTCTCAAGAATAAACAAATGAGATAGAATAAATCCTTGTCTTCATAGCTAGTCTAGAATGCTAGATAATACATCTTTTATTGCATTTTTTTGCCATAAAAGAAAAAGATTGATTGTTGTATATTTTTGTTATTTTTGTTAGTTTGAATGGTGTTTTGGTAAATTTAAGATGGGATTTATTAGTAGGTTTTTGGTAAGTTAATCTTTTATGTCGTGACCAAGTTACCTTTTGGTAACCTATTTTTCTTAACCAAATTACTTTTATTGTTTCGACCCTCTCTTATTCCAAACTTGAGGCACACGACTTAAGTTTCTGATTTTTTTTTTTTTTTTTAGCTCCATGTGCGTCATCTTGTTTGTCTATTTCCTTTTCTTCCTAGTGAGGAAAAACTCGCACTTTAAATTTTGTTCACTTGCTAGATCTTTTGTGAATTGTGATTTTGGAAAAAGAACTCTTCATAAGCATAATTACCATTGATGAGTGCTCATTATTACTGTATTTCTTAGTCATTTCTGCTGGGTAATGCTCAATTTATGGTTAAATGGCTACTCATTTTCCCTATTTTTACCTTATTTTATGCAAATACATAAGTAGAAGATGATTGGAGAAATAAGGTAAAAATAGAGCAAAAAAACATCATACCGGTGCCAAGGACCATGCCAGATAAGCACCGATTCGAAATAGAGAGTTTGGAGCCAACAAGTTGAATAAAATAGACACCGGTTAGGTTCAATACATGTACCGGTTGCATTTATCAACAGGTCACAGTTCACCTATCAAAGAGGCACCAATTATTTCCAAAGAGTTTAGGAACCGAAACAATAAGAATAATTGGCACTGCTAGGGATAACAAACATATGACGATTTAGAGCAAGAATTCAAGATCCTAAAGAAAAAAAAATACACAATCGGTGCCAGTCTAGCATTACAATAGGCACTGGTTCATATCAGAACACTTTTAAGATTGGTTAGTTGGGTAGAGATATCAATTAACTAAATTTGTTGGCAGAAATCTCATAATTCGAGAGAGAGTGAAATTGACAGGTGACTCACTTCGGTGGCTAGAATTGGGAATTATAGGTCCAACGGGTACACATTTCTTAGGTTTTGAATAGGGGAATTCCTTTTGTTACATAGGCCATTCTCTTTCTTATTCTTTGGGGACATTGTGACTTTCTATTGTGTGCAAGAACATGACCTCTCTTCCATTGTAGTTAGTGTCATGCATTACATTTATATTTGGCTAAACAATGAGCCCCCGTTCCTTAAGATTCTTCGATATTTGCCAACAATACTAGACTACACGATAAATGCACTTGCCTAAGTGTGTGTGTGTTGGGTAATTCTAACTGGCATTTTAATTGTTAAAACTTGTGGGTACATAGGCTAAATTGATTTAGATTTTATATGCACGCAACATGCCCATCAAGTTTTTGGCACCGTTGCCGGGGAAACGGTTTAGGCTATATTCTAAAAAATTTAATTCTTGTTGATTTAGCCTTGTATTTGTACATATATTTGTACATATCACTAACTTGTTTGTAAATAGTTATTTATGTGTGTTGTGTTTTTATGATATTTTGCCAAAATTGTATTTTATAATTCTTTTATTATTATTATTATATTGTTGTTATTGTAAAATCAATTCTTTTGGATATTGAGTAATTTTAATGTCATTTATTAATTTATTTGTTTATATCTTATTTTTTGAATGGTTGAAGATGATTATGAGGAAATTGTTGAATTTTGGAGCTTTGTAGTGTATTTCATTCTTGTTGGAGATTGAATTGATGTGTTGGAGATTATGCTCATTTTGCTTGAAATTGAAATTGTTGAAGGAGGATACGAAGAGTATATGTGGTATATGGTTTGGATGAATGAAATTGTCTTTTGGGAAAATTTATCTTGTTAGGAAATGTCTTTGGCTTATACTTCTTCTTTGTTCATTCTTTTTGAAGTTGGAATTTTTTTGCTTTCTCGTAGAATTATACATGTTAATTTGTGATTTGGATTTTTTTTTTTTTTGGAGCAAGATTATTTTGTGTTTTTGTCTAATAAATGAATGGGTGTTTTGGATTCAAATTTTGTTTTGTTCATCTTTTGAAGATTGAGAATTATTGCTTTGTCATGGGATTTGTTTTTGGGCTTGTAATTTTAAGGATTAATGAATATCTTGAAGGTTATTGATCTTTTATGTGTTCTCTTGAAGGATAGTTTCCATTGTACATGAGCAAATCAAGGCAATATTATAGATTTTGACTAGGAATTAGAGAAAATGTTGAGAAGGTTAAGGAAACAAAGATACACTACACAAGGAGGTGTTCACTTTGAAGACTTAAAAGATATAGCAAATCTTGGTGGCCGCACTGGAGTTCATGGAGAAGAAACCCAAGTGGGAACTGGTGGATATGAAAGGAGGATGATAGAAGATTACGTAAGACCGTCACTTCATGGGTTGGAATCAAGCATATAAGGCCAAGAGTGGAGACTAACAACTTCGAGCTAAAACCATCTTTCATCCAAATAGTACAACAAACGGTGCAATTTGACGACTCCCGGAAGAAGATCCTAATGCACACATTTCCATCTTTCTCAAAATTTGTAACATGTTAAAGCTAAATGGAGTGTCTAAAAATGTGATTAGACTTAGGCTCTTCCCATTCTTCCTAAGAGATAAAGTGAAATATTGGTTGAAATCACTCCTTCCAAGCTCAGTCACTAATTAGGACGAATTAGCTGAAAAGTTTCTCAAAAAGTACTTTCCCCCCTCTAGGACTGCAAATCTAAGAAACGACATCTTTTCCTTTGGCCAATTAGAAGGAAAGACTTTTTATGATAGTTGGAAGAGATGGAAGGAACTTTTAAGAAAGTGCCCATACTATGGGCTAGATTTGGGATTCTAAATGCCGACTTTTCATAGTGGGTTGAATTTTACCACGAAATAGCTTTTGGACGCATCATCTGAAGGGCACTACAGCCACTAAGACCCCCAAGGAATTGAGGAATCTTATTGAGAATATAGCTATGAACAACTATTCATGGGGCAATCTAAGGGATGCACAATGTGGATGTCATGGCGGCTATAGAAGTCAAATTTGAAGCCCTTGTCAAAAAGATAGAGAAGATGCATGCCCCTTCTCAAGTTTAAGCTCAAGTGATGCTGTGTGATTTTTATGGAGGAAGCCACCCAAATCATGAATGCCAGAACATAGCTAGGGTTACCTAGTGAGCAAACGATTGAGCAAGTGGATTTTGTTGGGAATGCTAGGCAAGCAAATAACCCCTATAGTAACACATACAATCTTAGATGAATGAACCATTCAAACTTTGCATGGGGTAATTCAAATCAAATGAGGCCCCCTCCTCCCCCTCAAGGCTACCTAATGGTACGACCTCAAGCATTCTCCTACCATGACCCTCCTCCTACTCCTACTACAAAGCCTTCTCTTGAAAATTTAGTTGCCAAGGTGGTCACTGTAGCTTCCGAAAAACAGAGGATGCATGCATGCGAGAAAACAAACCCAGAAAAGCAAAGACACAACACAGCAAAAGGTGAAAATAATACCTTTATGTGTCTTTTTTGTTAGTGTTATGCCCTAGAGACAATCACTTGTATATTGTATATGACACATTTTATTTTAATAACATGCATTATTTATCTTACAGTTTCTTTTGTTTACTTTTAAATAATATAACTGTTCGATAAAGTCCCTAGTACAACACTGTGTTAAGGAAATCATGATATGAGATTCCTATTACACTGGATAGTACTTAAATAGTCCCTAGTCATAGTATTAATAAGACAGAATATCATTAATGCATTAAGACTAGTATGTGTTAGACTTCCTGATTTGATCAGGCGGTGATTCTTATAACCGTGAGTATTGAGATACTCAAAATTAACACATAGATACTTGTTAATGGAACAAGTTCATTGGATGATCTAGCTTTGAGATAATCACATGGATAACTATTTAGTGCCAGTGATATAATCTCAATATAGCAAACATGCAAGTATCCTTAGACTTGAGATCTCCAAGGTACTTTGTTTGCTGAGCTTTGTACTTTGATTCCAATCTCCGGAGTTCGATCAAAGGCCGCCTATGGGATGGATATTGGGTACATTGTGAGGTAAACGAAAATAGTTGAGAGGATCAATAAAGGATTCACCACTCCTAATAGTAGGGGTGAATATCTCATGGCCACTTGTAGGAATTACTACTCAGAAAGTCCTTGGCCAAGGAGATTGTGTATTGGAAATAGTTCCAATTGATACACATCTAGAGTAGTGGGTTCCTAGTACAAATACTATTGTATTCGGGCCGAAATTAATTCTGGAGGTAGTTGGCACTAATTTCGTACTCCAAATGAGATATTGTATGGTAAAATGAGTTAATTGCACTGAAATTTGTTATTGAAAGGTTCATGTCAAGCCACTTGACTTCCTAGACTCTTGGGTGGTCATGATGTGTTGCTAGATACCGCTCATGATATGGAAATATGGGTTTATTAATTGGTGAATTAATAAACCAATCCTAATTAGAATTAAATGGATTATTAATCTCAAAGACGTTTGGATTAATTTATGTTCACTACCAATTGACTGGAAAACCTAATAGGTCATACACAATAGAGGATTATATACTCAAGATGTTATTTGATAACATAGTGGGATTTATTGGAAGAAAGAGAAGTTATTATAGACAAATTATAATTAGTTATAATTTGTGATCCAAGTTGTAATTGTGAGAATTTGATATTTCCAATTACAATTAGGGAATTCTAATAGGATTAAAATTCTCAGTTTTGGAAGGAATTTTCATGTGACATATATTATGAGTCACACGAAACCCTAGAAGTGGGATCAACACACGAAAAACACAACCACAATCGTTTTCTTCTTCTTCTCTCTCTCTCTCATTTTGCTGAAAACGAAAACAGCCCTAAACGCCTTATTTTTCTGCTAGCACAGAAATATTTTGGTGCTTGAGTATTCCTCTGTGTGGATTACTGTTAGAGATAATCACACACTGTGATTACAGTGGCTAGACGTCCAACTCTCGTGGAGTTTGCACAAGAAGATTACTGGATCGTGCCTCAACTTAAAGAAGAAATTTTTGTTCTTCAGACGATCAAACAAAGGTAAAAAGCTGCTACCTTTATTATCTTTATGTCTTGTTTTCCACACATAGGCGGGTCCTAGGATGGTATTTCGTTTATTTTCTGCTACGCCGTATAGGATACGGGCCTGAGATACCCAACATTTTTACTGTTTGGCTGAGAAGATGAGGCACCAACCATGGGAGCAGTTACCTGTCTCGACGATGATTTCGACGAGAAACTAGCAATCCGTCAGCTTCTTCTTGGCATGTACACGAAGCTTTTCGCTTTTCAAAATATTCCTCTGCCTATCTATGTTGGTGAAACAACCTAGGCGATGAATGATTCTTCTTGATCATTTGCTATTAGTTAGCAAAGACAAAAGATGAAAGGGAAAACAGAGAAAACGAGAGAGAGAGAACAGAGGGAAAAAAAACTCTGATTTTTTTCTCTTTTACTATGTCGTAAGTTCTGTTCTACAGAACTGAACTACTCAACTCCTATTCACATCACCAGATAACCCAACCCCGCTGTTATGATATTTTAAACATTCGGAAGTTATTAATAGAAGTGTTGGGAAATATGCCCTCTTAGACTAGGTTTCTGATATAAATATCGAATGTTTTAATAAAAGAATTTATTTTCAGAAACTGTTTGTGAATTTATTGACGAACAAAAAACAGGGGAGCATGCACCAACGGAAAAAAAACAGAGAAAAAAAATCGCAAGCTTTAAAGGACACACAGAAGCGTAAATATCATACATTTGCGCGCTTTAAACCTACTAGGTTGAGTAGGAGTGGATTGAACGACAGGAATCGCTTCGCCTTGCCCACTTGAAGAAGCTTCCAGTTGAAAACCCGCTAGCCTCCTACTTCACCTTGTTTGCATGAACGCCAAGCCTTTCAGCTCTCAGAATATGCCACAACCCAACCTCTAATCGGTGAACATAACGGTGAAGATGAACGGTTTCAAATCTCCTTGGTTCTCTTGCTATTGGTTAGCAAAGCTCCAAGGAGAAACCAAAGAAGAAGGAGACGTGAGTTTGAGAGATAGAGCTGCGTGAGCCTCAGTTGTGTTAGGGAGATTAGGGTTTTCTTCTCCCAGAGACTTGTTTTATTGGTCATCAAAAAACTAGGTCTCTAATTCTCTGATAAACATATCCCCGGGATATCATATTTCAAACACTCGAATGTTATCCTGAGAATAAGTTTGGCTTAACCCCTAAACTCTTCTTAACCGTATCTGGAAAAAACCCTATGGTCCAAGCTATTGGGCCGAAATAATATTTATTATTTCTCTTGGACCCAAAAGGCCCAAAATAATAAACATTAATTATTTATTTTCTGGGCTTATACAAATAACTCAATAAATAATTAATGAGCCCAAATGAACCAAAATAATTAATTTTTAATTATTTATTTCTTGGGCTTATATAGATAACCTAATAAATAATTAAACACTAATTATTTCCCCTAGTTTAAGCCCAGGTTAATTTCCTAATTATTCATACTGGACCTAGGCCCTGAATAATTAATTAACCAATTAAACTAGATAATTAATTTCTCTCAACTCCTATTTTTTATTTTATTTATTTATTTTATTCCAGTCTAATAATAATTAGACATCCTGAATAAAATAAAATAAAATAAAATCCTCTTGAACTGAGACCAATTCCTCAACCCAAAATTAGTTAGGACTTACGGGCTATTCCGAGGACTAAAAAGACACATCGCATTGGCTGCTAAAATGACCAAAATACCCATGTTATATAAATAGCTGTATTTTACATTTTAAATATTTCCTAATATCAACATAAAAAAATATTAACCCCAAGGACAATGCTGCATTAGCAAAGTCTCCGACCTATAGGTGAAATGACTAAAATACCCCTATACACATCACCGTACATTAAGAGAGGAAGAAGTGTACTAACACCCCTCTAAATAACATCTACCATCCTTAGATTTCTAGTCCAATGATCCACGACTTCTTGGAGTGTTTCCGATTTCCAAGGGAGCTACCCTAAAGCAAATATTCGAGTCATGTTTCCCAGGGCCCTGGACATTTTAGACCATTCGGACAACCACAAGGGGCGATAAAGTGCAGAAACTATCTTGTACAAGTCTGTCTTAACTAACTAGTTACATATACCCAATATACAAGTATATTGGTTCTACTATAGAACCTCAACTATAGCATATCAAAGCATATGCTTCCAGCTTCGTCAGACCATCAACTCATACTTAAGTCGTAGAGTACTAGTCCACGCTGTAGCGGTAGTAGTGTAGGTTTCTATCATATAGTACTTTTAGAAACCACTGCTACAGGTCATGTCTTACGTATTCGAAATACGCTTATGTCATTAAGTGAGAGGACTACTCACTAGCCAAATGTAAGCCATTCCCCATTTGAAATTTATAACATAATAACCTAAACATGATGAAATTCCCAGTCTCATCAATAGGTTAAGAACAAATGTTTATGTGTTAAATAACCCGTGATCCATACCTTACTGTGAAAGACCACCATTCACATAGATCACTTATTTAAACACAACGGGTCTGTTCCAAACGAAAATTGTGCACAAACAAAAAGTAAGTTCACAAACAATTTCTGAAAATAAATTTTTTTATTAAAATATTCGATTTTACATCAGAAACATAGTCTAAGAGGGCATACAATCCAACAATCTCCCACTTGCACTCTAAGACTGGGTCAGTCCATAGGTGCCCACCCCTATGGCGTCTAAGTGTCTCTTGAAGACTCTCTCAGCCAAAGGCTTGGTGAATAGATCTGCTAGATTATTTTCTGAGGCAATATGTTCCATCATGACTTCCCGTCTCTGGATGAAATCCCGTATCAGGTGGTATCCTCTCGATGTGTTTCCCCTTCTTGTGGTTCCAAGGTTCCTTAGATTGCGAAACTGCTCCAGTGTTGTAACAATACATCACAATCGGCCTGTCCATATGTGGTACGACTCCAAGTTCTGAAAGGAACTTCCGGAGCCAAACTGCTTCCTTGGACGCCTCTGAAGCTGCCACATACTCAGCTTCCATGGTTGAGTCAGCAATACAAGACTGCTTGATACTCCTCCATGAAATTGCTCCTCCAGACAAGGTGAACACATATCCACTAGTGGATTTTCTCTCATCCTTATTTGCTTGGAAGTCTGAGTCTGTGTATTCTGTGGGAACCAAATCATTAGCCTTGTAAACCAACATAAAATCTCTCGTTCCCTTGAGGTACTTGAGAATATGCTTTACAGCTTGCCAATGAACCTCTCCTAGGTTTGACTGATATATGCTAACTAAGCCCACGGCAAAGCAGATATCTGGCCTACTATACAGCATGGCGTACATGAGACTTCCCACAGCCGAAGTGTAGGGAATTCTACTCATTCTATCATTTTCTTCTTGAGACTTAGGACAGTCCCTTGAAGAAAATGACAACCCATGTCTGCAAGAGATTAGAGCTCCCTTGCATGAGTCCATGCTGTACTTGGACAGCATCTTGTCAATGTATGTTGCTTGGGATAACCCTAACATTCTCTGCTTCCTATTTCTAAGAAGCCTAATCCCGAGAATGTAGCTGGCTTCTCCCAAGTTCTTCATACTGAATTGACTAGACAGCCAAACCTTTGTAGACGATAATGTCCCTATATTATATCCAATGAGTAGAATGTCATCCACATACAGGACAAGAAAAACCACATTAATGCCTTCAAGTTTCCTGTACACACATGGTTCATCTTCGTTTTGAATAAAACCATAAGACTTTACAGTCTTATCAAAACGAATGTTCCATGCTCTCGATGCCTGCTTAAGTCCATAAATGGACTTCTTAAGCTTACAAACCATATGTTTCTGGCCTTTAATAATGAAGCCTTCCGGTTCGGACATATAGATGTCTTCGCTAAGATAGCCATTTAAGAATGCCGTCTTGACATCCATTTGCCATATCTCGTAGTCATAGTGACATGCGATGACAAGGAGGATGCGGATGAATTTAAGCATGGCTACTGGGGAAAAGGTTTCCTCATAGTAGATTCCCTCTTTCTGAGTATACCATTTCGCCACAAGCCTAGCTTTGAAGGTTTCCACCTTCCCATCCGCTCCCATCTTTCTCCTGTACACCCACTTGCACCTAATGAGTTTTATCCCTTCAGGTGAAGTTACAAGATCCCAAACCTGATTGAGGTACATAGACTCAATCTCAACTTTCATTGCTTCATGCCAAAGATTTGCATCGGCATCAGTAATAGCCTTCTCGTATCTAGTGGGGTCTTGTTCCTGATGGTCAGAGACCAGCTCAAATGCTTCACCAGTCCATCTATCCGGAACCCTAGACACTCTCCCACTACGACGAGCTCCATTTGCACAGGCTCTTAAGGTTGTGCCTCTTCTTGTTCCATAATCGAGTCAGAGGAAGTTGATTCCGTAGATAACTTCTCCTAAAGTTCCAACCTTGCTGAACCTTTAGTGGAAATACTTTGATCATCTTCCAAATATCTAGCATTCGTACTGACTAGTACCTTCTGCTCCTTAGGATGATAAAAGTAACCTCCTTTTGTCCCTTTTGGATAGCCAACAAAATAGCATAATTCTGATCTTGATTCCAACTTGTCTCCCTTGATCAGTACATAAGCTGAACAACCCCAAATCCTGAGATGATTCAGACTTGGCTTACGCCCAGTCCACATCTCATAGGGAGTCATAGGTACTGACTTGGAAGACACCAAGTTCAAAATATATGCCGCTATTTCCAGGGCATATCCCCAAAAGGACACTGGAAGAGTAGCATAAGACATCATGCTTTGGATTATTTCCATCAACGTCCTATTCCTTCTCTCAGCTACTCCATTCTGCTGGGGTGTTCCCGGCGCAGAGAGTTGGGATATTATTCCATGATGTACCATGTAGTCCTTGAATTCACTTAGGATGTACTCTCCACCACGATCCGATCGTAAGGTTTTGATTAATTTACCTGTCTGACGCTCCACTTCAGCCTTAAACTCCTTGAACTTGTCAAAAGAGTCACACTTGCACCTCATCAGGTAAATGTAACCATACCTCGTACAATCATCCGTGAAAGTGATGAAGTACTCAAAACCTCCTCTAGCTGGTGTAGACAATGGACCACACACATCAGTGTGAACAAGACTCAACACCTTCTTGGCTCTATCTGCTTTTGGTGTAAATGACCTTTTGGTCATCTTTCCCATTAAGCAAGATTCACACTGAGGCCAACTTTCCAATCTTAATGAGCTTAAAGGCCCATCATGGATTAGCCTCTGAATCCTGGTTGAGTTAATATGACCCAACCTTAGATGCCAAATGTATGAATCATTGATATTGGTCTTTCTCTTCTTAGTTAAAGGTTCAGACTAGCGTTACTTGATTGGTTGTTAATAGGATTTAAAAAGAATAGATTTCCATACATGTGCCCAGTATATAGAAATACCAGAATAGAAAGATACAGAATATCCTTGATTTATAAGTTTTGCAACTGAAATCAAATTCTGACGAAATCCAGGTACATATAAAATGCCTTTTAAAACTACTATTTTATTACAATAAAAAATAAGATCCAGCTCTCCCACTGCAAGGGTCCAGACTTGTGCTCCATTACCCACTCGTAGCCCATGTTCGCCCTTCTTGAGTCTTCTAATCTTTCTAAACCCCTGCAAGGAGTTACATATATGATCAGTGGCTCCTGAATCAACAATCCAAGTGGAAGTTGATCCTACCATTGATATAGACTCTAGATAGAAAATATTACCTGTGGGGTTTTTATTAGCTTGAAGATCTGGACACTCCTTTTTTCAGTGTCCCTTCTTCCCACATTTGAAGCACTTACCATTTGGTTTGTCCTTGGGCTGGGTCTTGGGCTGGGCTACTGCATTCCCCTTCTTCCTCTTGAACTTTCTGGATTTAGGCCCAATTCTTGAGGAAGAAGCCTTAGCAATCATGGCATTTGACTGCGGCTTCATGACCTTCTCCGCCATCTGGAGCTCCTTCATCAATTCAGTCAAACTCATGTTCAATTTGTTCATGTTATAGTTCAACTTGAACTGAGTGAAGGAACCCGGTAGAGATTCAAGAACCATGCCCACTTGGCTCTCGGGGTCAATGACAGCCCCTAAGATTTCTACCTCCTCGAAAGCAGCAATCATCTTGAGCATATGCTCTCGGATTGATGCTCCCTCAGCCATCTTAGTGTTTATAATAGTTCGAAGAGCCTCCTGCCTTGCGGGCCGGCTCTTGTCCGCGAACATAGTAGCCAATGATTGACTGATGTCGTATGCAGAAGCCATGTGCTCATGTTTTGACTGGAGCACATTAGACATGGAGGCTAACATATAACAGCGTGCCATTTCGTCAGTCTTCTTCCATGCTTTCTCAACCTCTCGCTCTTCGGTGGTGGAATCTTCCCTGATAACAGGGCAGGTCTCATAAAGGACATACTTATACTCTTCGGCTGTGAATATTATGTCCAGGTTCCTCTTCCAGTCCACATAGTTTGGACCCGTTAATTTATTCTCCCTAAGAATAACGGCCAATGGACTAAAAAAACCTCCCACCATTTCTGAAAATCGAAAAATAAAAGAAAGAATTTAGTTTGTGAAAACAAAATAAAATTTGTGCACTGAAAATAATTTGGCTCTTAAGAAAACTGACATAACTTCTTAGGAAGATTAACAGTTTCCTAAGCTAATTGTAATAACCACCACAAATTAATTTCCCTTCTAGGTAATGATCTAGAGGATAACTCCATCGTGGGATGGCCGTTTCCTCTCATTTCCTATGGACATACCTCGCACTATAACCTCCAACGTGGGCTGACCGATCATAGTATGTGCCCCGGGTTATTAATTACATCCTTCCATTAGATCTAGATCCTTGTGGTATCCCCATCCTACACGGGTTCACTCCCAGGGTGACGCGAGAGGACCCACGATCTCTAATGAGGACCGTGATGGAAGCCGTGGGGCCGTTAGAATCCCTCTCCCACTTAGTCTTTTAAAATAAAGGTTTTCTGGAAAAATATCTTTTTGAAATCACTACTGGAAAATGGCCGATCACCCACGGCAAATTCCGTGGCTGATCGACCAAATTTCGTGACTGATTGATCTCAGCCACAGAACAGTCACGGAAATTTTTTTGTGGCTAAAATCGTCGTGGCTGATTAATCAGCCACGAAAATTATTTCCGTGGGTGATTAGCCACGGAATATTTCGTGGTTGATTAATAAATTCCGTGGCTGATTTAATAAATAATAATTAATTTTTATTTTAATTAAAAA
Source organism: Voacanga thouarsii (assembly GCA_026120185.1). Lineage (NCBI taxonomy): Eukaryota > Viridiplantae > Streptophyta > Magnoliopsida > Gentianales > Apocynaceae > Voacanga > Voacanga thouarsii. The sequence goes on along the minus strand of JANUWF010001088.1, from coordinate 1,574,268 downwards.
AAGTCATCAGCCACGGAAATAAATTCCGTGGCTGATTTAATAAATAATAATTAAATTTTATTTTAATTAAAAAAGTCATCAATAATTATTGAAAATTTGTGGTCCACAATCCACTTCGTAAACCAAGCACACATGATCATAGCAACATCCATTTAGTGTTGTCCACAACCCATTTCGTGAACCAAGCACACTTGATTGTAACCTTCAAAATAATTGAAGAATGTTTTGAGTCCTTTGAGAGTTGAACCCATGACCTCCCATATGAGAGGTTGAGACTTAACCAGTGGGGCTAAGTCCAATTGCTTGGACATGTCTCTTTTTTTTTTTTTTCATTTAAACCATTCCTAACATTCATTTTGTATTTTTTTTTAATCTTTATACTATTACAAAATACAACAATTATATTCAATTTACTATGAAACCATATTATTCAATATAATAAATTATTTTGTATATTTATATAATTAAAAGTTTATATACTGTTAATTATTTTATCGTTTTTATCAAATAATTTTTTCAAATATATATATATATATATATATATATATATATAAAATATATGCATGTATTGATATATGTGTGTGTATGTATGTATGTATGTATATATATATATATATACATATGTATATATAATATATTTATTTATATAGATAAATATTTATCTATATATCTATATTTATAAATATTTATATATAAATATTTTTAAAAATATATAAAATAAATATGCATTTTTATTTATATATAAATATTTATTTATATATATTTATAAATATTTATATTTAATAATATTTATATATAAAATATTTTTTATATATAAATAGTTATATGTAAATAAAGATTAATTTATATATAAATATTTTTAAATATTTATTTATAAATATATATTGATCAAAGATTTTCGTGACTGATTCGTAGGAGATCAACCATGAAAAAAATCCGTGGCTGATTTGTGACTGATCAGCCACGAAAAACTTTTAAAAAATTGATTATATGTTGATAAAAAATTTTCGTAGTTGATTCAGTAGGTGAATCGACCACTGAATTTTACGTGGTCGATTCACTCACGAATCGACCACAAAATTTTTATCAATATATAATTAATATTTGATAAAAGCTTTTAGTAGGCTGATTCAGTGGGTGAATCGACCACGAATCAGCCATGGATATTTTCATGGCTGATCACCTACAAATCAGCCACAAAAAAATTTTAAAAAAATTGATTATATATTGATAAAAGATTTTCGTGGCTGATTCGTAATTGATCAGCCATGAAAATATCCGTGGCTGATTCGTGTCTGATTTACCCACGAATCAGCCACGACATTTTTTATCAAATATTGATTATATATTGAAAAAATATTTTCGTGGCTGATCAGCCACGAATCAGCGACGAATATTTTCGTGGTTGATCACCTATGAATCAGCCACGAAAATCTTTTATCAATATAATCAATTTTTTAAAAATTTTTGTGGCTGATCCGTGGCTAATCCGCGGGTGATCTCATATGCCAGTTTCCGTGGCTGATTTCCGTGACTGATTGCCTAGTTTCTAGTAGTGAATTTCCATTAAGTTTTTCCTTAACTCAAAAATAAAATATATAAGTCCACTAAAATCTCTATGTCAATGTTTATATCTTTTGAGAGATTTTTCCATGGACTAATTTTATTTAAGTTAAAACTTAATAATTTCAAAAATTTTCCAATTAAAACTTTCTAGAGACTTTGGTCTCGAGTTTATTTGACAAAATCATTTTTTTCTAGTCCAAAATAAAACAAAATGGCTCTCCATTTTAATTTACAAAAATATCTAAATCCAATATATTTTCTATGTCAATGATTAAATCATTTGAAAAAATATTTAAGGATTAATTTTTGTACAAATTAAAATAACCATTTAATTTTTGAAGAAAAAAGTTTTTCTTGTCAAAAATGTTTCCAAAGACTTTGGTCTTTGAAAAAAAGGCACACATAGGTACACAAAAAAAATAGCATGCTTGAAAACAGTAAACATTTTTATACTTTTCTATTTTTAAACCTAAGTGTCCAAATAATCGAATTAAACACATTAATTAATTAATTAATGGTCTTGTTTAATTCTAAAATCCCTTACTAATATTTTTCATGCAAATATATTCCAAGAGTATAAAATATTACAAAAATATTAACTTCGCCTGGTATGGGACCCAAAACGAAAAATAAAAAAAATAAAAAATAAAAAATAGCTAGTTGCACCGGCCGCACCGGATCCGCGCCCGCATGGCCTGCGGTCCATCGCGGCCGCAGTGCACATCGCCGCACCGGAACACCCTCAACCGTGACCCGTGGACTTCGCCTGCGCCCATTTCATCTCTGCTATTGACCCGCGCTTCAGCCCACGTGTCTGCCCGTTTTGTGCATCCGGTGCCCCGCTGACCCGCGCGCCAATTGCAAATTTTGCAATTGCAATTAGCTTTAATTTCCAGCAATCGGCGCAATCGGCTTGGGTCTTCGGAGATCGGCTCCAGACACAATAATGGAGGCGGCTCGGCTGTGCGGCTTAGGAATAGTGTTTCTTCTTCGTTTTTTCTCTTTTCCGTGCGAAAAATTGCAGAGCCACTGTGCTTCATTTGCTGCTCCTTTCTTTGGTTTCTTTGGACATTTTTACTTACAAAAACTCATCCAAAACAAAAACACAACCGCCTATACCCTTCAAATTGGGTTTACATGATGTTCATTCAAAGCAAGAAAGATAAAATTACAGTAGCCTATGCTTCACTGTGAAACTTACAAACATGCTATCCCATACCAAAACAGCAAAGGATCACAGGTATAATCACCAAACAATCATCTTCTCAATTTTTATTAACTACCATGCTCCCTAAGTTGATCAAAGAACCATTGGCTCTGATACCAGATTGATGGACAGAAAACAGGGGAATATGCACCAACGGAAAAAAAAACAGAGAAAAAAAATCGCAAGCCTTAAAGGCCACACGGAAGCGTAAAGATCATACATTTGCGCACTTTAAACCTACTAGGTTGAGTAGGAGTGGATTGAATGACAGGAATCGCTTCGCCTTGCCCACTTGAAGAAGCTTCCGGTTGAAAACCCGCTAGCCTCCTACTTCGCCTTGTTTGCATGAACGCCAAGCCTTTCAGCTCTCAAAATTTGTCACAGCCCAACCTCTAGTCGGTGAACACAATGGTGAAGAGGAACGGTTTCAAATCTCCTTGGTTCTCTTGCTATTGGTTAGCAAAGCTCTAAGGAGAAACCAGAGGAGAAGGAGACGTGAGTTTGAGAGAGAGAGCTGCGTGAGCCTCAGTTGTGTTAGGGAGATTAGGGTTTTTCTTCTCCCAAAGACTTGTTTTATTGGTCAGCTAAAACTAGGTCTCTGATTCTCTGATAAACATATCCCCGGAATATCATATTTCAAACACCCGGATGTTATCCTGAGAATAAGTTTGGCTTAACCCTAAACTCTTCTTAACTGTATATGAAAAAAACCCTATGGTCCAAGTTATTGGGCCGAAATAATATTTATTATTTCTCTTGGACCCAAATGGCCCAAAATAATAAACATTAATTATTTATTTTCTGGGCTTATACAAATAACCCAATAAATAATTAATGAGCCCAAATGAACCAAAATAATTAATCTTTAATTATTTATTTCTTGGGCTTATATAAATAACCCAATAAATAATTAAACATTAATTATTTCCCCTAGTTTAAGCCCATGTTAATTTCCTAATTATTCATACTGGACCTAGGCCCTGAATAATTAATTAACCAATTAAACTAGATAATTAATTTCTCTCAACTCCTATTTTTTATTTTATTTATTTATTTTATTCCAGTCTAATAATAATTAGACATCCTGAATAAAATAAAATAAAATAAAATCCTCTTGAAATGAGACCAATTCCTTAACCCAAAATTAGTTAGGACTTACGGGCTATTCCGAGGACAAAAAAGACACATCGCCTTGACTGCTAAAATGACCAAAATACCCCTGCTATATAAATAGCTGTATTTTGTATTTTAAATATTTTCTAATATCACCATAAGGAAATATTGACCCCAAGGATAATGCTACATTAGCAAAATCTCCGACTTAAAGGTGAAATGACTAAAATACCCCTCTACACATCGCCGTACATTAAGAGAGGAAGAAGTGTACTAACACCCCTCTAAATGACATTTACCATTCTTAGGCTTCTAGTCTAATGATCCACGACTTCCTGGAGTGTTTTCGCTTTCCAAGGGAGCTACCCTAAAGCAAATATCCGAGTCATGTTTCCCAAGGCCCTGGACATTTTAGACCATTCGGACAACCACAAGGGGCGATATAGTGCAGAAACTATCTTGTACAAGTCTGTCTTAACTAACTAGTTACATATACCCAATATACAAGTATATTGGTTCTACTATAGAACCTCAATTATAGCATATCAAAGCATATGCTTCCAGCTTCGTCAGACCACCAACTCATACTTAAGTCGTAGAGTACTAGTCCACGCTATAGCGGTAGTAGTCTAGGTTTCTATCATATAGTACTTTTAGAAACCACTGCTACAGGTCATGTCCTACGTATTCGAAATACGCTTATGTCATGAAGTGAGAGGACTAATCACTAGCCAAAGGTAAGCCATTCCCCATTTGAAATTTATAACATAATAACCTAAACATGATGAGATTCCCAGTCTCATCAATAGGTTAAGAACAAATGTTTATGTGTTAAATAACCCGTGATCCATACCTTACTGTGAAAGACCACCATTTACATGGATCATTTATTTAAACACAATGGGTCTGTTCCAAATGAAAATTGTGCACAAACAAAAAGTAAGTTCACAAACAATTTCTAAAAATAAATTCTTTTATTAAAATATTCGATTTTACATCAGAAACCTAGTCTAAGAGGGCATAAAATCCAACATTTATATTTTTATTTATGCACAATTATGTTTGGAAAAGACCCATTGTGTTTAAGTAAGTGGTCCATGTGAATGGAGGTCTTTCACTGTAAGGTATGGATCACGGGTTACTTAACACATAAACATTTATTCTTAATCGATTGATGAGAATGGGAATCTCATCATGTTTAGGTTATTATGTTGTGAATTCCAAATGGGGAATGGCTTACCTTTAGCCAGTGAGTAGTCCACTCACTTCATGACATAAACGTATTTCGAATACGTAGAGCAAGACTTGTAGTAGTGGTTTCTAAAAGTACTATATGGTAGAAACCTAGACTACTACCGCTACAGCGTGGACTAGTACTCTATGACTTGAGTATAAGTTGGTGGTTTGATGAAGCTGGAAGCATATACTTTAATATGCTATAGTTGAGGTTCTATCGTAGGGCTAATATACTTGCATGTTGGGTATGTGTGACTAGTTAGTCAAGACAGACTTGTACACGATAGTTTCTATACTATATCGCCCCTTATGGTTATCTGAATGATTTAAATATCCAGGGTCCTGGGAAACATGACTTGGATGTTTGCTTTAGGGTAACTCTCTTGGAAAGCGAAAACAATTCAGGAAGTCATGGATCATTGGACTAGAGGCCTAAGGATGGTAGATGTCATTTAGAGAGGTGTTAGTACGCTTCTTCCTCTCTAAATGTACGGCGATGTATAGAGTGGTATTTTAGTCATTACACCTATAGGTCGGAGACTTTGCTAACGCAGCACTGTCCTTGTGGTCAATATTTCCTTATGGTGATATTAGAAAATATTTAAAATACAAAATACAACTATTTATATGGTAAGGGTTTTTTGGTCATTTTCGTAGCAAGGCGGTGTGTGTCTTTTAGTCCCCAGTATAGACCGTGAGTCCTAATTAAATACGGGCTAAGGAATTGATCTTAAATTAAATGAAATTTATTTTATTTAAGTAGCCTAATTTAATTGTTGGGTTAAAATAAAATAAAGGTCCATGGAGAGAGAATTAATTAAATTAGTTAGGTAGGTTAATTAATTATTTAGGGCTTTGGCCCAGTTTGAATAATTAAAGATTAACCTAGGACAAAACTGATATAGGCTTATTTATTGGACTAGTTTATTTGGGTTGGAAAATTAATTATTAATTAGGCCATTTATGTGGTTCTAATTAGAATAATTAATTTAGCCCAAAAGGTTAAATTAAGAGTTCAATGGCCCAATTCAATTTAACCTAGGGTTTTTATTTAGGTTAAACAGGAGGATTGAAAACAACGTTGTTGACAGAACACACATTCTCTAAGACGGCTTCTTCTCTGTGAAAAGCCAGACGTCTTTCTCTCACACTCTCTCCAGAAAAATGGTTCCTTAGTCTGTAGTTGTTCACCAAATGGATTTAGGCAGGCTATATACTAGAAGATCGAGAGATTGGCGTTCACCTACATGTAAAGACGGAATAGAAGACTTGCAGGAATCTCACCAGAGGCTTCCACCAGCGTAGCTAGCTTGGTAGTACACATTCCGGTCCAGCCAACTCTTAGAGCGAGGAAAAGAGGTAAAAAAATTTTAACCTTGGAGTCCCGCCGGAGCACAACCGGCGTCGGCTAGGGCTGCCAGAGCCAGTCCAGCTCTAATCGGGATTCCCTTGTTCTTTAGTTTTTCCAGTTTTTTATCTTCGCTTCTGTTGCGTGCCCTATGTTTTCCGTTTTTCATGCCTTCAAGAAGAGGTTTGAGTAATCCTTAATTCTTTTGTATTGTGAATAATAAAAAACTCTTTAGTCCAGCCTATTGGGCCAAAATAATTTATTATTTTTCCTTGGACCCAATGGGCCTAAAAATAATAACTATTAATTATTTATTTTCTGAGCCTATTAAAATAACCCAATAAATAATTAATGAGTTCAAATGAACTAAAATAATTATTAAGCCTTTTATTAACCAGTTTAAGCCCAAGTTAATTTTTTTAATTATTCAATCTGGGCTTAGGCTCTGAATAATTAATTAACCAATTAAATTAGATAACAAATTTAATTTCTCTTATTCATTTATTTTATTCTGGTCCAAAAATAAATTATACTTCTTGAATAAAATAAAATCCTTTTTCATTGTGACCGTTTCCTCGACCTAAAATAATTAGGACTTACGGGCTATTCCGATGACAAAAAAAACGCATCGCCTTGGCTACTAAAATGATCTAAATACCCTTGCTATATAAATAGTTGTATTTTGTATTTTAAATACTTCCTAATATCACCATAAGAAAATATTGACCCCAAGGACAATGTTGTGTTAGTTATGTCTTCGATCCACGGGTGAAATGGCTAAAATACCCCTCTATACATTGCCGTTTATTTAGAGAGGAAATAGTATACTAGCACCTCTCTAAACGGCATCTACCATTCTCAGGCTTCTAGTCTAATGATCCACGACTTCTTAGAATATTTCAGCTCACCAAGGGAACTACCCTAAAGCCAATATTCAAGCAATGTTCCCCAGGACCCTGGATAATTAGATCATTCGGACAACTATAAGGGGCGATATAGTGTAGATACTATCTCGTATAAGTCTGTCTTGACTAACTGATCACATATACCTAATATACAAGTATATTGGTTCTTTTCAAGAACCTCAACTTATATTAAAGCAAACACTTTCAGTTTCGTCAGACCACCAACTTATACTCAAGCTGTAGAGTGCAAGTTCACGCTGTGGCAGTAGTAGTCTGGGTTTCTATCACATAGTACATTTTAGAAACCATTACTACATGTCCTGTTCTACGTATTTGAAATACGCTTGTGTTATGAAATGAGTAGACTACTCATTGGCTAAAGGTAAACCATTCCCTATTTGAAATTCATAACACAATAACCTTGCCATGATGAGATTCCTATTCTCATCATCCGATTAAGAATACTAGTTTATATGTTAAGTATTCTATGGTCCATACCTTATTGTGAAAGACTACCATTCACATGAACCATTTACTTAAACATAGTGGATCTTTTCTAATAAAATCGTGTACAAATATAAAGAAGATTTCACAAACAAATTATGAGAAAAATACATTTATTAATACAAGTCAAAATTACATCAGAAACCTAGTCTAAAAGAGCATACATTCCAATAGTCTCCTCAATGGATACAAAGTTCCAAGGAGTTGAAGCGTCTATGAGGAATCAAGAAGCCTCCATTTATAACTTGGAGAACCAAATTGGACAACTCTCCAAGTTTATCGCGGAAAGGCAAAGTGGATCACTTTCAAAAAATACTAAGAACAACCCTCGGATGAGCATAGAAAGTAGTGATTTTTAGTTTTAAGGCTAGCAAGCTTGAACAACTTTTAATTTGTTTTGTTCCATTTTATTTTGATTGCTTGCTAATTCTAGGATATTATGGTGGATTTTCTTTGGATTTAATTTCTGTTTTGTTGAAATACTTTAAGACAGTTTGCTTGGAACACATCAATGCACTAGTATTATGCTTTATGTGATGTGAATTTTAGTCCCTTCTATTAGCAATAATTTTTGTTTCATTTTTGCAATTTTTCTTGTATGTATATAGGAGAGTCTAGCTGCAAATGATTTTTACTTATTTATATATTTATTTATAAAAAATGTAAATTACTTAATAACACTGGTCTAGGCCACCTAGGGGAAGTTCCCTAGGCCGCCAAGTGAAGGATGAAAATGGTAAAAATCATCAAACCAAAATCATGCTTACAAAACAAAAAAATATTTACCTTTGTGTTTGAATGACCTTTTCGGCACTGTAGAAGATGTTTGTACAAGGATGCTTGAAACTATTGGATCACGTCCTTATAAACGTCGATTTCGTCTCATTCACGCGAAGCTTTTGAGCTTCCAAAATAGTGCCCTTTCCACTGCTGGTGAAAGCTTAAAGATATGAGTTTTGCTTAGCCTCTAAAGACTTCTGTGACTAAATTAGTTTCTATGAAGTGAAAAAAATGAAAAGCCTGAATCACATTTTACTTGGTTTCCTTTTCATTTTGTTCCTCTACCGAGAGAGAGTGACCAACAGCATGAAAACAGAAAGCCCTATGCTTTCTGTTATCTTTCACACAAAACAACACGGGATCCATCCCGTGTTGTTTTTTATTTATTTTATTAATTTAATAATTAATTTTTTAAAATTTTATTTTACCCTTGGTCTTATTCATTGAGCCAGATAAAATTATTTACTCTTGGGCTTGAACACCTATAAATAATAAGACTCAATTATTTATTTTTTGGGCTTCATTAAATAGCCCAATAAATAATTAACAAGCCCAAAAAGACTAATATAAAATTTCATACCTTTTATCTAGTTTATATATAGATTAATTTTTTAATTATTCAATCTAGGCCTTGGGCCCTAAATAATTAATTAACCAATTAAATTAGATAAAATATATACTCTCTCTCATGTCTTTTATTTTATTCTAGCACAATAATAAATTAGACTACTTAAATAAAATAAAACCCATAATTATCAAGACCAATTCCTTAACCCAAATCTGTTAGGACTTAAGGGCTATTTTGAGGACCAAAAAACATATCGCATTGGCTACTAAAATAACCAAAATGCCCCTGTTATATAAATAGCTATATTTTACATTTTAAATGTTTCTTAATATCACCATAAGAAAATATTGACCCAAAGGATAAAGTTGCATTAGCAAATTCTTCGACCTACAGATGTAATAACTAAAATATCCCTCCACGTATCACCATACATTTAGAGAGGAGGAGTGTACTAACACCTCTCTAATAGACATCGACCATCCTTATACCTCTAGTCCAATGATCCACGAATCTTAGAATGTTTTCACTTTCCAAGGGAGCTACCCTAAAGTAAACATCCAAGTTATATTCCCCAGGACCCTAGATAATTAGATCATTTGAATAGTCACAAGAGGCAATATAGCGCAGAAGCTATCTTGTACAAGTCTGTCGTAACTAACTAGTCGCATATATCCAACATACAAGTATATTGGCTCTACGAAAGAACCTCAACTATAGCATATCAAAATATATGCTTCTAGCTTCGTCAGACCACCAACTCATACTCAAGGGGTAGAGTATTAGTCCACGTTGTAGCAGTAATAGTCTGGGTTTTTTCTAAATAGTACTTTTAGAAACCACTATTATAGGTCCTATTCTACGTATTTGAAATACGCTCATGCTATGAAGTGAGTGGACTACTCACTGACTAAAGGTAAGTCATTTCCCATTTAGAATTCATAACACAATAACCTAAACATGATGAGATTCACATTCTCATCAATCAGTTAAGAATAAACATTTATATGTTAAGTAACTTGTGATCCATACCTTACTGTGAAAGACCACCATTTACATGGATCATTTACTTAAACACAATGGGTCCTTTCCAAACGAAAATTGTGCACAAATAAAATGTAAATTCACAAATAAATTTTGAGAATAAATTCTTTTATTAATAAATTCGATAATTCAATCAGATAAAATTAGTCTAGAGGGCATATATTCTAATAATCTCCTACTTGCACTCTAAGACTAAGAAAGGTCGTAGGTGCCTACCCCTATGGCGTCTAAGTGTCTCTTGAAGACTCTCTCAGCTAAAGGTTTGGTGAAGAGATCTGTTAGGTTGTTCTCCGAGGCTATCTGTTCCACCACGATTTCTCGTCTCTGAATGAAATCCTAGATCAGGTGTGTTAGCCTTAAGGGCTTTCTCCTATATTTTGACTTATAACAAACACTGATGTGGACTAACTTGTGTGATCTATATGTGATAGGACATATTTGACTTCAGTTCTTCTAAGGTATTCAAATAAGATTGCTAAGTAACTCTTGAGCAATAATAGGTGATAAAAAAGAAGTCCAAGCTTATGAGATTGCATACCAAGAAGTCTTTGTGGAAGAACTTTAGATTAAGAATTGTTATTAAGGTATTTCTTGTTAATTCCTATGTCTCTTTACCTTATGATTCAATTTATTTCTACCTTAAGGCACACAAACAAAAAGATTTCAAAATTTTAAATTTCAAAATTTTGGATTGGGTAGTTTGGATGATTCTGCATCCAAAAGATTCATTCAAAATCTCGTAAACTGTGTCAAATCATTTCTGCCTGAAAAAGTATCATTTTGGACTTACCTTTTGAATGCATCGTCGTCCAAAATATGAGTCCAAAACGCGGGTAAATTTGACAGTAAAATTATAGCCATTTTATAGCCATTAGTACTTCACTTTATGCCACTATATAACGCTTCTAAACTTGATTTGATAGTAGATTTTTGTTGCATTCTTCTAAGAAACACTCTTGCTCTATAAAAAACAAAAATCACTTTTATCAAAGTGCTTCAAAGTGAATTCAAATTGTATTTTAAAGGTAAAAGTGTTTGTGCTTTTTCCTTGATGCACATCTATTCAAACAAGTGAGCTTTTACTGTTCCATTGGTATTCAATTTTTTTTGTATAACAAGGTTATGGTGTAAAATCTATCTGGGGTGAACCTTGATTTGTTGGTTGATTGAGAGGTTTTGAAAAACCAAGTGTAGTGATCCTTGCTTGTATTTGGTGCAGATTGATTCCATTAAGTAGGGTAAATGAAATCTGGTTAAAAATCCTTAAGTGTGAGCTTAAGGTAATGGATGTAGATCTTGGTAGATCGAACCACTATACATTCCGTGTCATATTTCTCTGCATATAACATTAACTGCATTGTGTGTCTTACCTTAGTCTGAATCTAGATATTTCTCAAAGTTTTCTTGGATAGCTTTCTCTGTTGCCGTGAAGTTGGTCCAAGAAACTTGAAGAGCATTAATATTCTGTATAACAGATTTTTTTGAAAATTTTAGTTTGCCAAAAATCTTATTCACCCCCTTCTAAGGTTTTTTATTTGGTATCAGAGCATGGTCTACATATTCTCGGTCTAACAACCTTGTAGGAAAGATCCTCATGGCAAGCTCATCACCTCTTCCATATGTTGAAGGTTCTTTAACAAATTGACCTTCTTTGTTCAATGCAAATAACTACACATTTTGAAAAAACAGAATAAAAATCTATATATGCTCAATCAACTTTGAATTGTGGAATTTGATAGAAAAAGGTCCTTTTATTCCGTTAAAAGTTGTTGATGGCATAAAAATGCCTAAACAAAATAACGAGTTTGATTTTGAAGACAATGCTAAGATGACATACATTTTTCAGGCTATGAACATCTTATGTTGTACACTAGATGCGACTGAATACAATCGAGTTAGTGGTTGTGATTCAGCCCATAACATGTGAAAATTACTTAAGGTCATCCATGAGGGGACAAACCAAGTTAACGAATCCAAATTGGGGCTTCTAATTCATGATTATGAATTATTCACAATAAAGCCGAACGAAAGCATTACTGATATATTCACTAAATATCACAAATGGTCTCAAAGCCTATGGAAAGGTTTATTCTCTTGGGGAACAAAATCGAAAAATTCTAGATGTATTACCTAACAGCTGGTAGCCTAAAGCTCTTATTGTGGAAGAATCCAAGGATTTAAAATCTTTACCAACCGAAGAGCTGATCGATTCTCTTCTAACACATGAAATGAAACTTAAGAGGTTTCAGGAATCTAATTATTATGATAAAGGTAAAAAGGGAATAACATTGAAAGCTGAAAAAAAAAGGATGAAGAAACTAGTCAATCTGACAGTAGTGATTAAACTGAAGTAGACAATGAAGATCTAGCAATGATAGCAAAGAAATTCAGAAGAATGTTCAACAAAGGAAACTTCAAAAGAGGAAAGAAGTTCACAAAAAGGAAAGGACAATCTTCAACATTCAAACCTCAATGTTATGAATGTAAAAGCACTGTACACTTCATTACTGGCTGTCTAGTTGCAAAAGGAAAAGAATGCAGAATGCTTAAAAAGAAGAAGGAGTTGAAGGCAAAGGATTGATGAGGACTTGAGACCAAAATGAGTCTGAGTCTGAAGAAGAAGATTCTGAGAACGAAACTGTTAACATATGCTTCATGGCCATAGAAAGCAAGGTAAACTCTACTACCACTAATTTTATGTCTAATTTGCTTATATCTATGACTAAAAAGCATAATGATCCAAATGAGTTGTTAATTGATATGTTCTATGAACTAAAAAAACTGTCCAGAAAAAATAAAAAAATGAAATTGAAGATTAATTGCTTGTTAAATGAGAATGAAAAGTTGTTAAGTAAGAACAAAATGTCTCTTGAATCACACATAAGTGCTATTATGGAAAAAGATGTGATCATAACTACTTTACAGTATGTATCTCTAGCAAATAGAAGTTTGTATGATAGAATTCAAACTCTTGAAAGTATGGTTAGCACTTTTGATGACATGAAAAATAGAGTCAATGACCTTACCACATGTATTAAAAAATTCACAAATAGGAACAACAACCTGAAAAATTACTTGGGACTCAACATCAAGCTGGAAATCAAAATGGCTTAGGATATAGACATGAGAATAAGGACAAAATTCACAAGTCTTGATTTGTTAAAACTGTCTCATGTTACACGACACACAAAGCATGCACATATTGTGAAAAATCGGGACACATAGTATCAAGATGTCTTATTAAAAGAAAAGTGGAATCCAGTGGAATAACTTGTTAGAAAATCAAAGGAAACGCTACTAACTCCTATGGACCCAAGAAAGTATGGGTACAAAAAATCACTCTTCTTTCTTATATATAGGCACATTCTTTGGAGAAGAGCTTCACCAAGTAGTTCTTGGACATCGGTTGTTCAAGACACATGACTGGAGACGCAACCTTGTTAGAAGATGTACAGACCACAAATGAAGGTTTATTATTTTTGGAGACAAGAAGAAATGAAAGATTCTTGGCATTGGTAACATTAGTAAAGGTTCCTCAACCATTATAAAATAAGTATTACTAATAGATGATCTAAAATATAATTTGCTTAGTATTAGCCAACTATGTGATAATGGCTGCAAAGTCATTTTTGAAAAGGATTCTTGTTCTATCATAGATAGCTCAAATCTTGAAACAATCTTTATTGTTAACCGTGTTGGAAATATGTATGTATTCTATGTAAATGACCTTATAGCTCATGAAATTAGATGCCTCTCTGTACATGACAATGATGGTTACCTTTGGCATAGAAGATTAGGTAATGTATCTTGTGATTTACTAAACAAACTGTTCTCAAAACAGCTTGTTAGGGGATTGCCCAAAATAAAGTTTGATAAAAGCAAAATTTGTGATGCATGCCAATTTGAAAAACAAATAAAAACTTCCTTCAAACCTAAGAAAATGATTTTAACCTCAAAACCTCTTAAATTAATTCATATGGATATGTTTGGACCATTAAGGACTGTTAGCCTTAGTGGAAAAAAATATGCATATGTACTAATTGATGATTTCTCTAGATTTACTTGGACTTTATTTCTTGGACAAAAAGACGAAGCCTTTTCTGAATTTTCAAAACTGATCAAATGCGTCCAAAATTTTATTAGATGCAAACTGATTTCTATTAGAAGTAATAATGGTAAAGAATTTTGCAACAATGAATTTACACACTTTTGTGATGAAAATGGAGTATTTCACAATTTTTCAGCAGCCAAAACACCTCAATAAAATGGTGTTGTTGAGAGGAAAAATCGAACTTTGCAAGAAATGGCTAGATCCATGATTTGTGAAAATGCCATTCCAAAATACTTTTGGGCTGAAGCTATTAATACATCTTTCTATGTAGTAAACCAAGTTATATTGAGAATGTTTTTTAGAAAAATATATTTTGAACTTATGTTTGACAAAACTCCATCAATCTTCTATTTTAAAGTGTTTAGTTGCAAATGTTTTGTCCTTATTACTCGAGACAATCTTGAGAAATTTGATAGCAAATCTGATGAGGCTATATTTCTTGGATACTCTTCCAATAAAAAGGCATATAGAGTGTACAATAAAAGAACTCTATGTGTGGAAGAATTCGTACATGTTGTGTTTGATGAATCTAACATTTATACTCCAATGAAAGATGATGATGATGTAGGAGGATCAAAGGAAGAAAGAAAAGACCAACTCAAAGCTCCACCACTAGATACTCATGCAAAAGAAGAAGAAATTGAAAAACAACAAGCTGAATAAGGAATGGAACAAACTGAAGATTCCACGGATTAACAATTACCAAAGGATTGGAAATACAAAATAGGTCATCCCAAAGAACAAATCATTGGTGATCCAAGCTATGGATTTAAAACTAGACGGTATTTCATAGATAATTTTACTCTTCTCTCAAGTATAGAACCTAACTGTATTGATGTAGCACTGCATGATGAAATTTGGATTATTGCTATGCAAGAAGAATTAAACCAATTTAAAAGAAATCAAGTTTGGAAAATTGTTCCTAAACCACTTGATCGTCCGGTTATTGGTACCAAGTGGGTATTTAAAAATAAACTTGATGAAAATAGAGCTATGATTAGAAATAAAGTTAGATTGGTCGCCCAAGGATTCAATCAAGAAGAGGGCATTGATTATGACGAGACATTTGCTCTCGTTGCTAGACTAGAATCTATAAGATGCTTCTTGCTTTTGCTTCTTTAAAAAATTTCATACTCTATCAAATGGATATTAAGAGTGCATTCCTAAATGGTTTTATTGAGGAGGAAGTCTATCTAGAACAACCTCCTAGTTTTATTCATAAGCACTTTCCAAATCATGTTTTTAAACTTTCTAAGGCTCTTTATGGGTTAAAACAAGCTCCATAAGCTTGGTATGAGAGGCTTAATGGATTCTTGATTTCAAAAGATTTTTCAAGAGGCTTGATCGATACCACTTTGTTCATCAAATTTGATAAATCTGGTGATCTACTTATTGCTCAAATTTATGTTGATAATATCATTTTTAGTGCTACTAATGACTCTTTGTGCAAGATGTTTGTTAAGAAAATGCAACAAGAATTTGAAATGAGCATGATGAGAGAACTAAACTTCTTTCTTAGGTTGCAAATTAAGCAAACCAATGAAGAAATCTTCATAAATCAAGCTAAGTATGCCAATGTGTTGCTCAAAAGGTTTGGTATGAACAAAGCAAAAGAAATCTGCACACCTATGAGTACTTCTATAAAACTTGACCAAGATGAAAAGGGTAAGAAGGAAGATAAACATAAGTATAGAGGTATGATTGAAAGTTTACTCTATCTTACTGCTAGCCGGTCTGACATTATGTTTTCAGTGTGTCTTTGTTCCCGATTTCAATCATGTCCAAAGGAATTGCACTTATGTGCAGTAAAATGCATCATTCGATATCTAATCGGCACATATGATTATGGCTTATGGTATCCTCATACTAACACATTTGATCTTATAGGATATACTGATACAGATTATGCGGGCTGCAAAGTAGAAAGAAAAAGCACAAGTGGCCATTGTCAATTTCTTGGACATTCTCTAGTGTCATGGTACAGTAAAAAGTAAGCATGTGTATCCTTATCCACAATTGAGGCCGAATATATTGCAGCCAACAGTTGTTGAGCACAAATCTTGTGGATAAAAGATACATTTCTTAATTTTAGTCTTAACTTTAATTGCATACCTATATTATGTGACAATACAAGTGCTATCAATCTAACTAAAAATCCTATTCAACATTTTAGGACAAAGTATATAGAAGTTAAACATCATTTTATCCGTGATCATGTGCTTAAAGGCGATGTGTGTGTTGAATATATTTCAACTGATGAACAATTTGCTGACATCTTTACAAAACCTTTGGCCGAAGAAAGATTCAATAATTTGAGAAGAGGTTTGGGAATTACAAAAATTACATAACTAACCTGGTTGCACAAGTTTTCTTTATTTTGCAAGATTAGTGAAGACAATGTTTTTGGACACAGTGTTTATATCCAAAACGCACCACTAAGTTTTTGGACGTAGTATTTGAGTCCAAAACACACCTCCAAAACTCATTCCTAAAAAAGTTCCGTTTGGATGTATATTTCAGATTGGGTCGAAATCCAAAATGGAATTATCTTTGCTGCTTCATATTTCCCTTTTAAAATAACTGCTTCCATATTTAAATTTCAAAAAGCTTGTGCTTTTCTCAACACAGTTTTTTTTTTAATCTCTGAGTTAAGTGGTTTTTTCAATGTGCTTTCTATCACAACTTTCTAGGCGTTCAAAGGACTTTCGTTCCTTCTCTCTTTCAATCTCTGTAACTAACGAATACTCACACTATCTCTCAAAAACTCTCTAAGTTCTTCCTCTCCAAACAACCGATTGTCAAAACCCTAATCTTCTCAATGGCAAAAACGAAATTAGCCACACCAAAACCAAAGAAGGTACAAAAAATATTTTCAAAGACAAAGAAGAAGAGTTTAGCAATGAACAAAGGAAAAGAAGTTTCACCAGAACCAAACTTCTTGGCCTCACATTATGATTCCTCAAAATCATCACCAGACAAGAGAGTTCCAAAACTCAAGTACTTTGATTTATAGATTCAAAGAGTGAGTCTGATTACAATGACTGGGTTTCAAGAAATAGAACTGTTATTACTAGATATCGTGTTAATCCATCGTCTTTTCTGAATTTCTCCAATGTGTTGGATATGTTTAAGTCTATTGGTTGGGGTAATTTACTATCTGTTGATGAAAAATTGTTTACCCCGCTCATTTGAGAATTTTATGCCAATTTGAGGAAAGGTCGTCTTGAGAAAATTAGGGGAGGATTTATGATTCGTTGGTATATTTCTAGAGTTATAGGTAAGAGTATTGAGTTTGATCACCGTTTGCTGAATAGAATATGTGAAGTAAGAGATGGAGGGATTCAATATTTTGACAAAATAAATTTTCGGAGGGAACTAACATGTTTGAGTTAAAGAAATTTGAAGAAATATTTGTTGGAGGGAGGAGTTTTGAGAATTCTAGTAACAGAAACAATAAATGGCTGAATGGAGTAGGAAGGATCTTACACCATATGGTCTCTACCATGGTGGTGCCGAGTTTTGGTCATAAAACCTCCATTATTGTGCAGATGGTAATTATGTTAGCCTTGACTGAGGGAAGGCAAATTAGTTTTGGGTTCTTAGCTGCCAAGTTGATGCTACAAACAAGAAATACCACTAGCAAAGCCTTGCCATTTGGAAATCTATTAACAAAGGTCTTCAGATATTTTGATGTTAATTTAAATCCTGTCCCCTGTGCACCATAAAAAAAATGAATATTTATAGCTTTGAGTCCTTTGAGCGTATGAGATATGTGAGGATGGGAAATGAATGGAAATTGCTCCGTGAAACAGAAGGTCAGGAAGAAGAAAAATTGTTGAAAGTAAAAGCGGAAGGAAAGAATGCCTCTTCTATTGGAGCCAAAAGAAAAATTGAGGAAGCTCCTTAAGAAGCATCTTTTGCCAAATGAAAAGAACAAGTTCAGGACAAGGGACTGTCTGAAAGCATTTTGGATGCCATCAATTCTTTGGCTGTTAAATTGGATGGCCTCAGTTCAGAATTTTAAAATCTTGGTAATAGACTAACTGTAGTGGAGAAAAGGGCAAAAATAGATGAACCGGTGTCTGCTCCGTAGCACCTGCTCTAGCAAAGGCAACAAGTGAGGAACCAATTATTGAGGAAGAATCTGGACAAGAACAGCCTGCTGCGGAGGAAGTGACTGTTACTGTGCAAGCCAATGAAAAGTCCCTGCCTCAAAAAGCTGTAGCACCCCTTGCCTCCTCTGAACCCCGTGTCTCATTTGGGAAGAGACAGAAACATATTGTGGTTAAAAGAAAATCAAGTAGGATTGCTAGTCAACACTCCTGAAAGAATGCAGGGTAAAAAACTGAAACAATTCACATCTCCTAAGTAACCAAATTGGCATAATGCATTCCAGCTAACCTTTAACCCGACTGCCCTCAATTCTCTCTACTAATCTAAATTTCTCTTTTTAAAGTTGAACAATTTAATTTTCTATCTTTACTTATGCACAAGCATATCTACTTAAATTATGAATACTTTATGTGTGTGTGTGTGTGTGTGTGTGTGTGTGTATATATATATATATATATATATCTTTTTCTTCTATTATTCCGCTTTTTGATTGATGATAAAGGGGGAGAAAGTATAAAACTGGTTAGATTTGTAGGGATAGTTTCTGCTGGAAAATATTGGGATTGTTTCTGCATAAGATTCTGATTATAATTGTAAGCGTTACAATTGGCTCCGATGACTAGACTATGATTATTCTACTAATTTATTTGATTATCTATCTATTTGATAGTGTGCTATGCTCTCCATTCCTAATTGCTAATAATGAATTTATGAATAACTGATTGACAGTCTGCCTGACAGTTCTTGAGTAGTAAACTTACAAGAGGGAAACTTTGTGCTTTAATTTGATATTTTGCACCAGCATATTGCCTCGAATATAGCTAAGGCTTTATAATTTTTTCTATGAAATTTTTAACAAGTTTTGGATGAACTGTTTAATATGAATATTGATCATCTGTGATATCAATTTGTTGATGTCCAAATTAGACACCAAATTGGTATCCTGAATATCGTCCAAAAGTACTCTTTTCTGTAATAAAGGTATCTTTGAGACTAGAGTGATTGATAAGATGGTTTTTTAAGTTATTGACATAATTCTGTGACAAATTTCAATCAGATGGATTGCTTCCTTAATGATCAAAACTCTTTTGGAAAACCAAGACAGATCAAAATTCTGAAAAATCCATTATCTTATGCATTATGTCAGGGGGAGTTTTGGACTCATATTTTCTTGATCCAAAAATATTTTCTTCAAAAACTTCATATTGTTTTGGACACACCTTTTAGGCATCCAAAACTCAAATTCAAAAAGGTTTCAGACTCACTTTTAGCATAGTTTTGGATGTAAATTTTGGACGTACAAAATTGACTCCAGTTTTCTCTCATCATTTACAAATATTCATATATGCAAATATTAAGAGGGTGCATCTTATCTCATGACTTATCTACTATATCTCTCTTTTATAAAAATCATTGTATCGGTTATTTCTTTATGAAATAATCATTTGATGGAAGGAAGGGGGATATGGAGGTAGGTTTGGCCATAGGCTCATTGAGCCATGCTTGTGAAGTATATATATATTTTCTATCTTAATCTTAGAAGCACTCGTTGAGTTTTATAATGAGAGATTGTATTTCAATGAAAAATATTCCTATTTCTCTCGGTCTAACATGTTCATACAATACATATCATTGTTTTTATTTCACAATCTCATCAAATTTTGTCATCACTCAAAAAGGGAGAGATTGTTAGCCCTAAGGGCTTTTTCCTATGTTTTGACTTATGACAAATATTGATGTGGGCTAACTTGTGTGATCTATATGTGATATGACATGTTTGACTTCAGTTCTTTTAAGGCATTTAAATAAGATTGCTAAGCAACTCTTGAGCAATAATGGGTGATCAAGAAGAAGTCCAAGCTTATGAGATTGCATACCAAAAAGTCCTTGTAGAAGAATTTTAGGCTAGGAATTATTATTAAGATATTTCTTGTTAATTCCTATGTCTCTTTACCTTATGATTCAATTTATTTCTGCCTTGAAGCACACAAACAAAAAGATTTCAAAGTGTTAAATCTCAAAATTTTGGATTGGGTAGTTTGGATAATTCTGCATCCAAAAGATTCGTCCAAAATCCTGTAAACTGTGTCAAATCGTTTCTGCCTGAAAAAGTGTCATTTTAGACTTACCTTTTGGATGCATCGTCATTCGAAACATGAGTCCAAAATACAGGTTAATTTGACAGTAAAATTATAACCGTTTTATAGCCGTTGGTACTTCACTTTATGTCTTTATATAAAGCCTCTAAACTTAATTTGACAGTAGATTTTTGTTGTATCCTTCCAAGAAACACTCTTGCTCTGTAGAAAATAAAAATTTCCTTTATCAAAGTACTTCAAAGTGAATTCAAATTGTATCTTAAAGGTAAAAGTGTTTGTGCTTTTTCCTTGATGCACATTTGCTCAAATAAGTGAGCTTTTACTTTTCCATCGATATTCAATCTCTTTTGTTTAACAAGGTTATGGTGTAAAACCCATCTAGGGTGAACTTTGATTTGTTGGTTGATTGAGAGATTTTGGAAAACCATGTGTGGTGATCCTCTCTTATATTTGGTGCAGATTGATTCCATTAAGTTGGGTAAATGAAATCTGGTTAAAAATCCTTAAGTATGAGCTTAAAGTAGTGGATGTAGATCTTGGTAGATCAAACCACTATACCTTTCGTGTCTTATTTCTCTACATATAACATTAACTGCATTGTGTTTCTTACCTTAGTTTGAATCAGTATATTTCTCAAAGTTTCATTGGATAGTTTTCTCTGTTGCCATGAAATGGGTTCAAGAAACTTGAAGAATATTAATATTCTATATAACAGATTTCTTGAAAATTTTAGTTTGCCAAAAACCTTAGTCACCCCCCTCTAAGGTTTTTTAAGATGGTACTTCCTCTGGATGTACTTCCCCTTCTTGTAGTTCTTGGGTTCTTTGGATTGTGAGACTGCTCCAAAGTTGTCGCAATACACCACAATCGGTCTGTCCATGTGTGGCACAATTCCAAGTTCTGAAAGGAACTTCCGGAGCCAGACTGCTTCCTTGGATGCTTCCGAAGCTGCCACATACTCAACTTCCATAGTTGAGTCAGCAATACAAGATTGCTTTATACTCCACCATGAAATAGCTTCTCCAGACAAGGTGAAGATATATCTACTAGTAAATTTTCTATCATCTTTATCTGCCTAAAAATCTGAGTCTATGTTTTCAGTAGGAACCAAGTCATTAACCCTGTAAACCAGCATATAATCTTTCGTAACATTGAGGTACTTGAGAATATGCTTTATTGCTTGTCAATGAATCTCTCTAGGGTTTGACTGATATCTACTAATTAAGCCACGACAAAGTAGATATCTGGTCTAGTGCATAGCATGGCATACATGAGGCTTCTCACAGCCGAAGCGTAAGGAATCCTATTCATCCTATTTTTTTCCTCTTGAGATTTAGGGCAGTTCTTAGAACAAAAAGACAATTCATGTCTGCAAGGGATTAGAGCTCCCTTGCATGAGTCCATACCAAACATGATCAGCATCTTGTCAATGTATGTTATTTGGGATAATCTTAGCATTTTTTACTTCCTATTTCTAAAAAGCTTAATCCCGAAAATGTAACTAGCTTTTCCAAAGTCCTTCATACTAAATTGGCTAGACAGCCAAACCTTAGTAGATGACAATGTTCCTACATTATTTTTAATGAGTAGAATGTCATCCACATATAGGATAAGAAAAACTACGTTTATACCTTCTAATTTTCTGTACACGCATAGTTCATTCTCGTTTTGAATAAAACTGTAAGACTTTATAGTCTCGTCAAAACTAATGTTCCATGTTCTAGACACCTGCTTAAGTCCCTAAATGGACTTCTTAAGCTTGCAAATCATATGTTCCTGACTTTTAGCAATAAAACCTTCCGGTTGGGACATATAGATGTCTTTAGTAAGATGACTATTAAGAAATGTCGTTTTGACATCTATTTGCCATATCTCATAGTCGAAATGACATGCAATAGCAATAAGGATACGGATGGACTAAGCATGGCTACTGGGGAAAAAGTTTTATCATAATCGATTCCCTCTTTCTGAGTATACCCTTTTGCCACAAGCCTAACTTTAAAGGTTTCCACATTCCTATCCGCTCCCCTCTTCTTCTTGTATAGCCATTTACACCCAATGAGTTTTATCCTTTCAGGTGAAGTTACAAGATCCCAAACCTGATTGAAATACATAGACTCAATATCGGCTTTCATTGCTTCATACCATAAATTTATATCAGCATCAGCAATAGCCTCCTCGTATCTTGTGGGATCTTATTCCCGATGGTCAGAGACCAGTTCGAAAGCTTCTATTGTCTATCTTTCTGGAACTCTAAATACCCTCCTACTACGACGAAGCTCCGTTTGTACAGGTTCTTAAGGCTGTGCCTCTTCTTGTTCCATAATCGGGTCCGAAGAAGTTAATTCTGAAGATAACTTCTCCTCGAGTTCCAACCTTGTCGAACCTTTAGTGAAAGTACTTTGTTCATCCTCCAAGTATCTAGCATTAGTACTTACAAGTACTTTCTGCTCCTTGAGATGATAAAAGTAACCTCATTTTGTCCTTTTTGGATACCTAATGAAGTAGTATAATTCTGATGTTAGTTTTAGCTTGTCTCCCTTGATCAGTACATAAGCTGGATAGTCCCATATTCTGAGATGATTTAGACTTGGCTTACACCCAATCCACATCTCATAGGGTATCCTAGGTACTAACTTGGAAGGCACCAAGTTCAGAATATATACCGTTGTTTCTAAGGAATATCCCTAGAAAGAGACTAGAAGAGTAGCATGAGACATCATTCTTCAGACCATTTCCATTAATGTCCTGTTTCTTCTCTCAGTAATTCCATTCTGCTGAGGTGTACCCGGCTTAGAGACTTGGGATACTATTCTATGATGTACCATGTAATCCTTGAACTTACTGATGAGGTACTCTCTACTATGATCCGATCGTAAGGTTTTGATCAGTTTACTTGTCCGACGCTCCACTTTAGCCTTAAACTCTTTAAACTTTTCAAAAGAGTCTGACTTGTGCCTCATCAGGTAGACATAACCAAACCTTGTACAATCATCCGTGAAAGTGATGAAATACTCAAAACCCCCTCTAACTTGTGTAAATAAAGGACCACATACATCAGTATAAATAAGGCCCAATATCTCCTTGGCTCTATCAGCCTTTTGGGTGAATGACCTTTTGGTCATTTTTTCCATAAGGTAGGGTTCACACTGAGGCCAGTTTTCCAATCTTAATAAGCCTAATGGCCCATCATGGATTAACCTCTGAATCTTGGTTGAGTTAATATGACCCAACCTTAGATGCCAAAGATATGAGTAATTGATATTGGTCTTTCTCTTCTTACTTAAAGATTTAGATTGAATATTATTTATTTGATTGTTTGTAAGATTTAAAAAGAATAAGTTTCCATACATGTGCCTTATATATAAAACTTCTCTATTTCTACTGATAGTAATACCAAAATGGAGAGAAACAGAATATACATGATTTATTAGCTTTGCAACTGAAATCAAATTCCATCTAAAACTAGGTGCATATAAAATATCATTTAATATAACAACTTTATTACAATAAAAAATAAGGTTCAGTTCTCCCACTGCAAGGGTCCATACTTGTACTTCATTTCTTACTTGTGAAAAAATCCTAGCAATTATAGTTTTGGACTTTGGCTTCATGACCTTCTTTGCCACCTGGAGCTCTTTTATTAACTTAGTTAAACTCATGTTTAACTTGTTCATGTTAGGGATATGCCCTAGAGTCAATTTGTACTTATACTGTTGTCGTTATGTTTTATATAATAATATGAGATTTTCCTTTCCATAAATAGTGTATTTTGTTTTGTGGTTATCAAGTACGTGACTTGATAGTAAAATCCAACAATAAATACAATGACTATTCTAAAACAGTCCCTAATCGATTATTAGTATTGGAACAATAATAAATTAAGATTAGTATGTTTGTAAGTA
This sequence comes from Voacanga thouarsii, assembly GCA_026120185.1. Taxonomy (NCBI): domain Eukaryota; kingdom Viridiplantae; phylum Streptophyta; class Magnoliopsida; order Gentianales; family Apocynaceae; genus Voacanga; species Voacanga thouarsii. Next base: position 1,549,772 of record JANUWF010001088.1, on the reverse strand, counting down.
GATGGCTATGTTTTACTGGTCATGGATATTTGTGATATCAAGTCAAAACATAAATAAATGTTAGAGAACATTGTATTAGACATGACCCACTGTGAGAGTACTTCATGGAACATGTCATAAGTACTTTCTAGCCATAATGATATTAAAAGTCCTTCGACTTAAATTCATCATAAGTTTCCTACTTGATAAATTCTATATTTGGACGTTGTCTAAAGTTATCTTTAACAGGATAATAAATTAGACTATTGTTGGATATAGAATAAATTAAGGAGAGGAATATGATTGATAGTGAAGGAATTTGTTCCTCTCAATTATGGGAGAGATATCCATGAGCCCCTTGATAAGTTAGACTGTTAAAATGCATGGCCGTGCTCAAATATATCAATCTAAGATATTGATATCATTTGTTTGAACAGTCTACTATGAAATCAAGAAATAATTGATTAAGCTTAATAAGGATGATATGTTCCGTGCCTTATGCTTAATTTGGATATCGTGTGACAAAATGACTAAATATAAAATTGTGGTTTGGTTCAAAGAGATCACTGATCTTCATTTAACCTAGATAGTTATAATGTTTTGCTACAAACCGCTTATAACTTGTGGGCTATTTAAATACGATTTGGGCACACTGCCAGTGGTAAATGAACCTATAGGGTCACACAATAACCGAACTTGTTAGGTTATTTTTCTGGTAGCTAGATTCGATAAATCTGAAAATATATCTAAGTTAATCGAACCTAGAAAATTTACCAGATACAATGAATCTGGAAATATGTCCACATTCGATGTATCTGGATGATGTCCAGATTATAAGAAACTGACTCGGTAAATTAATTAGTTTAATTATCGAGATAATGGCAGAATCTTATCATATCAGTTTTTAATTTAATTTGAATTTGAATTAAAATATGATAAGATATTATTAGATTTAGACTTTAAGGGATTCGGAAGGTTTTAAGAAAACCTTAGCCGTCTTCTTGATAGTTCGATTCTGTTAAAAATTTCGTGCCTCTATTCACAAAAAAATCCTCTCAAACCCTAGACGCTAGCACTCTCGGGGTAACGAGTCAGTTCGGCGTGTGTACCTATAGAAGATGTTCGCACACTACAACGTCTGGTGATAGTTCGGGTTGTACGTATGATAGTGCAATTAGAATCGAAGGATCTCGATTACGCCGAAGAGAGGTAATTCTGTAAATCTAATGTCTTCTTAATCATTTACTTGGATCCTTGGAAGGGATTTGTTGATGTTTTTCGCATTTAGGAGTCCAAGAATCCTATCAGTTCATGTTATAATTTAACTTGAACTAAGTAAAAGAGCCTGGAAGAGATTCGAGAACCATGTCCACTTGGCTCTCAAGGTCAATTACAGCCGGTAAGACCTATGCTTAATCGAAAGTAGCAATCATCTTGACCATATATTCTCTGACCGATGCTCCCTCAGCCATCTTAGTGTTGATGATCGTCCTAAGAGCCTCCTGCCTTGCGGGCCTGCTCTTATCTACAAACATCGTGGCTAGTGATTGGCTAATATCGTACACAATGGGTACTCGTGTTTAGACTGGAACACATTAGACATGGAGACCAACATGTAGCATTAAGCCATTTTGTTGGCCTTCTTTCATTCTTTCTCAGCCTCTTACTCCTAAGTGGTGGAATCCTTCCTAATAACAGGGCAGGTGTCAAAGAGGACATACTTATATTCCTCAACAGTGAGTATTATATCCAAGTTCCTTTTCTAATCCATATAATTTGGACCCGTTAGCTTATTTTCACGGAGAATAATGGCCAAAGAACTAAAAAAACCTCCACCAACCATTTCTGAAAAATAAAAAATAAAAGAATATCCAGTTTGTGAAAAACAAAATAATTTGTGACTTTATCCTCATATTAAATCTGATAATAGTTAATTCTATCACTATTATCTTTAATATGATTAGTTTGGCTCTTAGAAAAACTAACATAACTTCTTGGGAAGATTAACAATTTTCTAAGCTAAGTGTATTAACCTTCACAAATTAATTTTCTTTCTAGGTAATGATCTAGAAGATAACTCCATCGTGAGATGACCGTTTCTTCTCATTTCCTATGGACAAGCCTCGCACTATAACCTCCAATGTGTGAAACCCCAGTCGAAACCAACCTTAGAGTAAGGGGGTTGGGATGCATATAATATTTTATTGCATATTTAAATATATTTTTATATGATTTTATATGCTTTGGATTTGTGTGTTATAGTCTCGAGGGCTTAATTATGTTCATTGAGTAAGAAAGGCAACATGGTAATTTTTGCTTGAGGTGAAAATAGAGAGATAGTCTGAGGATTAAATAGGAAAAATATTTTAGAGAGAAAATAAGAACAAGAGTTGTTGGGGTATAGTGGTTAGAGTTTTGGAATTAATTTTTGAGGTCTTGGGTTCAAATTCCATCATTGGAGCTCAGCATGATTAAATTTTATTTTTGCTTGGGAAGGTTAGATTTTCGTTCTTGAGTGCTCTAAAGAAGGGTAAAGGTGATGTCCTAGGGGAGACATGATAGGAGTACCCTAATCCTACTCTTATACCCTACAAAAATTTCTAAGGAAATTCATACCCTTCTTGATCTTTAGTTTTTCTTACTTCTCAATTTCTTAAGTTGTGCAATTTATTCAAGCCAATTTCATTCTAGAAAAATTCTAGCAAAGTGTTGTGGCTTTGAAGGTTCAAAATGTCTGAGTGTCAGACATCTTATGGACCAAAAATGTGTAGGAGTTGGGGAAGGTTTCCAAGAGAATTAATCTCCATAGTGAACCTTCAAAACTCCACTCTAGCTATGTTCATTTCCTTCATGAAGTATTCCGGAATTTTTTCTAGCTTCTTGAGCATGCAAAGTGTCAAAATTCTCAACCATTATTCCTTTCCAAGTGCTGCCAGAAAATGGCCCTCTTGACCAGTTTGAAACCTGAAATTTTCTGGCTAAACAGACTGCACAAATGCTGTGCAAAACCAGAAAATTTTCTGGGCAAAATCACAGCATAGGTGAGCTTAAACCAAGTTGTTTTCTTCCAGTTTTCTCCCAACTCCTTAGCCACGTTTTTCCTCCATAAAGAAGGCTGGAAACCAGCCTTGAAAAACCTCTGAATACCCCTTCAAATCCTCTGCAAACTGATTGAACAATGGTAGAAAAATTTGCCCAGAATTTTCCTTCAAACTTGAGAAAATCACTGAATAGGAATTCCAGCTTGTTCATTCTTCCGCCTTATCCGAAATCTTCATCATTTTTCTGCACAAACTTCTCTTGAACAACCATGAATTGAACTCCATTGTCTTCCCCAACCTTCTGCTCGAAAAACCAATCATGGTTGCTCCTAAAATATCTCCAACAATTACTCCAATCATGCCTTGATTGAAGACCAAAATTCCAGCAATCCTAACTTAGTAAACTTCCATAAAAGATCCCTTAAACAACTAGACATTTCCTTCACCGTTGTACTCCCTCTTTTCAGCCACCATTAAGCTTCTTCAACCAGCTTTCATCCAACAAAAACACTGAGCAATCAGTCGGCCATTACAGCTTCCAAAAAGCTCTCCAATGACTAAAGATTTTCTTGCCATATTTAGTTTCCAAATTTGAATCCCTAAAATATTCTTTTAGGATTTCAACAACCAGCATTTCCTTTTCCTTTCAAACTAGAAAAATCTACCAAAACCACTCAAACAATTCAGCCACTGCAATCCTTCAGAATTTCGGCAGCTTCAAGTAAAAAACTCTCCATTCTCTTCAACTTTCAAGCACACATAAAATACCAAGAACACTTACTCACTTCTCTCACCTAATATCACTCCAAACCACTTCAATCTTCTTCAAAAAAATTCCAGATTTTATCTACTCACTGCCGTGAATCCATCCATACCACTTTTAACATCAAACTCCAAAATCCAACTCTCTCTTTTGGATAAAAAATCAGTATTTTTGTGAAGGCTCAAGAACACCTTCAAGGTAAGTTTGTTCAATCAACTTCATCTTCACTAATCTTCAATCTACAAAGAATATATATGTGTATAAGCATGCTAATGGACTCTCTTCTTCTCTTTTCTCTCTCTCTCTCTCTCTCTCTCTCTCTTGGCCGAATAGCCTCTCCCTCTTGGCCGAATGATTTCTTCACTAATGGCCATGCTTTCTTCATCTCCCTTGGACGGATCTAGTCACCTAGGAGTTGAGATCCATTCGAAACTCCTCCAAGGTACTCATCAATCAAGTAAGCCTTTTCAACCCTCCTTTTAAATTCTAGATTATGTCTCTAAGATGATATTGGTAAGAGATGGATCATGAATAGGATTTGAGCATGTATTGTTGTGATGAGTTAAGATTGAAGCATGAATAAATGTGTGTATATGATGGAGATGGGATTTATGCATGAGTTGATTATCTTGGTTGATTGTATGGTGTTTTAGGGTTTAATGCATGTCTCCATGTCGTAAGTAGTTTTTGTGATTAAGTATGCTAGAGATTATGTCACCTATGGTGAATAGGATTTATATTCAAGTATGATTGTTAAAGCCATGATTATGTTTATGCTAGTAGAGGTTGGATCATGCCTTGGTAAATTTAGATCTATGCTTTTATGCATGATTTGGATGATTTGATGAATTGAAGGGGAGTATATGTTCATGATTGTGGTTAGCAATAGAAATATGATCATGATCTAGTTGTCCCTAAGCTAATTTTATTTCATCAATAAAATATTTAATATTATAATTTTTGCTAGTAAATTCGAAAACCCTAGGAAGGTAGATTTGGATTATTATATAATAAAGATATTTTAGTCAAATAAATGATAGCTTTTATTAAAGAAATAAAATATATAGATATTATATATAATAATAATATCAAATAAAGCCTTTTATATAAATAATTATAATAAGTAAAAATATTAATTTTGTAAGTCTTATATTCATAAATATCATTAAAATTTATTATCTTTTAATCAAAACATGTTAAAATTTATTTATTAGCTTTCAATCAAGACTCATTAAAATTTATTTTAAACTAATTTTAGTTATCATTATTTTCAAACAATTAATTATTAATAAATCATTGTTTTACCTAATACCACCTAGGATTCTTCATCAAATAAACTCTAAATTATTCTTAGTAAGATTTAAACCTTCAACTTAATAGTACCTATTTCCCAAAACCCTAATCACTTTAATATCAAACTAGACTTTTTATTTATTATCTAGCCTTAAAGCTTGGGACACTAGGATTATGGTTATAGTGAGTTGAGCTAGTTTTATTTGTGAAAGTGGATTTTGGCTTGAGTTTGATTATGGTTTATATTTACCCCAATCGGGGTTAGGTCAGCCGTTGAAGGCCTTTATTTTATCTCAAGCTAAGGATCAGGTAAACTCCTGCATAAAATCTATTTGATACAAAATGTTTATTATGACAAGCTAAATGTAGAGTGCATGGACACTCATTTCTGTAAAGGCAATTGATGATTGACTCATTTCTTATTTCAGTCAAACAATTGTTTGAAAATCAATGAGCAGATTTATTCAAACTTAAAACTCTTTCTAAAACTGATTTTGACAAAGATTTTGAAAATCCTTAATTGCCATTTCAAGTGGAACTTGGTTTATTCAATTTCTCCCAAGTGGGATAAGTTCGTTGAGTACTCAATAAGGGTGGACTGCTAGGACTGGTTTTTGAAGGGTTAGGGTGAGTCTCTCAGTAGGTGGCCACCTCTGAGGGATAAGTCCTTCCCGGATAGGATGACAGTCCAGTAGGTCGTGCCGGTCTAAGCTAGCAGTTTTTCAATCAAGTGATTGTGTGTTGCCGGAATGGACAACCGGTTGCTGTTTGGGTATAGAGAAGGAGGAGTTTCTTACCCAGTAGGCCGATCACCTACCTTTTGTCAGTCTGCACAAAGTGTGGCATTCTGACTGGTTATGGGGCCCAACGTGTGGTAACCCATGACCACTTTTGAGTGGTTGATTTTATTGTATCTGTATGGTTGGAAAAGCCAAAACACCACTCTTGATTTTGACTATTGTTTATTGCTTGTCAGTATTTCTTTTATGAAGATTTTATACTTTGCATTCACGAATTGTTTTCACTAGGGGCGGCAATATTGAACACGACACGTCAACACGACACGAACACGACACGGTTATAGCGGGTTAGGGTTGGGGTTTCGCGGGTTCGGGTCGAAACAGGTCGACCCGTTTAACTTTAAACGTGTACGAGTCATAAACGGGTTCAACTCTGTTTTAACCCGTTTCAACCCGCGAACCCGTTTAACTTTTTTTAATATTTATATTTAATACTTTTTGTAATACCCTACAAATTTTACTATAGAAAATTAGATAATTTAATTTTTTACATGAATTAATTGAATTAAATTTTATTATATGAATTAATTAAATTATTTGCGTGTCTATTTTGTTTAATTATATGAGACATCTTAAAGAAAATAAATGATGTTAATGTGGTTATTTGCTTGATATATAGTAAATGAATCATTCTTAATTAATTATTATTTAGTGTCTATAATAATAATATTAGTACGAGTTGGTAAGCAACGACCTTACGCGAGTCTAAAGGGAAGGTTAGACTTTAGACCTTTAAGAAATAACATATGTAATATGCCTACGAGCCGAATCGAATATAGAATGAAAAGAAGCTCGTGTGGTGCATTTATCAGAGGGTAAGGTTCACTCTGCATCGATTGACCAGTTCGTATACTATGCTATTTCTGACATTGGGATAAAAACAATTTGAATTACACCCTACAAGGACAAGCCTTCCTTTCGTGCTCGTTTTTTGCTCTCCATTTGCTCTTTAAAATTCCTGCCATGCTACGACAAAATTGTTGTTCTAAATATCTATAGAAAATAATTTCTTGAATAATCCAATTTTATTGCAAAATTACATTTGTTTAGATTTTTAAGATTAAATCTTATGAATTTATTAAGATCTCTAAATATTTAGCGGGATGGTTTGTTATTTTATTAGTTATTTATGATTTTACGGACTATTTTATTAGTTTTTTAATTTTATATAATTTGATTTGATTTTTTCAATTTTTTTGTGTAATGGTGTACAGATTGGCGGGTTTAGTAGGTATTCGAGTTGACGAATTTAGTAATTATCTATTTAATTTTTGTGTCTAATTATGTCATGTCGTGTCAACCCGTTTTATAACACGAACACGACACGAAAATAAATGGGTTGACACGACACGACACGTTTATTAATCGGGTCGTGTTCGGGTTGGCCTATCAAGTGTAATTATCTCAAGTTGACACGACCCGCCAACCCGAACACGACACGATTGCCACCCCTAGTTTTCACTAGACACTCAAGGCACACACGGACTTATTGAGATTTTTGTCTCATCACTCGTTTTACTATGATTTCAGGTCGATCCTACTGTGGGGATGAGTAGCTAGTTATTGCCTGCCTTGGAAGAAATGTTATTATTTATTTTTGTGTAATACTTTGGGAGCTGAGAGTAAATAATTTTATTCTGGATTTGTTTTTGAATTCTTGGGATGTAATAAGATTTAAGTTTAAATTATTGTTTTTATTCCATTATGTTGGTTGTGTATCCTAGTTATAAAGACCCCTTGTCCTTTGGACGGGGCGACATCCCCGGCCCTGTTAGGCCTGGGTAGTGGGGTGTTACATAATGTGGGCTTGCCGATCATAGCACGTGTCCCAGGTTATTAATTACATCCATCCATTAGTTTTATATTCTTGTGATATTCCTATCCTAAACGGATTCACTCCCAGGGTAACGCGAAGGGACCCACGATCTCTAATAAGGATCGTGATGAAAGTCATGGAGCTGTTGGAACCCCTCTCCCATTTATTATTTTAAAATAAGAGTTTTCTTGGAAAACATCTTTTGAAAATTTCAATAAAGTTTTCTTTTAACTAAAAAATAAAATATCTAAACCCATAAAAATTTCTATGCCAAGGTTTATAACCTTTGAGAAATTTTTTCATGAATTAATTTTATTTAAGTTAATAAACTTAATAATTTCAAAAATTTCTAACAAAACTTTCGAGAGATTTTGATCTCAAGTTTAATTTGACAAAAATAATTTTTCTTGATAAAAATCAATCAAAATGGTTTTCTATTTTAATTCACAAAAATATCTAAATCCAAAATATTTTCTATGTCAAGGATAAAATCTTTTGAGAAAATAACCAAGAATTAATTTTTGTTCGAATTAAAATTAATCATGTGATTTAAGAAAAATGTTTTTCTTTGTCAAAAATTCCCAAAGACTTTGGTCTTTGAGAAAACGCGCACATAGGGTACAAAAAGAAATAAGTATGTTAGAAAACTGTAAACGTTTTAATACTTTTCTATTCTTTTAACCTAGGTGTCTAAATAATAGAATTAAACACATTAATTAATTAATAGTCTTGTTTAATTCTAAATTTCCTTTACTGTTATTTTTCATGCAAAATATTCAAAGAATATTAACTATTGTAATAAAAATAACTTCACCTGGTATATGACCAAAAAAAAAAAAATTTATTTCGAGAATGGTGGACTACTCACTGGTTAAAGGTAAGCCATTTTTCATTTGGAATTCATGGCACAATAACCTAAATATGATAAGATTCCCATTCTCATTAATTGGTTAAAAACAAATATTTATGTGTTAAGTAACCCGTGATTCATACCTTACTGTGAAAGACCACCATTCACATAGATTACTTACTTAAATACAATGGGTCATTTCCAAATGAAAATTGTGTACAAATAAAATGTAAATTCATAAATAAATTTTTTGAATAAATTCTTCTATTAATAAAAATTCGATAATTCAATTAGATAAAATTAGCCTAGAGGGCATATATTTCAACACCAAGACTGTAACACCCCGGAAAACCTAGGCCCGCTAGGGCTGGGGATATCGCCCCGTCCAAAGGACAAGGGGTCTTTATAACTAGGTCACAAATAAAATTGCTGAAATAAACAATACTCAACCTAAAAAGAATTTATTACAACCCAAAATACTTCAAAAGTACATCCATGAAATTCCAAAACAAAAACCATAATTAAAATCATCCACTATTGTCTCCCCAAAGCAATACATAAAATCAAAAGACACATTCTCTTCCAAGGTAGCTACTCACCCACAACAGGATCAACCTGAAATCATGATAAAAGGTGGTGAGACAGAAATCAAAGTAAGTCCGTGTATGCATTGGGTGTTTAGTGGAAACAGTTCGTGGATGCAAAGTGTGAAACCTTTATAAGAGAAATATTGGCAAGTAATAAACATTAGTCAAAAGCAAGAGTGGCGTTTTGGCTTTTCTAGCCATACATAAGTAATAAAATCAAGCACTCGAAAGAAAGGGATATGGGTTAGCACACGTTGGGCCCCATAACCGGTCAGAATGCCAACACTTTGTGCAAACTGACAAAAGTAGGTGATCGGCCTACTGGGCAAAATACTCCTCCTTTTCTATACCTAAACAACAACTGGGTGTCCATGCCAGCAAAATACAGTCACTTGACTGAAAACAAACTGCTAGCTCGGACCGGCACGACTCACTGGACTGACATCTTATCCGGGAAGGACTCACCCCTCAGAGGTGACCACCAACTGAGAGGCTTACCCTAACCCTTCAAAGACTAGTCCTAGTAGTCTACCCTTATTGAGTACTCAACGATGTTTCCCACTTGGGATAAAATGAACAAAGCATTGCTCTACATGAAAATAGCAATTTGAGGGTTTCCAAAGTTTTGGGAGAAATCAGTTTTAGAAAGAGTTTTAAGTTTGGAAAAATCTGCTCAAAGACTTTTAAATAATTTAAGCGTTGGAATTAATAATGAATTCAACCCTTAATTGCTCTTAAATAACCGAGTGTTCTTGCACTCCACATTTTGCTTGCCATAAGGAAATCATTTCACATCAATCAGGTTTTATGCAGGAGCTTACTTGATTCTTGCTCACAACAACAAGGTCTCAAACAGCTGACCTAACTCCACATAGGCAAATACAAATCTTAATCAGATTCAAGCCACAATCCACTTCCTCAATTTTAAATCAACTCAATTCACTACTACCATGATCCTAGTGTCCCAAGTTTTAAGGCAAACCAATAATTGAATAGGTTTATAAGCTAAGTTTAATTTGTTATTTAAAATAATTAATGGATTAGGAAATAAATTCTAATAGGTTGAAAGTTTAAATCTTGTTAAGGAAAATTTAGAGTTTATTTGATCAGGAGTCATAGGTGGTACTAGGTAAAATAGTGATTTAATGATAGCTTAGTTGTCAGAAAATAATTGATAGCTAAAACTAGTTAAGATTAAATTTAATAAGTCTTTCTTGGAAAATAATAAGTAAATCCTTAAGGGTTTTGATTTAGTAAATATTTTATTAAGTATAAATCTTTTCCATAAAGGCTTTAATTAATTTCTTTATTTTAAATAATATTTATTTATTTATTTTCTAGAAAAGTTATTATTTCTTTAACTAAAATATCCTTTACATATATTATAATTCCAAATCTACCCTTCCTAGGGTTTTCGAAATTCTCTAGCGAAAATTATTAGTAAATATTTTATTCATGAAATAAAATTTGCTTAGGGACAACTAGATCATGATCAAGATTCCATGGTCAACCATAATCAATAACATACTCAATCCTTCAATTCATCAAATCATCCAAATCTTACACATAGGCATAGATCTAAATTTATTAAGACATGCTTTAACCTCTACTAGCATAAACATGATCATGGCTTTAAAATCTAATCATGCATACAAATCCTATTCACCAATGGTGACATAATCTCTAGCATGCTTCATCACAAATACTACCTATGACATGCATCAAACCTCAACTCATCATTCAATCCACCAATATAATACTTCCATGCATGAATCCCATCTCCTTCACAATCATCCATATACTCATGCTTCAATCTCGACAACAACACATACACAAACCCATCGCCATTCATCTTCTCACAACATCAACCTAGAGACATGATTCTAAAGTTCAAAGAGAGGATTGAAGGTACTTACTTGGTTGATGAATGACTTGAAGGAGTTTAGAGAAGATCTCAACTCCTAGATGGCTAATCTTGTTTAAGAAAGGTGGCGAAAGCATGGTCATGGAGGAAGAGACCATTTGGCCAAGAGAGGGAATTTCGGTCCATGAGAGAGAGAGAGAGAGAGAGAGAGAGAGAGAGAGAGAGAGAGAGAGAGAAGAAGAAGAAGAAGAAGAAGAAGAAGTCATTAGCATGATTATTTATATAGATTCTCACTAGAGATCAAGTTTGAAGGGGATGATGTTGATAGAGTGAATTTACCTTGAAGATGTTCTTGTTCAGAAATTTCTGCTTTGATCCGAAGTAGCAAGATGTTTGGAGGAGTTTGATGTTAATAATGGTGTTGATGGATTCACAGCAATGAGTAGACTAAATCTGGAGATTTTTGTGAGGGTTTGAGATGGTTTGGAGGGGTATTAGGTGTAGAGAAGAAGTAGGTGTTCTTGGTGTAGCGTGTGTTCTTGATGGCTGAAGAAAAATCGAGAGGAATGGTTGTTGTGGCTGCCAAATTTTCTGTGGAATGAAGGCTGCCGAAATTCTGTAGGGTTTAGGAGGATGTTTCTCTGATTTGAGAGGGAAAAGGAAAGGTTAGTTGTTACAATCCTTGAAGAATATTTTTAGGAAGTGAATTTGGAAAGTAAATATCCTAAGAATATCTTGATTGCTTGGACATCTTTGAAGTCTGCCATGGCTGATGGTTTGAGCAGAATTTCGTGGGATTAATGCTGACTTATGGAGGCTTATGGTGGCCGAAAGTAGGGTGTACAATGATGAAGAAGAAGTTTGGTCCATTGAGTAAAATATTATGGAAGGTTACTAAATAAGATGGCTGAAATTTTGGAAACCAATCAAGCTAAATTGCAGGGATTTGTTTGAGAGATTTTTGGATAGCCATTAATGGAATTTTGTGCAGAAGTTTAAGGGGATCAATGGAGCTCTGTTGATGGAGGTTTAAGGAAGGTTTTGACAGATTAAAGTTGGTGTTTTGACTGGAAAAGAGATAGGAAACAAGATGGACGAAAATCTGCACAGAATTTTCCTTCACAGTGAATTTTCTGGCAGATTTTCGTCTGCCACTTCCATCCATTTTGCAGTGAATTGGAAGGGGGGTTTCAGGGGTATTCAAGGCTAGTTTCCAGCCTTCTTTATGGAGGAAAAAATGGCTAAGGTGCTGTACAAAATCTGGGAGAAAACAGCTTGGTTTGGAGTTCTCAAAGTTGATTTTCGTACAAGAATTTTTCCTATTTTGCTCCAGCTTGAGCAGTCCGAAATTGGACAAAAACTTTCAGGTTTCAAACTGATCCTAAAGACCATTTTTCTGGTAGCATTTGGGAGGGAATGTTAGCTAAAAATTGCGACCTTTTGAAGGTACAACAAGTTGGAAAATTTCAGCTCATTCCATGAAGATAGATGAACTAAGATAGAGGTAAATTTCAGCAATCTTTCAAGAGGGATTTTCCTCTTGAATTTTCCCACAAATCTACCATATTTTCCAAACCAAAAGAAGTCTTTTGCCAAGACATTTTGATCCTAAGAGACCTCAGTACTTTACTGAATTTTCTGGAAAGAAAAAGGCTAGAACATCTTGATCAAACTAATGAGTTGAAACTAAGGAAAACTAAAGATCAAGGAAGAATGATTTTCCCTATAAGAATTTCGAGAAGAGTAAAATGAGTAGAATGAGATTAGTTCTATCATGTCTTTCCTAGAACATCAACACCACATTAATCTAGGCCCTTAAGGCCGAAACTATCCTTTCCCAAGCAAAATAAAATTTACTCAAGCTAAAGCTTCTGTGATGGATTTTGAACCTTAGACCTCAATAATTTATTCCAAAGCTCTAACCACTAAACCGCAACAACTCTTGTTGATACTTTCACCAGAAAAATTATTTTCTATTCAATCCACAAGCTATCTCCCTATTTTCACCTCGGGCAAAAATTACCATTTTGCCCTTCTCACACAACATTCACCCACACAACTTCAAAACAAAAAACTCACATCCAAAGCATATAAAAATCATATGAAAGCATATTTAAACATGAAATAAAGCATGATATACATCCCAACCCCCTTACTCTAATGTTGGTCTTGACTGGGGTTTCACAAAGACCCTGAGGAAAGTGTTCTGGATTGCTTGTGTTTTTTTTTCTTTATGTGTAAACTATTTTCTCTTCATTGTCTGTGTGTGTCTAGTGCTTTTGTAACACCCCACTACCTAGGCCCAACAGGGCCAGGGATGTCGCCACGTTCAACAGACAAGGGGTCTTTATAACTAGGACACACAACAAGAATAAAGCAATACTTCAAAATTAAAACTTATTACAATCCAAAAATTCAAGATAAATCCATAAATACAAATTGTTCACTCTCAACTCCCAAAGCATTACATAAAATAAATAATAGAATATCCTCCAAGTAGGCAACAACTAGCTACTCATCTCCACAGCAGGATCGACCTGAAATCATGGTAAAAAGGATTATGAGATAAAAATCTCAATAAGTCCGTGTGTGCTTTGAGTGTTCAGAAAAACAGTTCTTGAATGCAAAGTGTAAGGACTTCATAAGAAAAATACTGGTAAGCAATAAACAATGTTCAAAAGCAAGAGTGGCGTTTTGACTTTTCCAACCATACAGGTACAATAAAATCAACCACTCAAAAGAGCGGCCATGAGTTACCACACGTTGGGCCCCATAACCAAACAACGGTCAAAATGCTACACTTTGTGCAGATTGACAAAAAAAAAAGTAGGTGATCGGCCTATCGGGTAAGATTCTCCTCTTTCTCTACACCCAAATAAAATCGGTTGTCCATTTTGGCAACACACAGTCCACATGACTGAAACTTGCTAGCTCAGACCGGCATGACCAACTAGTACTGATGTTTTTCTAAGTTGAGTTCATCTTCTGGAGGTGGCCTCCTACCAGAAGACTCACTCTTGCTATTCAAAACTAGTACTACTAACCTACCCTTATTGAGTACTCAACGATGATTGTCCCACTTGAGAGAAAACTGGTAAAACATAGCTTTACTTGAAAATGGCAATCAAGGGTTTCCAAAGTCCTTGTCAAAAATTAGTTTGAGAAATAGTTTGGTGTGTGAGTAAAACTGCTTGTTGATTTTCAAATAATTGGTTTGATTGAAACAAGAAAGGAAACCATCCTTAATTGCCTTTACCAATCAGTGTTCACATACTTCAGGTTTAGCTTGCCGCAGAAACCTTTTACAACAAACAAGTTTTATGCAGGAGCTTACCTGATCCTTGCTCAAAATAAAGATCTCCAACAGCTGACCTAACCCCGCCTGGGGTAAACATAAGCCATAATTAAACTCAAGCCAAAATTCACTTCCACAAATAAACCTAGCTCAACTTACTACAATCATGACCCTAATGTCCCAAGCTTTAAGGCTAGATAATAAATAAAAGGTTTGTAAGATAAATCTAGCTTGATATTAAAATAGTTAGGGTTTGTGAATTAGATACTAATAAGTTGTAGGTTTAAAACTTACTATAAATAAATTAGGGTTTATTTGGTGAAGGGTCCTAGGCCTTAGATGATATTATTTAAAATAATAATCTATTAATAATTAATTGTTAGAAAATAATTGGTAACTAAAATTAGTTGTAAGTAAATTTTAATAGGTTTTTATTAAAAGATAATAAATAAATTTTAATAGTATTTATGAATATAAGACTTACAAAATTAATATTTTACCTATTATGATTATTTACAGAAAAGGCTTTATTTGCTATTACTATTATCTATAATATCTATATATTTTATTTCTTTAATAAAAGCTATCATTTATTTGATTAAAATATCATTATTTTATATAAGAGTCCAAATCCACATTTTCCTAGGGTTTTCGAAATCACTAGAAGAAATTATAGTATTAATCATTTTGTTGATGAAATAAAATTAGCTTAGGGACAACAAGGTCATAATCATAATTCCTATTGCTAACCATAATCATGAACATACACTCTATACCAAACAATAAAACATCCAAAACATGAATAAAAACATAGATTCAAATTTACCAAGACATGATCCAAACTCTACTAATATAATCATATTCATGGCCTTAACAAGAATGCATGAACATAAACTCTATTCACCAAAGGTGACATAATCTCTAACATGCTTGATCATTCATACCACTCACGACATGAAGACATGCAACAAACCTTAAGACACCATACATTCAACCAAGGCAATCAACTCATGCATCAATCCCAACTCCATCATATACACACATTCATTTATGCTTCAATCTCAACTCCATCGCAAAACACATCCATTCTCATACTTCAATCCCAACTCTAACACAAAACACATGCTCAAACTTTAATCATAATCTATTCTTTTCCAAAACATTCTAGAGACATGAATCTAAGATTTAAAGAGAAGGTTGAAGAGGCTTACTTGGATGATGACTACCTTGAAGTCGTTTCAAGAGAAGCCTTACTCTTAGGAGACTTGATCTGTCCAAGAGAAAAGAAGAAAATATAGCCATGGTTGAAGCAACCATTCGGCCAAGAGAGAGAGAGAGAGAGAGAGAGAGAGAGAGAGAGAGAGTTCATTAGTATATACTCATCAAGGTCGAAGGTGGAAGAAGATGAAGATGATTGTTCATGCTTACCTTGAAGGTGTTCTTGAGCCTTCAAGAAAAATCTGGTTTTTTATCCAAAAGTGAGACTTTGATTTCCGAGTTTGATGTTAAAAGTAGGAATGGGTTCACGAGGTTGAGTAGGTATAATCTGGAGTTTTTGGAGAAGATTGAAGTGGTTTTGGATGGTCTTAGGCGTGAGAATGGTAGTAGGTGTTCTTGAAGGTTTGGAGAGAATGGAGAGAAATTGGTTGAAGCTAGCCGAAATTCTGTGGGAGAAGGGTAGCCAAATTGTTTGAATGGTTTTTGGTAATTGAATTTTTAGATTTGAGAGGAAAAGGAAGGCTGGTTATTTGAAATTCAAAAAGAATAATTTAGGGAATATTTTGTGGTAGCAAATATGGTAAGTAGATCTTTGATGGTAAAGGTCTTTTGGGAAGCTACAATGGCCAATTGGCTTGCTGGAATTCTGCTGAGATAAATGTTGTTTAACGGAGCCTTAGGGTGGCCGAAATATAGTGTACAATGGTGAAGGAATTTTCTGGTTGTTTGAGGGTTAATCTACGGTAGTTTGCTGAAATATCTTGCTGAAATTTCGGACTTCAATTAATGATTTGATTGGAATGATTGATGAAGAGATTTTAGGAGCAGCCATGGAACTGTTTTTCAAGCAGAACACTGGAGAAGATGATGAAGCTCTGCTCATGGCTGTTCAAGGTGAGTTTGTACAAAAAAATGGAGGAAGTTTTGGACAAGGGTGAAGAAGAAAACAAAGCTGGAAATTCTGAACAGATTTTTCGCAAGTTTGCTGGAAATTTCTGGATAGATTTTGCTGTCATTTTTTAGTCAACTTGCAGAAGGTTTGAAGGGCCATTGGAGGGTCCTTTAAGGCTGGTTTCCAGCCTTCTTTATGGAGGAAAAACAAGGTTGAATTGCTGGTTGAAAAATTGGAAGAAACAGCTTGGTTTTTGGCTCACTAAGTTGCGAAAACTATCCAGAAAATTTTCTGGTTTGCACAGTTTTTTTAAGCAGTCCGATTTTGGCTGGAATTTTCAGTCCTCAAGTTAAATGAAATGGTAATTTTTCTGGCAGCATTTGAGAGGGAATGATGGCTGAAAATTTTGACTATTAGGCTGATCAACAAGATGGAAAAATTTTCAATTTACTACATGAAGAAGATGAACACACATAGGTTAGAGTTTGAAGGTTCAACTATAGAGATTAATTCTCTTGGAAACCTTCCACAACTCCTCTGCATTTTCGGTCAAGAAGACATCCTCACACAGACATTTTCGACACTCCAAGATCAAAGAAGCTTGCTAGAAATTTTTTGGAAATAAAATGGCTTAGATAAATGGAACAACCTAATTGATTAAGAAGTGAGGAAAGCTAGAGATCAAGAAGGGTATGAATCCCTTAGAAATTTTTGTAGGGCACAAGAGTAGGATTAGGACATTCCTTTCATGTCTCCCCTAGGACAACATTCCTACTCCTCCCTAAGACATGTAAGGGCCGAAAATAGCCTTCCTAAATAAAAATAAAATTTAATCATGCTAAAACTCAAATGATGGAATTTGAACTCAAGACCTCAAGGATTTATTCCAAAGCTCTAACCACTAAACCACAATAACTCTTGTTCTTATTTTCTCTCCCAAATATTTTTCCTATTTAATCTTCAAACTATCTCCCTATTTTCACCTCAAGCAAAAATTACTATTTTGCCATTCTTACTCAATAACCACAATTAAGCCATCGAGACTACAAATCACATATCTAAAGCACATAAAATCATACAAAAATATATTTATGCATGTAAGAAAATATGATATGCATCCCAACCCCCTTACTCTAAGGTTAGTTTTTGTTAGGGTTTCACAACTTTTGTCTTTGGTTTACTTCTTTTTCTTCATTTTGTAAGTTGTAATTTGATTTACTTTCCTCTCACCGCACATAGCATTACAACTAAATTACATAAAATCTTTCCTTTTCCTTTCTTCTTATCTTTTTCTTTTTGTCTTCTTTCTCTTGTTCAAATTCTCGTACGGTTATTGTTTTTGCTTGTACCATGTATGTCTCTTTTGTTTGTCCTTTTTCCTTTCTCTTGTTCACCGCACACACCTGTGTATTTTCATCTTTTGGTCTTGTCATTTCATTGCTTGTCATCTTTTGTCCATGTATGCACTTTGAACATTGTTTTGTCCGGTTCTATCTTATGTTTGTTGTATAAGTTGCTTCATTTGGTTTCCTTTCTTGTTCAAAACTCACAAATGCTTTTCATGTTTTCCGTCAGCTATTTCTATTCCTTCTTTGACTAGTATTTTCCTTTTTTCAGTGCACTTTTATCTTGCACTTCACAGCATCACCGAAGCACACACCACTCACAAGTGCTTTCTTTGTTTAATGTCAGGCATCTTCATGCCTTCCTTTGCCCGAATAACTCTTTATTTTTCTCACACATGCACAGCTTTATGTCCTTCATTCACGTAAAGCTTTCAATTCATTCACTTCAATTCACACATATTGCACTTATAAATTTATGCATTCATTCACTAACATTTTCATTTTATACATTCACTCATTTATTGACTCTCGTAACACTTCTTTTCCTTCTATCATTTTCTACTCTTACCACTTAATAAAAAATTTCACTCTAGCTCCTACCTTTTCCACTTGAAAATTGTATTTGAGTGTTTGGTGAAAGGGGCTTCTTCTAGGAATAAGTTTTTGGACTAGGATAATTTTTTTGTCTGAAAGTGGTTATAGTTGAGAAAAGTGCTTTGCGACTGTCAGCTTTTTTTGGATATTGTGCACTTTCTTAACCGTCCAACTTTGCACAACATCCTAGTACACAATGCCTCACACAAAAAATATACCTCCCAAAAGAAAGAAGGGTGAAGCCTCCTCCTTATATGCCCCCTCCGAAAAATCTAAATCCTGTGAGATACTTTGTTGATGGTGCCTGTGCCACGGGGTATGCTCGTAGAGTATCTAATAAGATTGTGGTTGAGAAGACTATTGAAAAAGAGTTAGATAGATTTCTCCAAGTGTCTCAACTCTTTAATAGGATAGGTTGGAAGCCTATCCTCCAACTGGAGGGACCCTATTTTTTGGACTTGGTGAAGGAGTTTTATGCAAATATGTGTGACAAAAAGCAAGGCAATTTCATGCATATTGACACCACTATCAAGGGGGTCCTTATCCATCTTAAGAGGCAGGCTTTGGCACAGGTTCTTAACGTTCAGGATGAAGGCGAGTGGGTTGTTGTGGACTCATTTAACAAAAAGGTCATCTCAGATGAACACTAAAAGTTCAATACTGCTAAGGATGAGTTGGAATTAAGATATAAATAGAATACACAGTCACTTGTGTTGCAGACAAAGGTGTTGTCCTCCCCAATTATATTTAGTAGTCTATCTGTTAGTGTGGAATGTTTGTCCAAAAGTGAGTGCCATCTATGAAGATAGAGTTATTAATATATATTGTGCTCACAAGATGCTACACTCCGTGTTAATGCCCTTAGCTTCCCTTCTTATCTTATCTATACGTGAGGTGATTGCTTATGACAGCCCCTCAAAGGCCTTTATACTTCTCTTGGTTATCACATGGGTTCTTCTTCGTGCTGGTGTAAACTTTTTCGGTGAAATAGCTATGCCTACGTGCACCAATGATGTTATTTCAGACCAAAATTTGGAAAATGTAGGTTATGCTTTCAATAAAAATGAAAAAAAATGGCTAATACCAAGGGAAGCACAAAATCGGGAAGAAGAAGAAGATGATGAAACTCCAAGAGCTTCGACGTCCCGAGCTTCATGACAAGCCAGGTTAGAGCTTTCAAATAGATATGAGGACTACATGCAGATGGAGGTAGCACAATTGAGAACTAAACAAGGTGAAATACAAGCCATCTAGTTGTAATACAATGACTGGTTTGCCCAATAACGCGCTTATATGGAACACGACCAGCAATGGAAATTGGGTCAAGAGCAGCAACT
Organism: Voacanga thouarsii; assembly: GCA_026120185.1. NCBI lineage: Eukaryota > Viridiplantae > Streptophyta > Magnoliopsida > Gentianales > Apocynaceae > Voacanga > Voacanga thouarsii. The sequence continues at coordinate 1,530,097 of JANUWF010001088.1, read as the reverse complement.
GCGACAACAATATGAGTCCTTTACCTATTTTGGTGATCAGATGGACCAGGGGGCCATTTGGGATTCTCTCGATGATATCCGGCAGATGCAACACCAGGAACAGTAATATTTGGACAACATTTGGGATACTGTATCCAGGAATCAAGGGCCATATGGAGGTGTGGGGCAATCAACTTCAGGAGGAGACCACTTCTAAATATGTTGTCGGGGATTTTCTTTCATTTATTTCAATTGTATTTTATTCCCTTTATATTTAGTTTTGTACATATTAATATTAATTCATTTTTTACTCTTCTTTTGACTGTGTATATTATTGTTTCATCTAATTAACATTTACTATATTTCACTTACTTTTAGCAGATTTCGTGTATTCTTCTTCCTCCATGATTTAAACTTCTCAATGAGGCTACACTCACTTGGGGAGTATTACTAACCTCTTACACATTTCTATTCCTTTTGGTCCAATTTGGATGTAATTATTGCTATATTTGTGTCAATGAGGACATTGTCTGCTCTTAAGTGTGGGGGAATGGTTATTTTAATACTTTTTGTACAATTTTGTATTTTTTATTTTGGAATTCTCTTGTTTTTACATTTTGTCTAGAAAAAATTTTTCGAATCTTTTTGCATTGTTAGGTTTGTTGGTATGTATGTTGAATGTGTTAGTTTGGTAGAGTTATTATTTATCTTTTTGCTTTGGAATTCTACTTAAAATTTTTCTAGGAAAGTTATTTTTATGTACACTTAGATATTGGGCATAAAATAGACTAAGTTTGAATAAGTTAATTAATCTTGTTTATGCCTTTAAAAATATTTTAAATCTTAATTCTTTGCGCAGGGATGAAAACTTATTGATGAAATATAGAGTGTGGGTCGTAGGCTTATCTCTTATCTTTAGTTTCGTGACAATTTTCATTTATTCATTCATTCATTCGTGTTGTACATTATATGATAGAAAATTTCAATGATTTATTGTAATTGGTTAATAAAAAGGCAAATAGGAGCAAGAGGTAGGTTGCTTATTGCACCTATTGACATGAGGAGAAAAAATGCTCTAGGAATACAAAATGCATGTCCTATTACGAAAAATAACGTGTGATGAGAAAGAAAAAAAAAAGCAAGAAAAAGAAAGAAAAGAAAAAATAAAAAAAATGTAAGGGATGCAAAAGGGCATTTAAGTTAAAATCACTTCAAATGCATTCCCTTTGTAGAAAGAAAGAATGGTGAAAAATGAGGGCCTCCTACTTTGCTAATTCAAAATAAAATGTATTGTTGTATCAAAATATAAGGTCTTGTTGTTTGTAATGTAACATATGTAATGTATGTACTTTGGGAAAGCCACGAGACTTGAGTGAGTTATTTGAACCTATCTCATATGAATTACTTTGTTTGAATTTTTACTTGGAGATGTTTAGTGAATCACATTTATTTAGCATAAGCTTGTTTAATTTCACCTTGAGATTCTTAATTATGTTTAACTTAATATAAGAGTATATATGGGATTAACTTGAATAGATTGGTGTTGAGATGAATTCTAAGGTGGAGGATAAAATAATCTCTTTACCATTTTGACCTTATTGCATGTATGCTAGGTTGTTCTTGATAACTTACCTAGAATGCTATGTAATTTTTCACTGTACTTGTAAAGTATGTATTCTTTGTCCTTATGAAATAATGTATTTTTCTTGGGTTATACACTAGTTAAGTTGTGAATGAAGGTAGGATGCTATATTTGTATATTAGTCAATTCCTTGATTGCGAATAAGTATGGTTTACTTGAGGACAAGCAAAGATTTAAGTGTGGAGGTGTGTGATGAGGCTTCATCATACATACATTTCTTATTATTTTTGTGCTTCAATGGAGATGAATTCTAAAACAACTCACTGCTCACTCTCTCCTTTTTATCTTGTTTTTACTAGGAAATGGAAGATATCAAGTAAAGATAAAAAGGAAGAAAAAGAGAGAGAACAAAAGAAGTTAGGAGATCGAAGAAGCCAAAGAAGCTGGTTGCGAATTTTGTCCAGAAAGTAGGCGGTATAGGAAAGTCAAAGTCCCCTAGGCTACCAGGTGAACATCATTTTTTTTTTTTTTTTTTTGCAAGCATTCCAGAAAGTTGGTGGCCTAGGGAAGTCTAAGTTCCCTAGGTAGACTTCCCTAGGCCGCCTAGTTTTAGATGTATATATATGTATAGCTCCAACATGGCGGCCCAGGGAAGTCTAGGCCGCCTGGTAGTCACTTAAATTACTATTTTTTTTCCAGAGAGTTAGCGGCCTAAGAGTTCCCTAGGCTGCTTCAAAACTTGTACATATATTTTTTTTGCTAAGATGGCGGACCAGGGAAGTCTAGCTTCCCTAGGTTGCCTGGTCTTCCTTCTTTTTGCCAAGTTTCCAAAATCTTGGCAGCCCAGAGCTTGGTTCTAGAAGAACACAGTAGCCTAAGGATTACGAGGAGAGCACTGTTTCTGTGCATTTTGCAAGTTTTGTATGGAAAAACCTTTATAAAATCACTCTTTACACACAAAATGAAAAAGAGGAGAGTTTAGGAAAGGTTAGGGTTTCTCTCAAAAACCCTAGTTCTTGTCAGCTTGAGCACCAAATAGAGAGGACCAAGAGATCCAAGGAGAAAGAAAAGAGCTTACTTGGAGATTTCAAAAGGAAGAAGAAGCCAGCTTGTCTATGAGTTTGCCTTTCCATTCCTTTTGTAATTTTACTTGTATTCTTATGCTAAGATTTGATTTTTAATTGTAATGAATGGTTGTACCCTATTTTTTTACTTGAGAATGATGTATTTCCTCTAGATATATGATTCTCATTCTTGGGTATTGGGTTATTTGAGCTTATTTTTGTTATCTTGATTGAGTCAGCTTTGGTTGATTTATTTCAATTAAATGTTCTTCCTTAATGATTTCGAGAGATGAGGATGAGGATAGGACACCCACTTGATTAGATTAACATTTTCCATTTTCAATTAACCCGAGGGAGAGGTTAGGAATTAGGGATAATAACCAATGGGTTTAAAAAATTGCCTAGAGATAGAGATTTTATAACTTCCAGATGATTTGGGAAAGTATTAATGTACCTTTAGGTTTGGTTTGTTGGGTAGAGATACCGATTAACTAAATTTGGGGGTAGAAATCTCATAACTCAAGAGAGGTGAGATTGATAGGTGACTCACTCCGGTGCCTAAAATTAGGAATTATAGGTACAAGGGATACACATTTCTTAGGTCTTGAATGGGGGAATTTCCTTTGTTACATGGGCTATTCTCTTTCTTATTTTTTGGGGACATTGTGACTCTTTATTGTGTGTAAGAACATGACCTCTCTTCCATTTTGGTGAGTGTCATACCTTACATTTATATTTAGCTAAACAATGAGAAAAGGAAGAAGCAGGGACAGTAGCCCTGTTCCCTAAAGTTTTTTGATACCTACCAACAATATTAGACTACACGATAGGTGCACTTGCCTAAATGTGTGTGTGTTGTGTAATTCTAATTGGCATTTTAATTATTAAAACTTGTGCGCATGTAGGCTCAATTGATTTAGATTTTATATGCACGCAACATGCCTCTCATTTAGTTAGTTAGATTGCTTGTGACGATGGCCTAGGGTAAGCAGCAAGAGGGAAGGAGATTGAGAGAAAGAGAAGGGAATGGGAAAAACAACAAAAGGTGAAAATAGGATTTAGATCAATTTTAGAGATTAAATTAGACATTTTAATCATTCTCGGTCAAATTGTTTTATCATTAGTCAAAATAACATGTTAGATAAATGTTATTAAAATAACATTTTAAATAGATGTGATTCTCAGTAGGAAGTTGATTTTTAAAATTAACTTTTATAATAATTATTATTTTTTGGAGGCGAGGAGGTTTGAAAGGAAAAATAGGAACACCTTTTACATATATTTCTTCTCTTAAAAAAAAAAATCTTTATTTGAGATTTTAATTTTTTTCTCCTAAAACAATAACTTTGTCTGAGATTTTAATATAAAATCTTATGTTTTAAGGTGGGGATATAAGGGCATTCTACTATACTTAATGCATACCTGCAACGTTTTGATAATAAATGTCTCATGATTCAAACAAATATGAATTTTTTTCAACGTAAAGTTTTATGTTTGTTTTAAGGAAGAAATCTTGAGAAGGAAAGGGGGCAGGGGGTGTTAAATAATAAAAATGTTCAATTCTAACTTGTGCTTACAAATTTCCAACTGAATTTGTACTCATATATAATTACAACAAAATTAGACCTCAACAACATCTTATGTTGTTTTCTTGCTCAAACTTCATCCAGCGAGAATTGTACACAAATTAAAGTATTATCTATAAGTTAGGGACGACAACTTTTGTAGTGGACTATTACAACAACGCCGCAAGAAGATCTCTCCAAATGTATACTGTCTGCAAACTTCTACTCGAAATCAAAGAGCAAAAGTACCAATAGTGGCGGACCTACGTATGGCCCCCCAAAGAATTTTTAAAAAAATTATATATATATATATATATATATATATATATGCGTGTGTGTTTAACCCCACCCACATGGCTCCCCAAGAATTAAAAAAAAAAAAAAAAACCCAAACTCCACCTTTCCTTTCACATTTCCATATCACTTCAAACCCCATCGGCCACCCCATGTTTCCATTTCACAAAACTCTGGTTTTCCTTTCCTTTCACAAAACTTTACAGAGTCCACACTCATCCAAACTCCGCAGTTCCTTTTCAGTTTTCATTCCAAACCCCACCCCACGTTTCCATTTCACAAAATTCCACAGAACTATAAACCCCACCTCCAATTTCAAAAGCTCATAAAGCTCCTCATCCTCCAAAAAACGGAAACCACAGTCCCTACTACACATAAAGCTCCTCTGGTACATAAAACTTCAAAGATTCTAAATTCAAGGTAAAAGTCCTCTAGCCCTATTAAAAGATTCTAAATTTTACTCATCAGAAAGTTTTATTTTTCTGATTCTGTTAAGGTAAGTTATGGGTGTAGTTTTTAATATTTTATTAAATTTAAAATTTTAATTTATATTGTTTAAAAATATTTAATTTATATTTAGATAATTTTGTAACTTTTATACGAATATATGTGTAGGGGATAAAAGTAATAGTGACGCGAGACTTGGATTGTACTATTACAAGATTTGCTTTGGTGTATTTAAATAAATTAATATATTTTAGGTATATATTCCAGTGAGCTTAGGTAGTGCCTCCTAGTAAACTTGGGTGGTGGTCTATATATGTGTATATACTATATATATATATATATATATATATATATATTGGTATTATTATCAAAATTTTGCATTTATGAATGTGTGTTTGCTTGTTTTTTCCATCAATATTTAAATTTATATAGACATTTTAACTAATTATATCTAAATTATGCATTAAAAGATTGTAATTTTTTCCCTTTTTAAATCGTAGATGAAAAGATCATGTATGGTTGATGCATTCTTCAAAAGAAAAAATGCTGAAACTTCAAAATTGAGTGAAGAGTCTCGTTGATCTTGATCCTTCAAATTCTAAAAGTCATCTTACAAAACCTCCATGAGTAGTTTAAGTAGGATTTAATATCAATTCTTTAGAACGTGATCCGGGGTTACAATTGTAAATATGTAAATATCTTGTTGATAGGCCTGATGAAGTTCGTAAAGCCTATATTAAGGCAGGTCCGTATCAGTATTTGCAATCTAATTATCCAAAATTAGGAGGAAAACATTTTCGTAACTTTCAAGCATTATGGTTTAATTCATTTCCTTCATGGTTAGAACATTCTCCTAATAAAGATGTTGTCTTCCTTGTTATCTGTTTTATAAAAAAGATAGACGTTTTGGATCAGATTTATTCACTATTAATAGTTTTCGTTCATGGAAGAAGGTGATCATGATGGTGAAAATTGTGCACTTTTGTCACACGTAGGGAGAAGTCTAAATTCTCCTTATAAAAATGCTGAGAAAGCATGTGATGATCTTATGAATCAAGATGGACATATTAAAAAAAAAATTTATGAAATTTACTTCCAAATAAAAGGAAGAAAATTGATTTCATTTGAAAGCTTTATTAAGTGGTTTACATTTCAAGAATGTGCTTTTGGAAGTCATGATAAGACGAAATCATAGAAATAAAAAAATAGAAGAAACTTTCTTAAATTGTTGAGTTTCATATAATCTTATAATAACAAAGTAGCAGAACATTATATTTTGATACATTATATTTTTATATTATATTTGAAAAATATTTTCATTTAATTTAATATTATTATTTTTATAAATTATTGAATATATGAAATTTAATTTAGTTTGTTATTATCCCCAATAATCCAATCCTGCGTCTCCTGAGTACCAATATCTTATGATGAGCAACCGCCATAGTAAATGGAAGATTACTCATTGTCGCTGTCAGCATCTAGAAAGCTGAATTCCGTCTATTCATCAAGCTCGATTAGCAGTGTTCCCCCGTTTTCTTCACGCCATTTGATACCTTCCTTTCCCAGAAGATTAATGGCCGATTGTTTCAGCTTTGATTTCCCTACACCATGGCGGCCACAGCCGGTGATAACCCTCAATGACCTCACAGAGCGCACATATGCTCCAAAGTTAAAATGGAGTTTCAAATGTTTCATTGCTTGCTTGACATGTTGTCCATGCAAATCAATGGTTAGCATGTTTCCTATGGTCTTGTTTCTGGCTTTGAAGATATCCTGACTAGCCTTTTCATCAGCTTTCAAAGCCTTCTTCTTGTGTAATCTACCCTACTCAGACATATAAGCAGCGTAATCCCATCCTCCGTTAGAAAAAGCAGTCGCAGCCTTCTGATGGCAGAGTTTCATGGACTCCCAATGCTGATTCGCAGTTTCTCTGAACACCTGAGGGTCGTCTCCTCTAGCAAGGAAGGACTTAACCCCTGTACCATCTCCAGCAGAAGTTTCCAATCTCTGTCCCAAAGATGCCATTTTTTTAACAGTATTTCCCCAGTTCATAGTTTTAGGCTCCTGTTCGGCACTCTTCGGTGTGGGCATGTTAAATAAAGATTCCAACACTTCATGAGGAAGTTCTGGATCCAAAGATCCTTGTCTGTTCGAATGATTCCTACTAAGAATTCCTGAATACCACACACTTTCTGGAAAATTACTTTCAGATGAAGGATCATTATGGCCAGTCTGGGTCTGCTTACTTAACGATGAAGATAATTCGAGCAATATGCCTAGAGCCCTGTCTACATCATATCCACATTGACAGAGCACATCTTTAACCACAGCCACGCTCAATTTCCAGTCATCCTCTAGCGTAGAGTACAAGAACTGCCCCATATCCTCCCTACTCCAACTCCCCCGGTTAAATCCTTTAGATTTCATCCAACTCCTCTTTGGAACCGATCTCACACAGTCCTTCCCCAACATGGTCGACGGGGTCCCAGCAGCCGCTGCCACCACTTTTCTGGGCTTACCTTTCTCATTTCTAAGCCCTTTCTGAGCAAAATTAGCAGCAACAAACCCCTCAGATGATAAGGCAGTTGACGAGCTCGACCCCGAACCCGGACTCGAGGTTGACGCCAAATTTCCGCCGAACCTAGAGCATTTTGTGTTCTCATCCTCCGCAGCACTGTCATCAGCCAAAGAATTCCATAAAATCTCCGCCGCCTTGTTAGCATCACCATTGGCTTCCTGATAAACGGCAGCTACTTCTTCCACAGAGATTGAACCAAAAGCCTCAACCAAACTCTTCAGAACCTTCACCTTTTCCTCGCTTTTATTAGTTTCCTCTGGAGCAGTATTGCACCCCCAACCAACACCCCTTTTTGAAGCTCTTGATCTCTTCATCTCTTACAACAGAATCTGTATACACAGATTATTTTCTGCAAGTAATTAGGTATAAAAAGCTTATTCAAATTCACGTACAAAAAACAAACTGAGCAAGACGGATTCTAGCATGATCAGGGTTTTGCAAAAGAATAAATAAATATTTGGGGAAATTTTAACAATATAGGATTCTGAAAGGAAAAGGAAAGGTGGAAAAACAGAAATTGGGAAGGAAAAGAATTTCACAGGCACCCACGCCACGCCATGCCACGCCGCATCAAACAAATTTATTCCTTTCTTTTTAAATTAAAAACACTCTTTGATAATTTTCATAGTATAATATATTAATATATCTTTATATATATGTATTTGCAACGGGTTTGGGGAAGGTTGGAGAACACTTCATGTAAAATTAAACTCATGTCAAGTTTAAAAAACATCTAAGGTTATTTTGACAAGAAAATTTTGAATGTCATGATAGTGAATTAAACACATTTTTTTGAGAAAATCAAATTTATAATTTTTAAAAAAAAAGTCTTAAAGCACGACTTAAGAAGATTAGTTATTTTAGTTTTAATCTATATTTATAGTAATTTAATCATATAACTATAATCCATCGAAATTTTTACATTTATTTTGATTTTACCATTACCATTATGGTAGTGTCTGGCAAATTTAAACATACCTATATTACATTCATGGATGCATTTAAATCATGTCTTTACTAAATTGTCAGAGTTTTGCTCTTATCTGATATCTTCAAATTTGAACTCTAATTTAAATATTAACTATTAACTTTGAAACTTTTGAACATATTTGAATCTCTCTCTATATAATTTTATGAAAGGGACTAAATCCACATTTTTACAATCTAAATTCACACTTCTAACTTATAATTGTATTGTACAGTTATTATTACCCTTAACTCTTCAACCTCAAATCATTTAATTTTTAATTTTTAAATTATCCTTTTTAATTAGAAGGAAAAAAAAATCTCTATTAACTTACATTCTTAAGCCCTTGAAATTTCTTTTCTATTCAAACTCCTTTCAAACTCAACAACACGTCAAGTTATAGAAAAACAATGTGTCTTTCAAATCCCTTAACATTTCAAATCTCTCTTCCATTCTTGAAAGATTTTATCTTAAGAATACTAAAACACCTGCTTTTAGTGTATCCGCATATCTTCGTTGATATTTTTCCACTCAAACACTTGAATCAATAACTCAAAATGCCAATCCAAGCACTTTGTCTCCAATCACAACTGCAAGGCATCTTCGTTAGCCAGCAAAAAACGAAAGTATCGAAGTGCTCGTTGTGCGTACTTACCTATTCTATATTTCTTCCCCTGTGCCAAACTCCTTTAACATAATAGGATAGATTTATAACTGATTCTCTAGGTATAAAAGAGGTATTCATTTGGGTTTGAAAATCTTTCTTCCAATCAATGTGAAAAGAAAGCAGAGTTGCTCCGAGGCAAGAAGGACTAGAGGTCCAATGGTTATGAAGTTTGCTTTCAGGGCTTCATCAGCTATGACCATGAGGTCTTTTGAGGTCGATGTCCACTTTGCCATGTGGATCTTCTTTCTCTTACACACACTTGTGGGCCTTGTCGTTTGTGTCCTTGTGGGTTCGAACAACATGGACCAATCTGTACTTGGCTCGACTTCTCTCGTGTCTCTTGTTGGATAAGAGGATTGTATCACCACCCATCGTGAACAAACAATTTGGGGTAGGGAGTAATAATCTCAGTGCTGACATGGAGAGCATAAGAATTGGGATAAACTTGAAAAAGATGATCCACTAGGGATAATTCTATCAAATGCAAAACTAGGGTCGTTGCCCTTCATCTTACCCTTATTACAAATTAACAAAAGATGATCCACTTCATTATTTTGATAAGTTATTCCTTTTTATTTGTCAAACTTCGCAGAGGTGAGATGTAATACCTCATCTTAAACCACCCTTAGTTTATGGGGAAAGTCATGCATAGCATAGCCTATTATATTTTATTTGATAAAATTTAAATTATTTGTGTGAAGCCTATGTAATTTATGTATTTGAAGTTCCATTGAGTTATTTACTTGGGCATAGTTGTGCAATATGAGGTGAGGGAGTTTTTGTTCTTGTGGAGTAGAAGTTAATGAAAGAGGAAGGAAGTGAGTTGAATTCGATTTATGATAATTTATTTGATGAATACTATCACAAGAATTATTGTGGAATAATGGTTAGAGCTTGGTGTGTATCCTTTTGTGACTTGAGTTCAAATCCCAACTCTTGCAAACCTTCTCCTTCTTATCTTTGATTAAACTCTTTTTCCCCTATTTTTTTCCCTCCATTAGCCAAAAATCCTAGGGTTGCTGCCTTCTTAATTTCCCACTTCCTAAAATATGGGGATGTGATTATTTTGGGGTTGATAAAAAGGAATTATGGTGAATTAAATTCTTAATATTTTTTAGTTAATATTTTAGTCTAATCTTTTTAGGAAGTTAAATATTACAACATCTGGAATTCCCTAAAAGATCTTATTCAAGGAATTTATTAGGGAAAGAAAAAGATAGAAGCTTTGATTTTGGAAACCAGACTTTTCCACCAAAAATAATTATTCCCTAATTAATTATTTTTGCCTAAAACAAAATAGGATATTAACTAAATTATTCCTTGGATTGATATCCAATTTTCCTTGTTGAAAATTTCAGGAATTGAAAACCCTAGGCGCCACCTTAAAAGGTAAGGTAGTTGCTCTCCAACTCTTTAAAATATAGGGGGAATCTGCCCTAAATAATCCTAACCAATCAAATTAGTTCTCTTAAGCTAATGAAGAATCAGAAATTTTCCCCCCTTTCCACCTTATTTTTGGCCACCCTAGCATACCCCAAGCTCACAAAAATTCCAGCTTCCCTTCCTTTTAAATCCCTCTCTTGTTTTAGGTAAAAACAATAGCACAAGACCTCATTATTCACCTCTTAATTTTTCCCAAAACTAGAGTCGAAAAACCATCCAACTTTCCCCTTCTTTTCTCTCTTATTTTTGGCCATATTAGCAACCCAAAAATCAGACCTAAACCCCTCGTAAACCTTGCTAGAATTCGGCTACAGCAATAGGGACAAAAGCTGTCATCTTTTTTTCTTGTGATCAAGAGACCGAAGCAAGATCAATTTCTCCTAAACACTAAAACACCTAACCCTAACCTATTCCCTTCATCAAACCAACTCTTATTCAAACCCTAAACACCCTCTACTTCCTAGAAATTCCAGCCGTCAACCCTCTTCCCTAGCTCGGCCAAAACAACACCAATTTCCACCAAAATTGAAACCTAAGAGTAAGGTAAGAAACTCTTCAACCTCCACCAACTTTTATTCAATTATTCTTCTTCTTCTCTCCTAAATTTCGAACCAAAAGTGACTGATTTACCCCTATCACTCGTGACCTTCGAATCAAGGAAACCAATAGCAACCACTCGACTCTTTTTTCCAAAGTAAACTCAATCAAGTACCAAAGGTGCCGCCTTTGTTCTTGTTGTGTTGTCAAAGAGGTATTGAGGCTTAACTTTACTTATTTAAATAAGGTTGACCTTATAGTGATGCTATTATGCATGAAGTCTTGCATGAAAAGCATGAATAGATAGGATTGATGAGGTTTGATGATACAATATTGTGAACTAGGTGTATATGGAATAAAACATGGTTAAATATTACTATATTGACCTAGAACTATTGTAGGTTGAATTAAGATGGAATCTTTTAATGAAGTTAGGGTTAATATATGGAATTGATGGTAGTTGATTATGGAAGTCATTATATAGTTAATGTGAACCGATTATATGCATGCATGGATGAGATGTATGACCATAGAAACCATAGAGATGATTTAATGAATTAATCCATCTAAAAGTTATGGATAAATTAGATGATTAATATGATCACAGGGATTCATGATGCATGAAAAGATAAGTGGATGCATATTTGGTTTCTAATTATAGAATCATTGATTCTAGATAAGGAAGAAAGTGAAAAAGAGATCAAGCATTGCTTTGGTTGATTATTGAGAATATCCAAATAAGTCCCTGCATAACCGTTTTGCTAAGTATTACATGTTTGCAAGTCTTTTGTACAATGGTATTGGAATTGTGTCACTATGATGATTGAAACGAGGGTTGAATATGATGAAATAATATTGTGGTATTTTGATACTTGGATTGATATTTTAAACTCCAAATGATTTTGTCAAATCTCAACTTTCAAACTAAAAATGGTTTCTTTTCCTCTATCATTAAAACGTTTTGGAAAGCTTGTTGTAAAAAATCATATTTTACAAAGACAAGGTAATCAATGATTGTGAAAATAAGGAAAATGATTCTACACCTAAATGGGGAGTGTTGAGTATTCAGCAGAGGTAGGCTAGTGGTACTAATCTTAAAGAGTTGGAATGAGTCTTCTAGCTAAAGGATTAAAACGGCAAAAATCCTCAAACCGAAAGCATGCTAACAAAACAAAAAATTTACTTCTGTAATTGAATGACCCCCTTCGCATTGATGTAGATTGTACAAGAATGCTTGAAGTTATTAGATCATATCATTGTAAACGTCGACTGCGTCTCATTTATGCGAAACATTTGATCTTCTGAAATGGTACCCGTAACATAGCCGATGAAAGCTTAAAGAAGTTGGTTTGATAAGCTTTTAGTTTATGTGAATACTTCACAAAAGGTCTCTATGACCAAATTTAGGTTTTTGTGAATTGGAAAAATTCAAAAGCCACACTCACACAATGCATGATGTCCTTTTCATTTCCTATCCCAATTCCCCGAGAGAGAGGATCCAACTGCATGAAAATAGAAAACATCTATACTTTCGTTATCCTTCACGCAAAATAACACGAGATTCAATAATTAATTAATTAATTTAATAATTAATTAATTAAATTATTTTTTAAATTTTATTTTACCATTGGTCTTATTCATTGGGCTATATAAATTTATTTATTCTTGGGCTTGAACACCCATAAATAATAAATTTCAATTATTTATTTTCTGGGCTATGTTAAACAGCGCAATAAATAATTAACAAGCCCAAATAGACCAATATAAAATTTCATACCTTTTATCTAGTTTATATCTGGATTATTTTTCTAATTATTCAATTTGAGCCTTGTGCCCTAAATAATTAATTAATCAATTAAACTAGATAAAATAAATACTCTCTCTAGGGCTTTTTATTTTACTCTAGTCCAATAATAAATTAGACTAATATAATAAAATAAAATCCATAATTATCAAGATTAATTCTTTAACCTAAATCTGTCAGGACTTAAGGGCCATTCCGGGGACCAAAAAACACATTACCTTGGCTACTAAAATGACTAAAATACCCCTGTTATATAAATAGTTATATGTTTGCATTTTAAATATTTCCTAATATCATCATAAGAAAATATTGACCCCAAGGATAATGATGCATTAGCAAAGTCTTCAACCTATAGGTGTAATAACTAAAATACTCCTCTACGTATCGCTGTGCATTTAGAGAGGAAAATTGTACTAACACCTCTCTAATAGACATCTACCATCCTTAGACCTTTAGTCCAATGATCCACGACTCCTAAAATATTTTCACTTTCTAAGGGAGTTACCTTAAAGTAAACATCCAAGTCATGTTCCTCAAGGCCCTGAATAATTCGATCATTTGAACAGTTACAAAGGGCGATATAGCGCAGAAGCTATCTTGTACAAGTTTGTCTTAATTAACTAGTTACATATATCCAACATACAAGTATATTGGCTCTACAAAAGAATTTCAACTACAGTATATCAAAGTATATGCTTCTAGTTTTGTCAGACCACCAACTTATACTCAAGCGATAGAGTATTACTCCATGTTGTCGCAGTAATAGTCTAGGTTTCTTTTAAATAGTATTTTTAGAAACCACTATTATAGGTCATATTCTATATATTTGAAATACGTTCATACTATGAAGTAAGTGGACTGCTCATTGGCTAAAGGTAAGCCATTCCCGGTTTAGAATTCATAATATAATAACCTACACATGATGAGATTCTCAGTCTCATCAATCGGTTAAGAATAAACATTTAAGTGTTAAGCAACCCGTGATCCATACCTTACTGTGAAAGACTACCATTCATATGGATCACTTACTTAAATGCAATGGGTCCTTTCCAAACAAAAATCGTGTACAAATAAAATATAAATTCATAAACAAATTTAGAGAATAAATTCTTTTATTAATATATTCGATAATTACATAAGATAAACTAGTCTAGAGGGCATATATTCCAATAATCTCCCATTTGTACTCTAAGACTAAGAAAGTCCGTAGGTGCCCACCCCTATGGTGTCTAAGTGTCTCTTGAAGACTCTTTCAGCCAAAGGCTTAGTGAAAGAATCTGTTAGGTTATTCTCCGAGGCTATTTATTCCACTATGATTTTCCATATCTGAATGAAATCCCGAATCAAGTGGTACTTCCTCTGGATGTGCTTCCCCTTCTTGTGGTTCCTGGTTCTTTGGATTGTGAGACTACTCTAGAGTTGTCGCAATACACTACAATCAATTTGTCCATGTGTGGCACAACTCCAAGTTCTGAAAGAAACTTCTGGAGCCCGACTACTTTCTTGGATACTTCCGAAGTTACCACATACTCAACTTCCATGGTTGAGTTAATAATACAAGATTGTTTGATACTCCTCTATGAAACAGCTCCTACAGACAAGGTGAAGACATATCCACTAGTGGATTTTCTCTTATCCTTATCTACCTGAAAATCTGAGTCTGTGTATCCAGTTGGAACTAAGTTGTCAACCCTATAAACCACCATATAATCTTTTGTATCATTGATGTACTTAAGAATATACTTTACAACTTGCCAATGAACCTCCCCAAGGTTTGACTGATATCTACTAATTAAGCTTATGACAAAGCAGATATCTGGTCTAGTGCACAGCATGACGTACATGAGACTTCCCACAACCGAAGCGTAGGGAATCCTACTCATTCTGTCTTTTTCCTCTTGAGACTTAGGACAGTCCTTAGAACAAAAAGACAACTCATGTCTCTAAGGGATTAGAGTTCTCTTGCATAAGTCCATGCTAAACTTTTCCCGTATCTTGTCAAATGTATGTCATTTAGGATACTCCTAACATTCTCTACTTTTTATTTCTAAGAAATTTAATCCCGAGAATGTAACTGGTTTCTCCCAAGTCCTTCATAATAAATTAACTAGACAACCAAACTTTAATAGATGACAATGTTCTTACATCATTCTCAATGAGTAGAATGTCATCCACATATAGGATAAGAAAAATCACATTTATACCTTCCAATTTTCTATACACGCTGTTAGGTATCTCTCGCATATCATATATAGTGTAGCGAAAAAATAAGAATGAGATGCCAACCCAAGATCCGCATATGTGTGGAAAATAAGACATAAAGAGAACAAAGGTAACAACTTTTTTACCTTTCTTTGATCGTGTGGAAAATAAAATTTTTTCTCCTTCAAGTCGAGGTGTGATCCAACAATCCTCTGATTGAACATCACGAGAATTGAACGTCCAATCACTATAATCACAGTGTGTGATTATCTCTAAGAAAAATTCACACACAGGATATACTGAATCACCAAAATTTCCTGTGCTAGCAAAAAAACAATGGCAGCTAGGGTTTTGATCAAGATCAACGAATTATCTCTAACAAAAATTCACACAGAGGATATACTCAAGTATCAAAATTTTCAGTGCTAGCAAAAAAATAATGGCAGCTAGGGTTTTGATCAAGATCAACGAAAGAGAGAAAGATAAGAGAGCTTTCGTGGCTGTTGTTTTTCGTGAATCACACTGCCCCTTAGGGTTTCGTGCATATCCCCTATATGTCACGAAAATCATTGAAAACTAAGAATTCTAAAATAATTAGAATTCCTTAATTATAATTGGAAATATCAAGTTCTTATAATTATAATTTGGACCATAAATTGTAACTAATTATAATTTATCCACAACAACTTCTCTTTCTTGCAATTAACCCTACTATATTATCAAATAACATCTTGAGTATATAATCTTCTATTGTGTGTAACCTATTAGGTTTCTCAGTCAATTGGTAGCGAACATGAATTAATCCAAACGTCTTTGGGATTAATAATCCATAATTAATTAGAATTAATCATATTGATTATAATCAGGATTAGTTTATTAATTCATTAGTTAATAAACCCATATTCCTAGATCATGAGTGGTATCTAGCAACACATCATGACCACCCAAGAGTCTAGGAAGTCAAGTGGCTTGACATGAACCCTTCAATAACAAACTACAGTGCAATTAACTCCTTTCACCATACAATATCTCATTCGGTTTGGAGTATGAAATTAGTGCCAACTCCCTCTATAATATATATTAATTCTAACCCGAATATTATAGTACTTATACCAGGAACCCACTACTCTAGGTGTGTATCAATTAGAACTGTTTCCAATACACAGTCGCCTTGGCCAAGGACTTCTCGAGTAGTAATTCCTACAAGTGGCCGTGAGATATTCACCCATACTATTAGGAGTGGTGAATCCTTTATTGACTCTCTCAACTACTTTCGTTTACCTCACAATGTACCTAATATCCATCCCATAGGCAACCCTCGATCTGGCTCCAGAGATTGAAATCAAAGCACAATGCTCAGCAAACAAAGTACCTTGGAGATCTCAAGTCTAAGGATACTTGCACGTTTGCTATATTGAGATTATATCACTGGCACTAAATCATTATCCATGTGATTATCTCATAGCTAGGTCATCCAATGAACTTATTCCATTAACAAGCATCCGTGTGTTAACGTTGAGTATCTCAATACTCATGGATATGAGAACCACCACCTGATCAAATCAGAAAGTCTAACACATGCTAGTTTTAACGTATTAATGATGTCTTGTCTCATTAATACTACGACTATGGACTATTTAAGTACTAACACTATACAGTGTAGTAGAAATCTCATATCATGATCTCTATCATGATTTCCTTACCATAGTGTTATACTAGGGACTTTATCTAACAGTTATTTTACACAAAAGTAAACAAAATAAACTGTAAGATAAATAATGCATTTTATTAAAATAAAATGTGTCATATACAATGTACAAGTGATTATCTCCAGGGCATAACACTTACACACGCATGGTTCATCCTCATTTTGAATGAAACCATAAGACTTTACAGTCTCGTCAAAATGAATGTTTCATGTTCTAGATGCCTGCTTAAGTCCATAAATAGATTTCTTAAGATTGCAAACCATATATTCCTAGCCTTTAACAGTAAACCTTCCAATTGGGACATATAGATGTCTTTGTTAAGATGGCTATTAAGAAATGTTGTATTAACATCCATTTGCCATATCTCATAGGCGTAATGATATACGGAGGATACAGATGGACTTAAGCATGGCTACTAGGGAAAAGGTTTCATCAAAATCAATTCCCTCTTTCTGAGTACACCCTTTCGCCACAAGCCTAGCTTTGAACGTTTCTACCTTCCCATTTGCTCTCCTCTTCCTCTTGTATAACCACTTACACCCAATGGGTTTTATCCCATCAAGTGAAGCTATAAGATCCCAAGCTTGATTGAAGTATATAGACTCAATTTTGACTTTTATTGCTTCATGACATAGATCTGCATTGACATCAGCAATAGCCTCCTCGTATCTAGTGGGATCTTGTTCCTGATGGTCAGAGACCAGCTTAAAAACTCTCCTATCAATCTTTCTGAAACTCTAGATACCCTTCCACTACGACAAAGCTCCGGTTATACAAGTTCTTGAGGTTGTGCCTCTTTTTGTTTCATAATCGGGTCTGAAGAAATTGATTCTGAAAATAACTTCTTCTCGAGTTCTAACCTTGTTGAACCTTTAGTGGAAGTACTTTGATCATCCTCCAAGTATTTATCATTAGTACTTACCAGTACTTTCTGCTCCTTGGGATGATAAAAGTAACATTCTTTTGTCCCTTTTGAATACCCAACAAAGTAGCATAATTCTGATCTTGGTTCTAACTTGTTTCACTTGATTAATACATAAGTTGGACAACCTCATATCTTGAGATGATTTAGACTTGGCTTACGCCCATTCTATATCTCATAGAGTGTCCTAAGTATTGACTTGGAAGGCACCAAGTTCAGAATATATGCCACTATTTTCAAGGCATATCCCTAAAAAGAGACCGGAAGAGTAGCATGAGACATCATGTTTCAGACCATTTTCATCAATGTTCTGTTCCTTTTTTCAACTACTCTATTCTGTTTGGGTGTACCGGGCACAGAGGGTTGGGATACTATCCTATGATGTACCATGTAATCCTTGAACTCACCGAGGAGGTATTCTCTACCACGATCCAATCATAAGATTTTAATCAGTTTACCTGTCTAACGCTCCATTTCAGCTTTAAACTCTTTGAACTTGTCAAAAGAGTCAGACTTGCACCTCATCGGGTAAACATAACCAAATCTTGTACAATTGTCCGTGAAAGTGATGAAAATCCCCTCTAGCTTGAGTAGACAAAGGACCACACACATCAGTATGAACAAGGTCCAATATCTCCTTGGCTCTATTAGTTTTTTAGGTGAACGACCTTTTGGTCATTTTTCCCATAAGACAGGATTTACACTGAGGCCAACTTTCCAATTTTAATGAGCCCAAAAGCCTATCATGGATTAACATTTGAATCCTGATTTAGTTAATATGACCCAACCTTAGATGCCACCGATATGAATCATTGACATTGGTCTTTCTCTTCTTACTTAAAGGTTCATATTAAGCGTTATTTATTTGATTGTTTGTAGGATTTAAAAAGAATAAGTTTCCATATATATGCCCTGTACATAAAGCTTCTCCATTTCTACTGATAGTATTACCAGAATGGAAAGTAACAGAATATCCATGATTTATTAGCTTTGCAACTAAAATCAAATTTTGTCTAAAACCGGGTACACATAAAATATCCTTTAATACAACTACTTTATTACAATAAAAAATAAGATCCAGCTCTCCCATTGCAAAGGCCCATACTCGTGCTCTATTTCCTACTCGTAGTCTATGCTCGCCCTTCTGGAGTCTTCTTATCTTCCTAAACCCCTGCATGGAGTTACAGATATAATCAGTGGCACCAGAATCAACAATCCAAGTGGAAGTTGATCCAATTATTGAAATTGACTCTAGATAGAGAATAATATCTGTAGGGTTTTTCTTAGCTTGAAGTTTTGGACACTTCTTTTTCCAGTGTCCCATTTACTCGCACTTGAAGCATTTGCCTTTAAGCTTGTTGAGCTGGTTCTTGGGCTGAGCCTATGCGTTTCCCTTCTTCTTCTTGAACTTCCTTGGCTTAGGCCTAGTTCTGGAAGAAAACGTCCTAGCAATCATAGCCTTGGACTGTGGCTTCATGACCTTCTCCGCCACCTGGAGCTCTTTTATTAACTCAGTTAAACTCATGTTTAACTTATTCATATTATAGTTCAATTTGAATTCAGTAAAAGAGCTCGACAGAGGTTCGAGAACCATGTCCACTTGGCTCTCGAGGTCAATAACAGCCCCTAAGACTTCTGCTTCTTCAAAAGCAGCAACCATTTTGAGTATATGCTCCCTGACTTATGCTCGCTTAGCCATCTTAATGTTTATAATCGTCCTAAGAGCTTCCTACCTTACAGCAGGCTCTTATCGGCGAACATCGTGGCTAATAATTGGCTAATTTTTTATGCAGTGGCCATGTACTCGTGTTTAGAATAGAGCACATTAGATATGGAGGTCAACATGTAAGATTGAGCCATTTTGTTGGCCTTCTTCCATGCTTTCTTAGCCATACATTCCTCAGCGGTGGAACCCTCCCCGATGATAGGGCAAGTTTCAAAGAGGACATACTTATACTCATCAGCAGTGAGTATTATGTCCAAATTTCTTTTTCAGTCCACATAATTTGGACCCGTTAATTTATTCTCATGGAGAATAACGACCAAAAGACTAAAAGAACCTCCACCAACCATTTCTGAAAAATTGAAAAAAAAAAACTCAATTTGTAAAAAATAATATAATTTGTGACTTTATCCTTATATTAAATCAGATAATAGTTAACCTTATTACTATTATCTTTAATATGATTAGTTTGGTCCTTAGAAAAATTGATATAGTTTCTTGGGAAGATTAACAATTTCCTAAGCTAAGTGTATTAACCACCACAAATTAATTTCCCTTCTAGGTAATGATCTAGAAGATAACTCCATCGTGGGATGACTGTTTCTTCTTATTTCCTATGGACATTCCTCGCACTATAACCTTCAACATTCCACCAACTATTTCTGAAAAATTGAAAAAAAAAAACTCAATTTGTAAAAAATAATATAATTTGTGACTTTATCCTTATATTAAATCAGATAATAGTTAACCTTATTACTATTATCTTTAATATGATTAGTTTGGTCCTTAGAAAAATTGATATAGTTTCTTGGGAAGATTAACAATTTCCTAAGCTAAGTGTATTAACCACCACAAATTAATTTCCCTTCTAGGTAATGATCTAGAAGATAACTCCATCGTGGGATGACTGTTTCTTCTTATTTCCTATGGACATTCCTCGCACTATAACCTTCAACGTGAGTTGGCCGATCATAGCACGTGTTATGGGTTATTAATTACATAAATCCATTAGTTCTAAATACTTGTGGTATCCCCATCCTATACAAGTTTACTCCCAGGGTGACGCAAGGGGACTTGCGATCTCTAATGAAGACCGTGATGAAAGCTGTGGGGTCGTTGTAACCCCTCTTCCATTTAATATTTTAAAATAAGAGTTTTTCTCGGAAAATATCTTTTGAAAATTTCAATTAAATTTTTTTAACTCAAAATAAAATATCTAAACCCATAAAAATTTCTATGTCAAGGTTTATATCATTTGAGAAATTTTTCATGGATTATTTTTATTTAAGTTAATAAACTTAATAATTTCAAAAATTTCCAATAAAACTTTTGACATATTTTGATCTCAAGATTAATTTGACAAAAATAATTTTTTTTGTTAAAATTCAATCACAATGGTTTTCTATTTTAATTCACAAAAATATCTAAATCTAATATATTTTCTATGTCAAGGATAAAATCTTTTGAGAAAATAATCCAGAATTAATTTTTGTTCGAATTAAAATTTACCATTTGATTTAAAAAAAATATTTTTCTTCGTTAAAAATTTCTAAAGACTTTAGTCTTTGAGAAAACGCGCACATAGGGTACAAAAAGAAATAAGTATATATGCTAGAAAACTGTAAATGTTTTCATACTTATCTATTCTTTTAACCTAAGTGTTCAAATAATAGAATTAAACACATTAATTAATTAATTAATGGTCTTATTTAATCCTAAAATTCATTTATTATTATTTTTCATGCAAAATATTCAAAGAATATTAATTATTGCAATAAAAATAACTTCGCCTAGTATGGGACTAAAAATTAAATTTTTTTTATTCTGGTCCAGTGCACCCACCACACTGGATCATGGCATGGCCCATGGGAAAACCCATGAGCCACGATCCGGGTGGGTGCCCGTGGCCCACCCAGCTACGCGGTCAAAATTGTTGACCGTGCAGCGAGAATTGCAATTTGCATTTCCTAGCGGAAGCTAAGAAGGCTTTCTCATTGGGCTGGAGATGCGCGTGGCTTGGAGTCATAGCTCAGCAGCTCCTTTCTTATCGGTAGTGGCTTGGCTTCGGTTGGCTCGACGCGGCTCCAATTAGCTGCTACAGTACCTTCTTCTCCAGTGTTTCCTTTGAGTTCTGGATTTTGTTTTTTTTCACCGTTTGCGATCAAAACTCATTCAAACAACTGACTATACCCTTAAAAACACTGGGCTTATACGTTATCTATGAAAGTAATCAAAATACAGTGTTTCTATACTTTCACTCGCGAAGCTTACAGTGAAACTATCCATACTAGTAAACACGAAGGATCACAGAAAAATCCAAAACAAATATTTTCTTGTTTTAGTTAAGCCTAGCATGCTTCCTACATTTGCCAAACCATGGCTCTGATACCAATTGAAGGATTAAAACGGCAAAAATCATCAAACTGAAAGCATGCTAACAAAACGAAAAATTCACCTTTGTGATTGAATGACCCTTTTTGTATTGATGTAGATGTCTGTACAAGGATACTTGATACTATTAGATCGCGTTCTTGTAAACGTCGACTGGGTCTCATTCACACGAAACCTTTGATCTTCCGAAATGGTGCACGTAGCACAGTCGGTGAAAGCTTAAAGAAGTGGGTTTGATAAGCTTTTGGTTTCTTTGAATGCTTCACAGAAGGTCTCTATGACCAAAGTTCAGTTTCTGTGAATTGGAAAATTTCAAAAGCCACACTCACGAAATGCATGATGTCCTTTTCATTTCCTATCCTAATTCCTCGAGAGAGAGAGGATCTAACTGCGTGAAAACAAAAAGCATCCATACTTTCTGTTATCCTTCACGCAAAACAACACAGAATCCATCCTGTATTATTTTTCTAATTAATTAATTAATTAATTAATTAAATTATTTTTTAATTTTATTTTACCCTTGGTCTTATTCATTGGGCCATATAAAATTATTTATTCTTAGGCTTGAACACCCATAAATAATAAATCTCAATTATTTATTTTCTAAGCTTTATTAAATAGCCCAATAAATAATTAACAAGCCCAAATAGGCCAATATAAAATTTTATACCTTTTATCTAGTTTATATCCAGATTAATTTTCTAATTATTCAATCTGGGTATTGGGCCTTGAATAATTAATTAACCAATTAAACTATCATAATTATCAAGACCAATTTCTTAACCCAAATCTGTCGGACTTAAGGGTTATTTCGGGGACTAAAAGACACATTGCTTTGGCTACTAAAATTACCAAAATATCCCTGTTATATAAATAGCTATATTTTACATTTTAAATATTTTCTAATATCACCATAAGGAAATATTGACCCTAAGAACAATGCTGCGTTAGCAAAGTCTTCGACTTACAGGTGTAATGACTAAAATACCCCTCTACGCATTGCCGTGCATTTAGAGAGGAAGAGTGTACTAACACCTTTCTAATAGACATCTACCATTCTTAGACTTCTAATTCAATAATCTACGACTCTTGGAATGTTTTCACTTTTCAAGGGAGTTACCCTAAAGTAAACATCTAAGTCATGTTCCCCAGGGCTCTGGATAATTAGATCATTTGAACAGTCATAAGGGGCGATATAGCGCAGAAGCTATCTTGTACAAGTCTATCTTAACTAACTAGTTACATATATCTAACATACAAGTATATTGGCTCTACGAAAGAACTTCAACTACAGTATATCAAAGTATATGCTTCTAGTTTTGTCAGACCACCAACTCATACTCAAGCGGTAGAATATTAGTCCATGCTGTAGCAGTAATAGTCTAGGTTTCTTTTAAATTGTACTTTTAGAAACCACTATTACAGGTCCTGTTCTACGTATTCAAAATACGCTCATGGTATGAAGTGAGTGGACTATTCACTGGCTAAAGGTAAGCTATTCCTTATTTGGAATTTATAACATAATAAACTATACATAATGAGATTCCCATTTTTATCGATCGGTTAAGAACAAACATTTAAGTGTTAAGCAACCCATGATCCATACTTTACTATAAAAGACCGCCATTCATATGGATCACTTACTTAAATGCAATGGGTCATTTCCAAATGAAAATCGTGTATAAATAAAATGTAAATTCACAAACAAATTTAGAGAATAAATTCTTTTATTAATAAATTCGATAATTACATTAGATAAACTAGTCTAGAAGGCATATATTCCAATACTAGCACGCATCCACCTCCAGAAGATAAACTCTGCTTAAAGAGGCGACAATACTATTTAGTCAGACTGGTCTGAGCTAGCATGTTGGTCCATGTGAACTTTATTTTTCGATTTGGACAACCGGTGTATTGGGTGTAGAGATGGCAGAGTATCTCACCCTAGTAGACGGATCATGCACTACCCAGTGTTGAACGGTTATTGTAATACCCCGTATTAAACCGTCTTTATTATGTGGAGAAAGTCATACATGTCATAACATGTTACATTGCATTTGGTAATTTGAACTATTCTCATGAATTTATGAGTTCCATGAGTTTACTATTTCTTGAATTTATTTATTATGATATAGTTGTGTTAGTTGAGCTTCTCAACTAACACAACTATATCATAATAAATAAAGTGATAGTGATAGGAAATGAAGTGATAGTGGGAGTTAAGGGAATTTATTGGAGGAATAGTTAAACAAAAGTTGTTGTGGTCTAGTGGATAAGACTTGGTGTTTAATTCTTGGTGAGCTTGAGTTCGAATCCCAACTTTTGCAAATCCCTTTCCTTCTTTTATTTACTTTTCCCTAATTTCCTTTAGCCTATCTAGGAGTGTGAATTATCTTGGGAGTATTTGATAAAGGATTAGAAAATAAAATAAATTCTTAATTTTAATATCTTATCGTAATCTTTTAAAGAATTTTAAATATTACAAACCTAGAATTTTAAAAGCATTATCTATGTAATTTATTGAGAAATAAAGTATATAAAAGTATATCTTATTTTCAGCAATGTGGCCGCCACTTTTTAAAGGAGATAAGTCTCCATATTCTAATTTTCTTCAAAGAATTTTAAAAGGAAAATGAAAGGATAAATGCTAGTTTTAAATTAACCATTTATCTCTTGGATTATGGATTTTCGAAATTTAGGGGAGGAATAGAAGGAATTTCGGTTTTAGCTTCAAGAAAACCAGATTTTTATCCTTTTCAGATAATTATCTATTAGCTATTCAAATTTACTCAAAATAATATAGGTAGTTAATTAAATTATTTTTTGATTAAATAACTTAATTACTTCATGTAATTTTCTGGAAAAATACCCTAAGCTGGCCGCCACCTTAGGAGCTAGTTGAGCTCAACTTAAACTCTTTAAAAGCTAGGATAATTCTATCCAAGATAATCCCCAACCAATAGGATTTTTATTTGGCCAAAAAACCAGAATTTTCCCCTTTCCTTTCTCCAGAATTTCGGCCACAACACACACACAACATGCATGAAATTTCCAAACCAAGTCACTCCCAAACTCTCTCTTGTTGTTGAGCAACAATGTAGCTGCACAAAACTCATTTTTCTTCTCTCATTCTCGCCACCATAGAGACTGAAACCAGCCTATTCTTTTCCCTTTTTCTCTTCAGATTTTCAGCCACTTCAAGCATAAAAAACACAGCAATAACACCTCCCAATCACTGACCAACTTCGGCTAAGCAAGAAAAGACCAAAGCTGCCTAATGTTGTTCTTGTGATCAAGAGTTCATAACAAGGTAGGACTTCTCCAAACACCCAAACACCAAAACCTAATCTTTTCTTTGCATCAAACCAGTGAAAATCCCCATTCTCTAAGCCTCTTAAACTCAAGAAACAAGTAGCTTCTACTTTCTCAAAATTTCGGCTAGCACCCCTTCAAGAACAAACCAAAACCGAAACAATCTTCGACCCTTTTATCCATCTCTCTCTTCGTTCTTTCTTTCTTTTCTCTCCTAAATCACGTTTAAAGGAACTAATTTCTCCCTTTACTTGGTGAATCTCAATCAAGAACATCTAGGCGGACCAACTACTTCAACTCTCCATTGAACTCAAGCTGATTACCAAAGAGTTGTCTTGCTTCTCGAGTCTATTTCGCTATGAGGTATCTAAGACCCTATATTTACTAATTTAAATAGCTTTTTTCCTTAAGGTATTGACTTATGAATGCTTATAGAGTCTAACATGAAAGCACGAATGGATTAGAATAATAAATATGATGGTGCGGGAATTAGCCAAAGCATGTTTGATAGGGCTTTGTTGTATCTTGTCATGATGAATCTAGATCTATGTTATGTGGGTGAAGATGAGATCTTCTAATGTTAATTGGGGCTGATTATGATGACTTAGTGCTGGTTGAATATTGGAGTTGTCATATTGTGGTTTGATTTGGATGAATGCATGCTTTATGATTAATAGCATGACAAGGGGAAATTATGAATGTAATATGATGAGTTGATCAATTTAAATACCACGCATTGATAGTGGCTAGGTAATGTGTAGTTTGGGTTCTGACTTTGGAATTGTTGATACTTGATAAGGAAGGAGTTGAAGTAAGGGCAATCAGTTGATTTTGGTTTAGCTGTTGAATTATCCAAGTAAGTCCCTATATAACTATTTTGATAAATGTTACATGTTTGCAAGCATTTTTCACAATGTTATTTGGAATTGATGTCAATATGATGATTGACAAGAGAATTGAAACATTGGTTGAATATGATGAGTTATACTGTGATGTTTTGATACTTGGGTTGGAAACATGGATATCTTACTTTCTAAATGAGTTTGTTAAATTTCAACTGTTCAAACTGAAAAACGATTTCTTACCTTATCTAAATGATTTGGAAATGCTATTGTGAAAAACTACGTTTTGCAGTCAAGTTAATCCATGAATTTAAAATAAGAAAAAATAATTCTGCCCCTAAATGGGGAGCGTTGAGCGCTTAGTGGGAGTAGGCTAGTGGTACTAGTCTTGAAGAGGAAGAGTGAGTCTTTTAGTAGGAGGCCACCTCCAGAAGATGAACTTAACTTGGAGAGGTGACAATATTATTTAGTCAGACCGGTCCGAGCTAGTATATTGGTCCATGTGGACATTATTTATCCAGATTGGATAATCGGTATGTTGGGTATAGAGATGGAGGAGTATCTCACCCTAGTGGGAGGATCCCCCATTGCCCATTGTTGAAAGGTTATATTGGAACGCTATCATGGTGGTAACCATGATATGAATTATGACACTATTGTTTGAATCATTACCACTCCCTACTTAATGAATTATGAATATGATGAGATGATGGTCTATTGAGAACAGTTTTTGGATATGATGAGCTGTGCTTCTTTGAATATCTATTTATTGATGAAAATTGGCTTACAAATGTATTTTGTGGTTTTGATAAACTTGCATGCACGAAACGTTTAAATATGACATCTGCACTCACGGGACTTACTGAGATGCCAATCTCACACTATTTTATATAATGTTTTTAGGGGAGTGCTTATACTGAGCAGGTCAAAGAAATAAGATATGATCTTCAGTTTATTCTTATTTGTGTTTTGTATTTCTTTCAAGAGATGTTTGTTAGTTTTGAATTCTTAGACTTGTATAAGTTTTACCTTCGGTTGTAATAAGATTATCGCATGTTTTATTTAGCTATTTTTCTTTTGTACCTCGTTATAAAGACCTTTGGTCCTTTAAACGGGGCAACATCCTGTCCTATTTGGGTATGTAGGTAGTGGGGTGTTACAGTTACATTGGGAGCTATCATGATGGTAGTCATGATATTGCCTTAATATTGATATTGATATTGAATTATTACTAATCCCTACTTTATGAATATATGATATTAGTTATTAGATGATTTATTGAGAGTTGTTTTGAATTTGGTGAGCATTGCTCCATTCAATGATTGTTTATTGATGAAAATTGACTTGCAAATATATTTTGTGGTTTTGATAAACCTGTATACATGAAATGTTTAAATGTGACATTTGCACACACGGGACTTACTGAGATTTCAATCTCACACTATTTTATATCATGTTTTCAGGGGAGTACTTTTATTGAGCAAGTTAAAGGAATAAGAGATGATTGTTCAGTTTATTTTATTTTACTTTGTATTTTTTTTAGAGACGATTGTTATTTTCTAAATTTCAGACTTGTAAGTTTTGATTTCGGATGTAATACGATTATCGTTTTATTTTATCTAGTCATTTTTCTTTTATACCTCATTATAAAGACCCATGGTCCATTAGACAGGGTGACATCCCACCCTATTTGGGTACTTAGGCATGGGGTGTTACAAGTGGTATCAGAAATTTGGTTTAGGCGATTGACTTGATTGAATAGTACCTAAATCCTAGGAATTGATATTTATTAAATAGTACTTGAACAGTAGGAATCAAGTTTCAGTTCTGACTTCTTTATGTTTTATTTATAGGATGACTAGAAGACCTGTAACTGTAACCAGAGACTGGCCTTTTATATGTGGTCCTGCGAGTGGTAGAACACTTGGCCCCATTCCCATACTAGATTCATTATCATCTGATTTAGAGACAGAACCTGAGGGTGGATGGTTATTGCGTGAGGACGAGGTAAACCATGAGCCACCTATGATAGAAGACTTTAGAGTAGAAGAAGAACCCGAGGACCCGATACCTGAGATGCCTACACTTGAGGAGAATGGGGAGATGGTAGAGTATGAGGGAGATGATGAGGGGATGATAGGGGATGGAGAAGCAATAGGTGATGGGAGTGAGGACAAGCTAGGAGGACTTGGGATTAGGGGGGGGGGGGAGATAGGAGAGCTGGAGAGCGAGGGTGAAGCAGAAGTGATTAAGGGGGAGGAAAGTATTGGTACACCTGTGACCCTATCAATAGAGGAAGAAATCCCGACGCTTCTGGGAAGTGAGTCATATAAGTCAGAATCTAGGGGGTCTAAGATTGCATTGATGTTAGCCATGGAAAAGTTTAGGGATGTAGAGTTGAGGGCCAAGCTGAGGGGTAGGGATGATAAGGAGTACATTTTAGGTCAGCCTAAGAAGAAGCCCCGATCTTTTGGTTTCGCCAAGGATTGTATGAAAGATCATCTCAACAGTAATGCAGGATGGATAGTAGAACCTTCTTTTGAACTTCTGAAGATTCCAACGACTCTAGTGAAGCTTAGAGTTTATAGGACCCTTGGTGTTTATTCTTTTATTTTCATGAAGAAATGTTCACTTATTTATTTAATTAAGCATTTATTCCTTATTTTGAATTTTGTTTCGCAAGAATAAAAGGAATACCTAGTAGGACATTCCTTTATTTTGTACCAAGTTAGATTTGGTTAATGAAAGCATGATTTTATTGAATTTTCTATCCTATTTGGAGTATTACTCGCAAAACTTATATTTCATCAAGTTGCAAATTATTTCCAATCTATGAGCCAATTCATTGCATGCCATAAACTTTTCTCCTAATGAACCTTGTATTGGGTACAAATAGATAGTACCAAGATGTAGGGCTACAGGATGAGGTAGGTGCTCAGGAGAGCAAGTCATCAGCTCTCGAGTTTGAGCAGGCACGGCGATCCACACCAAATGTGAAGAAAGATTCCGAGCACAAGCAAGAATTGACATCGGGAGGGTCTGGAGAGGTGACCATGGGGCAAGCCTTTGACAAGATGGCTACCATTCTTCAAAATTTGATTGAGAAGGTGGACAAGGTGGATAAGGCACCTAAGGGTGAAGATGAGGCACTGGAATGATTTTTAAAGTTCCAACCTTTAACATTCCAGGGAGAGGTAGAACAGGACGAGAAGGCAAAGTAGTGGATTGAGCAGACAGAGGACCTTTTCACAACTTTGCAATATACCGAGAAGAAGAGGGTGAAGTTTGCAGCATTCAGGTTGAGAGGACCTGCCCGAGCTTGGTGGCAACGAGTCCAAGAGGACTGGGAGAAGGAAGATTATGACTGGACATAGAAGAACTTTGTTGAAACTTTTAGAGCAGAGTACATTCCACGATAGATAGTTGAGAAAATGGAGGATAAGTTCCAAACTCTCAAGTAAGGGGGTATGACTGTGGCCCAGTATGCTGCACGGTTCACTCAACTGTCTAAGTACTGCAAGTGCTTGTTGGATACCGAGCAGGAGCGGATGCGATAATTTGTGAAAGGTCTTAGGCAAGACCTAAGGAAAGTACTGGCTCTATTTCCATCGACAATATATACGGCCACAGTAGACACAGCGACCCGAACAAAGAACGAGGATAGGAACCGATCGATGAACTGGCCCTTTCAACCAAGTCGTCCACCAATGAGACCTCCGATTAACAAACGACTTGCTGGTCCAATGCAGTAGGGAAATAAGGGGAAACAATTGAGGGCAATTCCATTAGGTCCTATGCCAAATGCTCCTATGTACTGGAACTGCGGGAGACGTGGTCATATGGAAAGGGATTGCTGGTCAAAATAAGCAACTAGGAGATTTTTTAACTGTGGCGATCCAAACCACTTGAGAAACAACTGCCCTAAACCATTCAGGATGGGGTAAGGAGCTTCAATCTAACTAGCTAAGGCGAAAAGAGGTGCACCCATTGGGACTATTGGAGGAGGAGGTCAAAAACCTCAAGTGAAAGCTAAGGTCTTCGCTTTGAACCAGGAAGAGGTTGGAGCTGATTCAGCGGTAGTTAAAGGTACACTTTTTGTTCAAAGTCAATCTATTTCAGTTTTGATAGACCCTGGATTGACTCATTCATATGTGAATGATAAGTGTGCATGCCATTTGGGTTGGGATGGGGTAGAATTGCCTCATACCATATTAGTAAGTACATCATTGGGGAGGTAAAGAGATGTGAGTAGGGTAGTGCAAGAGTGTGATATTATGGTGGGGAAAGAGATTTTGAAGGCGGACCTTATAATCCTTCCTATCATTGACTATGATTTAATTCTGGGTATGGATTGGTTAGCGAAACATTGAGCAAGAGTGGATTGTAAGATCAAGATAGTGTAGTTCATTAGACTCGGATGTGATGAATTGGAGTTTCGTGGGAAAAATGTGAATGACTTAAAATTTCTTATAGGGGGAGCGAAGGAGCGAAAGATGCTAAAGAAGGGTTGTATAGGATATTTAGCTTACTTAATCAATAAGCCAAAGGATCAATGTACCTTAGAAAACACCAAGGTGGTGAAGGACTTCTCAGATGAATTCCCAGCTGGACTCACTTCTCTTCCTCCTCCGCGAGAAGTCGAGTTCACTATAGATCTAGTTCCTGTAGCTGAGCCGGTATCGAAGACTCCCTATCGGATGGCGCCTGCGGAATTAAAGGAGTTGAAGGAACAATTAGAAGAGTTGGTTAAGCAAGGGTATATAAGACCAAGTACTTTGCCTCGGGGAGCTTCGATATTGTTTGTAAAGAAGAAAGATGGGACGCTGAGGTTGTGTATAGACTATAGAGGGTTGAACAACCTCACGATCAAGAATAAATACCCCTTACCTCTAATTGATGAGTTGTTCGATCAGTTGCAAGGCTCTTGTTACTTCTTTATATTGGACCTCTAGTAAGGTTATTACCAAGTGCAAATTAAGGAGGAGAATATTCCCAAAATAGCATTTTGTTGGATTGTATGCCCTCTTAGACTAGGTTTCTGATGTAAAATCGAATATTTTAATGAAAGAATTTATTTTCAGAAATTGTTTTTGAATTTACTTTTTGTTTGTGCACGATTTTTTTTTGGAATAGATCCATTGTGTTTAAATAAGTGATCCATGTGAATGGTGGTCTTTCACAGTAAGGTATGGATCACGGGTTATTTAACACATAAACATTTGTTCTTAACCTATTGATGAGACTGGGAACCTCATCATGTTTAGGTTATTATGTTATGAATTTCAAATGGGGAATGGCTTACCTTTAGCCAGTGGGTAGTCCACTCACTTCATGACATAAGCGTATTTCGAATACGTAGAACATGACCTGTAGTAGTGGTTTCTCAAAGTACTATATGGTAGAAACCTAGACTACTACCGCTACAGCGTGGACTAGTACTCTACGACTTGAGTATGAGTTGGTGGTCTAGCGAAGCTGGAAGCATATACTTTGATTTGCTGTAGTTGAGGTTCTATCGTAGGGCCAATATACTTGCATGTTGGGTATGTGTGACTAGTTAGTTAGGACAGACTTATACAAGATAGTTTTTGCACTATATCGCCCCTTGTGGTTGTCCGAATGGTCTAAATTATCCAGGGCCCTGGGAAACATGACTTGGATGTTTGTTTAGGGTAGCTCCCTTAGAAAGCGAAAACACTCCAGGAAGTCATGGACCATTGGACTAGAAGCCTAAGGATGGTAGTTGTCATTTATGGGGGTGTTAGTACACTTCTTCCTCTCTAAATGTACGGCGATGTGTAGAAGGGTATTTTAGTCATTTCACCTGTAGGTCGGAGACTTTGCGAATGCAGCATTGTCCTTGGGGTCAATATTTCCTTATGGTGATATTAGAAAATATTTAAAATGCAAAATATAGCTATTTATATAGCAGGGGTATTTTGGTCATTTTAGCAGCCAAGGCGATGTGTCTTTTTTTGGTCCTCGGGATAGCCCGTAAGTCCTAACTATTTTTGGGTTGAGGAATTGGTCTCAGTTGAAGAGGATTTTATTTTATTTTATTTCATTTTATTTTATTCAGGAAGTCTAATTTATTATTGGACTGGAATAAAATAAATAAATAAATAAAATAGGAATTGAGAGAAATTAATTATCTAGTTTATTTGGTTAATTAATTATTCAGGGCCTAGGTCCAGTATGAATAATTAAGAAATTAACCTGGGCTTAAACTAGGGGAAATAATTAATGTTTAATTATTTATTGGGTTATTTATATAGGCCCAAGAAATAAATAATTAAAGATTAATTATTATGGTTCATTTGGGCTCATTAATTATTTATTGGGTTACTTATGTAAGCCCAGGAAATAAATAATTAATATTTATTAATTTGGGCCTTTTGGGTCTAAGAAAAATAATAAATATTTATCTGGCTCAATAGCTTGGACCTTAGGGTTTTTTTCCAGATACGGTTAAGAGGAGTTTAAGGTTAGGCCAAACTGTTTCTCAGGATAACATCCGGGTGTTTTGAAATCCCGGGGATATGTTTATCAGAGATTGAGAGACCTAGTTTAGGCTAAAAAAGATAAACAACTTTTTGAAAAGAAAAAACCCTAATTCTTTCCCTAGCCTCAAGGACTCACGTCTCTCTCTTACTCTCTCACGTTTCTTCTTCTCGTTTTCTCCTTGTTCTTTGCTAACCAATAGCGAGCGAACCAAGGAGAATTGAGACCGTTTCTCTTTCCCATTGTGTTCACCAACTAGAGGTTAGGCTGAGGAATATCCCGAGAGCTGGAGAGCTAAGCGTTAATGCAAACAAGGCGAAGTCGAAGGCTAGCAGGTGTTCAACCGGAAGCTCCTTCAAGTGTGCAAAGCGAGGCGATTCCAGTCATTCAATCTGTTCCTACGCAACCTAGGAGGGTTAAGGAACACAAATGTATGATCTTCACACTTTCGCATGGCCTTTATGGCTCGCGTTTTATTTTTCTCTCTGTTTTTTTTTCCCGTCCATGGCTCCCCTGTTTCTGCGTTCCATCAATGTGGTATCAGAGCCACTGGTTTTGATCAATATAGGGAGCATGGTAGTTAATAAAATGGAGAAGATGATTATACCTACGATCCTTCGCTGTTTTGGTATGGGATAGATGGTTTTGTAAGCTTCACAGTGGAAGCATAGGACCCTCTGTAATATTTTTTGGCTTTGTGGTTTAATCGTGTAAACCCAATTTTAATGGGTAAAGGTGGTTGTGTTTTTGGTTTGGATGTTTTTTGTAAGTAAAAATGTCCAAAGAAGCCAAAGAAGGTTGAAAAAAATGAAGCAGAAGAGTTTCTGCAATTTTGCGCGCGGACGGGTGAAAAACGAAGAATATGATACTGTTTCTAAGCCGCCGGTCGGGCCGAGCCGAGCCGAGCCGATGTTTCTGTGAGGAGAGCTGCAGTCTGTGAGCCGCGAAGCCGAGCCAAATTGAGGGGAATTGAAGCCGTTTTCAATTGCAAGAATTGAAATTGAAATTCAATTCGCGCGCGGGTCAACAAACCGGATCGGGCGTGCCATTTGGATAAAGGCGCAGATCCTTCGCGGGTCGGCAGCTGAGGGCAACTGGTTGCGGGTCGCGGGCCCGAATCAGCTCCGTGGGTCACGCGGTAAGCGATCTGGTGCGGTGCGGTGCACCGTTGCCTCGGTGGACCGCAGGCCATGCGGGCGCGGATCCGGTGCGGCGGGTGCAGTGGACCGCCAGCGTTTTTTTTGCAATTTTTTTCCCTTTTTCGTTTTGGGTCCCATACCAGGCGAAGTTAATATTTTTGCAATATTTATATTCTTGGAATATATTTGCATGAAAAATATTTGTAAGGGATTTTAGGATTAAACAAGATCATTAGTTAATTAATTAATGTGTTTAATTCTATTATTTGGGCACTTAGGTTTAAAAAATAGAAAAGCATGAAAACGTTTACTGTTTTTGAGCATGCTATTTTTTTATATACCTATGTGTGCTTTTCTCAAAGACCAAAGTCTTTGGGAACATTTTTGACAAGAAAAATATTTTTTCTTCAAAAACTAAATGGTTATTTTAATTGGTACAAAAATTAATCCTTGAATATTTTTCTCAAAGGATATAATCCTTGACATAGAAAATATATTGGATTTAGATATTTTTGTAAATTAAAATGGAGAGCCATTTTGTTTTATTTTGCACTAGAAAAATTATTTTGTCAAATAAACTTGAGACCAAAGTCTCTAGAAAGTTTTAATTGGAAAATTTTTGAAATCATTAAGTTTTAACTTAAATAAAATTAGTCCATGGAGGAAATCTCTCAAAGGATATAAGCCTTGACATAGAGATTTTATTGGACTTAGATATTTTATTTTTGAGTTAAGGAAAAACTTAATGGAAATTTCAAAAGGATATTTTCCAGAAAACCTTTATTTTAAAAGACTAAGTGGGAGAGGGGTTCCAACGGCCCCACGGCTTCCATCACGGTCCTCATTAGAGATCGTGGATCCTCTCGCGTCACCCTGGGAGCGAACCCGTATAGGATGGGGATACCACAAGGATCTAGATCTAATGGAAGGATGTAATTAATAACCCGGGGCACGTACTATGATCGGCCAGCCCACGTTGGAGGTCATAGTGCGAGGTATGTCCATAGGAAATGAGAGGAAACAGCCATCCCACGATGGAGTTATTCTCTAGACCATTACCTAGAAGGGAAATTAATTTGTGGTGGTTAATACACTTAGCTTAGGAAACTATTAAT
This sequence comes from Voacanga thouarsii, assembly GCA_026120185.1. Classification (NCBI taxonomy): domain Eukaryota; kingdom Viridiplantae; phylum Streptophyta; class Magnoliopsida; order Gentianales; family Apocynaceae; genus Voacanga; species Voacanga thouarsii. The sequence continues at coordinate 1,495,311 of JANUWF010001088.1, read as the reverse complement.
CTTCCCAAGAAGCTATGCCAGTTTTCCTAAGAGTCAAATTATTTTCAGTGCACAAATTTTATTTTGTTTTCACAAACTAATTTCTTTCTTTTATTTTCGATTTTCAGAAATGGTGGGAGGTTCTTTTAGTCCATTGGCCGTTATTCTCAGGGAGAATAAGTTAACGGGTCCAAACTATGTGGACTGGAAAAGGAACCTGGACATAATACTCACAGCCGAGGAGTATAAGTATGTCCTTTACGAAACCTGCCCTATTATCGGGGAAGGTTCCACCGCTGAAGAGCGAGAGGCTGAAAAGGCATGGAAGAAAGCTGACGAAATGGCACGTTGCTATATGTTAGCTTCCATGTCTAATGTGCTCTAGTCAAAACACGAGCACATGGCTTCTGCATTTGTCATAAGTCAATCATTGGCAACTATGTTCGCAGACAAGAGCCGGCAGGAGGCTCTTCGAACAATTGTAAACACTACGATGGCTGAGGGAGCATCAGTCCGAGAGCATATGCTCAAGATGATTGCTGCTTTCGAGGAGGCAGAAATCTTAGGGGCTGTCATTGACCCCGAGAGCCAAGTGGACATGGTTCTTAAATCTCTACCGGGCTCTTTCACTCAGTTCAAGTTAAACTATAACATGAACAAGTTGAACATGAGTTTAACTGAACTGATGAAGGAGCTCCAGATGGTGGAGAAGGTCATGAAGCCACACTCTAAGGCCATGATTGCTAAGGCCTCTTCTTCAAGAACTGGGCCTAAGCCCAGAAAATTTAAGAGGAAGAAGGGGAATGCAGCAGCCCAGCCCAAGAACCAGCCCAAGGACAAACCAAAGGGCAAGTGCTTCAAGTGTGGAAAGAAGGGACACTGGAAAAAAGAGTGTCCAGATCTTCAGGCCAAGAAAAACCCCACAGGTAATGTTTACTATCTAGAGTCCATATCAATGGTAGGATCAACTTCCACTTGGATTGTTGATTCAGGAGCCACTGATCATATCTGTAACTTCTTGCAGGGGTTTAGGAAGATAAGAAGACTAAGAAGGGCGAACATGGGCTTCGAGTGGGAAATGGAGCACAAGTCTGGGCCCTTGCAGTGGGAGAGCTGGATCTTATTTTTGATTGTAATAAGATAGTGGGTTTAAAAGACATTTTATATGTACCTGATTTTCGTCAGAATTTGATTTCAGTTGCAAAACTTATTAATCAAGGATATTCTGTATCTTTCCATTCTGGTATTTCTATCAGTAGAGATGGAGAAATTTTATGTACTGGGCACATGTATGGAAATTTGTTCTTTTTAAACCCTATTAACAAACAATCAAATAACGCTCAGTCTGAACCTTTAACTAAGAAGAGAAAGACCAATATCAATGATTTATACCTTTAGCATCTAAGGTTGGGTCATATTAACTCAACCAGGATTCAGAGGCTAATCCATGATGGGCCTTTGGGCTCATTGAGATTGGAAAGTTGGCCTCAGTGTGAATCCTGCCTAATGGGAAAAATGACCAAGAGGTCTTTTACACCAAAGGCGGATATAGCCAATGAGGTGTTGAGTCTTGTTCACACTGATGTGTGCGGTCCATTGTCTACACCAGTTAAGGGAGGTTTTGAGTACTTCATCACGTTCACGGATGATTGTACGAGGTATGGTTACATTTACCTGATGAGACGCAAGTCTGACTCTTTTGACAAGTTCAAACTGTTTAAGGCTGAAGTGGAGCGTCGGACAGGTAAATTAATCAAAACCTTACGATCTGATCGTGGTGGAGAGTACCTCCTAGGTGAATTCAAGGACTACATGGTACATCATGGGATAGTATCCCAGCTCTCTACGCCGGGAACCCCCCAGCAGAACGGAGTAGCTGAGAGAAGGAACAGGACGTTGATGGAAATGGTCCGAAGCATGATGTCTCATGCTACTCTTTCAACATCCTTCTGGGGATATGCCCTGGAAACAGCGGCATATATTCTGAACTTGGTGCCTTCCAAGTCAGTACCTAAGACTCCCTATGAGATGTGGATTGGGCGTAAGCCAAGTCTGAATCATCTCAGGATTTGGGGATGTCCAGCTTATGTACTGATTAAGGGAGACAAGTTGGAACCAAGATCAAAATTATGCTATTTTGTTGGGTATCCAAAAGGGACAAAAGGAGGCTACTTTTATCATCCTAAGGAGCAGAAGGTACTAGTCAGTACCAATGCTAGATACTTGGAAGATGATCAAAGTACTTCCACTAAAGGTTCAACGAGGTTGGAACTTCAGGAGAAGTTATCTACGGAATCAATTTCTTCTGACCCGATTCTGAAACAAGAAGAGGCACAGCCTCAAGAGCCTGTGCAAATAGAGCCTCGTCATAGTGGGAGAGTGTCTAGGGTTCCAGATAGATGGACTGGAGAAGCCTTTGAGCTGGTCTCCGACCATCAGGAACAAGACCCCGCTAGATACGAGGAGGCTATTGCTGATGCTGATGCAAATTTGTGGCATGAAGCAATGAAAGCCGAAATTGAGTCTATGTACCTCAATCAGGTTTGGGATCTTGTAGCTTCACCTGAAGGGATAAAACCCATTGGGTGCAAGTGGGTATACAAGAGGAAGAGAGGAGTGGATGGGAAGGTGGAAACCTTCAAAGCTAGGCTTGTGGCGAAAGGGTATACTCAGAAAGAAGGTATCGACTATGAGGAAACCTTTTCCCGGGTAGCCATGCTTAAATCCATCCGCATCCTCCTTGCCATCGCCTGTCACTATGACTACGAGATATGGCAAATGGATGTCAAGACGACATTCTTGAATGGCCATCTTAGCGAAGACATCTATATGTCCCAACTGGAAGGCTTCATTGCTGAAGGCCAGGAACACATGGTTTGCAAGCTTAAGAAGTCCATTTATGGACTTAAGCAGGCATCGAGAGCATGGAACATTCGTTTTGATGAGACCGTAAAGTCTTATGGTTTTATTCAAAACGAAGATAAACCATGCGTGTACAGGAAACTTGAAGGCATTAATGTGGTTTTTCTTGTCCTCTATGTGGATGACATTCTACTAATTGGAAATGATGTAGGGACATTGTCATCTACAAAGGTTTGGCTGTCTAGTCAATTCAGTATAAAGGACTTGGGAGAAGTCAGCTACATTCTCGGGATTAGGCTTCTTAGAAATAGGAAGCAGAGAATGTTAGGATTATCCCAAGCGACATGCATTGACAAGATGCTGGCCAAGTACAGCATGGACTCATGAAAGGGAGCTCTAATCCCTTGCAGACATGGGTTGTCATTTTCTTCGAAGGACTGTCCTAAGTCTCAAGAAGAAAAGGACAGAATGAGTAGAATTCCCTACGCTTCGGCTGTGGGAAGTCTCATGTATGCCATGCTATGTACTAGGCCAGATATCTGCTTTGCCGTGGGCTTAGTTAGCAGATATCAGTCAAACCCAGGGGAGGTTCATTGGCAAGCTGTAAAGCATATTCTCAAGTACCTCAAGGGAACGAGAGATTATATGCTGGTTTACAGGGCTGATGATTTGGTTCCTACAGGATACACAGACTTAGACTTCCAGGCGGATAAGGATGAGAGAAAATCCACTAGCGGATATGTCTTCACCTTGTCCGGGGGAGCAATTTCATGGAGGAGTATCAAGCAATCTTGTATTGCTGACTCAACCATGGAAGCTGAGTATGTGGCAGCTTCGGAAGCGTCCAAGGAAGCAGTTTGGCTCCGGAAGTTCCTTTCAGAACTTGGAGTCGTACCACATATGGACAGGCTGGTTGTGATGTATTGTGACAACACTGGAGCAGTATCGCAATCTAAGGAACCTCGGAACCACAAGAAGGGGAAACACATCGAGAGGAAGTACCACCTGATCCGGGATTTCATCCAGAGACGGGAAGTCGTGGTGGAGCATATTACCTCAAAAAATAATCTAGCAGACCCATTCACCAAGCCTTTGGCTGAGAGAGTCTTCAAGAGACACTTAGACGCCATAGGGGTGGGCACCTATGGACTTACCTAGTCTTAGAGTGCAAGTGGGAGATTGTTGGATTGTATGCCCTCTTAGACTAGGTTTCTGATGTAAAATCGAATATTTTAATGAAAGAATTTATTTTCAGAAATTGTTTGTGAATTTACTTTTTGTTTGTGCACGATTTTCGTTTGGAATAGATCCATTGTGTTTAAATAAGTGATCCATGTGAATGGTGGTCTTTCACAGTAAGGTATGGATCACGGGTTATTTAACACATAAACATTTGTTCTTAACCTATTGATGAGACTGGGAACCTCATCATGTTTAGGTTATTATGTTATGAATTTCAAATGGGGAATGACTTACCTTTAGCCAGTGGGTAGTCCACTCACTTCATGACATAAGCGTATTTCGAATACGTAGAACATGACCTGTAGTAGTGGTTTCTCAAAGTACTATATGGTAGAAACCTAGACTACTACCGCTACAGCGTGGACTAGTACTCTACGACTTGAGTATGAGTTGGTGGTCTAGCGAAGCTGGAAGCATATACTTTGATTTGCTGTAGTTGAGGTTCTATCGTAGGGCCAATATACTTGCATGTTGGGTATGTGTGACTAGTTAGTTAGGACAGACTTATACAAGATAGTTTCTGCACTATATCGCCCCTTGTGGTTGTCCGAATGGTCTAAATTATCCAGGGCCCTGGGAAACATGACTTGGATGTTTGTTTAGGGTAGCTCCCTTAGAAAGCGGAAACACTCCAGGAAGTCATGGACCATTGGACTAGAAGCCTAAGGATGGTTGTTGTCATTTATGGGGGTGTTAGTACACTTCTTCCTCTCTAAATGTACGGCGATGTGTAGAGGGGTATTTTAGTCATTTCACCTGTAGGTCGGAGACTTTGCGAATGCAGCATTGTCCTTGGGGTCAATATTTCCTTATGGTGATATTAGAAAATATTTAAAATGAAAAATACAGCTATTTATATAACATGGGTATTTTGGTCATTTTAGCAGCCAAGGCGATGTGTCTTTTTTTGGTCCTCGGGATAGCCCGTAAGTCCTAACTATTTTTGGGTTGAGGAATTGGTCTCAGTTGAAGAGGATTTTATTTTATTTTATTTCATTTTATTTTATTCAGGAAGTCTAATTTATTATTGGATTGGAATAAAATAAATAAATAAATAAAATAGGAGTTGAGAGTAATTAATTATCTAGTTTATTTGGTTAATTAATTATTCAGGGCCTAGTTCCAGTATGAATAATTAAGAAATTAACCTGGGCTTAAACTAGGGGAAATAATTAATGTTTAATTATTTATTGGGTTATTTATATAGGCCCAAGAAATAAATAATTAAAGATTAATTATTATGGTTCATTTGGGCTCATTAATTATTTATTGGGTTACTTATGTAAGCCCAGGAAATAAATAATTAATATTTATTAATTTGGGCCTTTTGGGTTCAAGAAAAATAATAAATATTTATCTGACCCAATAGCTTGGACCTTAGGGTTTTTTTCCAGATACGGTTAAGAGGAGTTTAAGGTTAGGCCAAACTGTTTCTCAGGATAACATCCAGGTGTTTTGAAATCCCGGGGATATGTTTATCAGAGATTGAGAGACCTAGTTTAGGCTAAAAAAGATAAACAACTTTTTGAAAAGAAAAAACCCTAATTCTTTCCCTAGCCTTAAGGACTCACGTCTCTCTCTTGCTCTCTCACGTTTCTGCTTCTCGTTTTCTCCTTATTCTTTGCTAACCAATAGCGAGCGAACCAAGGAGAATTGAGACCGTTTCTCTTTCCCATTGTGTTCACCAACTAGAGGTTAGGCTGAGGAATATCCCGAGAGCTGGAGAGCTAAGCGTTAATGCAAACAAGGCGAAGTCGAAGGCTAGCAGGTGTTCAACCGAAAGCTCCTTCAAGTGTGCAAAGCGAGGCGATTCCAGCCGTTCAATCTGTTCCTACGCAACCTAGGAGGGTTAAGGAACGCAAATGTATGATCTTCACGCTTCCGCATGGCCTTTATGGCTCGCGTTTTATTTTTCTCTCTGTTTTTTTTTCCCGTCCATGGCTCCCCTGTTTCTGCGTTCCATCACCTTTAACACTAGATATGGGCACTACGAGTTTGTAGTGATACTATTTGGAGTAACCAATGCACCCGCAGTCTTCATGGACCTCATGCATAAAGTTTTCCAGCTATACTTGGATAATTTCGTAGTGGTGTTTATCGATGATATTTTGATCTACTCTAAAAGTCTGGAGAAGCATGCCGAGTATTTGAAGTTGGTGTTGGAGAAGTTGAGAGAGCATAAGCTTTATGCTAAATTTAGCAAATGTGAGTTTTGGTTAGATTCAGTGGCATTTCTCGGTCATGTAATATCCAAAGATGGAATTAAGGTAGATCCAACAAAAGTCGAAACTGTTTCAAATTGGAAGCAATCGGAGAGTGTAACTGAGATTAGGAGTTTTCTTGGATTGGCTGGATACCACCGTTGGTTTATCAAGAACTTTTCTACATTGGATACACCGATAACCCAACTACTAAAAAAGAACGTATTGTATGTCTGGAATGATAAGTGTGAGAGAAGTTTTCAAGAACTTAAGAGGAGATTAATGACGGCACCGATATTGAGTTTACTTGAAGAAGGTAAACCCTATTCCTTGTGCACGGAAGCCTCTAAGGAAGGTTTAGGGGCAGTGTTGATGCAAGATAGGAAAGTTATCGCCTATGTGTCGAGGAAGTTGAAGCCGCACAAGATTAACTACCTAATGCATGACTTGGAGTTGGATGCGATAGTGTTTGTCCTGAAGAAGTGGCGACACTACTTATATGGAGCGGAGTATGAAGTCCTCACGGATTATAAGAGTTTGAAATATGTCTTCACTCAAAAGGACTTGAATCTAAGACATAGAAGATGGATCGAGTTTTTGGAAGAATATAAGTGTCTAATTAACTACCATCCGGGGAAGGCTAACGTGGTAGCTAATGTGCTGAGTTGCAAGGTGAGGATAGCTAGTATGAGGGTCCAAGAGGTCCAAATAGTACAAGAACTCTTGGAGCGAAAGGTAGAAGTAGGAGAAGGAAATATCAGCTTGTATAACCTAAAGATCGAACTTGAGTTGAGGTAAGAGATTGGTGAGGTGCAACGAAGCAACCAAGACTTTCAAACTTTTAAAGTAAAGGAAATCAAAAGAGAAAATAAGGAGTTTTGGACTGATGACGCTGGAGTCTTGTATTTTCGAGAACGGCTATGTGTACCGGATGACCCAGTATTAAAGAGAAAGATAATGGATGAGGCTCACAAGAGCAAGTATACTATTCATCCTGGAGAAGTGAAGATGTACCAGGACTTGAAGAAGGCCTATTGGTGGTCGGGGATGAAAAGGGATGTGGTGTAATACATCTTTACTTGTCTGACTTATCAGAAAGTAAAGGCGGAGCAAAAGAAAGCAGCTGAATTACTACAATTGTTACCTATTCTTAAGTGGAAATGGTAAAAGGTGACGATGGACTTTATTACCGGACTACCGATGTCAATGACTTTGAAGGATGTTGTTTGGGTTATGGTTGACAGGTTGACCAAGATCGCTCACTTTATTCTGATAAATGTTAAGGATTCTATGTAGAAGTTGGCTAAGACTTACATTCGGAAGTGGTTAGATTGCATGGTGTACCATCGGGTATCATATCTAACAGGGATCTTAGGCTCACTTCAAGATTTTGGATCAAGTTTTAAAAGTCAATAGGGACGACTCTGAAGCTCAGCACTTCTGCTCATCCACAGAGCTAATGGACAGTCCGAGAGAGTCATCTAGATATTGGAGGACATGCTTAGGGTTTATGTGTTGGATTTTGGAGATAAGTGATTAGATTGTATACCTTATGTTGAGTTGGCATACAATAAAAGTCTTCAAGCGTCGATTGGGATGGCACCCTATGAAGCGTTATATGGATGGAAATGTCAAGTACCGTTGTACTAGGGTTGGATTAAGGATGGGCAAATCGGCAAGTTTGGGGAGGTAAACCTTGAGAAGACGACAGACAAAGTAAAGATGATAAGGGAAAGACTAAAAGCCGTGCAAAGCCGACAAAAGAGTTATGCAGATGCAGAAGAGTTATGCGGAAGAAGAGAATTAGAGTTTCAAGTGGGAGATCAGACCTTTTTGAAGATAACGCCTAGTAGAGAGATTTTGAAACATCCCAAAAGCGGGAAGTTGAGTCCTAGATATTTGGGACCATTTCCAGTGATTGAGAAGATTGGACTTGTAGCATATCGATTGGAGTTATCGGAAGGGTTGGTAGGAATTCACGATGTGTTCCATGTATCTCAGCTGAAGAAATACAACCCTAACCTAGAGCATGTATTGAACGAGAAGCCATTGATTCTACAGCCTGATTTGTGCTACGTTGAGAAACCAATTAAGGTTCTGAATCGGAGTGTCAAGGTGTTGAGGAGTAAATGGTGAAGATTTTGTGGGATCATCATGGTACTCAGGATGCCACATGGGAAATTGAAGATTGGGTGAAGAAGAAATATCCGAACTTGCTCTAAAGGTATGACGCTTTGAATTTCGGAACGAAATTCTCTTAAGGGGGAGAGGATGTAATACCCCGTCTTAAACCACCCTTAGTTTGTGGGGAAAGTCATGCATAGCATAGACTATTATATTTTATTTGATAAAATTTGAACTATTTTTGTGAAGCTTATGTAATTTTTGTATTTGAAGTTCCATTGAATTATTTACTTGGGCATAGTTGTGCAATATGAAGTGATAGAGTTTTTGTTCTTATGGAGTAGAAGTTAATGAAAGAGGATCGAAGTGAGTTGAATTAGATTTATGGTAATTTATTTGATGAATATTATCACAAGAATTATTGTAGAATAATGGTTAGAGCTTAGTGTGTATTCTTTGGTGACTTGAGTTCAAATCCCAACTCTTGAAAACCTTCTCCTTCTTATCTTTGATTAAACTCTTTTCCCCCTATTTTTCCCCCTCTTTTGGCCGAAAATCCTAAGGCTACTGCCTTCTTAATTTCCCACTTCCTAAAATATGGGAATGTGATTATTTTGGGGTTGTGATAAAGGAATTATGGTGAATTAAATTCCTAATATTCGTTAGTTAATATTTTACTCTAATCTTTTTAGGAAGTTAAATATTCCAACATTTGGAATTCCCTAAAAGATCTTATTCAAGGGATTTATTGGGGAAAGAAAAAGATAGAAGGTTTAATTTTGGAAACTAAACTTTTTTCACCAAAAATAATTATTCCCAAATTAATTATTTTTGCCTAAAACAAATTATGACATTAACTAAATTATTTCTTGGATTAATATCCTATTTTCCTTGCTGAAAATTTCTGGAATTGAAAACCCTAGCCACCACCTTGATAGGTAAGGTAGTTGCTCTCCAACTCTCTAAAATATAAGGGGAATCTACCCTAAGTAATCCTAACCAATCAAAGTTCTCTTAAGCTAATAAAAAACCAAAAATTTTCCCTCATTTCCACCTTATTTTCGGCCACCCTAGCACACCCCAGGCTCACGAAAATTCTAGCTTCCCTCCCTCTCAAATCCCTCTCTTTTTTTAGGTAAAAACAACAGCACACGACCTTATTATTCACTTATTAATTTTTCCCAAGACTAGAACCGAAAAACCATCCAACTTTCCCCTTCTTTTCTCTCTTATTTTTAGCCATATTAGCAACCTAAAAACCAGACCTAAACCCTTCTTAAACCTTAGTAGAATTCAGCTACATCAATAGAAACAAAAGCTGTCATCTTTTTCTTCTTGTGATCAAGAGACTGAAGCAAGATCAACATCTCCTAAACACTAAGACACCTAACCATAACCTATTCCCTTCATTAAACTAGATCTCAATCAAACCCTAAACACCCTTTACTACCGAAAAATTCCAACCACCAGCCCTTTTCCCTAGCGCGGCCAAAATAGCACCAATCTCCACTAAAATCGAAACCTAAGAGTAAGGTAAGCAACTCTTCAACCTCCTCTAATTTTTATTCAATTCTTCTTCTTCTTTTCTACTAAATTTTGAACCAAAGGAGACTGATTTACCCCTATCACTTCTGACCTTCAAATCAAGAAAACGAAGAGTAACCACTCGACTCTTCTTTGCAAAGTAAACTCAATCAAGCACCAAAGGTACCACCTTTGCTCTTGTTGCACTGTCAAAGAGGTATTTGAGGCTTAACTTTACTAATTTAAATAAGGTTGACCTAGTGATGCTATTATGCATGAAGTCTTACATGAAAAGTATGAATAGATAGGATTGATGAGGTTTGATGGTACCATATTGTGAACTAGGGGTATATGGAGTAAAGCATGGTTAAATATTACTATAATGACCTAGAACTATTGTAGGTTAAATAAAGATGGGATCTTTTAAAGAAGTTAGGGTTAATATATGGAATTGATGTTAGTTGATTATGGAAGTTATTATATAGTTAATGTGAACCGATTGTAAGCATGCATGGATGAGATGTATGACCATGGAAAGCATAAAGGTGATTTAATGAATGAATCCATCTAAATGGTATGGATGAATTAGATGATTAATATAATCATAAAAATTCATGATGCATAAAAAGATAAGTGGATGCATATTTAGTTTCTAATTATATAATAATTGATTCTAGATAAGGAAAAAAGTAAAAAAGAGATCAATCATTGCTTTGGTTGATTATTGAGAATATTTAAATAAGTCCTTACATAATTATTTTGCTAAATATTACATATTTGCAAGTCTTTTGTACAATGGTATTGGAATGGTGTCACTATGATGATTGATGTTGTGATTGAAATGAAGGTTGAACAAGATGAAATAATATTGTGGTGTCTTGATATTTGAATTGAGAACATGGATATTTTAAACTCCAAATGTTTTTGTCAAATCTCAACTTTCAAACTAAAAATGGTTTCTTTTCCTTTATCCCTAAAACGTTTTGGAAAGCTTGTTCTGAAAAATCACATTTTACAAAGACAAGGTAATCAATGATTGTGAAAAAAAGAGAATTGATTCTGGCCCTAAGTAGGGAGCGTTGAGTACTTAGTGGGGGTAGGCTATTGGTACTAGTCTTGGAGAGTTGAAGTAAGTTTTTTGGCAGGCGGCCACCTCAAGAAGATAAAACTCTACTTAAAGAGGCGACAGTATTACTTAGTCAGGCCGGTTTGAGCTAGCATGTTGGTCCATGTGGACTTTATTACAATTAATTATCAGTTATGAAAATAATAAGTGGTTGTTTCATTTTTTCGAAGTTATCCATTTATCTTAAAGATAAATGTGACTGTTCGTTTTTTTAAGGTTCTTAATGGTATTTATTATATTCATTTTTTATTCTTTTAGATGATGTATCTAAACCTCTATAAATAGGGGCCTTATGTAAATGAATAGAATTAATCATTTGAATCTAAGTAACTCTCTCATTTCTTTTTTCTCATATAATTTTCTTTAATTTTTTAGTTTTTTTTATTTTATTGATTCTATTTAGAATCAAATTCACAATACGTTATCAGTGCGATGCTCTATCAAAGTTGTTCTATGAAAGTTATAACCAAGACGACATTACTGAAGTTGATAATCAAGATAATACCATCAAAGTTACTCTCTTGATCCATACAATCAAGTAGTCTAATTTTTAAAAATTTATAAAATAAAAAATAAGGTACTCTTTCTATTTAATTTTGTATTAATGTGGCGAATCTCACTAAACTTGAGTTTGCAGTTTTAGATATCACAAAAAAAAAAAAAATATTTATCCTGGACACTAGATGCTAGAATGCATTTAGCTACAATGGATCTAGCAAATACTATTGTAAAAGAAAATCCATTATCATCACAAAATGATGCTAACGTTATGATTTTTCTCTGCCATAATCTTCATGAAGATTTAAAAGTGAAATACCTTACCATGAAAAATTCACTTATTTTGTGAAATAATTTGAAAGAAATATTTGACCACCAGAAGATAATTATCCTTCCAAAAGCACAATATGATTGGATGCACCTGCGATTACAAGATTTTAAATTTGTCAGTGAGTATAATTATGTGGTGTTTAAAATTAGATTGCAGTTAAAATTGTGCGGAAAAAATATTACTGATGAAGATATATTGGAGAAAATTTTCTCTACTTTTCATGTCTCGAATGTACTCCTACAATAGCAATATTGAGAAAACGGATTCAAGAAATATGTGGAATTTATCTCTTGTCTTCTCATAGCTAAGCAAAATATTGAGTTATTAATGAAAAATCATAAAACCCAACCAACAAGTTCTACTCCATTCCCAGAAGTGAATACTGCTAGACCTCGTGATTTTGGCTTCAGAAGAGGTAGTGATCATGGTCGTGGCCATGCCTGTGTACGTACACGCGGTTATAATAGAAATTTTTATTATGATCACAAAAGTCAAAACAAAGTTACAAGAAATAATGATAACCATCAGAAGTGGTCAAAAATAACAAAAAAGGAAAAGGAAAGGATGTGGTTCCTACAAATTATGAAAATAAATATTATCACTATAGCATGAAAGGTCATTGATCTCGTACTTGTCTACGGTAAAAAACCTTGTTGATCTTTATTAGGCTTCTATTGAAAAGAAAGGTAAAAATACAAAAGCAAATTTTACTCTACAATATTCTCTTCATGATGATGATGATACCAACCTTAAAAATGTTAATATTGATATAAGTCATTTGTTTGTGGCTGATTTCGTTAAGCATTTAGAAGGAAGAATTGATCATTTATTGGTGATGGAAGTGTTCAGAAGAATTAAATATTTACTTTTAATATGTTTATTTTATGTTTTATATTTTTTACATTGTAATAGTAATTAACATTTAAAGTTTTTATTTTATTATTTAAATATTTAACTTTATAAATGTCTTGTATTCCCAGATGACTATTATTCCATTTATTAGATACAAAAGTGGCATTGAAGATATATTCCTAATTGATAGTGGTACAACACATACCATATTGAAAGATAGAAAATATTTCTCTTACCTAAAAATAGGAAAAACAAATGTTAACACTATAAGTGATAGTCTAAAATTGATTGAAGGCTCTGGAAGAACTAATATATTATTACCCAGAGGAACAAATGTTGTTATTTATAAAGTGTAATTTTTCTTAAAATCTCGAAGAAATGTATTAGGTTTTAAATATATTCGTCGAAATGAATATCACATTGAAACAATGGAAGAAAACGAGTTTGAGTATCTCTGTATTACTCAAATAATTTCGGGTAAGAAATCTTTATTAGAAAAACTACCATCTTTTTCATCTGGCTTATTCTGCACAAAAATTCCTACAATTAAAATGCATCATTCTGTAAACCAAAAGTATACTAATCCTGCTATATTTATCATTTGGCATGACCATTTGGATCATCCAGGAGCCATTATGATGCACAGGATAATTGAAAATATGCATGGTCATCCTTTGAGAAGTCAAAGATTTTAACATTAAATAAATTTTTATGTGTTGCATGTTCTCAAGGGAAAATTGGTTATTAAACCATCTCTAGCAAAAGTGGAGTTTGATTTTCTAGCATTTCTAGAAAAAATTCATGGTGATATATGTTGGGCCAATTCATCAACCATATAGGAAATTCAAATACTTTATGGTTTTAATTGATGCATCAACCCGATGGTCACATGTTAGTTTATTATCAACTCGCAACTTCGCATTTGTTAGGTTACTTGACCAAATAATTTACTTAAGAGAGCAATTTTCATATTTTCCTATTAAAAAGATCATTCTAAATAATGTTGGAGAATATTCCTCATAAGCCTTTGGTGCTTATTGCATATCAATTGGCATTAATATTGAAAATTAATGCCAATTAATTGTTAGACCGTTATTAATACCCAGAATAGTCTAACTGAATTATTTATTAAAAGATTATAATTAATTATTAGACCGTTATTAATGAGAACAAATCTCCTTACATCTACTTGGGGACATGCTATTTTGCACGCTGCAATACTTGTGCGTATAAGATCAACAAGTTATCACAAATTCTCTCCCTTGCAGTTGGTGTTTGGTTCAGAGCCAATTATTGCTCATTTAAAATTTTTTGGGTATGTTGTATATATACTGATAGCGCCAAATTAGCGTACCAAAATGAATCCTCAAAAAAGATTAGGGACATATACTAGATATGATTCTCTTTTTATAATTACATCTGTTGAAGCATTGACAAGTGATGTATTCACAAAAAGATTTGCTGATTGTCATTTTGATGAAACTCTATTTCCTAAATTAGGGAGAGAATATAAACCTCATAAAAAAGAGCTTACCAGGACAACATCATTGAATTATTTGGATCTGCGCACAAGTTTAAGTGAATTAGAAATTCAAAAAATAATTCATTTGCAAAGAATTGCAAATCAACTACCAAATTCTTTTCTTGACTCGACAAGTAAATCGCATATTATAACTATAGATACTCCTGTACAGATAGAGGTTCCAATAGGATAAAATGAAATTCCTATAGTTATTGAATCAAAAACACGACAGAAGGGTGGACGACCCTTTGGTTCAAAAGATAAAAATTCTCAAAAGAAAAGATGATTAAATAACCATAATGATCAAACTAAAAAAATTAGAAAATAAAGACTAAGTGGAAACTGATGAAAAGATCCAAATATTTGAAACTAAAGAACAAAATAATAAGATGTCTATTAATTATATGACTTCTGGTAGAAGTTGGAATCGGATGAAAATAATTGTTGATGATGTTTTTACATACACTATAGCACTTGATGTGTTAAAAGATAATGAGGATCTTGAACCAATATCAATTGAAGAATGTTGGCATAGAAATGATTGGTTAAAATAGAAAGATGTGATTCAATCAGAGTTAAACTCACTTGCAAAGCATGAGGTTTTTGGACCTATAGTCCTAACACCAGAAGGTGTAAAACAATTAGTTATAAATAGGTATTTATGCAAAAGCGGAATGAAAATAATAAAGTCATAAGATATAAAGAATGACTTAATTGTGGCACAAGGCTTTTTGCAAAAATTAAACATTCATTACGATGAGACATATTCACCCGTGGTAGATACAATTACACTCCGATACCTTGTGAGTCTAGTAGCATATGAAAAGATTATCATGTATCGAGTGGATGCTGTGACTACTTATTTAAAGAGTGCCTTGATAATGATATTTATATAAAAATTCCAGAAGGATTTAGTATGCTTGAAGCATATAATTCTGATCCTCGTAGAAATTATTCTATTAAATTACAAAAGTCATTGTATGATTTAAACCAATCTGGATATATGTAGTATAATCATCTTAGTGAATATTTATTAAGATTAGGATATAAAAATGATCCGATATGTCTATCTATATTTATTAGAAATTTGGATTTGGTTTTTTTTTTTACTCGCTATATAAGTTGATGATATAACCTTATTGGAACTTCAAAAGAGCTCCAAGAGACCCGAAATTGCTTGAAACAAGAATTTGAAATTAAAAATTTTGGAAAAACTAAATTTTGTCTTGACCTACAAATAGAACACATGCAAGATGGTATTTTTATTCATCAATCAATAAATATAGCTAAAGTTTTAAAGAGGTTTTACATGGACAAAGTACACCCATTGAGTATTCTAATGCTTGTAAAATCATTTGATATAAATAAAGACCATTTTCGACATTGAGAATACGATGAAGAACTTATTGGTCCTAAAGTATCATATTTTAGTGCGATTGGTGCACTACTGCACCTTGCTAATAACACTCGACCTGATATAGCATTTTATGTAAATTTATTAACAAAATTTAGTTATTCTCTAATACGAAGACATTGGAATGGTACTAAACATGTCCTAAGATATCTCCAAGAGATAATGGATCTTGGATTAATTTATTCAAATAAAACTAGTTTGATGTTGTTGGTTATGCAGATGCTGGTTATCTACTGATCTACATAAAGCACATTCTCAAATTGGTTATTTATTTACATATGTGGTACTGCTATATCGTGGGGCTCTATAAAACAAACTATAGCAGCTACTTCTTCCAATCATGCTAAAATTACTACTATTCATGAGGCAAGCAAAGAATATGTGTGGTTGAAACTCATAATCTATTATATTCGAGAAAATTATAGTTTATCCTCTGATGGGTGGTTTTGCGTGCATTGGAAATAGTATAAACAATTTACAAAAATCAAATTTTAAAATTAAAATGCTAAGCATTAAAACCACATACATGGGCAAATATATCCATTGCATAGCATAGGAAATAGCAAGTATCGAATCTACGGGAATTTAGTAATTATCACTACTTTGCTCTAATCTCATTATCTAGACAAAATGAATCTATTAATTACAAGTAATTACGCGGCACTAGGAAACCTATCATGTTCTCACTCAAGAAAGAGTCACAAGTTTATCGAGGGATTAGAAAGAGAGAAATGCCATGCAACAAAGAAAATTTCCCTATTGAACACCTCAAAGAAGCGTACCCCTCAGACCCATAAATCCTAACTCTAGGCACCGGAGTGAGCCAAATATCAATCTCACTCTTTCTCGAGTTATGAGATCCTTAATTCCTAAATTCGATTAATCGGTATCTCCACCTAATCAACCAAACCCAATGAGGTATTAAACACCACTCATAATTCCAAACTTTCTGAAAGCTACAAAGTCCCTATCTCTAGGCAATTTCATGAACTCATTGGTTATTAGTCCTAATCCACAACCTCTCTCTCTCAGGTTAATTAAAAATGGCAAATATTAAACTAGCTAAGTGGGTGTCCTATCCTTAACTCCATCTCTCGAAATCATTAAGGAAGAACAATTACTTGAAATACTTCAATCAAAACCCCTTCAACCAAAACAACACAATGAATATAAATAACCAAATGCCATAAAGATAAAATCTTAGATCTAAGAAAAATCCATCAACCCAAGGTACAAAATAGGGTACAACACTTTATTACAATTAAAAACCAAAATATAGTATAATATTGACAAAGTAAAATCTACAAGAGAGGGAAAAATACAACCCATAGACAAGCCATGTTCTTTCATTTCCTTGAGATCCACTTTGCAACCCCTCTTCTTCCTCTTCAAATCTTCAAGTTCCTTCTCTTCTTCTTGTGAAAAATAGCTTCCTAGAGGATCTTTTAGTTGCTAGCCAACTAAGGATGTGTTTCTAGGGCTTATAACAATGCATATATAGTGTACAATGAGAATAATTCATAAAAATCACAGAGAAATGCATATTTGCGTGTTTCTTAGCAAGTGGTTGGCTGCTAGGTTTCTACCCAACGTGCTATTTTTCTCTTAATCCAGGTGGCCTAACTTCCCTGGACCACCAGGTACTATTTTTTTTCCCTAAAAAATTTTGATCATAGGCGTCCTAAAGAAGTTCCAATTCCCTAGGCCGCCACTTCCTGTGTAGCTTTTTCATTCTTCTTCCATTTTTGCTCCATTTTTCTTATTTTTTATCTTTATCATCTTGAATTGGTATTATCTTTATTTCCTACAAAAAGAAGATGAAAAGAATGTGGCGAGTGGTGATTTCAACAATAATTTACCATAATTAAAGTGCAACAATACTCAAATATATGTATGTGATGAGCTCTTATTATACACTCCACACTTAAACCTTTGCTTATCCTCAAGCAAACCATACTTTTTTTATAGTGAAAGAATTGACTAAAATACAAATTTAGGACCTTACATATATTCACAACTTAACTATTATACAAACTAAGAAAAGTACATTATTTCATAAGAATAAGAATAGCTAATTTACAAATACAAAGTAAAATATTCTACATAGCATTCTAGGTAAGTCATCAAAAATAACTTAGCATATATGCAATTAAGGTTAAAATAATAGAGAAATTATTTCTTTCTCTACTTAGAATTCATCTCAACTCTAATCCATTCAAGTTAATCCTGTGTATACCCTTATATTAAGCTAGACACAACCAAGAACCTTAAAGTGAAATTAAACAAGTTTATACCAAATAAATATGACTCACTCAATATCTCTAATCAATAATAATTCATATGAGATAGGATCAACGACTCACTCAAGTGTTGTGACTATCCTAAGAATATGTATTACATATATTACACTACAATCCAACAAAAGCATACACTTTGATACAATAATACAATAATACATTTCAATTTGAATTAGCAAAGTAAGAACCTCTTGTTAGGCCGAAGGGCATTCTCCTGTATTTTGACATATGAAAAACATTGATGTGGACTAATATGTTTGTTTATATGTGATAGGAATTTTTGGATATGACATGTTTGACCTTCACTCTTCAAGGTCTTGAGAATATTGAATAATCCACGCAACTCAAGGGCAATGATGAATGATCAATTGAGGTTGCACATATTGAAGACTTTCTTGAAGAATTGTAGACTAGGAATTTTTGCTTTAAGGTATTGTCTGTAATTTTATTTTACATTGAAGCACTTATAAAAGTATTTCAAATGAAAATGTTTTGAATCTAACTTTTATAAAAATTCTGGAGAAGTGTTTCGGACGAAATTCTGAATCCAAAACATCCATCCAATATACTGTAGAATTTTCAAAACACTCTTTTAAATGAATAGTGCTATTTTAGATGCATGTTTTGTACGAACATCCATCCACTTTGTGAATATAAAACGCTGAAGATCATGACAGAAAATTAGCCATTAACTAGTCATTGGAGCTTCATTTTTTGCTTTTATAAAAGCCATTTAAACACGATTTTCTAAAAGATTTTTGTGCTAACTTATTCAAAAACACTCTTATACTTTCAAAACACAAAAATCTCTCTTTCATTATGTTTCATTGTGAAATTAAATCATTCAAAGATAAAAAGCTAAAGGTGCTCAAGTTTGCTAGATTTGCTCAAAATTATGAGCTATTTCTGTCTTATTTCTCTAATCCTTTTGTATTTCAAGGTTATGGTGTAAAACTCATTTGGGGTGAGCCTTGATTTGTAATTGGTTAAGAGGTTTTGGGTAAAACCAAGTGTGGTGATCCTTTTGTATAATTGGTGTAGTTAAACACCATTGATCTGAATGAGGTTTATAGTGATCTGGTTTAAAATCTTTATGTTTGAGCTTAAGGTAGTGGATGTAGATCTTTGAGGATCGAACCACTATAAATCTTTTATTCATCTTCCTTGCCTTTATTTCTAAATGTTTGTGAATTTCTCCACATAAAGTTTCAATCACTCGAAGAAATCTTTATGACTTTCATTAAGCCATCATTACTATTGAATTGATTGCATATCACTTGGCACATCTTTTTAAGATCCTAGATTCCTCTTTAAAGCTGCACGAATTTCTACTTCGCATACCCTTCATACATCATGATTTGTCTTTAAAACAAAAAGAGAATTTCAAAAATCAGATTTTGAAAAAATGTTTAAATTTGACAAAAATCTTATTCACCCCCTTTAAGGTTTTTCAATTGGTATTAGAGAATTAGTCTACATTTCTTTAGCTAAACAACCTTGTAGAAAAGGACCTCACTTGTTCACTGGGAGCAATTATATATTCCAGAAATGTAGACCTCTTCGCTTCCTTATATCGAGGGATCCTCAACAAATAAACCTCCCTTGTTCACTGGGAGAAATTATATTTTCTAAAAATATTGCATGAAGATCTATGCATGCTCAATTAATTTTGAACTGTGGAATTTGATTGAAAAAGGACCATATGTTCCTTCTAAAAGTGTTGAAGATCGAATAATTCCCAAACAGAGTGACGAATATGATGCTGAAGCGAATCCCAAAATGACATTGAATTTTCAAGTTATGAAAATTCTATGTTGTGCCGCTGATGCCACTAAATATAACCGAGTAAGTGGTTATGATTTAGTCCATGACAAGTGGAGATTACTTGAAGTCACCCATGAGGGGGCAAATCAAGTAAAGGGATCGAAGCTGGGATTTTTGATTCATGACTATGAATTATTCACTATGAAGCCCAATGAGAGCATAACCGACATGTTCACTAGATTTACAAACATTACAAATGGACTTAAGGCTTATGAGAAAAGCTATTCCCTTGGTGAACAAAATAGAAAAATTCTTGATGCCTTGCCAAAGAGCTGGCAACCAAAAGCTCTGGCTATAGAGGAATCAAAGGATTTGAAAACCTTACCCACAGAAGAGCTAATTGGACTTACGAAATGAAACTCAAAAGGTTTCAAGAATTTGAAAATAGTGACAAAGGCAAAAGAGGAACAACCCTGAAAGCTATTGAGGATGACGTCAATAGCAATCAATCTGATAGCGATGATGGAACTAAATTGGATACAAAATAATTGGCTATGGTTGCTAGAAAATTCAGAAAGATGTTTAGAAAAGGAAATTTCAGAAGAGGTAAGAAGTTCATAAAAAAGAAGGGACAAATTTCATCTTTCAAGCCTCAATGCTTTCAGTGCAAAAGTACAAAATACTTCATTGTTGACTGCCCAATAGTTAAAGAGAAAGAAGCCAAGATGTTCAAAAAGAAAAGAAAGGACTTGAAAATAAAGAAAGGAAAAGGACTGATGGGAACTTGGGATCAAAATGATTCTGAACTTGAAAAGAATGGAGAATCTGAAAATGAAACAGCTAACATATGCTTCATGGCAGTGGAGGATAAGGTAAATTCTTCCCCATCTAACCTTGTGGCTGAATTGCATTATTCTACTTGTGATAATAGTGGTGATCCAAATGAACTTCTCATTGATATGTTCCATGAACTCAAAAAGTTGTCAAGAAGGAACAAGGAAATGGAAATGAAAATTAATTCCTTATCAAATGAAAATGACAAGTTGATGAGTGAGAACAAAATTCTACTCCACTCCATTTGTTGCTTGAATGTTGAAAAAAAAAACATTTCTACTTTCTTGAACTGTTCTACACTTGAGAACAAATGTTTTTGTGATAAAGTCTCTTCTCTTGAAATTGTGCTTAATGATTTTGATGATGTGAAAAAGAAAGTTGATGATCTCACTATTTGTATTGAAAAATTCACTGATGGCCAAAACAATTTAAACAAACTTCTTGGAGTGCAATGTATGGCTAAAAATAGAAGTGGTCTTGGCTATAGGAATGTGCATAAAGTAGAAAAATGCAAGTCTTATTTTGTGAGAGCAAGCTCCTCAAACGCAAATTATACATGTTGTACTTATTGTGGTAAAAATGGGTATAATACATCTAGGTGTCATGTTAGGAAAAGCATTGAATTGGGAATGAAAACTGATTAGAGAGTTAAAAGAACCATCACTAATCCCTGTAGACCCAAGAAGGTATGGATATCAAAAATCACTCTTCCATATCATGTATAGGTACATTCGCTGGATAAAATAAGCTCGACAAAGTGGTTCTTGGATAGTGGATGCTCAAGACACATGATTGGAAATGTAGCCCTATTAGAAGATGTTCAAGCTACAAATGATGTGTTTGTTACCTTTGGAGACAAAAAGAAAGGAAAAATTATTGGCATATGTAACATTGGTAAATGATCTTCTACCATTATCAAAAAAGTATTATTGATGGATGAGTTGAAATACAACTTGCTTTGCATTAGTCAATTATATGACAATGGCTGCAAAGTTATTTTTGAGAAAGATTTTTGCTCTATTATGGACATCCCTAGTAATAAAATAATTTTTATTGCTAATCGTGTTAGGAATGTATATGCATTTTATCTTAATGATCTTATGGCTCATGATATTAGATGCTTTTTTGTGTATGATAATGATGGCTACTTTTGGTATAGAAGGCTAGGCCATGTATCATTTGATTTGCTGAACAAATTATCTTCAAAAGAGCTTGTTAGAGGACTACCCAAAATAAAGTTTGATAAAAGCAGAATATGTGATGCAAGCCAATTTGGAAAGTAGATCAAAACTTCTTTTAAACCCAAGAAAATGATTTCTACATCAAAACACCTTAAATTAGTACACATAAATTTGTTTGGACCGATAAGGACCACTAATCTTGGTGGTAAGAGGTATGCTTATGTACTAGTAGATGATTTCTCAAGATTTACTTGGACTTTATTTCTCAGACAAAAAGATGAGGCATTCTTTGAATTTTCTAGGCTATTCAAACAAGTTCAAAATTCTCTTGAATGCAAATTGATTTCAATTAGAAGTGATAATGGTAGAAAATTTTGCAACCATGAGTTTACATATTTTTGTAATGAGAATGGCGTTTTTCTCAATTTCTCAACTGCTAAAACCCCTCAATAAAATGGTGTTGTTGAGAGGAAGAATAAAACCTTACAAGAAATGGCTAGATCTATGATTTATGAAAACTCTCTCCCAAAATACTTTTGGCCTGAAGCTGTTAATATAGCTTGTTACATTGTTAACCGAGTCATGCTGAGATATTTTCTAAGAAACCCACCCTTTGAGCTTATGTTTGACAAAACTTCATCAATTACCTATTTTAAAGTCTTTAACTACAAATGTTTTGTCTTTAACACTCGAGATAATCTTGGAAAATTTGATAGCAAATCCGATGAGGCTATATTTTTTGGATACTCTTCCAACAAAAAGGTATATATAGTGTACAATAAAAGAACTCTATGTGTGAAAAAATCCATACATGTTATCTTTGATGAATCTAATATATATATACATCAAGAAAATATGATGATGATGTAGGGATCTCAAAAGAAAAAAGGCAGTGAATAGCACAAAGCTCCATGCCTGACATTCATGCCAAAGAAGAAGAATTGGAAGAACAACAAGCTGAACAACGCAAGCAAGAAACTGAAGATCAAACTGATCAAGGGCTACCAAAAGATTGAAAATACAAAACTGGTCATTCAAAAGAGCAGATCATTGGTGATCCTAGTTGTGGGATCAAAACTAGACGGTACTTTGTCGACAATTTTACTTTACTTTCAAGTATGGAATCTAACTATATTGATGTGGCCTTGCGTGATGATAGTTGGATCCTAGCTATGCAAGAAGAACTGAACTAATTTGAAAGAAATCAAGTTTGGAAACTCGTCTCTAAACTACTCAATCATCCGGTCCTTGGTACCAAGTGGGTTTTCAGATACAAACTTGATGAGCATGGTGTAGTGGTTAAAAATAAAGCTAGACTTGTTACTCAAGAATTTAATCAAGAAGAGGGCATTGACTATGATGAGACATTTGCTCCTATTGTTCGATTAGAGTCCATTAGAATGCTACTTGCCTTTGCATCCTTAAAAAAATTGATACTTTATCAAATGGATGTTAAAAGTGCCTTCTTAAATGGTTTTATTGAAGAGGAGGTATATGTAGAACAACCCCCGAGTTTTATTCATGAGCACTTTCCAAATTATGTTTTCAAACTTTCAAAGGCTCTTTATGGTTTAAAACAAGCCTTACGAGCTTGGTATGAAAGGCTTAGTGAATTTTTACTCTCAAAAGATTTTTCAAGAAGCTTGATTAACACTACATTGTTTATTAAATCAGAAAAATCTGATGATCTTCTCATTGTCCAAATTTATAATGATGATATCATTTTTTGTGCTACTAATGAATCCTTGTGTAAGATGTTTGCCAAGACTATGCAGTAAGAATTCGAGATGAGGATGATGGGAGAACTCAACTTCTTCCTCAAATTGAAAATCAAATAAACCAAGGATGAAATCCTTCTCAATCAAACTAAGTACGCTAAGGAACTGCTTAAGAGGTTTGGTATGAACGAAACCAAAGAAATCTGTACGCCTATGAGCACATCACTAAAGCTTGACAAGGATGAAAAGGGTAAGAAAGTGGATGAATCGAAATACAGAGGTATAATTGAAAGTTTGTTATATCTTACTGCTAGCCGACCAGATATAATGTTCTCAGTCTGCCTTTGTGTAAGATTTTATTCATGTCCAAAAGAATCTCACTTATGTGCTGTGAAACATATCCATAGATTCTTGGTTGGGACACAGGCTTATGGATTATGGTATCCTCAAACTAACTCCTTTAATCTTATAGGCTACATAGATGCAGATTATGCAGGCTGCAAAGTTGAATAAAAAAGTACTAGTAGGCATTGTTAGTTTCTCGGACACTATCTAGTGTCATGACATAGCAATAAAAAAGCTTGTATATCACTATCCATAACCGAAGCTTAATACATAGCAGTAGGGAGCTGTTGTGTGCAAATCTTGTGGATAAAAAACACACTGCTTGATTTTGGTCTTAATTTTGATTGTGTGTCTGTACTATGTGATAATACGAGTGTAATTAATTTGACCATAAATCTAGTTCAACATTCTAGGACTAAGTACATTGAGGTTAAGCATTATTTTATTAGAGATTATATGCTCAAGGGTGATGTTTGTGTAGAATATATCCCCACTAATGATCAACTTACAGATACATTCACAAGACCCCTAGCTAAAGGCAGATTCTTCTTTTTGAGAAGAGGGTTGGGCATTACAAAAATTGTGTGACTAAAGTTTTTGGAAAAGAATGATTGTCTATTTTTTGTAGGTTTATGAAAAAACATGATTTCGGAGGCAGACTTTAGATGCAGTACTTCGAAGAGTAAATCCAAAATTCACTTTCCAAAACTCTCATTTTAAAGAATTCTTTTTCTCTCAAATCAGATGAACATTTTTGACGGAGCCTTAATCCAAAATGAAAGCAACCCAGTGTTTTGTATGATTTCTTTTTTTAAAAAAAAATGACTACTTCTAGAATATTCTTTTTGAAATTCAAAATACTAACGCTTTTCAAAGATAGCTTTCGAAATCTCTGATAAAAGTTACTTCCTAGTGTACTTGATTGTACCTATCTTCACAACTTCCTAAGAAACCCCAAAAAGTTTTTCTTTCTCTTTCCTCTCGGATTTTGAAACTGACATTGAGCTCTACTTTCTCTCTTGAAAATTTCTCCATCTTCTCTCTGAAAAACCAAAAGCCTAAGCTTTTACCTTCTGATCACAATGGTTAAATCTCTAAAATTGACCAAACCATAGTAAAAGAAAGCCCAAAAAAATACAACAATGATGAAAAAGAAATCGACTGCTGTGACAAAATCAACTGCAAAAGAGAAAGGGAAGGTAGTCGTTCCCGCACTCCCTACTTCTCAGATTGATTCTTCAGAACCAACTCCTAAACAGGAAAGCTCTGAGACTTAGGTACCCCATTTCCTTGACACTAAAAGTGAATTCGACTTCAATGATTAGGTTTCAAGAAACCGAATTGTGATTATTGGTTACCGCATTAGTCTAGAGTCTTTCTTAAATTTTGCAAATATTTTGAATATGTTTGAGTCTTTTAGGTGGGGAGCCTTGTTATCTATGAATGAAAAATTGTACACTACTCTAGTGTGGAAATTTTATGCAAATCTGAAAAAGGGCCGATTAGAGGAGATTGGAGAGGGTTTTTTGGTCCGGTGGTTGATGGAACGCAGAAACAGGGGAGCCATGGACGGAAAAAAAAACAGAGAGAAAAATAAAACGTGAGCCATAAAGGCCATGCGGAAGCGTGAAGATCATACCTTTGCATTCCTTAACCCTCCTAGGTTGCGTAGGAACAGATTAAACGGCTGGAATCGCCTCGCTTTGCACACTTGAAGGAGCTTCCGGTTGAACACCCGCTAGCCTTCGACTTCGCCTTGTTTGCATTAACGCTTAGCTCTCTAGCTCTCGGGATATTCCTCAGCCTAACCTCTAGTTGGTGAACACAATGGGAAAGAAAAACGGTCTCAATTCTTCTTGGTTCGCTCGCTATTAGTTAGCAAAGAACAAGGAGAAAATGAAAAGAAGAAACATGAGAGAGCAAGAGAGAGACGTGAGTCCTTGAGGCTAGGGAAAAAATTAGGGTTTTTTCTTTTCAAAGAGTTGTTTATCTTTTTAGCCTAAACTAGGTCTCTCAATCTCTGATAAACATATCCCTGGGATTTCAAAACACCCGAATGTTATCCTGAGAAACAGTTTGGCCTAACCTTAAACTCCTCTTAACCGTATCTGGAAAAAAACCCTAAGGTCTAAGCTATTAGGCCATATAAATATTTATTATTTTTCTTGGACCCAAAAGGCCCAAAATTAATAAATATTAATTATTTATTTCCCGGGCTTACATAAGTAACCCAATAAATAATTAATGAGCCCAAATAAACCATAATAATTAATCTTTAATTATTTATTTCTTGGGCCTATATAAATAACCGAATAAATAATTAAACATTAATTATTTCCCCTAGTTTAAGCCCAGGTTAATTTCTTAATTATTCATACTGGACCTAGGCCCTGAATAATTAATTAACCAAATAAACTAGATAATTAATTTCTCTCAACTCCTATTTTATTTATTTATTTATTTTATTCCAGTCCAATAATAAATTAGACTTCCTGAATAAAATAAAATAAAATAAAATAAAATAAAATAAAATCCTCTTCAACTGAGACCAATTCCTCAACCCAAAAATAGTTAGGACTTACGGGCTATCCCGAGGACCAAAAAAAGACACATCGCCTTGGCTGCTAAAATGACCAAAATACCCCTACTATATAAATAGCTGTATTTTTCATTTTAAATATTTTCTAATATCACCATAAGGAAATATTGACCCCAAGGACAATGCTGCATTTGCAAAGTCTCCGACCTACAGGTGAAATGACTAAAACACCCCTCTACACGTCGCCGTACATTTAGAGAGGAAGAAGTGTACTAACACCCCCCTAAATGACATCTACCATCCTTAGGCTTCTAGTCCAATGGTCCATGACTTCCTGGAGTGTTTTCGCTTTCTAAGGGAGCTACCCTAAAGCAAACATCCAAGTCATGTTTCCCAGGGCCCTGGATAATTTAGACCATTCGGACAACCACAAGGGTCGATATAGTGCAGAAACTATCTTGTATAAGTCTGTCTTAACTAACTAGTCACACATACCCAATATACAAGTATATTGGCCCTACGATAAAACCTTAACTATAGCAAATCAAAGTATATGCTTCCAGCTTCGCCAGACCACCAACCCATACTCAAGTCGTAGAGTACTAGTCCACGCTATTGCGGTAGTAGTCTAGGTTTCTACCATACAGTACTTTAAGAAACCACTACTATAGGTCCTGTTCTACGTATTCGAAATACGCTTATGTCATGAAGTGAGTGGACTACCCACTGGCTAAAGGTAAGCCATTTCCCATTTGGAATTCATAACATAATAACCTAAACATGATGAGGTTCCCAGTCTCATCAATAGGTTAAGAACAAATGTTTATGTGTTAAATAACCCATGATCCATACCTTACTGTGAAAGACCACCATTCACATGGATACTTATTTAAACACAATGGGTCTGTTCCAAACGAAAATCGTGCACAAACAAAAAGTAAATTCACAAACAATTTCTGAAAATAAATTATTTCATTAAAATATTCGATTTTACATCAGAAACCTAGTCTAAGAGGGCATACAATCCAACAGTGCTATACCTCGAAAGTTGGGGAATAGAATCTTGAGTTTGATCATTACTTATTGAACATAATCTGTGGTGTTAGAGATGGAGGAATTCAATTTTTTGAATTGAACAAGTTCCTGGAGATCTTTTTGATTTGGGAAAATTTGAAAGAACATTCACTAGCGGAAAACGCTTTAAGAATTAAAGCGAGAAGAACACTAAGTGGTTAAATGGGCTTGGTAGAATTCTGCACCATATAGTTTCAACCATGGTGGTACCGAGTTTTGGTCACAAAACTTCTATGAGCATCATGCAAATGGTAATGATGTTAGCTCTATTTGAGAATAAACTAATAAGTTTTGGTCTTCTTGCTGAGAAATTAATGATGTAAATATGGAACACATCAAGCAAGGCCCTATCCTATGGAAATCTATTAACCAAAGTGTTTAGATACTTCAATGTTAACCTGAGTTCGATCACTCCTGGTCATTCAAAAATCAATGTTTACAGCTTTCAGTCATTTGAGAAAATGGGATATGTGCAAGTGAATAATAAGTGGAAGCTACTCAAAGATGTTTTTGACAATGAAAAGGAAAGGCTGCTAAAGGTTAAGGCTAAAGGTAAAACTGCTCAACTTGTAGGAGCAAAAAGAAAGGCTAAGATAGAAGTTCAAGAAGAGTCGTCTAGCAAGGAAAAATAGAAATTTCATAATACCGGAATCAATCAGAGCATTCTAGAAGACAAAAATTTGTTAGTTGTTAAAGTAGACAACCTCAGCTTAGAAATCCAGAATTTTAGGAAAAGGTTAACTGTTGTGGAAGAGAAGGATCAAAATGCTGAAAATATTCCTGCTAAATCAACTTCCCCCAAAGAACAAGTGACTGAAGAACAAATTGCCTAAGAGAAAGAAAATGAGAGGGAGGATGAAGGAATGAAACAAACCAGATTGAAGAGAAAATTGTTGCACCAACAAACCAAGAGGTACCAAAGGGCAAAAAGAAAGGTAAATTGAAGAAACAAAAGTCTGAGAAAGAGAAGAATGAAGATCAACCGAAGAGTAAGAAACTGTCTGAGCAAGAAAAAGAAGAAATAGAAAAGGCTCCTAAAGAGGAACCAAGTGAGGCAGATAAGAACTGTTGGGTATCTCAGGCTTGTATCCTATACAGCGCAGCTGAAAACAAAACAAGATCCCCTCCCAAGACCCGTCTATGTGTGGAAAACAAGACATAATGATAATAAATGTAACAACTTTTGCCTTTGGGCAATCATCCGAAGAACAAAATTTTCTTCTTCAAGTCGAGGCGCTATTCAGAAATCCTCTTGTGTAAACTCCACGAGAGTTGGGCGTCTAATCACTATAATCACAGTGTGTGATTATCTCTAACATTAATCCCCACAGAGGAATAAATACTTAAGCACCAAAATTTCCTATGCTAGCAGAAAAAGATGGCGGCTAGGGCTGCTTCACGTTTTCAGCAAAACGAGAAAGAGAAAAGAAGTCGTGTGTTACTAGGGTTGGAATTGTATCTATGTCTTACACAAGAATAGGTATCGTATGTCATCCTATGACTCATGAAAAACCCTACTTGAAACACTCCAGCTGAGAATTCTAAAACAGTTAGAATTCCCTAATTGTAATTGGAAACCTCAAGTTCTCACAATTACAATTTGGATCATAAATTATAACTAATTATAATTTGTCCACAACAACTTCTCTTTCTCTCAATTAACCTCACTATATTATCAAATAACACCTTGAGTATATAATCCTCTTTTGTGTGTGACCTATTAGGTTTGCCAGTTAATTGGTAGCGAACATGAATTAATCCAAACGTCTTTGAGATTAATAATCTATAATTAATTAGAATTAATCCTATTATTTCTAATAAGGATTGGTTTATTAATTCATCAATTAATAAATCCATATTCCCAAATCATGAGCGGTATCTAGCAACACATCATGACCACCCAAGAGTTCAGGAAGTCGTGTGGCTTGACATGAATCCTTCAATAACAAACTTCAGAGCAATTAACTCCTTTCACCATACAATATCTTATTTGGTTTGGAGTACGAAATTAGTGCCAACTCCCTCCAGAATTAATTCTGGCCCGAATACAATAGTACTTGTACTAGGAACCCACTACTCTAGATGTGTATCAATTGGAACTGTTTCCAATACACAATCGCCTTGGCCAAGGACTTTCCGAGTAGTAATTCCTACAAGTGGCCGTGAGATATTCGCCCCTATTATTAGGAGTGGTGAATCTTTTATTAACCCTCTCAACTACTTTCGTTTACCTCACAATGTACCCAACATCCATCCCATAGGCGGCCCTTGATCGAGCTCCGGAGATTGGACTCAAAGTACAAAGCTCAGCAAACAAAGTATCTTAGAGATCTCAAGTCTAAGGATACTTGCACGTTTACTATATTGAGATTATCTCACCGGCACTAAATAGTCTGGTACTAAATAGTTATTCATGTGATTATCTCAAAGCTAGGTCATCCAATGAACTTTTTCCATTAACAAGCATCTATGTATTAACTTTGAATATCTCAATACTCACGGTTATGAGAACCACTGCCTGATCAAATCAGAAAGTCTAACACATGCTAGTCTTAACGCATTAATGATGTCCTGTCTCATTATTATAATTAGGGACTATTTAAGTACTAACACCATCCAGTGTAGTAGGAATCTCATATCATGATTTCCTTAACACAGTGTTGTACTAAGGACTTTATCGAACAATTATATTACTTAAAGTAAACAAAAGAAATTGTAAGATAAATAATGCCTTTTATTAAAATAAAATGTGTCATTACAATGTACAAATGATTGCCTCTAGGGCACAACACTAACAAGAAGGAGGAAGAACTGAAAGAAAAAGACCTTGGCCAAAAGTAGAAAACTGAGGAAGATAAACAAGAAAGGCAGACATTCGTGCGTGAGAAAGAATCAGCACCACCTACTCCTACTATGACTACTTACAAGCCTATTTCCTCTGGAAAAAGACAGAAACATGTGGTGGTTAAGAGGAAATCCAACAAACTTGCTGGATAGTTTAAGAAAATCAGCAAAGCTGGAAAATCTGAGCCTGTCATCATCTTCTAAACATTGAAGCTGACGTTTTTTTTTTGGGTTTTCACAATTTTTTTTCGCACTTTTGCTATTTTGTTCTTGTTACTTCACTAATCCCATTCTAATGCTTTCGAACTGCATTTGTTTCCCTGGAACTTGGTTACTAGTCTAATCTGTCTTACTTTTCATGCTTAGTTTATGTTCTTTTTTATTGATGACAAAGGGGGAGAAAAGTTGGGATATATCTTTAGTATCATGTTCTGATACAAACGGTTTTTGATATGGTTTCTGATGGTTTCTAGATATGGTCATGCTTTACAGGTTTTGATAATGGTTGATATTATGATATTTTTTATTATTGGTACATTTTCTAATGGCTAAGAAATATGGATATGTCTTTATGTGACTTATTCTAGTTTGATCTGTGGTTTCGGTCACTGATTTGTTATTAGCTATCGTTACAGTTGTTGGTTCCTGAATGGGTTATAGTTCTAAAAAGTGTCTGTCGTGGTTGTAATGGGTTACAGTTCCTAACTATACCATAACTGCTATATCTATGATGATTCGTTTTGTTTAATTGATTTAAAAATTTAACTTCCATCTGTTTTTATAAATAATGAATATTTATGACTTTTATGGACACAAACTGTCTATCTGTTTTAGATTTCTAGATTTTTAAGATGCCCTAATTGACCCTTAGAATCGATAAATTGATTAGTAGTTGTCTTTGAAAGTTATCGTTTGTTAACCCTGCTCATACACAGGGGGAGTTTTAGACCTTGAGGGAATCTTTCTTGCATCTGAAATGTTAGTCCAAAACTCGTACTAAAGTTGTTTTGCTCTATTTTGGATGCATTGTTTGGACACCCAAAATTTTCATGTCTCAGTATAATTTCTGATTCTTTTCTATGACAACATCAGTGTATCTTCTGTACATAGTGAGGGGGAACATTGTCTTACAAACACTATCTTTACATCTCCACTAGTATATACTTATATATTCATTATTGTCTTTACCATATGTGGCTATTTCCTTGTCAAATAGTCCTATTTTGGAAGGAAGGAGGAAATGGAGGTTGGTTGGGCCATACACTCATAGAGCCATTGTTTATGAGACAATGCTTGATCATCTTTCTTATATCATACTCATAAACACTCTTTGAGTCATATGATGAGAGACTGCATTTCAAATGATCTTAATCCTTTAAATATCTCGGTCTTACATATCCATACAGCTTATATTATTGATCATATCCTATCCAGTTTGTCATTACTCAAAAAAGAGAGATTGTTAGCCCGAAGGGCATTCTTTTGTATTTTGATTTATGACAAACATTGGTGTGGACTAATATGTGCATTTATATGTGATAAGAATTTTTGGATATGACATGTTTGACCTTCACTCTTCAAGGTCTTGAGAATATTAAAT
The DNA here is from genome assembly GCA_026120185.1 of Voacanga thouarsii. NCBI lineage: Eukaryota > Viridiplantae > Streptophyta > Magnoliopsida > Gentianales > Apocynaceae > Voacanga > Voacanga thouarsii. The sequence goes on along the minus strand of JANUWF010001088.1, from coordinate 1,463,440 downwards.
GATCCACGCAACTCAAGGGCAATGATGAATGATCAACTGAGGTTGCACATATTGAAGACTTTCTTGAAGAATTATAGATTAGGAATTTTTGCTTCAAGGTATTGTCTGTAATTTTTATGTCTCTTTACCTTGGCTTGATTTTATTTTATTTTATATTGAAGAACGTATAAAAGTTTTTCAAAATGAAAATGTTTTGAATCTGACTTTTATAAAAATTCTGGAGAAGTGTTTTGGACGAAATTCTGAATCTAAAACATCCATCCAGTATTCTGTAGAATTTTCAAAACACTTTTTTAAATGAATAGTGCTATTTTGGATGCATGTTTTGTACGCACATCCGTCCACTTTGTGAATCTAAGACGTTGAAGATCATGACAGAAAATTAGTCGTTAACTAGCCATTGGAGCTTCATTTTTTACTTCTATAAAAGCCATTTAAACACGATTTTCTAAAAGATTTTTGTACTAAATTATTCAGAAACACTCTTATACTTTCAAAATACAAAAATCTCTCTTTCATTGCGCTTTATTGTGAAATCAAATGATTCAAAGGTAAAAAGCCAAAGGTGTTCAAGTTTGCTAGATCTGCTCAAAATTGTGAGTTATCTTTGTCTTATTTCTCTAATACTTTTGTATATTAAGGTTGTGGTGTAAAACCTATTTGGGGTGAGCCTTAATTTGTAGTTGGTTGAGAGGTTTTGGGTAAAACCAAGTGTAGTGATCCTTTTGTGTAATTGGTGTAGTCAAACACCATTGATCTGAATGAGGTTTATAGTGATCTGGTTTAAAATCCTTATATATGAGCTTAAGGTAGTAGATGTAGATCTTTGAGGATCGAACCACTATAAATCTTTTGTCCATCTTCCTTGCATTTATTTCTAAATGTTTGTGAACTTCTCTGCACAAAGTTTCAATCACTCAAAAAGATCTTTATAACTTTCACCAACCCATCATTACTATTGAATTGATTGCACATCACTTGACACATCTCTTTAAGATTCTATATATCTTTTTAAAGTTGCATGAATTTCTACTTCGCATACCCTTCATACATCACGATCTGTCTTTAAAACAAAAAGAGGATTTTGAAAATTAAATTTCGAAAAAGTGTTTAAATTTGTCAAAAATCTTATTCACCCCCCCTAAGGGTTTTCACCTCTCATTTTTCATAATTTTTTCTTCCCACAAAGGGAATACTTTTATAAAGATCTTAAATTAAATGCTATTTTGCATTTCTTGCATTTTTTTTTATTTTTGCTTTTCTTTCTTTTTTATTTTTCTTTTCTTTTTCTTTCATCACACGTTGTTTTTTCGTCATAGGTAATGCATTTTGCATTCCTAGAGCCTTTTTTCTCCTCACTTAGGTAGGTGCATTAAGCAACTACCTCTTGCTCTTATTTGCCTTTTTATTGAAAATTACAAAAAAAAAAAAATCATTGAAAATTTCTATAATACAACATACAACACAAATGAATGAATGAATAATTGGGATTAGCCACAAAACTAGAGATAAGCCTACAACCACACTCTATATTTCATCACTAAGTTTTCATCCATTCTCAAAGAATTAAACTTCACAACATTTTCAAATGCATAAACAAGATTAACTTACTTATCTAAACTTAGTCTATGTTATGCCTAATATCTAAGTGTACATAAAAATCACTTTTCTAGAAAAGTCTTAAGTAGAATCCCTAAGCAAAAGGATAAATAATAATTCCACCAAACTAACACATATGAACATACATACCAACAAACCTTGAAAACTAACCCAACAATGTTAAAACAAATTTTTAGAAAAATAGCCAAAATGTAAAAACAAGAAATTTAGCCTGAAAATAAGAAAATTTTCAACTTAAATAATACAAAATTGTAAAGAGAATATAATTCAACCTCTCCCCCACACTTAAATCAGACAATGTCCTCATTGGTCACAAGTCAAACAATACAAGCATTTTCAATGGGACTTAAAGAAATAAAAAAGAGAAGAGGTTCATCAAATACTCCTTTAGCATCTTGAAACACAATGTATCATGAGAGGGGGAATAATTGAATGGTTGTCCAAAAGAAGAAAAATCTTCTATCCTACAAAAATAAAGGAAACTACAACAGTATACCAAGGCTAAAAAAATAGTGACAAAACTAATTCAAATAAAAAAATAATAGACCAAGAATATAAGTCAAAAGTAAATATAAATAACAAGAATACAAGGAATTACTATCAAAATTTATTAGGATCAATATTAATACCAATAAAAAAAATCATATAATAATAATAATAATAATAATAATAATAATAATAATAATAATAATAATAATAATAATAATAATAATAATAATAATAATAATAATATACATAAATAATGTTAACAAGCCATAAAATCAACTAATATAAATAAAACCAAAATAGACACTAATACCAAGAATTATACTACTACCAATACAACCAAACCACAAAACTAATGAATAACCTAATATTTAAACTAAACATATACTAAATCAATGTATACATGCTAATACCTTTAAATCAATAACTATACTATATTTATACAACAAAACACTAATATATCATACACTAGAGCTAGTATATAACATACACACTATAAATTCAATAAAATCCAAAGAAAAGTGAAAACATCAAGGATTTAGTGGTTTTATTGAAAAGAATCTTAAAAGATTTTCACAACTACTGTAACATCCCACACCCTAGGTACCTAGATAGGGCAGGATGTCGCCCCGTCCAAAGGACCAGGGGTCTTTATAACGACGAATAAAATAAAACGAAAATTGCTAAATAAAATTAAAAGAAAATTTCCATTACATTCGAAAGAAAAACTTATACAAGTCCGAAAAATCAAAACTAACAAGCGTCTCTTGAAATAAACTTAAAACACAACTAAATAAATGAATTGGAGCTCAACCCCAACTTCGCCCCGCTCACTGAAATCAATCCCCTGAAATCATGATATAAAAGGTGTGAGATTGATATCCCAGTAAGTCCCGTGTGTGCAAATGTCAGTTATAACCATTTCATGTATGCAAATTTATCAAAACCACAAAATCATGTTTGCAAGCCAATCTCATCAATAACAGTCATATAAATAAGCCTTGCTCAATCAATCCAAAACAGTTCACAATAAATCACTGTTTTATCGCATTCACAATTCATTAAATAGGGATTAGTAAATGATTTAACAATATAATAACACAATCCATATCATGGTTACCACCATAATAGCTCCCTAATGTATTCTTTCAACAAAGGGGTAGTGGGGGCACCACTCTTTAGGTGAGATACTCCTCCATCTCTTCACCCAATACTCTAGTTGTCTAATCCTGGTAAACAATGTCCACATGGACCAATATGCTAGCTCGGACCGGCCTGACTAAGTAGTACTGTCGCCTCTCCAAGTTGAGTTTATCTTCTGGAGGTAGCCTCCTGTCAGAAGACTCGCACTTGCTCTTCAAAACTAGTACTACTAACCTACCTCCGCTGAGTACTCAACGCTCCCTATTTAGGGGCAGAATCATTTTCCCTTTTCTGAAAGTTTTTAATTAATTTGATTGCAATAGTGTTTTCAAATCGTTTGACAATAGTGTAAGAAATCGCTTTTGAGTTTGAATAAATAAAGTTTAGTAAATTTGTTTTGAAAATAAAACATCCACGTTTCCAATTCAAGTCTCACAACAATCCAGTATAACTTATCATTTTTATTCAAGGCTCAATCCTTGTGTCAAAACATCATATTGACATCAATTCCAAATAACATTGTAAAAATTGCTTGCAAATATATAACATTTATCAAAACAGTTATGCAGGGACTTACCTGGATAAATCATAGCCAAATTCCACTCAATCGATTGCTCTACTTTCCACTCATTCCTTATCTAAAGTAAATAATCCCACAATTAGGATTCAATCATTCCATCCATTATTTCATACAACATGACTCTCCATGATTTCATTATCTACCCCTTTCATCCATGGTATTTAATTCAATAGATCACATGAATAACTTTCCTTTACTATTCTATTGATCATAACCATGCATTGATCTAGATCAATTCATCACATGACATCCTCCATATTAAACTAACATAAAATCATCATAAATAGCCCCATAAACATTAAAAGATCTCATCTTTTGTCTATTTAGTATGGATCTAGATTCATCATGACAAGATACATCAATGTCCTATCTCATACATGCTTTGTCTATAGCTTTCCTCAACATGATCATCAATTTAATATATTCACGCTTTCATACTAGACTCCATAGACATTTTTAAGCCAATATTTTGAAGTTTAAGACCATTTAAATCAATAAAGATAGGATCTTGATTACCTCTTGGCGATTTAGGCTTAAATCACGGTAACTCCTTGTTGACTAGCTTGAGTTTGATTAATAGTTGAAGAGTTTGGTTCGCTTGGATGCCCTTGATCAAGTCTCTCCAAAGAATAGGTAAAATCAATCCCTTATGGACGTGATTTACGAAGAGAAAAGGAAAAGAAGAGAGTAGGGGTTGAATAAAAGGGTTGAAGATCAATTACCTTGTAGAGAGATTCGGTTTTGGTTTTGTTCTTGGAATAGGTGGCCGAATTTTGGAGGTGGTTGAATGCTGGTTTTTTCGTGAGTTTGAGGGGCTGAAAGGGTGGAGATTTTCGTGGTTTGTTGTATAGAAAATGCTAGGGTTTTAGGTTTAGGTGTTTAAAGGAGTTTTGGTCTTGCTAAGGTTTCCTGATCATAAGAGAAAATTGTTCAGCTTTGGGTGTCTCTGTGGCTGCAGAAATTTTGCAAGGAAATTAGGGTTGATTGCTGCTGTGTTTGTCCCAAAATGGCCAGAAAAATCCAGGTTTCAAGCTGATCAAAAGGGTCATTTTCTGGCAGTATTTGGGAGGGAATAATGGCTAAGAATTTCGACACCTTGAAGGCACAAGAAGCTCGAAAAATTTTAGTTTAATGCGTGAAGGAAAATTAACCTAGTTAGAGTGAAGTTTTAGAAAGTTTATTGGGGAAATTAATTCACTTGAAATCCTTCCCCCTCTTCCATGGTTTCGGTCCATAAGATGTCTTTTACTAAGACATTTTGAACCTTCAAAACCACAGCACATTGCCAGAATTTTTCTAGAATAAAATTGACTTGAACAAATTGAACATCCTAATGGATTGAGAAATAAGAAAAATTAAGGATCGAGAGGAAATGAATTCCCCTTATGAATTTTGTGTAGATCATGTCTCTTTTAGGACAACATCTCTACCCTACTCCAAAGCACATAAGGCCGAAAATAACACTTTCCAAGCAAAAATAAAATTTAATCAAGCTAAAGCTCCTATGATGGAATTTGAACCTAAGACCTCAAGAATTAATTCCATAGCTCTAACTACTAAAGCACAATAACTCTTGTTCTTATTTTCTCTCTAAAAAATATTTCCTATTCAATCCTCAAGCTATCACCCTTTTTCCACCTTAAGCAAAAATTACCATTTTGCTCTTCTCACTCAATAATCATAATCAAGCCCTCTAGACTATAAAACACAAACTCAATGCACATTAAATCATATAAAAATATATTTAAACATGCAATAAAGTATGATATGCATCCCAACCCCCTTACTCTAAGGTTGGTTTCGACTAGGGTTTCACACTATTTCCTTGAAGCTACCGAATTCTTCTTCCTTTTCCTTCCTAAATTTTTGAAAATCATCCTCTTATCCAAGAGATAATTATTTCATTTAAATTCACCTCTAAACTTTTTATTTCCATAAATAAAAATATTATTTGAAAGAGGATAAAATAAGGAAATTTATTTCCTTGAAAATAATACCTATATACTTTCTTATATATATTTTTTCTCTACTAGTATATTATTTAAATATTGTTAAAAGAAAATCTAGATTAGTAATCTTTAAAATTCTCTAAAAGATTATGATAAGATATTAGAAACTAAAATTTAATTTGTTCTCAAATATTTTATAAAATAATTTTCAAATAAATCACTCTCCTAATTTATTTTCCTCTTTTTAGGAAATTAATTTCCTAGTGGCTATTCTCCTAGGGATTTTGGCCAAGCTAGGGAAAAATTAGGGAAGGAGGAAAGAAAATAAGAGAATGAAAAGGATTGGAAATAGCTAGGATTCAAACTCAAGCCCATCAAGGTTTAAATGCCAAGCTTTATCCACCAAGCCATTTTCTTTCTAAATATTCTCCTAACAACTCCCTTGATTTCTTCCCACTTGCTTTACCCCTTTTTCTAATAAACTTTTCTCAATAAATGAAAGCTTAAGCAATCCAACTACATCAAGAATAAATTAATTCATGTAATCCACAACCAATATTTTCATGGAAAATAATTCAAATTATCAAATGCGGTATAACTCAATATGACATGCATGACTTTTCCCCACTTACTAAAGGTGGTCTTATATGGGGTATTACATCCTCTCCCTCTTAAGAGAATTTCGCCCCAAAATTCAGAGTGCTACACCTTTTAGAGCAAGTTCGGGTATTTCTTTTTCACCCAATCTTCAGTTTCCCATGTTGCATCCTGAGTACCGTGATGATCCCACAAAATCTTCACCATAGGTACCTGCTTACTTCTCAACACCTTGACACTCTGCTCTAAAACCTTAATTGATTTCTGAACATAGCTCAAATTAGGCTGTAGAATCAATGGCTCCTCGCTCAATACATGCTCTGGGTCAGGGTTGTATTTCTTCAGCTGGGACACATGGAATACATCATGAATTCCTACTAATCCTTCCGGCAACTCCAATCGATATGCTACAGGTCCAATCCTTTCAGTCACGAGAAAAGGTCCTAGGTATCTAGGACTTAGCTTCCCTCCTTTAGGATGCTTCAGAATCCCCCTACTCAGTGTTATCTTTAGAAAAGTTTGGTCCCCCACCTGAAACTCCAACTGCCTTCTTCTATTGTCGGCATAACTTTTCTATCGGCTTTGGGCGATTTTCAATCTCTCCTTTATTATCTTCACTTTATTGGCCATTTCCTCAATATTCACTTCCCCACACTTACTGATTTGACCATCCTCTGTCCATCCCCAACACAAGGGCACTTGATATCTCCGCCCATATAACGCTTCGTAGGGTGCTATTCCGATCGATGCCTGATGACTATTGTTGTATACTAGCTCAGCATAAGGCATACAATCAATCCACTTATCTCCAAAATCCAACACACACGTCCTAAGCATGTCCTCCAATATTTGGATGACTATCTCGGACTGTCCATTAGTCTGCGGATGAGTAAATGTGCTAAACTTCAGAGTCATCCTCATTGACTCTTGAAACTTGGTCCAAAATCTGGAAGTAAATTTGGGATCCCGGTCGGATACAATACTGGTCGGCACTCTATGCAATCTAACTACTTCGCGAATATATATTTTCGCCAGTTTTTCCATAGAATCCCTCACATTCACTGAAATGAAATGAGTTGTCTTAGTCAATCTGTCAACCACTACCCACACAACATTCTTTAAAGTCTTAGATATTGGTAATCCAGAAATGAAATCCATCGTCACCTCTTGCCACTTCCACTCGGGTATAGGCAACGGCTGGAGCAATCCAACTACCTTCTTGTGCTCCACTTTTACTTTCTGGCACGTTAAGCAGGTAGAGACGTATTGCGCCACATCTCTTTTCATTCCCGACCACCAATAGGCCTTTTTCAGATCTTGGTACATCTTAACTTCTCTCGGATGAATGGAATACTTGCTCTTGTAAGCCTCATCCATTATCTTTCTTTTCAATTTTGGGTCATTCGGTACACATAGCTTCTCTCGGAAATACGTCACTCCTGATTCATCAGTCCGAAATTCCTTATTTTCTCTCTTTACTTCCTTTGCCTTGAAAATCTAAAATTCTTGGTTATTCTGTTGAGCCTTACTAATCTCTTGCCTCAGCTTGGGCTCTAATCTCAGGTTGCTCAAGCTAGTTTTTCCTTCTCCCACTTCCGCCTGCTTCCCCAGGATATCCTGTACTACTTGAATTTCTTGTGCCCTCTAGCTAGCCATCCTCACTTTTCAACTCAGCGCATCAGCTACCACATTTGCTTTTCTCGGATAGTAGTTGATTGGACACTTGTACTCCTCCAAGAACTCCATCTACCTCATTTGCCTTAAGTTTAAGTCCTTTTGCATGAATATGTATTTCAAGCTCTTATGATCCGTGAAAACTTCATATTCTGCCCTGTATAAATAGTGTCACCATTTCTTCAAAGCAAACACGATCGCTGCTAACTCTAGATCGTGAGTTGGATAGTTTACCTTGTGCGGCTTCAACTTCCTCGAGGCAAAGGCGATAACTTTCCTGTCCTACATCAACACCACCCCTAGACCTTCCTTAGATGCATCCGTGTACAAGGAATAGGCCTTACCTTCCTCAGGTAAGCTCAGTACTGGTGCCATCATCAATCTCCTCTTAAGCTCTTGGAAGCACTTCTCACACTTATCATTCCAGACGTATGGCACGTCCTTCTTTAGCAATTGGGTCATTGGTGTTGCCAGCGTTGAGAAGTTCTTAATAAAACGACGGTAATATCTTGCCAATCTAAGGAAACTTCTGACATTGGTCACGCTCTCCGGTTGCTTCTAATTTGAAACCGTCTCGACTTTCGATGGGTCCACCTTGATTCCATCTTTAGATATCACGTGGCCAAGAAAAGCCACTGAATCCAACCAAAACTCATATTTGCTAAACTTAGCATAGAGTTTATGCTCTCTTAATTTGTCTAGTACCAACTTTAGATGCTCCGCATGCTCCTCGGGACTTTTAGAGTAGATTAGAATATTGTTTATGAACACTACCACAAATTTATCCAGGTACGGCTGGAAAGCCCTGTGCATAAGATCCATGAACACGGCAGGTGCATTAGTTATTCCGAATGGCATCACCATGAACTTGTAGTGGCCATATCTAGTGTTGGAAGCCGTTTTGGGAATGTCCTCCTCCTTAATTCGCACTTGGTAGTAACCTTACCGGAGATCCAACTTAGAAAAATAACACGAACCTTGCAACTGATCGAACAACTCATCAATCAAAGGCAAATGATACTTGTTCTTGATTGTGAGGTTGTTCAGCCCTCTATAGTCTATGCACAATCTCAATGTCCAGTCCTTCTTCTTCACGAACAACATTGGGGCTCTCCATGGCGATGTACTGGGTCTTATGTACCCTTGCTTAACCAATTCTTTCAGTTGCTCCTTCAATTCTTTCAATTCTACGGGCGCCATTTGGTATGGAGGCTTTGATACCGGCTTCGCTCTCGGAACTAAATTGATGGTGAGCTCGACTTCTCGGGAAGGTGGAAGAGAAGTAAGTTCGGCCGAAAATACGACTGCAATGTCCTTTACCACCCCGGTGCTCTCTAATGTACACTGATCCTTAGGCTTATTGATTAGATAGGCCAAGTATCCCACATAACCCTTATTCAGCATTTTCTTCGCCTTTACGCCTGCTATCAAGAATTTCAACTCCCTCACCTTTCTCCCATTAAACTCTAGCACGTCGCATCTGGGCCTAACAAATTGCATGGTCTTGGCCTTGCAATCCACTCTTGCTCCATGCTTTGCTAACTAATCCATACCCAGAATCAGATTATAGTCGTCGATGGATAGGATTATGAGGTCTGCCTTCAAAATCTCTTTTCCAACCACCACATCGCACCCTTGCACTACTTTACTCGCACCTCTTTGCCTCCCCAAAGGTATACTCACTAACATGGTGTAAGGTGACTCTACCCCATCCCAACCCAAATGGTATGCACACTTATCACTCACATATGAATGAGTCGATCCGGGGTCTATTAAAATAGAAATGGAGTGACCTTACACAGAAAGCGTACCTTCAACTACCGCAGAATTAGCTCCTACCTCCTCCCGATTGAGTGCGAAGGCCTTGGCTTTCACTTGAGGCTTTTGACCTCCTCTTCCATTCGTCCCAATAGGGGCTCCTTTGGCTGCCCTAGCTGGCTACGTTGCAGCTCCTGGCCCCAGCCTAAGTGGTCTTGGATAGTTGTTCCTCAGGTGGTTCGGGTCACCACAGTTGAAGCATCTTCTCGCCACTCCCCAGGACCAGCAATCCCTTTCGATATGACCTCGCTTCCTTTAATTCTGACATATTAGTGCGCTCGACATAGGACCTGGTAGTGCTGTCCTGGGCTGCTTTCCTTTATTTCCCCACTGCATCGGATCGGCAGGTCGTTTGTGAGTCGGGGGTCTCATTGGTAGTCGGCTCGGTTAGAATGGTCGGTTCATCGGTCGGTTCCTATCCTCATTTTCCGTGCGGGTCGCTGCATCCACCGCGGTCGTGTATGCCACTGGAGGAGATGGCGCCAGTGCCTTCCTTAAATCTTGCATGAGTCCCTTCACAAATTGACGTGTCCGCTTCTGCTCAGTGTCTACCAGACACTTGCAGTACTTGGACAACTGAGTAAACTGGGCAGCATACTGCTCCACGGTCATTCCCCCTTGCTTGAGAGTCTAGAATTTATCTTCCCTCTTCTCCGCTATCCATCGCGGTACATATTCTGCTTGGAAAGCCTCCATAAAATTCTCCCAGGTCCAGTCATTATCTTCCCTCTCCCAGTCTTCCTGGACCCGTTGCCACCAAGCTCGGGCAGGTCCCCTCAACCTAAATGTAGCAAACTTCACTCTCCTCTTTTCAGTATACTGCAGGGTTGCAAAAATATCCTCTATCTGTTCTATCCATTGCTCGGACTTTTCATCCTGCTCCACTTCTCCTTGAAACGACGGAGGTTGGAATTTCAGGAATCGTTCCAAGGCCTCATACTCCCCTTTTGGTGCCCTCCTATCCATATTGTCTACCTTCTCAGTTAAGTTCTGAAGAATGGCAGCTATCTTATCGATGGCCTGCCCCATGGTCACTTCTTCGAACCCTCCCAGTGACAACTCCTGCTCCTGCTCGGGATCCCCTTCCACCTCTGGTATTGATTGCCGTGCCTGCTCAGACTCAGGAGTCGATGGCTCGCTCCCTTGAGCAGCCCTACCTCGTCCTGCAGCCTTACATCTCGGTGCCATCTATTGGCATCCAATACAAGGTTCATTAGGGGAAAAGTTCATGGCATGCAATAAATTAGCTCATGATTTGGAAAGAATTGCAGTTCGATAAGAACTAAATTTTGTGAATGACACTCCAAAGGGTATAGAGAAATCAGTAAGATTATGCTTTCCTTTACCAAATCCAACTTGGTACAAAATAAGGGAGTATTCTACTAGATACTTTTTTTTATTCTTGTAAAACGAATTCAAAATAAAAGAGTAAATGCTAGATCAAATAAACAGATGAACATCTCTTCATGAAAATAAAGAGTAATCACTAAGGGCCCTATAACCTCTAAGCTTCACTAGAGTCACTGGAATCCTTAGAAGTTTCAGGGAAAGGTTCCACTATCCATCCTGCACTGCAGTTGGGATGATCTCGGACACGAATCTTAGCAAAACCAAAAGATCGAGGCTTCTTCTTAGGCTGACCTAAAATGTGCCCCTTATCATCCCTACCCCTCGATTTGGCCCTCAAATCCGCATCCCTAAGTTGTTCCATAGCTAATACCACTACACTCTTAGGCCTCCCCGATTCTAACCCGTGGGACTCATTTCCTGGAAGCGTCAGAATTCCTTCCTCTATGGATGGGGTTGCAGGTGTATCATTACTACCCTCCCCCTCATTCTCAAGTCCCCTTAGCTCATCTTCACTCGGGATCCATCCACCATCAGGTTTCGTCTCTGACTCGGATGATGAGGAATCTGGTATGGGTATTGGATTAGATGCTCTACCACCCGTAGGACCACATATAAAAGGCCAGTCTCGGGTTACAGCTATGGATCTTCTAGACATCCTATAAAAGATACACAACGAAATCAGAACTAAATCTAAACTCTTAGAGGTTAAACACTATTCAACAAATCCCAATTCCTAAAGTTTAGGTACCACTCAATCAAGCCAACTGCCTAAACCTGGTCTCTGATACCACTTGTAACACCCCACACCCTAGGTACCTAGATAGGGCATGATGTCGCCCCATCCAAGGGACCAGGGGTCTTTATAACGAGGAATAAAATAAAATGAAAACTGCTAAATAAAAGTAAAAGAAAAATTCCATTACATTCGAAAGCAAAACTTATACAAGTCTGAAAAATTAAAACTAACAAGCGTCTCTTGAAATAAACTCAAAACACAACTAAATAAATGAACTGGAGCTCAACCCCAGCTTCGCCTTGCTCACTGAAAGCAATCCCCTGAAATCATGATATAAAAGGTGTGAGATTGACATCTCAGTAAGTCCCGTGTGTGCAAATGTCAATTATAACCATTTCATGTATGCAAGTTTTTCAAAACCACAAAATCGTGTTTGCAAGCCAATCTCATCAATAACAGTCATACAAATGAGCCTTACTCAATCAATCAAAAACAGTTCACAATAAATCACTGTTTCATTACATTCACAATTCATTAAATAGGGATTAGCAAATGATTTAACAATATAATAACACAATCTATATCATAGTTACCACCATGATAGCTCCCCAATGTATTCTTTCAACAAAGGGGCAGTGGGGGCACCACCCACTAGGTGAGATACTCCTCCATCTTTTCACCCAATACTCCGGTTGTCCAATTTGGGTAAACAATGTCCATATGGACCAATATGCTAGCTCGGATCGGCCTAACTAAGTAGTACTGTCGCCTCTCCAAGTTGAGTTTATCTCCTGGAGGTGGCCTCCTACCAGAAGACTCGCTCTTACTCTTTGAAACTAGTACACTAGCTTACCACTGCTGAGTACTCAATGCTCCCCGATTAGGGGCAGAATCATTTTTCCTTTTTCGAAAGTCTTTAATTAATTTGATTGCAAAACGTGATTTTCGTAATAGCGTTTTTAAATCGTTTGACAATAGTGTAAGAAATCGCTTTTGAGTTTGAATAAATAAAGTTTAGTAAATTCGTTTTGAAAATAAAACATCCACGTTTCCAATCCAAGTCTCACAACAATCCAATATAACTCATCATTTTTAGTCAAGGCTCAATTTTTGTGTCAAAACATCATATTGACATCAATTCCAAATAACATTGTAAAAATTACTTACAAACATATAACATTTATCAAAATAGTTATGCAGGGACTTACCTGGATAAATCACCAAATTCCACTCAATTGATTGCTCTACTTTCCACTCCTTCCTTATCTAAAGTAAATAATCCCACAATTAGGATTCAATCATTCCATCCATTATTTCATACAACATGACTCTCCATGATTTCATTATCTACCCCTTTCATCCATGGTATTTAATTCAATAGATCACATGGATAACTTTCCTTTACTATTCTATTGATCATAACCATGCATTGATCTAGATCAATTCATCACATGACATCTTCCATATTAAACTAACATAAAATCATCATAAATAGCCCCATAAACATTAAAAGATCTCATCTTTTGTCTATTTAGTATGGATCTAGATTCATCATGACAAGATACATCAATGTCCTATCTCATACATGCTTTGTCTATAGCTTTCCTCAACATGATCATCAATCTAATATATTCATGCTTTCATACTAGACTCCATAGACAACTTTAAGCCAATATTTTGAAGTTTAAGACCATTTAAATCAATAAAGATAGGATCTTGATTACCTCTATGCGATTTAGGCTTAAATCACGGTAACTCCTTGTTGACTAGCTTAAGTTTGATCAATAGTTGAAGAGTTTGGTTCACTTGGATGCCCTTGATCAAGTCTCACCAAAGAATAGGTAAAATCAGTCCCTTATGGACGTGATTTAAGGAAGAGAAAAGGAAAAGAAGAGAGTAGGGGTTGAATAGAAGGGTTGAAGATCAATTACCTTGTAGAGAGATTCGGTTTTGGTTTTGTTCTTGGAATAGGCTGGCCGAATTTTGGAGTTGGTTGAATGCTGATTTTTTTATGAGTTTGAGGGGCTGAACGGGTGGAGATTTTCGTGGTTTGCTGTATAGAAAAGGCTAAGGTTTTAGGTTTAAGTGTTTAAAGGAGTTTTGGTCTTGCTAGGGTTTCTTGATCACAAGAGAAAATTGTTCAGCTTTGGGTGTCTCTATGGCTGCAGAAATTTTGCAAGGAAATTAGGGTTGATTGCTGCTGTGTTTGTGAAGCTAAGGGTGGCCAAAATTCTGGAAAAACAGTGAGGAAAAATCTGGACAGAATGAGAGAAGAATGCTGGTTGGTTTTGGTCTCTAAAGTGGCGAAACAAAAGAAGGAAAAGAAGTCTTTGTGTAGCTATATTTTGCTTGCTAAATAGAAGAATTTTGTGCAGAATAAGGCTGGTTTTTTGGACGAAATTTTGAAGGTTTGAGGGGAAAATTCTGTTATTCTTTTGGCTAAAACAAAGTCCTAGTTGGTTAAGGTTTTCTTGGACAACTCTAGCTAGGTTCTAGAGAGTTTGATTTGGATTATACTTGCTCCAAGGGTGGCGGCAGCTTTGGTGCAATTTTCTAGAATATTTGGTGAGGAAACTAGGTTATCTATTTATGAAATAATTTAATTAATTTCCTATTTTAATTTGAGTAATTTTTAAATAGCTAATAAATAGTTATATTGAGAGAAAACTCTGGTTTCCTACTTCCTTGAAGCTACCGAATTCTTCTTCCTTTTCCTTCCTAAATTTTTGAAAATCAACCTCTTATCCAAGAGATAATTATTTCATTTAAATTCACCTCTAAGCTTTTTATTTCCATAAATAAAAATATTATATGAAAAAGGATAAAATAAGGAAATTTATTTCCTTGAAAATAATACCTATATGCTTTCTTATATATATTTTTCTCTACTAGTATATTATTTAGATATTGTTAAAAGAAAATCTAGATTAGTAATCTTTAAAATTCTCTAAAAGATTATGATAAGATATTAGAAACTAAAATTTAATTTGTTCTCAAATATTCTTTAAAATAATTTTCAAATAAATCACTCTCCTAATTTATTTTCCTCTTCTTAGGAAATTAATTTCCTAGTGGCTATTCTTTTAGGGATTTCGGCCAAGCTATGAAAAAATTAGGGAAGGAGGAGAGAAAATAAGAGAATGAAAAGGATTGGAAATAGCTAGGATTCAAACTCAAGCCCGTAAAGGTTTAAATGCCAAGCTTTATCCACCAAGCTACATTTTCTTTCTAAATATTCTCCTAACAACTCCCTTGATTTCTTCCCACTTGTTTTACCCCTCTTTCTAATAAACTTTCCTCAATAAATGAAAGCTCAAGAAATCCAACTACATCAAGAATAAATTAATTCATGTAATCCACAACCAATATTTTCATGAAAAATAATTCAAATTATCAAATGTGGTATAACTCAATATAACATGCATGACTTTCCCCCACTTACTAAAGCTGGTCTTATATGGGGTATTACAACTACAATCACCAATTCATGAATACCACACATTCCAAAAACACTAAAGTATCTCCCAAACAATAATAAAAAATCTGCAAAAACATAACACCAACTCTATAAACCCATCAACTCCTCAATTATTCACCATTAGTATAATCAAATTTTCAACCTCCATAATATATAGTACAACAACAACCAAAACTACCAACAATCCTCTTATTCTCAAAACTCCAACACCCATACAAAAATAATGAAACCAATCCTATTGTACAACAATCAATCACACATAATTATTATACAACAAGATTTCTTCAACAACACAATAATATCCAATTACAATAACACTTCCATCCTACGAATACTAACACAATAACAAATACAAAATCCCCCAACAAGAACAACAATAGTATACAACAACAAGGCCATATACAAAAGCAAAAATTAAATCCAAAATATCTACTATATATACAATTTTCAAGATAGCTACATACAATAATAATAATAATAATAATAATAATAATAATAATAATAATAATAATAATAATAATAATAATAATAATAATAATAATAATAATAATAATAATAATAATAATGTTGGAATATATGCCCTCTAGACTAGTTTTTTGATGTAATTATTGAATTTATTAAAAAAAAAATATTCTCAAAATTTATTTGTGAATTTATATTTTATTTTTGCACGATTTTCATTTTGGAAAGGACCTATAATATTTAAATAAGTGATCCATGTGAATGGTGGTCTTTCACAGTAAGGAATGGATCACGGGTTACTTAATACATAAATGTTTGTTCTTAATCGATTGATGAGAATGGGAATCTCATCATATTTTGGCTATTGTGTTATAAATTCCAAATGAGGAATGGCTTACCTTTAGCGAGTGAGTAGTCCACTCACTTCATAGCATGAGTATATTTTGAATACGTAGAACATAACCTATAATAGTGGTTTCTAAAAGTACTATTTAGAATAAATCTAGACTATTACTGCTGCAGCGTGGACTAATACTCTACCACTTGAGTATGAGTTGGTGGTTTGACGAAGCTGAAAGCATGTACTTTGATATGCTATAGTTGAGGTCCTTTCGTAGAGCCAATATTTTTGTATGTTGGTTATATATGACTAGTTAGTTAAGACAGACTTGTACAAGATAGCTTCTGCGCTATATCGCCCCTTGTGACTGCTCAAATAATCTAAACATCCAGGGTCTTGGGGAACATAACTTTGATGTTTACTTTAGGGTAGCTCCCTTGGAAAGTGAAAATATTCTAGGAGTTGTGAATCATTGGACTAGAGCTCTAAGGATGGTAGATGTTTATTAGAGAGGTGTTAGTACACTCATCCTCTCTAAATGCACGATGAAACGTAGAGGGGTATTTTAGTCTTTATACCTATAGGTCAAAGACTTTACTAACGTAGCATTGTCCTTGGGTTAATATTTTATTATGATGATATTATGAAATATTTAAAATGCAAGATATAATTATTTATATAATAGGGGTATTTTGTTCATTTTAATAGCTAAGACGATATGTCTTTTGGTCCCCAAAATAGCCCTTAAGTCTTGATAGATTTGGGTTAAGGAATTAGTCTTGATAATTATGGGTTTTATTTTATTTTATTTAAATAATCTAATTTATTATTTGACTATAATAAAATAAAATACCCAATAAAGAGTATATATTTTATCTAGTTTAATTGGTTAATTAATTATTCAGAGCCTAAGGCCCAGATTGAATAATTAAAAAATTAATTTAGGTATAAACTAGATAAAAGGCTTGATATTTTATATTAGTCTATTTGAGCTTGTTAATTATTTATTAGACTGTTTAATGGAGCCCAGAAAATAAATATTTGAGACTTATTATTTATGGGTGTTCAAGCACAAAAGTAAATAATTTTATCTGGCCTAATGAATAAGACCAAGGGTAAAATAAAATTAAAATTTAAAAAAAAACAACACGGGATGGATCCCGTATTGTTTGGCGTGAGCAGATAACAAAAAGCATGATGCTTTTTGTTTCATGCTCTTGGTCTCTCTCTGTGATGGTATGAATAGAAAAGAAAAACATCCAAGGTTTTTTTCCTAAGCTGGACTGTGCTTAGCTTCACTGTGAAGAGCTTTCACCGGCAGTGTAAAAGGTGACATACCGGAAGCTCAAAAGCTTCGCATAAATGAGACGAAGTCGACGTTTACAAGGACGTGATCCAGTGGCTTCAAACATCTTGGTTCAGACATCTTCTTCAGTGCCAATAAGGTCATTCAATCACAAAGGTAAACAACTTTCATGATGCTCTGTATATTTTTTGTTCTGTATGCATGCTTTTGGTTTCATCATTTTTGCCATTTTCAACCTTCAAGTTGTATCAGAGCCATAGTTTGGCAAATATAAAAAGCATGCTAGGCTTAACTAAAATAAGAAAATATTTGTTTTGGATATTTTCTGTGATCCTTCGTATTTCTGGTATGGGATAGTCTCTATGTAAGCTTCGGGAGTGGAAGCATAAGAACACTGTAATTTACTACTTTCTTAGATGAAACATGTAAGCCCACTATTTTTAAGGGTATAGAAGTTTGTTAAGTGATTTTACATGCTGTCTGGACGAAAGAACCAGAAGAAGAAATGCATAATCGCAAAAGAAAAATCGCAGGAAATGTTGGAGAAGATGAGCCGAGCCGAGCCACGGATGAGTGTGGAGCTATTCGAGTCGTGGCTTGGAGCCGCAACCCAGACGGTGTGTGAGGAAAGCTTCCTCGCAGAAGCCTCTGGCTTCCTCACGAGCTGCAAGGAAGCCAATTTGCAATTGCAAATTGCAAATTGCCGCAGTTATCAATTTTGACCACGGTAGTTATCACGGACACCCAGCCAGGATTGCAGCCCATGGGTTTTCCCATAGGTCATAATCCAGTATGGCGGGTGCACTAGACCAGAAATAAAAAACATATATTTTTTTTAATTTTTGGTCCTAAACCAGGCGAAGTTATTTTTATTACAATAGTTAATATTCATTAAATATTTTACATTAAAAATAATAGTAAAGAAAATTTAGGATTAAATAAGACCATTAATTAATTAATATTTTTAATTTTATTATTTGGACACTTAGGTTAAAAGAATAGAAAAGCATGAAAACGTTTACAATTTTCTAGCATGCTTCTTTCTTTTTGTACCTTATATGTGTGTTTTCTTAAAGACCAAAGTCTTTGGGAATTCTTGACAAAGAAATATATTTTTCTTAAATTAAACGATTAATTTTAACTCGAACAAAAATTAGTTCTTGGTTATTTTCTCAAAGGATTTTATCCTTGACATAGAAAATATTATGGATTTAGATATTTTTGTGAATTAAAATAGAAACCCATTTTGATTTAATTTTAATAAGAAAAATTATTTTTGTCAAATTAAACTTGAGATAAAAAATCTCTTGAAAGTTTTATTGGAAATTTTTGAAATTATTAAGTTTATTAACTTAAATAAAATTAATCCATGAAATTTTTTTCAAATGGTATCAACCTTGACATAGAAATTTTTATGTGTTTAGATATTTTAATTTTGAGTTAAAAGAAAACTTCATTGAAATTTTCAAATGATATTTTCTAAGAAAACCCTTATTTTAAAATATTAAGCAGGAGAGGGATTCCAATGGCCCTACGGCTTCAATCACGATCCTCATTAGAGATCGTGGGTTCCCTCGTGTCACCCTGGGAGTGAACCCGTATAGGATGGGGATACCACAAGTATCTAGAACTAATGGATAGATGTAATTAATAACCCAGGACATGTGTTATGATCAGCTAACCCACGTTGGAGGTTATAGTGCTAGGAATGTCCATAAGAAATGAGAAGAAACAGTCACCCCACGATGGAGTTATCTTCTAAATCATTACCTAGAAGGAAAATTAATTTCTGGTGGTTAATACACTTAACTTAGGAAACTGTTAATCTTCCCAAGAAGCTATGTCGATTTTTCTAATAGCCAAATTAATCATATTAAAGATAATAGTAATAAGGTTAACTATTATCATATTTAATATGAGGATAAAGTCATAAATTATTTTATTTTTCACAAACTGAGTGTTCTTTTATTTTTGACTTTTTAGAAATGGTTGGTGGAGGTTCTTTTAGTCAATTGGCTGTTATTCTCCGTGAGAATAAGCTAACAGGTTTAAATTATGCGGACTGGAAAAGGAACTTGGACATAATACTTACTGCTGAGGAGTATAAGTATGTCATCTTTAACACCTGCTCTGTTATCGGGGAGGGTTCCACCACTGAAGAACAAGAGGTTGAGAAAGAATGGAAGAAGGCCAATGAAATGGCTCGATTCTACATGTTGGCATCCATGTCTAATGTGCTCCATCTAAACATGATCACATGGCCACTATGTACGATATTAGCCAATCAATAGCTATGATGTTCACAGATAAGAACCGGCCCGCAAGGCAAGAGGCTTTTAGGATGATCATCAACACTATGATGGCTGAGGGAGCATCAGTCAGAGAGCATATACTCAAGATGATTGCTGCTTTCGAGGAAGCTGAAGTCTTAAGGGCTGTAATTGACCCCGAGAGCCAAGTGGACATAGTTCTCGAATATCTTCCGGGCTCTTTTACTCAGTTCAAGTTAAATTATAACATGAACAAGTTAAACATGAGTTTAACTGAGTTAATGAAAGAACTCTAGGTGGCAGAGAAGGTCATGAAGCCACACAGTCTAAGGCTATGATTGTTAGGATTTTTTCTTCCAAAACAGGGCCCAAGCCTAGGGAGTTCAAGAAGAAGAAGGGAAACGCACCGACCCAGCCCAAGAACTAGCCCAACAAGCCCAAAGGCAAGTACTTCAAGTGTGGGCAGAAGGGACACTGGAAAAAGGAGTGTCCAGAACTTCAGGCCCAGAAAAACCATATAGGTATTGTTCTCTATGAATGGTTGGATCAACTTTCACTTAGACTGTCGATTCTGGTGCCACTGATCTTATCTGTAACTCCTTGCAGGGTTTTAGGAAGATAAGAAGACTTCAGAAGGATGAACATGGAATATGAGTAAGAAATGGAGCACAAGTATGGGCCCTTGCAGTGGGAGAGCTGGATCTTGTTTTTTATTATAATAAAGTAGTTATATAGAAGGATATTTTATATGTACTCAATTTTAGATAGAATTTGATTTCAGTTGCAAAGCTAATAAATCATGGATGTTCTGTTTCTTTTCATTCTGATATTACTATCATTAGAAATAGAGAAGTTTTATGTATTAGGGCACATGTATGGAAATTTATTCTTTTTAAATACCACAAATAATTAAATAAATAACGCTTAATCTGAACCTTTAAGTAGGAGAAGAAAAATCAATGTCAATGACTCATATATTTGGCATCTAAGGTTGAGTTATATTAACTCAACCAGGATTCAGAGGTTAATCCATGATGGGTCCTTAGGCTCATTAAGATTGGAAAGTTGGCCTCAGTGTAAATCCTGCCTTATGGGAAAAATGACCAAAAGGTCGTTCACCCAAAAGGCTGATAGAGCCAAGGAGATATCAGGCCTTGTTCATTCTGATGTGTGTGGTCCTTTGTCTACACAAGCTAGAAGGGGTTTTGAGTACTTTATCACTTTCACGGATGATTGTACAATGTTTGGTTACGTCTACCCGATAAGGCACAAGTCTGACTCTTTTGTCAAGTTCAAAAGTTTAAGGCTGAAGTGGAGCATCGGACAGATAAACTGATCAAAACCTTACGATCGGATCGTGGTGGAGAGTACCTCCTCAGTGAGTTCAAGGATTTATGGTACATCATAAGATAGTATCCCAACTCTCTGCACTAGGTATATCCCAGCAGAATAGAGTAGCTGAGAGAATGAACAGGACATTAATGGAAATGGTCCAAAGCATGATGTCTCATGCTACTCCCCTGGTCTCTTTTTGGGGATATGCTTTGGAAACAACGGCATACATTCTAAACTTGATGCCTTCCAAGTCAGTACCTAGGACACCTTATGAGATGTAAATTGGGCGTAAGCCAAGTCTAAATCATCTTAGGATATGGGGCTATCCAACTTATGTACTGATCAAGGGAGACAAGCTAGAACTAAGATCAGAATTATGCTACTTTATTTGGTATCCAAAAGGGACAAAAGAATATTACTTTTATCATCCTAAAGAGCAGAAAGTACTGATAAGTACTAATACTAGATACTTGGAGGATGATCAAAGTACTTCCATTAAAGTTTCAATAAGATTGGAACTCGAGGAGAAGTTATTTTCGGAATCAACTTCTTCAGACCCGATTATGGAACAAGAAGAGGCATAGCCTTAAGAACCTGTACAAATGGAGCTTTGTCGTAGTAGGAAGGTATCTAGAGTTCTAGAAAGATGGACAGGAGAGGCTTTCGAGCTGGCCTCTGACTATCAGGAATAAGATCTCACTAGATACGAGGAGACTATTGCTAATGCCGATGCAAATCTATGGCATGAAGTAATGAAAGCCGAGATTGAGTCTATGTACTTCAAACAGGTTTGGGATCTTGTAACTTGACCTGAAGAGATAAACTCCATTGGGTGTAAGTGACTATACAAGAGGAAGAGGGGAGCGGATGGGAAGGTAGAAACTTTCAAAGCTAGGCTTGTGGCGAAAGGGTATACTCAAAAAGAAAGAATCGATTATGAAGAAACCTTTTTCCCGATAGCCATGCTTAAGCCCATCCGTATCCTCCTAGCTATTGCATGTCATTTCAACTATGAGATATGGTAAATGGATATCAAGACAGCATTTCTTAATGGCCATCTTAACAAAGACATCTATATGTCCCAACTGGAAGGTTTTATTGCTAAAGGCTAGGAACTTATGGTTTGCAAGTTTAAGAAGTCCATTTATGGACTTAAGCAAACATCTAGAACATGGAACATTCATTTTGACGATACTATAAAGTCTTATGGTTTCATTCAGAATGAGAATGAACCATGCGTGTACAGGAAATTCGAAGGCATAAATGTGGTTTTTCTTATCATATATATGGATGACATTCTACTGATTGGAAATGATGTAGGAACATTATCATCTACTAAGGTTTGGATGTCTAGTTAATTTAGTATGAAGGACTTGGAAGAAGCCAGTTACATTCTCGGGATTAAGTTTTTTAGAAATAGGAAGAAGAGAATGTTAGGATTAACCTAAATGACATATATTGACAAGATGCTGGCTAAGTTTAACATGAACTCATGCAAGGGAGCTCTAATCCCTTGCAGACATGGGTTGTCTCTTTATTCTAAGGATTGTCCTAAGTCTCAAGAGGAAAAAGACAGGATGAGTAAGATTCCCTACACTTCGGCTATAGGAAGTCTCATGTACACCAAGTTGTGCACTAGGCCAGATATTTGCTTTGTTGTAGGCTTAGTTAGCAGATATCAGTCAAACCCTAGGTAGGTTCATTGGTAAGCGGTAAAACATATTCTCAAGTGCCTCAATGGTACAAAAGATTATATGTTGTTTACTGGGCTAACGACTTAGTTCTTACTGGATACACAGACTTAGTTTTTTAGACATATAAGGATGAGAGAAAATCCACTAGTGGATATGTCTTTACCTTGTCTAGAGGAGCTATTTTATGGAGAAGTATCAAGCAATCTTGTATTGCTGACTCAACCATGGAAGCTGAGTATGTGGCAGCCTCAGAAGCATCCAAGGAAGCAGTCTAGCTCCGGATGTTCCTTTCAGAACTTAGAGTTGTGCCACACATGGACAGACCGATTGTAGTGTATTGCGATAACTCTGGAGCAGTCTCGTAATCCAAAGAACCTAGGAACCACAAAAAGGAAAAGCACATCCAGAGGAAGTACCACCTGATCTGAGATTTCATTCAGAGATGGAAAATTGTGGTGGAACAGATAGCTTTGGAGAACAACCTAACAGATTCCTTCACCAAGCCTTTGGCTGAGAGAGTCTTCAAGAGACACTTAGATGCCATAAGAGTGGATATCTACGGGCTTTCTTAGTCTTAGAGTGCAAGTGGGAGATTGTTAGAATATAAGCCCTTTAGACTAGTTTTCTGATGTAATTATCAAATTTATTAATAAAAGAATTTATTCTCAAAATTTATTTGGAAATTTACATTTTATATATGCACGATTTTCGTTTGGAAAGGACCCATTATGTTTAAGTAAGTGATCCATGTGAATGGTGGTCTTTCACAATAAGGTATGAATCACAGATTACTTAATACATAAATATTTGTTCTTAACCGATTGATGAGAATGAGAATCTCATCATGTTTAGGTTATTGTGTTATGAATTCCAAATGAGAAATGGTTTACCTTTAGCCAGTGAGTAATCCACTCACATCATAGCATGAGCGTATTTCAAATACGTAGAACATAACCTGTAATAGTGGTTTCTAAAAGTACTATTTAGAAGAAACCCAAACTATTTCTGCTACAACGTGGACGAATACTCTACCGCTTGTGTATGAGTTGGTAGTCTGACGAAGCTAGAAGCATGTATTTTAATATGCTGTAGTTGAGGTTCTTTCGTAGAGCCGATATACTTATATGTTGAGTATATGTGACTAGTTAGTTAAGACAGACTTGTACATGATAGCTTCTGCACTATATCACCCCTTGTGACTGTTCAAATAATCTAAATATCTAGGGCACTGGGGAACATGACTTTGATGTTTACTTTAGGGTAGCTCTCTTGGAAAGTGAAAATATTCCAAGAGTTATGGATCATTGGATTAGAGGTCTAAGGATGGTAGATATCTATTAAAAAGGTGTTAGTACACTCATCCTCTCTAAATGCGCGGCGATGCGTAGAGGGATATTTTAGTCATTACACCTGTAGGTTGAAGACTTTGCTAACATAGCATTATCCTTAAGTTAATATTTCCTTATTGTGATATTAAGAAATATTTAAAATGCAAAATATAGTTATTTATATAGTAGGGATATTTTGGTCATTTTAGTAGCTAAGGCGATGTGTCTTTTGGTCCTCAGAATAGCCCTTAAGTCCTGACAGATTTGGGTTAAGGAATTAGTCTTGATAATTATGAGTTTTATTTTATTTTATTTAAATAGTCTAATTTATTATTTGACTAGAATAAAATAAAAGGCCCAAGAGAGAGTATATATGTTTTCTAATTTAATTGGTTAATTAATTATTCAGGGCCCAAGGCGCATATTGAATAATTAAAAAATTAATCTAGGCATAAATTAGATAAAAGACCTGATATTTTATATTGGTCTATTTGGATATGTTAATTATTTATTGGGCTATTTAATGAAGCTCATAAAATAAATATTTAAGATTTATTATTTATGGGTGTTCAAACACAAGAGTAAATAATTTTATCTGGCCCAATGAATTAGATCAAGGGTAAAATAAAATTAAAATTAAAAAAAAAAACACGGGATGGATCCCATATTATTTGGCGTGAGTAGATAACAAAAAGCATGGTGCTTTTTGTTTCACGATCTTAGTTTCTCTCTATGATGGTATGAATAGAAAAGAAAAACATCCTAGGTTTTTTCCCTAAGCTGGACTGTTCTTAGCTTTACTATGAAGGGCTTTCACCGGCAATATAAAGGGTGACATTCCAGAAGCTCAAAAGCTTCGTGTGAATGTGACGAAGTTAACGTTTACGATGTGATCCAGTGGCTTCAAGCATCCTGGTTCAGACATTTTTTTAGTGCCAATAAGGTCATTCAAACACTGAGGTAAATAGCTTCCATGATGCTCTGTATATTTTTCGTTCTGCAAGCATTCTTTCGGTTTCATCATTTTTGCCATTTTCAACCTTCAAATAATAATACAACAAACATAATGATACAACACATTAGAACCCAATACAATTTATTTATCTCAAAGATAAAAAATAAAGAATTGAAATAACATACAAACAACATATAAAAAGGTATACAAGTAATGGTTAGCACTATACACAAATAGAAAAATAAATATTTACATAGTAT
Organism: Voacanga thouarsii; assembly: GCA_026120185.1. Lineage (NCBI taxonomy): Eukaryota > Viridiplantae > Streptophyta > Magnoliopsida > Gentianales > Apocynaceae > Voacanga > Voacanga thouarsii. The sequence goes on along the minus strand of JANUWF010001088.1, from coordinate 1,438,059 downwards.
TTACAAATATAAACATAACTAAATCAACAAGACTTAAGGGTTTCATGATATTGCCAATTCTCCGAAAACAGAGCCAAAAACTTGATAGGTGGCTTTGCGTGCATTGGAAATAGTATAAACAATCCACAAAAATCAAGTTTTATATTTAAAATACTAGGCACTAAAACCACACACATGGGCAAGAACATCCATCGCCTAGTATAGGAAATAGCAACTATCAAACCTATGAGAACTTAGTAATTACCATTACTTTGATGTAATCTCATTGTCTAACCAAAATGAATATATGAATTACAAGTAATTATGCTACACTAGGAAATCTATCATGTTCTCACTTAAGAAAGAGTCACAAGTTTATCAAGGGACTAGAAAGAGAGAAAAGCCATGCAACAAAGAGAGTTTCCCCGTTAAACACCTCAAAGATGAGTACCCTTTAGACCCATAAATCCTAACTCTAGGTACCGAAGTGAGTCAAATATCAATCTCACTCTTTCTTGAGTTATGAGATCCCTAATCCCTAAATTCGATTAATCGGTATCTCTACCTAATCAACCAAACCCAATGAGGTATTAAACACCACTCACAATCCCAAACTTTCTGGAAGCTACAAAATCCCTATCTCTAGGCAATTTCATGAACTCATTGGTTATTAGCCACAATCTACAACCTCCCTCTCAGGTTAATTGAAGATGGTAAGTATTAAATTAGTTAAGTGGGTGTACTATCATCAACCGCATCTCTCAAAATCATTAAGGAAGAACAATCAATTGAAATACATCAATCAAAATCCCTTCAACCAAAATAACATAATGAATACAAATAACCAAATGCCATAGAGATAAAATCATAGATCTAAGAAAAATACATCAACCTAAGGTATAAAATAGGGTACAACCCCTTATTACAATTAAAAACCAAAATATAGCATAATATTGACAAAGTAAAATCTATAAGATAAGGGAAAAATACAACCCATAGACAAGCCATGTTCTTCTATTTCCTTGAGATCCTCTTTGTAACCCCTCTTCTTCCTTTTCAAATCTTCAAGTTCCTTCTCTTCTTCTTATGAAAATAGCTTCCCAGAGGATCTCTTGGTTGCTAGCCAATCAAGGATGTGGTTCTAGGGCTTATAACAATGCTATAGTGTACAATGAGAAGGATTCACAAAAATCACCAAAAAAAAAGCGCATTTGCGTGTTTCTGTAGCAAGTGGGTGGCCCAGGGAAGTGGAACTTCCCATTTCCTGGGCCGCCAAGTTTCTGCCTAGCATGCTATTTTTTTCTTGATCTAGATGGCCTGGGAAAGTTAGACTTCCCTGGGCCGCCCTTATTCTGTGAAGTGAATAGTACTAGGCAGCCTAGAAAAGTCTAACTTCCTTGGGCCACTAGATGCTATTTTTTTTTTCTCAAAAATTTTGATCCTAGGCGGCTTAAGGAAGTTCCAAATCCCTAGGTTGCCACTTCCTGTGTGGCTTCTTCATTCTTCTTTCATTTTGGCTCTATTTTTCTTCCTTTTCATTTTTATCATCTTGAATTGGTATTATGATTAATTCCTACAAAAAGAAGATGAAAATAATGTGGTGAGTGGTGATTTCAACAAGGATTTACCATAATTAAAGTAGAAAAACACTCAAAAATATGTATGTAATGAGCCCTCATCATCCTCTAAAAAGGAAATTCCAATATCTATTTATGAAGATAATGCAACTTATATAGTTCAATTAAGAGGTGGATATATTAAAGGAGATAGGACGAAACATATTTCACTAATTTTTTTTTTTTTACTCATAAACTCCAGAAGAGAGGTAAAATAGATATGCAACAAATTTGATCGTGTGATAATTTGGTAAATTTATTTACTAAGACATTGCCAATATCATTATTTGAAAACTTACTACATAAAATTAGGATGCGTCGGTTGAAAGATATGAAGTCATCTTAATGATGCTATCAAGAGAGGAGTATGTACACTATACTCTTTTTTCCTATTGGGTTTTTTTTTTTTTTTTGGTGGGTTTTTAATGAGGTAGTATTCCCATTAGAATGGGAAGTATACTATTTTTTCCTTCACTAGGGTTTTTCCCACAGGATATTTCCTAGGAAGGTTTTTAATAAAGCATTTCCCAGAGTTTTAAAATGAATATCCTAGGAGGAGTTTTATGAAAATAATAAGTGACTGTTCATTTCCCAAAACTATCTATTTATCTTGAAGATAAATGTGAGTGTTCGTTTTTCTAAGGTTATTAATGGATAAGATAAGATTGTATTTATTAGATTCAATTCTTATCCTTTTAGATGATGCATCTAAACTTCTATAAATACAAGCCTTATGTAAACAAACAGAATCAACCATTTGAATCTAAGTAATTCTTTCATTTATCTCTTCTCATATAGTTTCTTTAATTTTTAATTTTTATAATTTATTGATTGTATTTGAAATCAAATTCAAAATATTGCTTATAGTTTAATAATTTATATTGAATTTAAATTTTATATGTACTTTGTACAGTTGAATATGACCAGATACATAAACATTAACCGTGATGATTAGAGTTATAGATTATTTAGAAATTTAGATTTTTTGGTTTTATCCCTCAAGCTTTGATAAAGTGATATAGACAAGTTTAAGCCTATGGATTCTAATTAATTAGTAGTGATAGAACAAAAATAAACTTAAAAATGTAAGTAAGAAATTTTTTTAAAAAAATAGATTTGTAGGGATAAGTTTGTACAAAACCAGAAGGTTCATGGTGGTAGGTACTAACTTATGTATAACAAATAAGTTACTCTCCAACTAATAAAAATAAAACAAGTGCGAAGTGAATGTTAACTCAACTTTGAAAAGCGGATGCCAACTCAACTCATTTATTTTGAATTAAGTTGGCATCTAATTCTCACACAAGGATCAATTGAGTTGACATTCATGTTTTAAGGTAAGATTAGCATTCACTCTCTACATATTTTATTTTATTAGTTAAAAAATAACTTATACTACCTCCATTTCATAATGTGGGTCCTTTTGGATTTGAAAGTTTTTTTACAATATAGGTCGTTTTACAAAGTTCTATAAACATTTATTACTTTTTTTTCCACCTCATCCCCTCTCTACAATCTCTTTCTTTCTACAAATTATGACCCAATTCTCTCAGAAATTTTGTAAAATGGGGTTATTTTTAGTTAGAATTACGACAGTAGAGCGGCTCCACATGAAATTCCTATTATAGTAGAAATGCGACCACATAAAATGAGGTCGCATTAGAGAAATGCGACCATTTCTGGCCGAATATCACTTTCCATGAAGAAAATGGTAATTTTGAAAACTAGGAAAAAGGGTAATTTCTTTAATGAGTCCTCAAGGTAAGTCGCATTCTACTAATGCTACCTCAAGGTCGCATTACTGAAGTAATCACCCGCAACCAGCACTCCATTCTTGCTCATTTCTACTTCTTCCCGATGCGATCTCTATGACCTAGAAAAGCTACCACCAGCGAGAGATCTAAGGTTGTGTTGCCATCTCTACAGAAGTCTTCAATTGAAGGAACCCATTTTCGTTTGTTGTGACTCTGTTCTGCTGTGTGAAGGAACACATTTTTCAAGGTACATTAGTCAAACCCATTCTTGCTCATTTTTATTGCCATCTCTACGGTAGTGAATACAGTCAGCAACTAAGCTTTTTGGATAAGTATATTTCAGTCATTTTTGGTTGAATTCTGACCTCTAGATAACTTGGTTTAATTTTAGATGTCAAGTTGTTGAAGCTAAATTAGGGAATTAAGTAGTTCATTTTGTTTTATAGAAATTGGATTGTTGAGCTGTATGTACTTACTGGAACTTCTATTCTGCTATTTTACTTGAATTGATGTGTATTGTGTGTACTATTTTGCATTTTATAGGGTAAAAGGGGGGGGGGGGGAAGCACCAAATGTATAGAATACTTAAAAGTTTCCAGAGGATGCTAAACTGCCTTTGATCATTTTTTGCGTGCTTCTTTGTGTGTGTGTGTGTGTGTGTTATCCCGGCTTCGTGGTTGGTTTCTTTAATAGTAAGATAGTGTGGTATGGAAATAAAGGTGACCGTCATAGCCAAAATTAGTTTTACTGACCTTCATAACTGAAATTAGGGTAGGTGGGCCAAATTAAGCTAGTTTCAATACTTGGTTCCGTTTACTACAATGAATCCTAACTGAACATTGTTATTCATGGTTGAGTATAAAAAACCTATCCTAGGTAAAATGGGGTAATCATTAATGATTGAATTGATTTACTCCTTATCTGAATATACACTAGTAGTACAAGATGGCTCAAAAAATTCCTATAGGTGCATGAAAGGATTCATAAAATGGTAATTTGATTGAAGAATTCCCTATACGCGAGTGTTACAATATATTAGAAAGTTTGTTTCATACGGGGCTTGTGCCTCTGTTGAAATGAGATTGTTATTATTTACTATTAAATACTAACAACAGGATAACACGAAAATGGGCATCAAACAACTTTACCATATCAAGGACAAACTATAAGGAAATGTTACACCATACTAGGCTTTTAAAATTATTTTTTACAGAAAAGAGAGTTAATTTTGGTTTCTATTTTGGAATTCATTTTGCTATACCTTTTTGTTTGAGTTTTATTTTTTTTTGATAATGTTAATATCTTGTATATCTCATATTGTGCCCATATTGTAATCATGGATGCATTGGTACCACCGATTGTGCTGTGTTTTTTTTTTTAGGATTGTCAAATATAGTGTAACACCCCACAACCTATGTACCCAAAAAGGGTGGGGATGTCGCCCCATCCAATGGACTAGGGATCTTTATAACGAGGTACAAAAAGAAAATGACTAAATAAAATAAAAACGATAATCCTATTACATTCGAAATCAAAACTTCCAAGTCTAAAAATTTAGAAACTAACAACCATCTCTCAAAAGAAATACAAAGCAAAATAAAATAAATTGAACGATCATCTCTTTTTTCTCCAACCTGCTCAATAAAAGTACTCTCCTGAAAACATGATATAAAACAATGTGAGATTGGAATCTTAGTAAGCACATTTGTGCAGATATCACATTTAAACATTTCGTGTATGCAGATTTACCAAAACCACAAAATATGTTTACAAGTTAATTTTTGTCAGTAAACAAGCATTGGGTGGAGCAATGCTCACCATTCAAAACAACTCTCAATAAATCATCCAATCATCAATATCATAGATTCATAAAGTAGGGATTAGTAATAATTCAATATCAATATCAATATCAAGGTAATATCATGATAACTCCCAGTGTAACCATTCAACACTGGACAGTGGGTAATCTGCCTACTAGGGTGAGATACTTCTCCATCTCTACACCCAACACACTGGTTGTTCAACCCAAAAAATAAAGTCCACATGGACCAACATGCTAGCTCAGACCGGCCTGACTGAGTAGTACTGTCGTCTTTTCAAGCTGAGTTCATCTTCTGGAGGTGGCCTCTGGCCAAAGGATCAGTCTAACTCTCCAAGATTAATACCACTAGCCTACCCCCGCTGAGTACTTAATGCTCCCATTTAGGGGCAGAATTATTATTTTTTTTCACAATCATTGATTATCTTGTCTTTGTAAAATGTGGTTTTTCACAACAAGCTTTCCATAACATATTAGGGATAAAGGAAAAGAAACCATTTTTAGTTTGAAAGTTGAGATTTGACCAAAATCCTTTAAAGATTAAAACATCCACGTTCTCAATCTAAGTATCAAAATACCACAATATCATTTCATTTTGTTTCAACCATCATTTCAATCATCATGCCAATCATTATATTGTCACTATTTCAATATCATTGCACAAAAGACTTGCAAACACGTAGTATTTAGTAAAACAGTTATGCAGGGACTTACTTGGATATTCTCAATAATCAACTAAAGCAATGCTTGATCTCTTTTTCACTTTCTTCTTTATCTAGAATCAATATTTCTATAATTAGAAACCAAATATGAACCTACTCATCTTTTCATGCATCATGAATCCCTATGATCATATTAATAATCTAATTCATCCATGGCATCTAGATGGATTAATGCATTAAGTCATCTCTATAGCCTCCCATGATCATGCATCTCATCATTATGAATATTTATCGACAAATTAAACAGTCTACGTAATGACTTCCCTACTCAATTTTCATTAACTCCATATATTAACCCTAAATTCTGCAGGAACAAAAAAAACAGAGGAACCATGTACGCATGATACAAGACCCAAAAAAAAAAAAAAAAAAGAATACGGCACAGTGGAAGGTTAAAACTAATACATTTATGTGTCCTTTTCTAGTTTGGCTGAGAAGATAAGACACCAACTACGGGAGTAGCTACTTGTCTTGATGACGATTCTAGTGAGAAACCATCGATCCGTCGGCTTCTTCTTGGCATGTACGCGAAGATTTTCACTTCTCAGAATACTCCTCCGCCTATCTATAATACTCCTCCGCCTATCTATGTTGGTGAAACAACCTAGGAGAGAATTATCCTTCTTGATCCTTTGCTATTAGTTAGCAAAGATAAGAAGATGGAAAAGGGGAGAAGAAGAAGAAATGAGAAGAAGAGAGAGAACAGAGACTCTGGTTTTTTTCTTCTTAGTCTGTCATGTGTTATCTTTTTTTCTCAACACAACGACTCCTATTCATATCCCAGATAACCCAACCCCGGTATTTTGATATTTCCAACATCCGGAGGTTATCAATAGAAGTGGTTTGGATAATCCCCAACTCTTCTGTACCGTGAATAATAAAAAAAAAACCTTTAATCCAGATTATTGGGCCAAAATAATTTATTATTTTTTCTTGGACCCAATGAACCCAAAAATAATAATCATTAATTATTTATTTCCTGTGTCTATTAAAATAACATAATAAATAATTAATGAGTCCAAATAAACTAAAATAATTATTAAGCCTTTTATTAACTAGTTTAAGCCCAGGTTAATTTTTCTAATTATTCAATCTGGGCTTAGGCCCTGAATAATTAATTAATCAATCAAACCAGATAATAAATTTAATTTCTCTCATTCCTTTTATTTTATTCCAATCCAAAAAATAAATTAGACTTTTTGAATAAAACAAAATAATTAGGACATACGGGCTATTCTGAGGATCAAAAAGACACATTGCCTTGGCTACTAAAATGACCAAAATACCCTTGCTATATAAATAACTATATTTTGCATTTTAAATAATTTCTAATATCACCATAAGAAAATATTGACCACAATGACAATGTTGCATTAGCTATGTCTTCAACCTATAGGTGAAATGACTAAAATACCCCCTACACATCGTCATTCATTTAGAGAGGAAAGAGTGTACTAACACCTCTCTAAACAACATCTACCATCCTTAGGCCTCTAGTCCAACGATCCACGACTTTTTGGAATATTCTAGCTTTCCAAGGGAGCTATCCTAAAGCTAATATCCAAGTTATATTTCTCAGGGCCTTGGATAATTGGATCATTTCGGACAACCACAAGGGGCAATATAGTGTAAACACTATCTTGTACAAGTTTGTCTGAACTAACTAGTTACTGTTAGTGTTGTGCCCTAGAGGCAATCACTTGTACATTGTATATGACACATTTTATTTTAATAAAAGGCATTATTTATCGTACAGTTTCTTTTATTTACTTTAAGTAATATAACTGTTCGATAAAATCCCTAGTATAATACTATGTTAAGGAAATCATGATAGAGATCATGATATGAGATTCCTACTACGCTGGATGGTGTTAGTACTTAAATAGTCCCCAGTCATAGTATTAATGAGATAGGACATCATTAATGCATCAAGACTAGCATACGTTAGACTTCCTGATTTGATCAGGCGGTAGTTCTTATAACCGTGAGTATTGAGATACTCAAAGTTAGCACATGGATGCTTGTTAATGGAATAAGTTCATTGGATGACCTAACTTTGAGATAATCACATGGATAACTATTTAGTGCCAGTGATATAATCTCAATATAACAAACGTGCAAGTATCCTTAGACTTCAGATCTCCAAGGTACTTTGTTTGCTGAGTTTGTACTTTGATTCCAATCTCCGGAGCTCGATCAAGGACCTCCTATGGGATGATTATTGGGTACATTGTGAGGTAAACGAAAGTAGTTGAGAGGGTCAATAAAGGATTCACCACTCCTAATAGTAGGGGTAAATATCTCACGGCCACTTGTAGGAATTACTACTCCGAAAGTCCTTAGCCAAGGCAATTGTGTATTGAAAATAGTTCCAATTGATATACATCTAGAGTAGTGGGTTCCTGGTACAAGTATTATTGTATTTGGGCCAAAATTATTTCTGGAGGGAGTTGGCACTAATTTCGTACTCCAAACCGAATAAGATATTATATGGTGAAAAGAGTTAATTACACTGAAGTTTGTTATTGAAGGGTTCATATCAAGACACTTGACTTCCTGGACTCTTGGGTGGTCATGATATGTTGCTAGATACCGTTCATAATATGGGAATATGGGTTTATTAATTGATGAATTAATAAACCAATCCTGATTAGAATTAATAAGATTAATTCTAATTAATTATAGATTATTAATCTCAAAGACGTTTGGATTAATTCATGTTCGCTACCAATTAACTGGGAAACCTAATAGGTCACACACAATAGAGGATTATATACTCAATATGTTATTTGATAACATAGTGGGGTTGATTGAGAGAAAGAGAAGTTATTATGGATAAATTATAATTAGTTATAATTTGCGGTCCAAGTTATAATTGTGAGAATTTGATGTTTCTAATTACAATTAGAGAATTCTAATAAGATTAGAATTCTCAGTTATGGGAGGGAAATTTCGTGTAATATATAGTATATGTAACACACGAAAAACCCTAGCTGAACAACACACAAAACAACAACCACGAACATCCTCTCTTCTTTCTCTCGATTTGATCTTGATCAAAGAACCCTAGCCGCCATCTTTTTTTACTAGCACAGGAAATTTTGGTGCTTGAGTGTATCCTCTGTGTAGACTACTGTTAGAGATAATTACACACTGTGATTATAGTGGTTAGACATTCAACTCACGTGGAGGTTGATCACGAGGATTGCTAGATCGCACCTCAACTTGAAGAAGAAATTTTTTGTTCTTTGGACGATCACCCAAAGGTAAAAGTTGTTACCTTTACTCTCTTTATGTCTTTTTTTCCACACATAGACAGGTCCTAAGAGGGTATCTCGTTTTATTTTCCGCTACGCCGTATACGATACGAGCCTGAGATACCTAACAGTTACATATACCCAACATAAAAGTATATTGGTCCTTCTCAAGAACCTCAACTATAGTATATCAAAGCATACATTTCGAGCTTCGTTAGACCAATAACTTATACTCAAGTTGTAGAGTACAAGTCCGCGCTGTAGTAGTAGTAGTAGTAGTCTGGGTTTCTATCACATACTACTTTTAGAAACCATCACTACAGATCCAGTTTTACGTATTCAAAATATTCTTGTGTTATGAAATGAGTAGACTACTTATTAGCTAAAAGTAAGCCATTCCCAATTTGGAATTCATAACACAATAACCTTGCTAAGATGAGATTCTCATTCTCATCATCCGGTTAAGAACAATAGTTTATGTGTTAAGTATCCCACAGTCCATACTTTACTGTGAAAGACCTCCATTCACATGAACTGTTTATTTAAACATAATAGGTCTTTTTGAATAAAAAAGTGCACAAATATAAAGAAAATTTTACAAATAAATTCTATGAAAAATACTTTTATTAATACAAGTAAAAAATACATCAAAAACCTAGTCTAAGAGGGCATACATTCCAACAATCTCCCACTTGCACTCTAAGACTAAGTAAGTCCATAGGTGCCCACTCCTATGGCGTCTAAGTGTCTTCTAAAAACTCTGTCCACCAAAGGTTTGGTGAAAGAATCTGCTAGATTGTTCTCCGAGGCAATCTGTTCTACCACGACTTCCTGTCTTTGGATGAAATCTTGGATCAAATGGTACTTCCTCTCTATGTGCTTCCCCTTTTTTGTGGTTCCTTGGCTCTTTAGATTGTGAGATTGCACCAGTGTTGTCACAATACATCACAACTGGTTTGTTCATGTGTGACAAGACTCCAAGTTCCAAAAGGAACTTCCGGCACCAAACTGCTTCCTTAGATACCTCCGAAGCTATCACATAATCAGCTTCCATGGTTGAGTCAGCAATATAAGATTGCTTGATACTCCTCCATAAAACAGCTCCTTTAGACAAGGTGAAGACATATCCACTAGTGGATTTTCTCTCATCATTATCCGCCTGGAAGTTTGAGTCTGTGTATCCTGTAGGAACCAAGTCATCAGCTCTGTAATCTCTCATACCTTTGAGATACTTAAGAATATGCTTTACAGCCTACCAATGAACCTCCCTGGGGTTTGACTGATATCTGCTGACTAAGCCTATGGTAAAACAGATATCTGGTCTAGTACACAGCATGGTATACATGAGACTTCCCATAACCAAAGCATAAGGAATTCTACTCATCCTATCTTTTTTCTTCTTGAAACTTTAAATAGTCTTTTGAAGAAAAAGGCAACCTATGTCTACAAGGGATCAATGCCCCCTTGTATGAGTTCATACTGTACTTGGTCAACATCTTGTCTATGTATGCAGTTTGGGATAAACCTAACATTCTCTACTTCCTATTTCATAGAAGCTTTATTCTGAGAATGTAATTGGCTTCACCTAAGTCCTTCATACTAAATTGACTCGATAGCCAAACCTTGGTAGATGACAGTGTCCCTATATCATTTCCAATGAGTAGAATGTCATCCACATATAGGACAAGAAAAATCACATTTATGCATTCTAGTTTTCTATACACACATGATTCATCCTCGTTTTGAATGAAATCGTAAGACTTTACAATCTCATCGAAATGAATGTTCCATGCTATGGATGCCTACTTAAATCCATAAATGGATTTCTTAAACTTACAAACCATATGTTCTTAGCCTTTAGCAATAAAGCTTTCTGGTTGGGACATATAGATGTCTTCACTAAGATGGCTATTTAAAAATACCGTCTTGACATCTATTTGTCATATCTCATAGTCATCATGACATGCAATGGTAAGGAGGATACGGATGGATTTAAGCATGATTACTGGGGAAAAGGTTTCCTCATAGTCGATCCCTTCTTTCTGAGTATACCCTTTTGCCACAAGTCTAGTTTTGAAGGTTTCCATCTTGCCATCTACTCCCCACTTCCTCTTGTAAACCCACTTACATACCTAATGGGTTTTATCCCTTCAAGTGAAGCTACAAGATCCCAAACCTGATTGAAGTACATAGACTCAATCTCGGCTTTCATTGCTTTATGCCATAGGTCTACATCGGCATCAGCAATAGCCTCCTCGTATCTAGTGGGATCTTGTTCCTGATGGTCAAAGTCTAGGTCAAAAGCCTCTCCAATCTATCCTTTTAGAACCCTAGATATCCTCCTACTATGATAAAACTCCAATTGTATAAGCTCCTATAGTTGTGCCTCTTCTTGTTCTATAATCATGTTAGGAAAAGTTGATTCAGAAGATAACTTCTCTTCGAGTTCCAACATTGTTGAACCTTTAGTGGATGTACTTTGTTCATCCTCCAAGTATCTAGCATTAGTACTCACGAATACTTTTTACTCCTTGGGATGATAAAAGTAACCACCATTTGTACCTTTTGGATACCCTACAAAATAGTATAATTCTAATATTAGTTCTAACTTGTCTCCATTGATCAATATATATGTTGGACAATCCCGTATCTTGAGATGATTTAGACTTGGCTTACGCCCATACCAAATCTCATAGGGAGTCCTAGGTACTAACTTGGAAGGCACCAAGTTCAGAATATATGCTACTGTTTCTAGGGCATATCCTCAAAAAGATATTGGAAGAGTAGCATGAAACATCATGCTTCGAACTATTTCCATCAATGTCCTGTTTCTTTTCTCATCTACTCCATTCTACTGAGGTGTCCCCGACACAAAGAGCTGGGATATTGTCTCATGATGTACCATGTAATCCTTGAATTTACCAAGGAGGTATTCTCTACCATAATCCAATCGTAAGGTCTTGATTAACTTACCTGTTCGATGCTCTACTTCAACCTTAAACTCTTTAAACTTGTCAAAAGAGTCAGACTTACGTCTCATCAGATAAACATAACCATACCTTGTACAATCATCTGTGAAAGTGATGAAGTACTCAAACCCCCCCCCCCCTCCCCTCTTGTTGGCATAAACAAATGACCACTTACATTAGTGTGAATAAGACTCAATGCTTCTTTAGCTCTATCTGCCTTTTGGGTAAAGGACCTTTTGGTCATTTTTTCCATAAAATAGGATTCACAATGAGGCCAACTTTCCAATCTCAATAAGCTTAAAGGCTCATCATGGATTAACCTTTGAATCCTGATTGAGTTAATGTGGCCTAACCTTATATGCCAAAGATATGAGTCTTGACATTAGTCTTTCTCTTCCTATTAAAAAGTTCTGATTGAACATTATTCAATTGATTGTTAATAGGATTAACAAAGAATAGATTTCCATATATGTGCCCAGTACATATAACTTCTCCATTTCTACTTATAGTAATACCAGAATGGAAAGAAACAGAATATCCTTGATTGATTAGTTTTGCAACTAAAACTAAATTCTATCTAAAACTAAGAACAAATAAAATATCCTTTAAAACAACTATTCTATTACAATCAAAAGTAAGTTCCAGTTCTCCCACAGCAAAGGCCCAAATTTGTGCTCTATTTCCCACGCGTAGTCCATGTTCACCCTTCTGGAGTCTTCTAACCTTACTAAACCCTTGTAAGGAGTTACAAATATGATTAGTAGCTCCTGAATCAATTATCCAAATAGAAGTTGATCCAACCATTGATATATACTCTAGATAGAGAACATTACCTGGGGGGTTTTTCTTCACCTAAAGATCTGGACACTCATTTTTTCAGTGTCCTTTCTTCCCACACTTGAAGCATTTACCATTGGGTTTATCTTTGGGCTGGGACTTAGGCTGATACACTACATTTTTCTTCTTCTTTTTGAACTTTTTGGGCTTGGGCCCAGTTCTCAAAGAAAAAGCCATCATGGCTCTAACTTGTGGCTTCATGACTTTCTCTGCCACCTGGAGCTTCTTCATCAACTTAATTAAACCCATGTTTAACTTGTTCATATTGTAATTCAACTTGAACTGAGTGAATGAGCCCGGCAAAGATTCGAGAACCATGTCTACTTGGCTCTCGGGGTCAATAATAGCTCCCAAGAATTCTGCTTCCTTAAAAGTAGCAATCATATTGAGCATATGCTCTCTGACTGATGCTTTCTCAACCATCTTGGTATTTATTATTGTTCTAAGAGCCTCCTGCCTTGCGAGCCAACTCTTATCTGTGAACATTGTGGCTAGAGATGTGCTAATATTATATGCAGTAGCCATGTGCTCGTGTTTGAACTGTAGCACATTTGACATGGAGACTAACATATAGCATCGAGCTATTTCATCAGCCTTCTTCTATGCCTTTTCAGCCTCACGCTCCTCGGCGGTGGAACCTTCCCTGATTACTGGGCAAGTCTCGTATAGGACATACTTATACTCTTCGTTTGTGAGTATTATGTCCAGGTTCCTTTTCCAATCCACATAGTTTGGACCCATTAGCTTATTCTCACGAAGAATAACGACCAAGAGACTGAAAGAACCTCCACCAACCATTTCTAAAATTTTAAAAAATAAAAGAAATTCTTAGTATTTGTAAAATAAAAATAATTTTTGTGCACTTTATCCTCATATTAAACTTGATAATAGCTAACCCCATTACTATTATCTTTGACATGATTAATTTAGCTCTTAGAAAAACTGACATAATTTCTTGAAAAGATTAACAGTTTTCTAAGCTGAGTGTGTTAACCACCACAAATTAATTTTTCTTCTAGGTAATGATCTAGAAAATAACTCCATCGAGGGGATGGTCATTTCTTTTCATTTCTTATGGACATACCTCACACTATAACCTCCAACGTGGGTCGGTCGATTATAGTACGTGTCCCGAGTTATCAATTACATCTTTCCATTAGTTCTAGATCCTTGTGGTATCTCCATCCTTTACGGGTTCACTCCCAAGATGATACGAGGAGACCCACGATCTCTAGTGAGAATCGTGATGGAAGCCGTGAGGCCATTGGAACCCCTCTCCTACTTAGTTTTTTAAATAAGGGTTTTCTTGGAATATTATTTGAAAGATTCCAATTAAGTTCTCCTTTAACTTAAAATAAAATGTCTAAATCCATAAGAAAATTCTATGTCAAGGTTTATACCCTTTGAGAAATCTTTCCTCATAAATTAATTTTATTTAAGTCAAAAACTTAATAATTTCAAAACTTTTCCATTTAAAAAATTCCTAGAGATTTTGATCTCAAGGCTTTATTTGACAAAATAATTTTTCCTTTGCTAAAATGAATTAAAATGGCTTTCCATTTTAACTTACAAAAATTTCTAAATCTGTAATATTTTCTATGTCAAGAATAAAAAACCTTTAAGAAAATAACCAAGGATTAATTTTTATTTAAATTAAAATAACCATTTAATTAAAGAAAAATATTTTTTCTTATCAAATAAAATTTCTCAAAGACTTTGGTCTTTGAGAAAACATGCACATAGAACTTAAAATAATTAGCATGTAGAAAACTGTAAACATTTTCATGCTTTTCTATTTTTAATGCTAAGTGTCCAAATAAAAGAATTAAACACATTAATTAAATTAATTAATGATCTTATTTAATCCTAACATCCTTTACTATTATTTTTTATGTAAAATATTCAATGATTATTAACTATTGCAATAAAAATAACTTTGCCTAGTATAGGATAAAAAAAAAAATTTGGTCCAGTGCACACACCACTCTGAATCATGGCCCATAGAAAGACCCATGGACCACGGTTTGCAGCCGGGTGCCTGCGACCCGAGCGCCTAGTGCAGCAACTTCCGCAAGAAAGCTGCTGCTCAGTTTCCGCGAGGAAACTAAGCTCCCACGAGGCAATAGCTTCCGTGAGGAAACTTCCTCACGCGCGCCCAAGACCGAGGCCATCTTGGGCCGGAGTTGGCCTGGGCTACCACAACTCCCCTCACACCAAAGGACTGGCTCAGCTGCGGCTCGATCCATCTTCTCCACCGAGATTTCGCTGCGAATTTTTTCTACAAATTTTGCTGGGCACTTCTTTAATGTTTTGCAATCGTCCAAGGCCATTTCTTATTACATTTTTCACCAAAAAATCATAACAACCACCTATACCCTTTCAAATTGAGCTTACACGAAGCTAAACAAAACAGTAAAGAAAATTTTACAAAGGCTTCTATACCTCAACAGTGAGGTGTACAGACATTCTACCCATACCAAAACAGCGAATGATCTCATTGTATGTGGTCTAGCCAGGTTTTATTAACTAGCATGCATCATCCTAAGCCTTTCAAAGCAAATTCTCTGAAACCACTTGCAGGAACAAAAAAAATAGAGGAACCAAGTACGCACGATACAAGACCTAGAAAAACAAGAATACGACAAAGTGAAAGGTTAAAACTAATACCTTTGCGTGTCCTTTTCTGGTTTGGCTAAAAAGATAAGGTGCCAACCACGGGAGCAGCTACCTGTCTCGACGATGATTCTGGCGAGAAACCAGAGATCCATCGGCTTCTTCTTGGCATGTACACGAAGCTTTTCACTTCTCAGAATACTCCTCCGCCTATCTATGTTGGTGAAACAATCTAGGCGAGGATGGTCCTTCTTGATCCTTTGCCATTAGTTAGTAAAGACAAGAAGAGGGAAAAAAGGAGAAGAAAAAAAAATGAGAAAATGAGAGAGAATAGAGACTCTGGTTTTTTTCTTCTTAGTCTGTCGTGTGTTATCTTTTTTTCTCTATACAACGACTCCTATTTCCCAGATAACCCAACCCCAGTGTTTTGATATTTCAAACATTCGGAGGTTATCAACAGAAAAGGTTTCGGTAATTCCCAACTCTTTTATACTGTGAATAATAAAAAACCCTTTAGTCTAAGCTATTGGGCCAATATAATTTATTATTTTTCCTTGGACCCAATGAGTCCAAAAATAATAACCATTAATTATTTATTTTCTGGGCCTATTAAAAACTCAATAAATAATTAATGAGCCCAAATAAACTAAAATAATTATTAAGCCTTTTATTAACTAGTTTAAGCCCAGGCTAATTTTTTTAATTATTCATTATGGGCTTAGGCCCTGAATAATTAATTAACCAATCAAAGTAGATAGTAAATTTAATTTCTTTCATTCCTTTTATTTTATTCTAGTCCAAAAAATAAATTAGACTTTCTAAATAAAATAAAATCCTTTTTTCATTGTGACTATTTTCTCGACCTAAGATAATTAGGACCTACGGGCTATTCTGATGACCAAAAAAACATATCGCCTTGGCTACTAAAATAACCAAAATACCCCTGTTATATAAATAGTTATATTTTGCTTTTTAAATATTTCTTAATATTATCATAAGAAAATATTGACACCAAAGATAATGCTGCGTGTTAGCTATATCTTCGACTCACAGGTGAAATGACTAAAATACCCCTCTACGTATCGCCATTTATTTAGAGAGGAAATAGTGTACTAACACCTCTCTAAACGACATCTACCATCCTTAGGCTTCTAGTCTAATGATCCACGACTTCTTAGAATATTCCAACTTTCCAAGAGAGCTACTCTAAAGCCAATATCCAAATCATGTTCCCAGGGCCCTGGATAATTAAATTATTCGGACAACCACAATGGGCGATATATTGTAGACACTATCTTATATAAGTCTGTCTTAACTAACTAGTCATATATACTCAACATACAAGTATATGGGTCCTTCTCAGGAACCTCAACTATAGTATATTAAAGCATACATTTTTAGTTTCGTCAGACCACCAACTTATACTTAAGTTGTAGAGTACAAGTCCATGCTGTAGTAGTAATAGTCTGGGTTTCTATCACATAGTACTTTTAGAAACCACCATTACAGGTCCAATTCTATGTATTCAAAATATGCCTGTGTTATGAAATGAGTAGACTACTCATTAGCTAAAAGTAAGCCATTCCCTATTTGAAATTCATAACATAATAACCTTGCCAAGATAAGATTCCCATTCTTTTCATCCAGTTAAGAACAATAGTTTATGTGTTAAGTATCACATAGTCCATACCTTACTATGAAAGACCTCCATTCACATGAACTATTTACTTAAACACAATGGGTCTTTTCCTATAAAAAAGTGCAGAAATATAAAGAATATTTCACAAATAAATTTTGAGAAAAATACTTTTATTAATATAAGTAAAAAATACATCCGAAACCTAGTCTAAAAGGGCATACATTCCAACAACTTCATCAAAAAATCTCATCTTTATTTAACATACAGCATATCTAGATCATCATAGCAATTTTTATCCATATTCAACGCCATATATGCCTAGTTCATTATATTACACCATCTAGCTCATCAATATAATCAAATTATGCTTTCATGTTAGGCTTTATGCATAATGTCCCTACCAGATATTCAACCCTAATCTAAATCAGAGGAGTTAAGCCTCAATTACCTCTTTGACGATACAACAAGAGCAAAGGTGGCGCCTTTGGGGGTTGCTTGGGTTCGCTTGAGGGAGAGAGTCGATTGTTGCCCTTTGGCTTCCTTAGTTCAAAGGTCACGAGGGATAGTGGTAAATTAGTCCCTTTTGATCGAGATTTAGGAGAAGAAGATGAAAAGAATTGAAGAGGAGTTGATGAAGAGTTGAGGAGTTGCTTACCTTAGAGTTGGTTTTCAGCTTTGATAGGGTTTTGGTGTTGTTTTGGCCATGGTGTAGAAGAGGGTTGGCGGTTGGATTTTTTGGATAGTAGAAGGTGCTTAGGGTTTGTTTGAAGTAGGCTTGATGAAGGGAATAAGTTAGGTTTAGGTGTTTTGATGTTTGGAAGAATTACACCTTGTTTTGGACTCTTGAACAAACAAGGAAAAAATGGCAGTTTTTGCTGTTCTTGGTTTAGCCGAGATTGTGCAATGAATAGAAGGAATTTATGGCTGTGTTTTAGGGTGCTACAGTGGCAAAAATTTGGAAGGAGAGAAGAGAGAAATTTTTGGCTATTTGCTTAGCCTAAAGGAACTTTGGTTGGTTAAAATTACTTAGGGTAGATTCCTATATTTTCGAGAGTTGGAGAGTAATTAAAGCAACCCTTAGTGGTGGTTAGGGTTTATTGTTTTTCCATAAATTTTAGGCAATGAAAAAAGGTTATTAATCCAAGAAATAATTTAGTTAATATTTTAATTTATTTTAGGCAAAAAAATTAATTAAGGCATAATTATTTTTTATGATAAAATCTAGTTTCCAAAATCAAAACTTCTATCTTTTTCTTTCCATAATAAATTCTTTTGGATAAGATCTTTAGAAACTCTAGATGTTGGAATATTTAACTTCCTAAAATGTTAGAATAGAATATTAACTAAGGAATATTATGAATTTAATTTGCCATTATTTTTTATTAGCAATCCCCAAAATAATCACATTCCTATTTTTTTTAGTAGATGGGAAAAAGAAGAAGGCGGCAGCCTTAGGGTTTTCACCAAGGGGAAATAAATAGGGGAAAAAATAGTTCAATCAAAGAAAAAAAGGAAAAGGTTTGTAAGAGTTGGAATTCGAACTCAAGTGACCAAATATTACACACCAAGCTCTAACCACTATTCCACAATAACTTATGTGTTAAAATTCATCAAATAAATTCCCATAAATCTAATTTAACTCACTTCATTCTTCTTTCATTAAATTCTACCCCACAAGAACAAAAATTCTACCACTTCATATAACACAACTATGCCCAAATAAATAGCTCAATAGAACATCAAACACTTAAATCACATAGGCTTCACAAAAATAGTTCAAATTTATCAAATGAATTATTATAGGCTATGCTATGCAAGACTTTCCCATGAACTAATGGTGGTTCAAAACGGGGTATTACATCTTCTCCTTCTTAAGAAAATTTCGTCCGAAAATTCAAAGTATTATACCTTTAGAGCAAGTTTGGATATCTCTTCTTTACCTAATCTTCAGTTTCCCATATGGCATCCTGAGTACCATGATGATCCCAAAAAATCTCCACTATAGGTATCTGTTTACTCCTCAACACCTTGACACTCTGATCCAAAAAATTAATCGGTTTCTCAACGTAGCTCAAATCAGGCTGTAGAATCAATGGCTCCTTATTTAATACATGCTCTGGGTTAGGGTTGCATTTCTTCAATTGAGATACATGGATTATATCAAGAATTCCTGCCAACCCTTCAAGAAACTCTAATCGATATGCTACAAATCCAATCTTCTCAATCACTAGAAATGGTCCTAGATATCTAGGACTCAACTTCCCTCCTTTGGGATGTTTCAGAATCTCCCTACCGGGCGTTATCTTCAGGAAAATCTGATCTTCCACTTGAAACTCTAGTTCTGTTCTTTTGTTGTCCGCATAACTCTTCTGTCGGCTTTGCGCTACTTTCAGTCTCTCTCTCTCTTATCATCTTTACTTGGTTAGCCATCTCCTCAAAGTTTACCTCCTAGACTTGCTGATTTGCCCATCCTTAGTCCAACCTCAGTACAACAATACATGACATTTTCGTCCATATAATGCATCATAGGGTGCCATCCTAATCAATGCGTGATGACTATTATTATATGCCAACTTAACATAAGGTATACAATCCAACCACTTATCTCCAAAATCTAGCACACAAGCCCTAAGCATGTCTTCCAATATTTGGATGACTCTCTCGGACTACCTATCAGTTTGCGGATAAGCAGAAGTGTTGAGCTTCAAAGTCGTCCCCATTGACTCTTGAAACTTGGTCCAAAATCTTGAAGTAAATCTAAAATCCCTATCGGATATGATTCCTGATAGTACACCATGCAATTTAACCACTTCCCGAATGTATGTCTTAGCCAGCTTCTCTATAGAATCCTTAACATTTACCAGAATAAAGTGAGTAGTCTTGGTTAACCTGTTAACCACAACCCAAATAGCCTCCTTTAAAGTCTTTGATATCGGTAGTTCGGTAAGAAAATCCATCGTCACCTCCTGCTACTTTCATTCAAGAATATGCAACAGTTGTAGTAATCCAACTGCTTTCTTATACTCCGCCTTTACTTTCTGACAAGTCAGACAAGTAGAGATGTATTGTGCCACATCCTTTTTCATCCCCGACCACCAGTAGGCCTTCTTCAAATCTTGGTACATCTTTACTTCTCTAGGATGAATAGTATACTTGCTTTTGTGAGCCTCATCCATTATCTTTCTCTTCAATATTAGGTCATCCAGTACACATATCTATTCTTGAAAATACAATACTCTAGCTTCATCAGTCCGAAACTCCTTATTTCCTCTTTTGATTTCCTTTGCTTTAAAAGTTTGAAAGTCTTGGTTGTTTTGCTGCATCTCACCAATCTCTTGCCTCAGCTCAGGTTTCATCTTTAGGCTACACAAGCTGATATTTCCTTCTCCTACTTTTGCCTTTTGCTCCAAGAGTTCTTGTACTATTTGGACTTCTTGCACTCTCATACTAGTCATTCTCATCTTTTGACTCAGCGCATCAGCTACCACGTTAACCTTCCTCGGGTGGTAGTTAATTGGACACTTATATTCTTCCAAAAACTCCATCCATCTTCTCTGCCTTAAATTCAAGTCCATTTGCATGAAGATATATTTCAAACTCTTATGATCCGTGAAGACTTCATACTCCACTCCATATAAATAGTATCTCCACTTCTTCAGGAAAAACACTATCGCAACTAACTCCAAGTCATGCATTGGATAGTTAACCTTGTGCGGCTTTTGCTTCCTCGAGGCATAGGCGATAACTTTCGTTTCTTACATCAACACTCCCCCTAGCCCTTCCTTCGAGGCGTCTACGTACAAGGAATAGGGTTTACCTTCCTTAGGTAAACTTAATACCGGTGTTGTCATCATTCTTCTCTTGAGCTCTTGAAAACTCTTCTCACACGTATTGCTCCAGACATACGGTACGTCATTCTTTAGTAGTCGGGTCATCAGTATAGCCAGTGTAGAGAAGTTCTTGATAAACCAATGATAGTACCCAACCAATCCAAGAAAACTCCTAATCTCATTTACACTCTCTGGTTATTTTCAATTAGAGACAACTTCAACTTTTGTTGGATCTACCGTAATGCTATTTCTAGATAACACGTGACCAAGGAATGCCATGGAATCTAACCAAAACTTATACTTGCCGAATTTAGCATAGAGCTTATGCTTCCTCAACTTCTCCAACACCAACTTCAAATGCTCAACATGCTCCTTCAGACTTTTAGAGTAGATCAAAATATCATCGATAAACACCACTACAAACTTATCCAAGTACAATTGGAAAACTCTGTACATAAAGTCCATGAAGACTACGGATGCATTGTTTACTCCAAACGGCATCACTACAAACTTGTAGTGCCCATATCTAGTATTGAAAGCTATTTTGAGAATATCCTCCTTCTTGATTCGCACTTGGTAATAACCTTGCTAGAGGTCTAATTTGAAAAAGTAACAAGAACTTTGCAACAGATTGAACAACTCATCAATTAGAGGTAAGGGTACTTGTTCTTAATTGTGAGATTGTTCAACCCTCTACAGTCTATACACAATTTCAGCGTCCCATCTTTCTTCTTTACGAACAACAATGGGGCTTTCCAAGGCAAAGTACTTGATTTATATGCCCTTTCCCAACCAATTCGTCCAATTATTCCTTCAACTCCTTCAATTCTGCAGGCGCCATCTGATAGGGAGTCTTTGACACTAGCTCAGCTCCAGGAACTAGATCAATAGTGAACTTGACTTCCTGTGGAGGTGGAAGAGAAGTGAGTTTCGTCGGGAATACATCTACAAAGTCCTTAACCACTTTGGTGCTTTCCAAGGTGCATTGATCCTTCGGCTTATTGATTAGGTAAGCCAATTATCCTACACAGTCCTTCTTCAGCATCTTCCGTGCCTTCGTTCCTACTATTAGGAATTTTAATTCTTTCACTTTTTTCCCATTAAACTCCAATATCTAACGAACTGCACCATCTTTACTTTACAATCTACCCTTACTTCATGTTTTGCTAACCAATTCATACCCAGGATTAGATCGTAATCATCGATAGGTAGAATTATGAGATTCGCCTTCAAAATCTCTTTCCCAGCCATGATATCACACCCTTGTACTGCCCTACTCGCATCTCTCTACCATCTACTACCATATTATGCCCATCATAAAGTTTATTAGGGGAAAAGTTCATGGTATGCAATTGAGTAACTAATAAGTTTGAAATAACAAAAATTAAATATTTCAAATAATACTCCAAGTAGAATAGATAAATAAATAGAATCATACTTTTATTAATCAAATCAACTTGGTACAAAATAAGGGAGTATCCTATAAGGTACTTCTTTTGTTCTAGCTACCCAAAATTTGGAAACAAATAATTATTCCTAAATCAAATAAATAAGCAAACATCTCTTCATAATAGTAAAAGAATAAGCACTAAAGGAGCTATAAACTCTAAGCATCACTAGAGTCACTAAAATCCTTAGAGGTCTTGGAAGGAGGCTCCACTAGCTAACCTATGCTGCTGTTGGGATGATCCATCACACAGTCTCTTGAAAAACTAAAAGATCTGTGCTTCTTCCTAGGCTAACCCAACATAAACCCGGCAAGTTCCCTCCCTCTCAGCTTGGCTCACAACTCCGCATCCCTAAACTTTTCCATAGCTAACATCAATGCACTCTTGGGTCTCCCAGATTCTGACTCATATGATTCACTTCCCAGAAGCGTTGGGATCCCTTCCTCTATTGATGGGGTCGAAGGTATATCAATTCTATCCTCCCCCTCAATCAGTTCCATTTCACCCTCATTCTCAAGCTCTCCCACCCCCCTTCATTCCCAAGTCCTCTAAGCTCATCCTCACTCTCATCACCATTTACTCCTCCATCCCCTATCTCCCCCTCATCATCTCCCTCATACTCTACCATATCCCCATTCTCCTCAGGTGCAGGCATCTCTAGTGCTGGATCTTCAAGTCCTTCCTCTACTCCTGAATCTTCCATCATAGATGGCTCATGATCTACCTCATATTCTCTCAATAACCATCCACCTTCAGGTTCTGTTTCAGAATTAGATGATGATGAATTTGGTATAAAAATGGGGCTAGATGCTCTACCACTCGCGGGACCACACATAAAAGGCCAGTTTCTGGTCATAGCTGTAGATCTTCTAGTCATCTTATAAATAAACATAGAGAAGTCAAAACTAAATCTCAATTCCTAGTGTTCAAGCACTATTCAATAAAGTCAATTGCCTAAACCTAATCTCTTATACCACTTGTAACACCCCACAACCTACGTACCCAAATAGGGCTGGGATGTCTCCCTGTCCAATGGACTAAGGGTCTTTATAATAAGGTACAAAAGGAAAATGACTAAATAAAATAAAAACGATAATCCTATTACATCCAAAATCAAAACTTACAAGTCTGAAATTTTAGAAACTAACAATCATCTCTCAAAATAAATACAAAGCAAAATAAAATAAACTGAACGATCATCTCTTATTCTTCCAAACTACTCAATAAAAGTACTCACCTAAAAATATGATATAAAATAGTGTGAGATTGGAATCTTAGTAAGTCCAATATGTGCGGATGTCATATTTAAACACTTCATGCATACAAATTTACCAAAACCACAAAATAGTTGCAAGTCAATATTCGTTAGTAAACAACCATTAGGTAGAGTAATGCTCACCATATTCAAAACAACTCTCAATAAATCATCCAATCATCAATATCATAGATTCATAAAGTAGGAATTAGTAATGATTCAATATCAATATCAATATCATGACTATCATCATGATAGCTCCAAGTGTAACCGTTCAATACTGGATAGTGGGTGATCCGCCCACTAGGGTGAGATATTTTTCCATCTCTACACCCAATACACTGGTTGTCTAACCTGAAAAATAAAGTCCACATGGACCAACATGCTAGCTCAGACCGGCCTGACTAAGTAGTATTGTCGCTTCTTCAAGTTGAGTTCAGCTTCTGAAGGTGGCCTCCTGTCAGAAGACTCACTCTAACTCTTTAAGACTGGTACCATTAGCCTACCCCCGGTGAGTACTCAATGCTCCCCATTTAAGGGTAGAATTATTTCCCTTTTTTTCACAATCATTGATTACCTTATATTTGTAAGACGTGATTTTTCACAACAAGCATTCCAAAACATTTTAGGGATAAAGGAAAAGAAACCATTTTTAGTTTGAAAATTGAGATTTAACCAAAATCCTTTAGTGATTAAAATATCCATGTTCTCAATCCAAGTATCAAAATACCACAATATCATTTTATTATGTTTCAACCATCAGTTCAATCATCTTGCTAATCATCATATTGACACCATTTCAATATCATTGTACAAAAGACTTGCAAACATGTAGTAGTTAGCAAAACAGCTATGTAGAGACTTACTTGGATATTCTCAACAATCAACCAAAGCAATGCTTGATCTCTTTTTCACTTTATTTTTTATCTAGAATCAATATTTTTATAATTAGAAACATGTAGTATTTAGCAAAACAGCTATGCAGAGACTTACTTGGATATTCTCAACAATCAACCAAAGCAATGCTTGATCTCTTTTTCACTTTCTTCTTTATCTAGAATTAATATTTCTATAATTAGAAACCAAATATGAACCCACTCATCTTTTCATGCATCATAATCCTTATGATAATATTAATCATCTAATTCATCCATGGCATATAGATGGATTAATGTATTAAGTCATCTCTCTAGCCTCCCATGATCATGCACTCATCATTATGCATGCTTATAGACAAATCAAACCATCTATATAATGACTTCCCTACTCAATCTCCATTAACTCCATATATTAACCCTAATTTATCAAAAGATCTCATAGATCTAGATCATCATAGCAATTTTTATCCATATTCAATGCTATATATGCTTAGTTCATTATATTACACCATCAAGCTCATCAATCTAATCAAATCATACTTTCATGCTAAGCTTCATACATAATGTCCCCCACCATATATTCAACCCTAATCTAAATCAAAGGAGTTAAGCCTCAATTACCTCTTTGATGGTACAACAAGAGCAAATGTGGCGCTTTTGGTAGTTGCTTAGGTTCACTTGAGAGAGAAAGTCAATTATTCCCCTTTAGCTTCCTTAGTTCAAAGGTCACGAGGGATAGTGGTAAATCAGTCCCTTTTGATCAAGATTTAGGAGAAGAAGAAGAGTTGATGAAAAGTTGAGGAGTTGCTTACCTTAGAGTTGGTTTTCAGCTTTGATGGGGTTTTGGTGCTGTTTTGGGCGAGATGTGGAGGAGGGTAGGCGGCTGAAATTTCTGGGCATAGAGGGTGCTTAGGGTTTGTTTGATGCTGGTTTGATAAAGGGAATAGGTTTGGTTTAGGTGTTTGGATGTTTGGAAGAATTACGCCTTGTTTTGGACTCTTGAACAAACAAGGGGAAAATGGCAGCTTTTGCTCTTCTTGGTTTGGCTGAGGTTGTGCAATGAATAGAAGGAGTTTATTGCTGCATTTTAGGGTGCTACAGTGGCCAAAATTTGGGAGGAGAGAAGAGAGAAATTTTTTGTTATACTTAGAGTAGATTCCTATATTTTAGAGAGTTGGAGAGTAATTAAAGCAATCTTTAGTGGCGGTTAGGGTTTATTGTTTTTCCATAAATTTTAAGAAATGAAAATAGGTTATTAATCCAAGAAATAATTTAGTTAATATCCTAATTTATTTTAGGCAAAAATAATTAATTAAGG
This sequence comes from Voacanga thouarsii, assembly GCA_026120185.1. Lineage (NCBI taxonomy): Eukaryota > Viridiplantae > Streptophyta > Magnoliopsida > Gentianales > Apocynaceae > Voacanga > Voacanga thouarsii. The sequence continues at coordinate 1,412,125 of JANUWF010001088.1, read as the reverse complement.
CATAATTATTTTTTATGATAAAATCTAGTTTCCAAAATCAAAGCTTCTATCTTTTTCTTTCCATAATAAATTCTTTGGATAAGATCTTTAAGAAACTCTAGATGTTGGAATATTTAACTTTCTAAAATGTTAGAATAGAATATTAACTAAGGAATATTAGGAATTTAATTTGCCATTATTCTTTTTTAGCAATCCCTAAAATAATCACATTCCTATTTTTTTAGTAGGTGGGAAAAAGAAGAAGGCGGCAGCCCTAGGGTTTCGACCAAGGGGAAAATAAATAGGGGAAAAAAGAGTTTAATCAAAGATAAAAAGGAAAAGATCTGCAAGAGTTGGAATTTGAACTCAAGTCACCAAAGAATACATACAAAGCTCTAACCACTATTCCACAATAACTTATGTGTTAATATTCATCAAATAAATTCCCATAAATCTAATTTAACTCACTTCATTCTTCTTTCATTAAATTCTACCCCATAAGAAGAAAAATTCTACCACTTCATATAACACAACTATGCCCAAATAAATAGCTTAATGGAACATCAAACACTTAAATCACATAAGCTTCACAAAAATAGTTCAAATTTATCAAATGAATTATAATAGGCTACACTGTGCATGAATTTCCCCATGAACTTATGGTGGTTCAAAACGGAGTATTACATACAGTGCGATTATCGAGGCTCTATATGGTTTGATGGGGCGATTAAAAAAACTTGCATTCTCCGACGTCGGATATCTTACTTCGAACTTGTTGATAAGGTTCGTACATATCTTGGATTGTGAGGAAGAAATGTGACAATTAAGATTACACTAAGACATCCATTTCTTTATGGATTTGATCAATAATATGTTGCGAATGAGTTAAGTGATGACGATGATATGGAGGTTTTATAGATGTTGCCACATGAATTTAAGTCCCAGAGCAATCAACTTCATATAAGTTATTCCGATGTGACTTTCCAAAACCCGAGTCATTTATCTGAGGTATCCCTAGCCATGGGTTCATTCGTGACAATGCTTAATCAGGTCATGGGTTTGGGTCCTTCGATTCAAAAATAGCACAATTCATTTTCTCAACTCCCTTTAGGCATGTGGGGGGAAAACCTTTAACTACATACAACCCCAAGAATTTTACTAGCCAATGGATAATACAAAGGCAGCCTTAAACAATAGAGGAACTGAATATATCAATTCAACTGGTAGTAATGCTAAGACAGTTAATGTTTGGCACACATCTAGAGGTTTGGAAAGTAGATGCAACTTGATCAACCCTGAACATCACTCGATTTCTACACGAAATCTAGAACTTGGTACATATCAAGAAGAAGAAAACCATCGTCATAGCACCACTTCCCACCTGGTATAACATCTCAGTCACACGGCCACTGGTGCAGTCAATGCTGATTCGATAGTGCATACATCTTATAGTGATGGTTTCACAGGCTTTGAGGGACCAATGAATTAGAATGATAGAGATGATAGCGAAGAATATGACATTCCAATAAATAGTCCATGTTATGATCCTAATATTCTTTTGCAAGATAATAGGAATGATATAGCGGGACCTTCTAATACCACATAGGAATCAGCAAGATTTTCGATATTTAATGACATAGGGTCCGATGCGTGTTCTAATAAATCGCTTCACAGGCACTCAGTTGATGTCATGAGAAGTTGGTCTGACACTGACATTGATTTGCATCTAAACATGAGGTTTCAGAACAAGAAGGAGGCTATATATGCAGTAAGAAAGTGGTCTATTCAAGCAAGGCAAGAATTCAGGATCTTCGAGAGTAAAGAAGACTGCCGGTATGCTAAGTGTAAGTATGCAAGTGCCGACAATCCTTACTCTTGGCATATTCGTATCATACACAAGAAGACCCATGAAGAGTGACAGATAATAGTTTTAAACAAAGAACACACATGCGTCATTACAGTTGTAAACAATATGGATAGAAATATGGATCATCGGTTTATAGCACGAATTGTGACACATTTAGTTTTGAATGACCTTGAATGCCATATGAGTGATGTTATTGTTGAAGTTCAAAAACTGTGAAGGATGGATTGTTCTTATAAGAAAGCTTGGGAAGCCTGAAAAGTAGCTATAGAACTTGTATATAGTGATTGTCCCTCTACGTGAATTGCCCTACCAAAATACATGCTTGTATTGCAGGATTCTAATCCTGGGACTATTGTGAAGTGGAGACACCATTAGACTAGTGTGGGTGCATTGAAAGCTTTTGGTTTCCTTTTTTGGGCATTCAAACCTTCAATTGTTAGGTTCAAATATTGTCGTCCAGTGGTATCCATTGATGGAACCCATTTAAGGGGACTTTATCGAGATAAATTATTGGTAGCGTCCACTTGGGATGCAAATAGTCACCTCTTCCCTCTTGCATTTGCCATCGTCGATGACTAGTCATTGGGGAGTTGGAGCTGGTTCTTTAAGCTCCTACGTCCACATGTCATTTTGGAAAGATATATATGTTTGATTTCAAATAGACATAAAGGCATAATCAATATTGTACGCTATATGAATAAGTGGCAAGAACCTTTGGTTATTCATAAATATTGCCTCGGGCACATTAAGGGAAATTTTCATGCTAAGTTTAAATACACTAATTTGACAAATCTGATGTACGCTGTGGGTTTCAAGCAAAAAAGGATCAAGTGTTAATCATATTTGGATGAAATCAGGATCCAAAAAGAAGATGCATTTAAATATTTGATAGAAATTGGTTTGGAGAAATAGATTTTGTCATATGATGAAGGGCATAGATATGGTTCAATGACTACTAGTTTATCTAAATACATGAACAGTGTGCTCAAGAAAGTAAGATCTCCCCTACTGAAAGTTTTAGTTGAAACTTTATTTTTGAAGTTAGTTAAGTATTTAATGAATATAGAGATCAGGTGTGAAACCCCAGTCGAAACCAATCTTAGAGTAAGGGGGTTAGGATGCATATCATATTTTATTACATGTTTAAATATATTTTTATATGATTTTATGTGCTTTGGATTTGTGCTTTATAGTCTAGAGGGCTTAGTTATGATTTTTGAGAAAGAATGGCAAAATGGTAATTTTTGCCTGAGGAGAAAATAGGGAGATAGCTTGAGGATTAAATAGGAAAAATATTTTAGAGAGAAAATAAGAACAAGAGTTGTTGTGGTTTAATGGTTAGAGCTTTGGACTAAATTCTTGAGGTTATGGGTTCAAATTCCGTCATTAGAGCTTTAGCATGATTAATTTTATTTTTGCTTGAGAAGTGGTACTTTCGGCCTTAAGAGCTTTAGGGTAGAGTAGAAATGTTATCCTAGGGGAGACATGATAGGAGTACTCTAATTCTATTATTTTACCCTACACAAAAATTCCTAAGGGAATTCATTTCTTCTTGATCTTTAATTTCTCCTAATTCTCAATTCATTAAGTTGGTCAAATTTGTTCTAGTCAATTTCATTCCAGAAATTTCAGTGAAGTCCTGTGGCTTAAAGGTTCAAAATGTCTTAGTGAAAGACATCTTATGGACTGAAAATGTGGAAGGGATAGGGAAGGTTCCAAGAGAATTAATTCCTCTAGTTAACCTTCTAAAACTTCATTCTAACTAAGTTCATTTTCCTTCAAGTCATGAACTGAAATTTTTACAACTTCTTGTGCCTTCAAGGTGTCGAAATTCTCAGCCATTATTCCCTCACAAATGTTGCCAGAAAATGGCCCTTTTGAACAGCTTGAAACTTGGAATTTTCTGGCCATTTTCGGACTGCACAAATACTGTACAAAACCAGAAAAAATTCTGGGCAAAATCGCAGTATAGGTGCCCCTAAACCAAGCTGATTTCTTCCAGTTTTCTCCTAGCTCCTTAGCCATGTTTTTCCTCCATGAAGAAGGCTGGAAACCAGCCATGAAAGACCCATGGAATCTCTTTCAAACTCTCTGCAAGCTGTCTGGAAAATGGCAGCCGAAACTGCCCAGGAAAATTCCAGAAGTAGCAAAAATTTTGTGCAGGATTTCTGTCCAGCCTTGTTTCCTAATTCATCCTTAACCAAAACTCCATCCTTTTCCTTCACAAACCACTCTTAAACAGCCCTGAACTGAACTCCATTGTCCTCCCCAAGCTCCTGCACAAAAATCAAGTATGGCTGCTCGAAAAGATCTCCAACAAATCATTGCAATCCTGCCTTGATTGGATACCAAAATTCCAGCCATATTAATTTAGCAACCTTCCATAAAATGTCCCTCAAACAACCAGACCTTTCCTTCACCATTGTACCCCCTCTTTTCAGCCACCATTAACCTCCTTCAACCAGCTTTCATCTAGCAAAAACTCAGAGCAATCAGTCGGCTATAGCAGTTCCAAAAAGCTCTCCATTGATCAAAATATTCTTGCTATATTTTATTTCCAAATTTGATTTTCAAAAATATTCTTTTAGGATTTTAACAACCAGCCTTTCCTTTTTCCTTTCAAACCAGAAAATCATCTACCTAAAACATTCTAGCAATTCGGTCACTCTTTCCCTCAGAATTTCGGGCAGCATTAACCAGAATTCCTCCATTCTCTTCAACCTTCAAGCACACATAGAACACCAAGAACACCTACTCTTTTCTTTCACCTAATACTTCTTCAAATCACTTCAAACTTCTTCCAAAAATTTCAGATTTTATCTACTCACTGCCGTGAGTCTATCCATACCATTTTTAACATCAAACTCCAAAATCCAACTTGCTCTTTTAGATCAAAAATCAGAAATTTTGTAAAGGCTCAAGAACACTTCAAGGTAGGTTTGTTCAAACAACTTCATCTTCTCTAATCTTTGATCTCTAATGAATATATATATATATATATATATATATATATATGAATAAGCTTGCTAATGGACTCTCTTCTTCTCTCTCTCTCTCTCTCTCTCTCTCTCTCTCTCTCTCTCTCTCTCTCTCTCTCTCTCTTGGCCGAACCTCTCTCATTTTTTGCCGAATGGCTCTTCACCAATGGCCATGCTTTCTTCATCTCTCTTGGACAAATCTAGGCATCTACGAGTTGAAATCCATTTGAAACTCCTTCAAGGTACTCACCAATCAAATAAGTCCCCTCAACCTTCTTTTTAGACTTTAGATTCATGTCTCTAGAGTGATATTAGAAGGAGATGGGCTATGATTGTGGTTTAAGCATGTGTGGTTGTGATGAGTTGAATTCAAAGCATGAATGGATGTGTGTATATGATGGAGTTGGGGTTGATACATGTGATGATTTATCTTAGATGATATTATGGTATTTTTAGGATATAATGCATGTCTCCATGTCTTTGTGATCAAGTATGCTAGAGATTATGTCACCTATGGTGAATAGGATTTATATTCCTGTATGATCATTAAAGCCTTGATTATGTTTATACTAGTGGAGGTTGGATCATGCCTTAGTAAATTTATATCTATGCCTATATGCATGATTTGGATGACTTGATGAATTAAAGGGGTGTATATGTTCATGATTGTGGTTAGCAATAGAATTATGATCATGACCTAGTTGTCCCTGAGCTAAATTTTATTTCTTCAATAAAATGTTTAATATTATGAATTTTGCTAGTAATTTCGAAAAACCCTAAGAATGGTAGATTTGGATTATTATATATACAATAAGGATATTTTAGTCAAATAAATAATAGCTTTACTAGAAAATAAAAAATACATAAATATTATATAAAATGATAATATCAAATAAAGCCTTTTATGAAAATAATCATAATAAGTAAAATATTTATTTATTATCTTTTAGCCTAAGGCTATTAAAATTTATTTATTATCCTTCAATCAAGATTTATTAAAATTTATTTTCAACTAATTTTAATTATCAATTATTCTCTAGAAATTAATTATTAATAAATTATTATTTTACCTAATACCACCTAGAACCCTTTTATCAAATAAACTCTAAATTATTCTTAGCAAGAATTAAACCTTCAACTTATTAGTACCTATTTTTCAAAACTCTAATTATTTTAAATATCAAATTAGACGTAGCTTATAAACCCTTTTATTCATTATTTGGCCTTAAAGCTTGTGACACTAGGATCATGGTAGTAGTGAGTTGAGCTAGCTTTATTTGTGAATGTGGATCTTGGCTTGAGATTGATTGTGATTTATATTTACCCAGGCGGGGTTGGGTCAGCGATTGAAGATCTTTATTTTATCTCAAGTTAAGGATCAGGTAAGCTTCTGCATAGAACCTGTTTGATGCGAAATGTTTACAATGGCAAGCCAAATGTAAAGTGTATGGACACCCATTTCTGTAAAGGCAATTGAGGATTGACCTCTTTCTTATTTCAGTCAAATGAATTATTTGAAAATCAAATAAGCAGATTTACTCAAACTCAAAATTCTTTCTAAAATTGATTTTGACAAAGACTTTGGAAACCCTTAATTGCCATTTTCATGTAAAACTGTGTTTTGTTCATTTTTTCCAAGTGGGATACATTCATTGAGTACTCAATAAGGGTGGACTACTAGGACTAGTCTTTGAAGGGTTAGGGTGAGTCTCTCAGTAGGTGGCCACCTCTGAGGGGTGAGTCCTTCCCGGATAAGATGTCAGTCCAGTAGGTCGTACCGGTCCGAGCTAGCAGTTTTTATTTCAGTCAAGTGACTGTGTTTTGTCGGAATGGACACCCGGTTGTTGTTTTGGTATAGAGAAGGAGGAGTATCTTGCCCGGTAGGCCGATCACCCACCTCTTTTTTGTCAGTCTGTACAAAGTGTCGGTATTTTGACCGGTTATGGGGCCCAACGTGTGGAAACTCATGATCCTTTTTTATAAGTGGTAGATTTTAATAATTATGTATGGCTGGAAGCAAAAACGCCACTCTTCAAAACCAACATTTGCTAATACAACTTTTGACCAAATTGACCAAATGCAAACCAAAATCGAATCTAAAAAGAACTAACTAAAGAGCTTGCCAAGAAAGCTTATCAAAGGCTTTAGCCATATCTAGCTTTAGGATCAAATTTCCCCTAGCTACCTTTCGATCAAGAGAATGAACAATTTTAATAGCAAACATTATATTATCTGAAATCTCTCTCCCTGTTACAAATTTGGAATGATTTGCATAAATAATTTGTTGTGGCAATCCACAAAATCTAGTAGTTAAAACTTTTGACACCACCTTATTGCAATAATTACAAAGACTGATGGGCTAAAATTCCATAAAAGAGATTAGGAAGCTAGACTTAGGAATAAGTACTATTAAAGTGCTTGTGACACCACATGAAAGGGAACTCCTATAAATAAAAAAAAAAAATCAAGGATTGCCTAGTACAGGTCATTGCAAATAAAAGACCAAAATAGGGTATAGAATGAACCTGAGCAACCACCCAGTCCTGAAGCACTTTCCACCCCCAATAGAAAAATGCCTCATTGGCTTTATTTAGAGAAGGTGGAGTAGTAAGATATCTATTATCTTCCTAACAGATCAGCTGATGAATGCAATCAAATAGTCAAGATTGAGGTGCCATGGAATCCTCATTCTCTTTGGAAAGTAAGTTAGAGAAAAAGAACATAACTTCTTGCGTGATATCTTGCTAATTTTCTAGCAAAACTCCTTAAGAATTTTTAATCTGTGTAATTGGCAATTTCTTCTTCTTAAAGGTGCAATATTAATGGAAGAAGGCTATGTTATCATAGCCATTGTAACCCATGTTAAGTGACTCTTCTCCCTTCAAAAGTCCTCTCACATTTCAATCAAAAAGATTAATTAGCATTAGCTTGCTGCCATTATTAGCGATTCTCTAGAGTTTGGTGTTCATCATATTTAGCTTCAGCAACTAAAAGATCATCAAAAGCTTCAGCCACTTTTTTAAAAATATTTCCAAACACTTTAACACTCACTTCCTAATGCATGTTTGACTGCCTTTAACCTTGCTAAAAATTTTTGCTATCCATTCCAATTAAAGCTTAATCTCTATTGTGCGATTTCGAGTGTGAGAAATATTACCAACAAATATACACATAACCAAATTTTAATTAAAAAACTAAAAATACTAAAAACATACAATTGGACAAGTATATCAATCATATAGTATAGAATTTTATGCCAAGTATGGAAGATCCTCGAGAAAGGGATAAGGGTACCACTAATAACTTTTCTTCTATTGTTTAGCCTGATGAATTAATGAAACAATACTAACTACAATAGGCGCGAACACAAAGAATAAACATAATCCCCACACAATAGACCATGAGAAAATCAAAGACAAGAAAAAAAGTGAAAGATATAAACTTGTCAAGAATCTCCCTAAATTAGCTAAGTATCAAATCAAACCCAAGATAGCTAAATTCCCAATTCTAATACTGGTAGAGACCACAAATGCAAAACACACACTCTTTCAAGTTATGGATTCTCTATTCTAGAGCAAATTAGATGGTATCTTTACCTCTCCAATTAAACCCAAGAAGCATTAAGTTCAAACTCCAAATTATCCTGAAGAACCCAATGCCCCTACCTCTAGGTAATATCAAATCCCCGAGGATTACCACGTTTTAATCTTCCAACCTCTCTCTTGAGTAAATCGAAGGAAACCCCACACTAAATCTATTAATTGAAATCTAATTTCTAGCCTCATCTCTCGAATTCATTAGGAGAGAGCAACCCAAATAACAAATTCAACACAATAAAAACAAGTAATCATTCTTTAAGAATTAGAAATCAACAAATCAAGAGTAGATTTAATACAAAACTAACTAGGGTTTAACTATTCAAGAACATTTAAAGCGATAGATATAAATTGACAAAGAAAACTAAAAAAAGAAACAAGAAATTGCTCATAGACAAGCTGATTTCTTCATCTTTAATCTTTAATCTTCACTTGGAAACCTCCAATCCTCTCTGTTCTCTTCTCTTCTTCGAGTAGGTGTTCTCTTAGTATCGGCTACCACTTATTGTCTACATTACTTCTATTTATAGGGCCAAAGATGCCCTAAAAATCACAGCTAAAATTAAATAGAATTTCGATCTGTGAACTTAGACTGTACCGTGTGAGATGACATACAGGTTGTAGTGTACGCTTTATTTAAGTGTACCAGCTCTGAAATGGTGTCCTGATATGTGACCTTATTATAAGTTGTAAACCTGTATGGCAGGGTCCAATAGGATATGTACAACACAATTGATTCTCAAATGTTTTTGGACATTTCTGAATACTGATAGTGCACGACGCCATGTAATATGACAGGAATGGCGTCGTTAGACTTTAGTAGCTTTGATGTTTGAATTTGGTGATGACACGATACCATGGGCTATGATCTAGATAGTGGCATGTATAGTCTTTTTATCCTTATTATTCATCAAACCTTTATTACATGATTCCTATACAAAATAATGTGAAAATGCGAGAATACGTGGTCATTTAAACTAAATTCTACAACAAGTATAGTACAAATTATATTGAAAATATGTATGTAATGAACACTCATCACACCCCCCCACACTTAAATCATTGCTTGTCCTCAAGCAAGCCACATTTATTCACAAACACAAATAACTAATTTACAAACAAAACAAGTGACTATAAACATAGCATATTGGGATAATTAATAAGAACAAGTCAGCATATATGCAATAAGGTCAAAATGGTAGAGAAATTATTTCATCCTCTACTTTAGAACTCGTCCCAATACTTATCTATCCAAGTTAATCCCATGTAGACCTATGTATTAAGGTAGATATAACCAAGAATATCAAAGCTAGATTAATCAAGTTTATATCAAATCAATATGGTTCACTCTATTGCTCGAGTCAAGAATACAAACAATGTGATTTATATAAGACATGACTAATTGGCTAACTTAGGTCTTGTGGCTTACAAAAAGTACAATATTACAAATATGCATCCTCACAACAATATATTACAACTCTATGATACAATATTACAACTTTTTGTAGCAAAGTAGGAAACTCTCATTTTTTATAATTTTTTAACAAACAAAATACATTTATAATAATTTTGATTTGAATACTCTTTTACATTCTTTGAATTTTTTTCTTCTTCTTTTTTACTTTTTCCTTTCATCACACACGTTGTTTTTTGTCATATAACATGCATTTCTAGAGCCTTTTTTCTCCTCACTTCAATAGGTGCATTTAGTAACCTATCTCTTGCTCCTACTTGTCTTTATTTACATTGAAAAATATAATATAACCCTTAAAAAAAACAAATGAATGAATAAATAGGGATGCCATGAAATGAGAGATAAGCTACAAATCTAGATTCTATATTTCATCACAAAATTCTCATCCATTCTCAAAGAACAAAGCTACACAATATTTTCAAGCGCATAAACAAGGTTAACTCTACTTCTCAAACTTAGCTAGTTCAATATATAAGTGTATATAAATTCAACTCTCCTAAATAAGTCTTAAGTAGAAATTTCAAGCAAAAAGATAAATAATAATTTCACCAAACTAATACATATCCACACATATACAAAAAAGCCTTGAAAATTAGCCCAAAAATATGAAAAAATTCGAAAAAATTTTAGTCCAAATGAAAAAAATAAAATTTATAGCCCAAAAATAAGAAAATTCCTAAAATAATCAATAAAACCTTGTAAAGGAAAATTACTCAACCCCTCACTTCCCCACACTTAAATGGGACAATGTCCTCATTAGCCAAACTACATGATACAAGCATATTTATATGATATAAAAAAATAAAATAGGGGAAAGGGAAAGCAATACTTCCTGAGTATCTTAAAGCTCATTGTCCAAAATATTATAGCTCTGTACTGAACAGTGCCTGGTAAGAGGTAGTAGATTGCGTCATGTGTTCTCAATATATCCACAATGGTAATTTTCTGTAGATGACCGGAACCATTTCACATGAACTAAATGGTGTCGTTTCTGTTCTATTCTTGCAAAACAAAACAACAACTACAACAACACTCAAAGGTCAAAGAAATAACAACAAGGATACAAACAACAAAAATATATATATAGACGCCAATAGTATAATCAAACTATAAGATCAACTCATAGGAACAAAATCAAAACATATACTAGTATCAAGAAATACACTAATACAACAATACAACAAAACAAATGACCAAACCAATATATACACTCAGGATACACTAAATCAATACATACATACATACACACACATACATATGCTAAAATACTATCATCAATACTTAACCCATAGACACAACAAAACAATAGTATATAAACACTAGAAACTTAATAAACTCCAAGGGGGAGAAAGAATCAAAAACTTAGTGGACTTATTGGAAAGAGACTCACAAGATTATTACCACAACAACCACCAATCCATGAATAATACACCTTCCAAAAATACCGTAGTGACTTTCGAACAACCAACAAATAACGCCAACACTACAATAACTACCATACAAAGGTCATAGAAACCTAAAAAAATCTTTAAGTACACAATAACATTCCACAAAACATAATCTCAACCATATAAATCCACCTACTTTTGCACATATTCACCACAACTACAATAATTTTCCAACCTACATCAAATATAATACAACAACAAATACAAACAAAACCACCACAATTCCCAAAGCAAAACTCCATGACAACAAGAACCAATTGAATTCTCAAAACAAAATAACGAATTATACAAAAATATTTCCTAAAATAGTAACCATTTACAACAACAACCATTATCCTACCACACCACACAACACCAACTACAAAATTTCCCAACCAACAACAACAAAAACAATAATGTACGACAACAAGGCTAATTACATGAACAAACTTACATAGAGTAAAACAACTATATATATATATATATATATATATATATAGACACACACACACACACACACACACACACACACACACACACATTATCCAAAATACAGACAACAATATAAAAAATAAGAATACAACAAAACATAAAGAAATAACACTTGAACGTAATACAATTTATTGATCTCATTGACTAAAAATAATGAATTGAAATAACATACAAACAAAGTATAAGAATGAAAAAAAAGTCTATAGATAGATAATGGTTAGTATTATGCACAAATATATATACAAAAGTATTTACACAAAAGAATTAGTAGCATTCACAAATATAGACATGACTAAATCAATAAAATCTAAGTTTTAATGATATTATCCTTATTCCCCGGTAACAACACCAAAACTTATTGTGCGAATTCGAGTGTGGGAAATATTACCAACAACCACACATGATACCAAATTTTAATTAAAATGCTAAAAAACTCAAAACAAATAATTGGGCAAGTATACCCATTGTGCAGTATAGAGTTTAATGGCAAGTATCGAAGATCCTCGAGGAGGGATAAAAGTACCACTATTAACACTCGTTCTATGGTTTAGTCTAATAAATTAATAAAACAATACTAACTACAACAAGTGCGAACACGGAGAATAAACAAACCCCCACAAGATTGGCCATAAGAAAATCAAAGATAAGAAAATGAGTGAAAGACATGAACTTGTCAAGAAACCCCCTAAATTTGTTAAGTACCAAATCAAACACAAGATAGTTGAATTTCTAAGGTCACATATGCAAAATTCATTCTTTCTTGAGTTATGGATTCCCTATTCTAGAGCTAACTAGAGGGTATATATACCTCTCCAATTAAATCTAAGAAGTATTAAGCTCAAACCCCCAATTATCCAAAAGAATCCAATACCCCTACCTCTAGGTGATATCAACTCCCCAATAATTACCAAATTCTAATCCCCTAACCTCTCTCTCAAATTAATTGAAGGAAACCCCACTTTGAATCCATTAATTGGAACCTATTTTCTAACCCCATCTCTCGAATTCATTAGGAAAGAGTAATCCAACTAATAAATCCAACACAATAAAAGTAAGTAATCATTCTTTAGGAATTGAAAATCAACAAATCAAGAGTAGATTTAAAACAAAATTAACTAAGGTTCAACCTTTCAAGAATATTGATAGGGGTTAAAATCATCATTATTTTTCTAGTTATTTGAGGCTAAATTGAGATACTTTTTATACAATAACTAGTCATATTCCTTGCTATTTTATATTTCCCTTATAAAAATACTTTTCTGTAATTTTATACAAAAATATGTGAAATTTAGAGCTAATTGTGTAATTTTCCAGCCACAGACCCAGCACCAGCCCAAGAAAGGAGAGTCGGTGCTGGTCTTCCACTGGCAGAACAGAGGATTGCAGAGGAAAAAGAATAAACTAGGACAGAGCAATTGCAATTGAAATTGAAAAGGAAAAGGAGCAATTGGCTTAAACGGCTCACGGTTAAGCAAAGGAAGAAAAAGTATCCGATGCAAGAAAATTCGGTGGGTCCTGGACAAAGGGAAAAGTCAACAAAAGTGGCTAAGAAAGACAAAAGAAAAAGAAGAAGGAAAAGAAACAGCTTCGGTCTTTAGTTTTGGTGGCTCAACAGGGCATTGTCTTGCTGTGTGGCTTGGCTAGGATTGTGGAAGCTGATAGCAAGAAGAAGAAGCAGCTTCATGCGACTGAGCAAGAAGACAAAAGAAGGGAAATCAATTCGGTGGCTTCCGTGTGTCTCAAATTGGAAGCCGAATTCCACAATTCCAATTCAACATCAACTAAAGTCTTCAACACAAAACGACAAAGAAATACTTCAACTTCTTAATGTCATAAAGGCGGTGGACTAAGAAAGCTTTATTTTGTTTTTATTTAGATTTTATTTGGACAATTACTAATCCTTTTTGGTTTTATATTTTTAGGTAATTACTTTTTCTTTACTTAGGATTCTTTTAGAAACTTTGTAAGTCTATAAATAAAGGCTATTTACCTTAAAAAGGGGGGGTGCATAATGTAGAGACTTAGATATATTTTAGAGTGCATCACTAATATTTTCTCGAGAGAAATAATTCAAGGATCATTGATTCTTGGAGGAGTTTTCATTGGAAATTGAAAGGCTTGTCTATGAGTATTTATCTTTTTCCTTTGTTTTCTTTGTCTTGAACAATGATGTATTAATTGTTTTATTGTAACTTGACATTGTTTAGGTATTCATGATTTTTAGAGTTACTTTGATATTTTGATTAATTGATTGCTATTCTTGATATTTAATTACTTGTGCTTATTATAAGATTAATTAGTTGTTTCTTTCCATTAACTTACTGGACCAAAGGGATTGATGGTGGTTTCAATTGACTGATTTTTTATTTATTGTCTATTAACTTGCTTGACCAATGGGGTTAATTGCTAAGAATTGGATAATTAAAGGTTAATTGATGTCTGCCTAGACCAAGGATTCATTGGTTAGCTTCATGTTTTAAGTTTTCCAAGACCACGGAAATTTAATCAAAGATTGTGTTTAATGTATCTTTTGAGTGAATTAGTTGAGACAGACCAAGTAATGCTAATTTATTTAGAAGATAGTGATTTCATGGATTGACCAAAGAAGTGAATCTATCTTAATCCTTCATGATGCCAAGAGAATAATTAGTTATAATGATGATTAGGTATTTTAAGATCATGTTTGACAAAATAATGGTTTGAGTTACATAATTCCCCATTCTTGACATGTATATATTCTTTTATTTTGTTTTATTTTTCTTTTATTTATTTTTTACTTTTTTAAGTCGGTTAAACAATGAAAGAAAAGTGATTAATGCATACTTGTTCCTAGAGGATCGACACTTGTTTGAACCCTATGATATGCTTAATGATGAGTACGCTTACTCATATGTGTAATTTAGGGTTAACTTTTTAATTTAAACTTGATTGGGAATGTGCTTATTTTTGTATGACTTTTATACCCAAATTCAAACACATCAAGTTTTTAGCGCCGTTGCCGAGGAACAATATCATGAAAGCTTAGATTTCATTAGTTTAACCATGTTTATATGTTCATATGTCTATATGTAAATATGTAAATATGTATATACGTTCCTTGTATGAATAAGTGCCCTATTTTGTTGTTTGTATAATTTTATTTTAATTTAGCTATATGTTGTAAATATGTAAATAGGTATATATATGTTCATAATAACTCACTTGTCTTTATATGTTTGTATTGATTGTATATTTAGTTATTTAATTTTACTAAACTAATGTTGATGTGGAATATGTGTAATAATGATATTTTTAATTTGTTAATTTTTACATCTATAAGTTGGAGTCAATACTAACTCTTTTGATTTTCAAGTTTGGACTTTTGTTAACACAATATTTTAGACGGATTGAATTTATTTTATTTTATTATTTGTTTCTTTACTTGCAATTTTTAATCTTAGTCTAATATTTAAATTAGGAATTCATGGTCATGCATTCAATTAGGATAGTTTTTAGTTATTAAAAAAAATAAAAAAAAGGAGCCGGCACCGGTACTTTTGCTATCTATGTCAGATATTCTTCTTGTTTTTCTTGAGCATCAAAAATCTAGAAAAGTTCTTCACTTAAAAGAGAACCAATTGCAAAGTGGGTTTGGTTGAGACAAAGAGGATCTTGTGAGCCCTTTGGAGGTTATGGTGGTCTATTTGGTAGTTCTTTTGGACAATCTGGAGGCACGTTTGGAGGCTCTACTTCAAAGAGGACTTAAAGGCTTTGACTTTCTATTTTTCTTCTCCCTTGATTTTTATTTTGTTTCAATTACTCTTTATGCTTTGTCTTGTGTGTTCATATTTCTATTTGTAGGTTGAATTTTGCTGGCAATAATTCTTCCAACTTCTTAAGGAATGAACTTCTCATATCTTGGAGCTAATCTACACTTAGGGAGTATTGCTTAAACTTTCTACCCATTTTCAATTGTGGTCCCATTGAAGATGCTTTATTGTGTTTATTTTTTGCCATTGAGGATAATGTCCAGTTTAAGTGTGGGGGAGTGATTTTGTGATATTCTTGGTCTAAGTTTTTATCAATTATCTTGATGTTTTCTTGTTGTTGAGTTACTTTGGAATTTGAAATTTTGGACAACCATTTTTGCCATATTGGAAAAAATCATCTTGGAGAAAATTTAATTTGAAAGTTTGAAGATTTGGAGCTAAATTAAGTTTATTTGTTTATAATGAAGATATGATTTCCTTTTTAACTTTGAATATGGATTTGTCATTCAGTATGGTAGGATTTTATTAAAAAGGTAAAGTTGTATATTAAGTTAGATTTTGCTAAGTTTTGAGAATTTAAGTTAACCTTGGTTATATTTATTATTTGAGTTTTATTTTATTCTTTGAGTTTGAATATGGATGATATGGTGGAATATGGAAAGAGTTGTTGATTAATTCTTGTATTATGGATTTAGAATTTGCTTAACTTTGAGTTTTGAATAAGGAATGCGAGAAAAAATTTTAGTTGAAAAAAAATATATAAGATAAAAAAATTGAGTTGGAAAAATATGAGATGAAAAGAATTGAGTTGAAAAAAAAATGCTCTTATTATTATTTTTTTATCTTTGACGACCTTTTGCTGAAAAGTGGGTCAATATGGGGAGAAGTAGCAAGTGTATTCGGCGTACTCTCTTAAGGCCATCCAGAAAGGCAAAAAGGCAAGAAAAAAAAAGCAAAGAACAAAATGTTGAAAAATTACTAGAGGAAAAAATGATGAGTGATGACTATAAAGGGGGCCAATATGGTGTGTGAAGAGAAATCCATTCACTTGAGACTATCAATTCCCAAAGTCATAGAAAAAAAGAGAGTGTGTGTGAGTGGAGTGTTTTCCTTATTTCACTAACTCGAGTTTTGTAAATTTAAGTTTATAATACTTGAATTGGTTAAATGACTTAACTTGTATAATTTATGTTATCTATGTTTTTGCTTGAGAAGTGAAATAATTTTCATGTACTAGATATAAGCTTATTTGAATGGCCTTGGCATTATGGGATTTAATGTATGAGTTTACAAAGGTGTTTAAAAGGGTTGAATGAATGACAATTTTGTATGTAAGGTTAAATTATGGCTTTGTTATGAATGAATATGAAAAGAAATAAATTGTTTTAAATGCTTGGTTTAAGTATTTACTTGAGGACAAGTAAAGATTCAAGTGTGGGGGTATGTGATAGGGGTTAAAATTATCATTATTTTTCTAGTTATTTGAGGCTAAATTGAGATACTTTTTATACAATAACTAGTCATATTCCTTCTTATTTGATATTTTCCTTATAAAAATATTTTTTTGTAATTTTATACAAAAATAAGTGAAATTTGGAGCTAATTGTGTAATTTTCCAGCACAGACCCAGCACTAGCCCAAGAAAGGAGAGTCGGCGCCGGTCTTCTACTGGCAGAACAGAGGATTGCAGAGGAAAAAGAATAAAATAGGACAGAGCAATTGCAATTGAAATTGAAAAGGAAAAGGAAGCAATTGGCTTAAACGGCTCACGGTTAAGCAAAGGAAGAAAAAGTAGCCGATGCAAGGAAATTCGGTGGGTCCTAGACAAAGGGAAAAGTCAACAAAAGTGGCTAAGAAAGACAAAAGAAACAGCTTCGGTCTTTAGTTTTGGTGGCTCAACAGGGCATTGTCTCGCTGCGTGGCTTGGCTCGGATTGCGGAAGTCGATAGCAAGAAGAAGAAGCAGCTTCGTGCAGCTGAGCAAGAAGACAAAAGAAAGGAAATCAGTTAGGTGGCTTCTGTTTGTCTCAAATTGGAAGCCGAATTCCACAATTCTAATTCAACATCAATTAAAGTCTTCAACACAAAATGACAAAGGAAGACTTCAAGTTCTCAATGTCATTAAGGCGGTGGACAAAGGAAGCTTTATTTTGTTTTTATTTAGATTTTATTTGGACAATTACTAATCCTTTTTGGTTTTAGATTTTTAGGTAATTACTTTTTCTTTACTTAGGATTCTTTTAGAAACTTTGTAAGTCTATAAATAAAGGCTATTTACCTTAGAAAAAGGGGGTGCACAATGTAGAGATTTAGATATATTTTAGAGTACATCACCAATATTTTCTCGAGAGAAATAATTCAAGGATCATTGATTCTTGGAGAAGTTTTCATTGGAAATTAAAAGGCTTGTCTATGAGTATTTATCACTTTCCTTTGTTTTCTTTGTCTTGAACAATGATGTGTTAATTATTTTATTGTAACTTGACATTGTTTAGGTATTCATGATTTTTAGAGTTACTTTGATATTTTGATTAATTGATTGTTATTCTTGGTATTTAATTACTTGTGCTTATTATAAGATTAATTGGTTATTTCTTTTCATTAACTTACTGGACCAAAGGGGTTGATGGTAGTTTCAATTGATTGATTTTGTATTTTTTGTCTATTAACTTGTTGGACTAAAGGGGTTAATTGCAAAGAATTAGGTAATTAAAGGTTAATTGATGTCTGCCTAGACCAATGATTCATTGGTTAGCTTCATGTTTTAAGTTTGCCGAGACCACAAAAATTTAATCAAGGATTGTGTTTAATACATCTTTTGGGTGAATTAGTTGAGACTGACCAAATAATGCTAATTTATCTAGAAGATAGTGATTTCATGGATTGACCAAAGAAGTGAATCTATCTTAATCCTTCATGATACCAAGAGAATAATTAGTTATGATGATAATTCGGTACTTTAAGATCATGTTTGACAAAATAATGGTTTGAGTTACATAATTCTCCATCCTTGACATGTATATATTCTTTTATTTTATTTTATTTTTATTTTTATTTATTTTTCAATTTATTAAGTCGGTTAAACAATGAAAGAAAAGTGATTAATGCATACTTATTCCTAGAGGATCGACACTCATTTGAACCCTATGCTATGCTTAATAATGAGTACGCTTGCTCATATGTGTAATTTGGGGTTAACATTTTAATTTAAACTTGATTGGGAATGTGCTTATTTTTGTATGACTTTTATACCCAAATTCAAACACATCAAATATTTAAAGCAATAAAAATAAATTGACATAGAAAACTAAATAAAGGGACAACAAAATTGCTCATAGACAAGTTGATTTCTTCGTCTTCAATCTTTAATCTTCACTTGGCAACCTTTAATCCTCTCTTTTCTCTTCTCTTCTTGGAGTGGGTGCTTTCTCTCAATGTTGGCCGCCATTCATTGTCTACATTGCTTCTATTTATAGGCCCAAGGATGCCCAAAAAATCGCAGCTGAAATTAAATAGAATTCTGATCTGTGAACTTAGACGGGGCCATGTGAGATGATATATATGGTACTATACACGCTTTATTTAAGCATACCAACTCTCACACGACATCATGATGTGTGACCTTTATTATAAACCTGTATGGCGAGGTCTAATATGATATGCATAGTGCCGTTAATTCTTAGATGTTTTGGATGTTTTTGAATACTAATGATAATGATGCCATGCAATATGACAGGAATGGCACTGTTAGCCTTCAGTAGCTTAGACCTCTGAATGTGGCATTGACACAGCACCATGGGCTATGATCTAGATGGCGCCATGTATATTTTTTTCATCCTTATTATTCATCAAACCATTATTACATGATTCTTATACAAAATAATGTGAAAATGCAAGGAGAAATGGTCATTTAAACTATATTCTATAACAAGTATAGTACAATTTATACAGAAAATATGTATATAACGAGCACTCATCAATCTCTAAGCATCCTCCACTACCTTTCCAAAATTTAGATGATAAAACCACATAGCTTGAAATTTAAAAGCTTTAGGAGATGAAGATAGTGCTAATAGATTTAAAAAAATCAGCAACAGATAGTGGTCTGATCCTCCTCTAGATAGATGAGTTATATGTGCGGAATAAAATAAATTATATCCTACAAGGCCTAGAACCATGTCTTACTTAGCTAAACTTGGTACTTTTATAAGGAGGATTCTTTAGCTAACATACATTTATAAACAAAGCTCCTCCCAAATATAGCCATAATGCAAAAGGTGTCAAAAAGTTATCACTCCAAAACAAAACTCAATAATCTACAAAAACATAGCACCAACTATACAAACCAATCAACTCCTCAGCTTATTCACTACTACTACAATCAAATTTTCAACATCCACAATATATACTACAACAACTACAAAAGCTACCAACAATAACTTCATCCTCAAAACAACAATTAAATCCTTAAAAAACTTCAACGCCATTACAATAACAATGAACCAGATCCTATCAATCAACCACAATAATTATTATACAACAACATCTCCTCAATTAGTAGCCATTCACAACCACATCTTCATCTAATAATCAACAATAATAAAGCTATATATAAGAACAAAACTTAATCCAGTGAATCTACTATATATATACACACGCAATTTTTCCAAGATAGTAACATATAATAATATAAAAAAATAAGAATACAATAAGGTATAATGATACAAATTGGAACCTAATACAATTTATTTATATTAATGACTAAAAATAAAGAATCTAAACAACATACAAACAAGGTATAAAAGGAAAAAGAAGTCTATATACAAATAATGGTTAGTATTATGCATAAATACAGAAACAAATAATTACATAAAAGAATTAATAATATGTACAAATATATACATAGCTAAATCAACAAGACTCAAAGTTTTCATAATATTGCCAATTCCCCAACAACAGTGCCAAAAACTTGATGGGTATTTTTTGTGTATTGGAAATAGTATAACAAAAGCTACAAAAATCAAGTTTTAATTAAAATGTCAAACACCAAAATTACACAATTGAGTAAGTATACCCATCATATAGTATAGGGAATAGCAAGTCTCGAATCCTCGGGAACTTAGTAATTACCACTACTTTGCTTTCATCTCATTGTTTAGCCTAAAAAATAAATAGAATATTATATAATTCAAAATATCTCCTGCACTTACTCACCCATTCCCTAGTGCCACCAGAGGAAAATCTAATTTTGGTAATTTAACTCCATACCTATTATCTCCTCTATTCTCAAACATATCAGAATCAATATTTAGTAGTTGATTTAAGGAAACCCCTATTCCTCTACTAGAACTACCTCCAATATATTTTTCCTCTTTTATTTCTACCTTCTTAGTCAATTCATTTATACTAACAACAAAAGCATTCAAATTTGTACTAAGTGAAGCAGTTAATTTAATATTACCCTCTACTTAACACTGTAAATTTTTAACCGACTAATAATTAAGTTGAGATGATGTCCTTGTTCCTTGACATTGAGTTCAATAGAACAAATTTGCTTAACTTGGGCTCTAACATACTCTTGCAACTCCTTCAATTCATTCTTCATCCTTATTGCTCCTTTTTTATTTTCTTGACTTCCGGTTATAGGCATAAAATAAGCTGCAGGAATATGAACTTCTCTAATAGCAAATTGTTATGATTCGAAATAATATAGAGAAAAAAAATAATTTTATTAATAATCAAGATAATACAAAGGATTTGACAGATTAAGATGAGAAGGTGATAAAGAATATAGGAATTTAGAGAATACAAAAACAAACCACCAAACTTCAGAACACAATAACAACAATGACAATGATGACTCAAGAACCCTAATACCCTATTTAAATATGACAGACTCAATCTAAACTGTTTGATTAATGGATACTAAAAACTACGTTTAAATATTTAAATAAATATTTATTAATATTAAAACATCATAACACTTTACTTGGGATTTCCTTGACAACAGTTACCTTGAAGCTGAATCGTAATAATCTTGGGATTTCCTTGGTAGTAGTGTGGAATCTGGAATCATGACTTTTGGATTTTCTGATTCCTTCAAACATGTGGTTAGTTTCAAATGTCTGCAATGGTTATATCTAAGCCTAAAACTTGGCTAGGTTTTGTCAACACCATTTTGATCACATAATGCTTAGTAAGTTTGGTACTAGCTATTGGTTTTTCTAGACATTCACCTACCCTAGCTTTCTTTTCGACCTATAGATGGAGTTGGGACAATAATGAGAATCATGGCCTAACCTCCTATATATTCTACAATATTTGGCAAATTTTCATAAGTTGAATATTGGTAAGAACCATCTTTATTTACTCCAACCCAAACCACTTCAAAATAGGTTTCACTAAATCCGTCTTAATACAAACCTTTACCATACTTAGGCAAAAAAATGATGTTGTGGCTTTATCAATTTTAAGCAATTTCCCAATTGTCAAAGAAATTGAAAACAAATAAGATTTGTTAAAAAAATGAATAAACGGATGTTAAAATCCTACCCACATAGGCCCGACAGAGAGGTCATAAGAAACCCTAAATTCCAAAGTCCACTTGAAAAATTTCATTGGAAATACCAGCAAGTACTATTGACCTTTCATTCGTAAATGTAGGTAATCATCTTCCAAAGAAGGATGAATTAAGATATAATCACTAACCAACCATCCTATCTAGGTCTCTTTCTTAAAACTAATTGTGTGAAATTCTTTTCGGATTGCCTCCATATAATGCTTTCATTTAAAGGAGGAGCTAACGAGAGCATAGTTTAAACGAGCTACCATGAGTGAAATTTCATCCTTAGAGAATTGAGAGCCAGTTCTCCTCTGTGGAGACTTAGGGGTTTAAGTGAGAAGATACCGGGAATGGTAAAAAGAGAAGAAAAAAGTTTTTTTTTTTCCAACACGAGTCCAGAGGAAGTAGTGGAGGTAGAGGAAGTGGCTTTGCTGCCATCATGATGGTGAGATGAAGGAGTTCAAAAAGGAAGGAGAGTGAGGGACTTTACTTTCTTGGATCATTTTACTAACCTTTTGATTATTGAATTTACTACAACTGATTTAGGCTCCTTTCACTACTTTCTCTGAATTTTGTAACTAGGACTACATTTTGCTTATTTTTTTTAAGAAAAAAAAATGCCCAAGAGATTTTGGAACATGCCAGTATGTCCATCTATAATCCATGTCTTATTCCACTTAACATTAAGGCTAGAATCTCTTGCAATAAAAGTTATTGATTTTTTTATCCTTCTTATTATTTTAGTCCTATTTAAGCTCGCCAAGATCTTACATTTACTAGATCTAATATCAGTTTATTATGCTACAAATATATCATTTTTTGCACAATCCTCACAAGCACCATTATCAAGCCCTTAAACATATTTATCCTATCTCAACAGTGCTATTGATCATAATCTTTAGCTCACTCATTTCTCACCATATTGTCTTGACTTGGCTAGTTAACTTGACACTCAAAAGCCTAATTATAGCTATTGTTGCCTTCCTTATTGATAATCTTATCTCTTGGTCATCTAAACATCAACCTACTATTTCTTGATCAAGTGCTAAGGCTAAATATCAAGTGTTACCAATGTCATACCTAAGACTTCCTAGATTTGCTCCTTGCTCAATGAACCTTTTGGTCCACTTTCTATACTATTCTTAAATATTGTGATAATATTAGCTATATATACCATTCAAATAACTTGTTCAATATTAGTGAACAAAGCATGTAGTATTAACATTCACTTTGTTTGTGACAAAGTAGCTCTTGGTGATGTTTGAGCCCTTCGTGTTACATCTTCTTTCCAGTATACTAACATTTTTACTATTGGTCTACTTTCAGCTATTTTCTTTGATTTCAAGACCAATTTGAGTATTTGCCCATCTTCAACTCCAACTAAAAGGGTCTCTTTGCTGATAATTCTAGATATTTTCTTGGATATTTTAGTTCCATTATCTCTTGTAAATCTTTCGCATACATTTTGTAATCTCTTGAAAATATTTTTGTAGAAAATTAGCCTATTTAGTTCTCAAAGTTTAATGCTTGTAATGTTTTTAGTCTTAATGATTTTTTCGGCTATTATGGTCCTTAATAAAATTTTAACATGCTAAGTGGTCCCCAATTTTCTTTTTCGATATAAATTTTGATTAAAAAAATCACCTTTATTATATGTTGTTTTTTTAATGACAAAATAGGTATATTAATTAATTCTTGATTTACATTTAAAATTTAAAAACTCCACCTAAGGAAATGAGAGTTGCATTTCTCACTATGACTAATATTACTTGTGGCGAGAAGAGAGACGAAGCCCCAATAGACATAGCTGCAAAACTTAATTGTGTGAAGTATTGGGGATTGAAACCACCAAAGCCATAGCTCTCAAGTAAGGCCTTTACCTATTAATACATATTTCAAGAGATAAAGAGGCTCAAATAAGCTTAAAGGAGTAGAGACAAATAACTGAGATTAGTGGTGTTTTTTTGTGGTGGTCAATATTGAAATGGGAATGTTGACTACAGAGCGTCTAACTAAAAATTATACATATGTATTCAAATTAGAATTAGCAACGATCAAAAAGGGGCTATTAATTTTAGTTTCCTATGATGAAATCATCAGCATATGCAAAGAAGGGCAACAACCCTAGAAGAAGAATTTCCACGTATCTTTCTCGGACGCCCCACTTTTCTGTTCTCAAGTTTATAGAACAATGGCATAGTGCACTATTACCTAGAGCTTCATCGAATGAAATGCAAATGGAAAATTAGTTGAAGCTATAGGAATCAAATTAGTCAAGGAAGGCTTGGGGTCACTATTTTGTAGAGCTTCAATTGGGATAATGTTTTTACATAAATTTGTTGGTAGAGGATGGCATGTGAAGGGGAAATGTTTTGGAAGAGAGGAATCAAGTAATATACCTATTTTACCCTTAAAGAAATTATGTATCATGAGGGTGTTTTTTTTAATCAAAATTTATATCAAAAAGAAGAATTGATGACCACTTAGTAGGTTACAATTTTATTAGGGACTATAGCAGCAGAAAAAATCATTTAGGAAGAAAAACATTACAAGTTCCAAACTTTGAAAACCAAATAGCCCAGTTTTCCTATTTTTGTCATTGTTAATATTATAATTCCTATTTATGATAACAAACGATAATGAGCCACTGGCGACACAATTCATGACTCAATCTATCAAATCCAAAAGAACCCAAATCAATTTGAATGCTTCTACTGCCTTTGGTCATTTTTAATGAACCTACAAAAACAAAAATGAAGTAACATGATTTGAATGTGAAGCCTCTTGAATGATAATATATGCCTTAGGAAACCTTTGTTTCCATACTCTATTAAAAGAGGGGGAAAATCTAATCTAGCAAGGACAATAATCTTTGACTCTCTTATTGGTCTAAGAAAACCTAGACCTACTAAAAACTATATTGACTAGACCTAATAAATTAATTACCTTATGAAACATCCTCATCATAACTCAATCCTCTACACCTTCCTTCATGGCACCAAATCTCAAACTGAAATATAATCTTATTAAACCCTCTCCCCCGAAATCAAGGAGCCTTTTATCCACTCCAATTCATCAAGAAACTTCCATTGATTGTAGAATTATTTAGTAACTTGATATCCATAGAATCACATAAAAGCAAGAAAAAAAATTGTTATCCTTATTTCTATTTTTTATGGAAAGAAATATTGAATCTCTTGCTATTTAATATAGTAATACCAGAATATACATGAGGAATACTTATGTGATAAGTTGACTCGAAATATGATGATTGGTATGACAAATAAATGATTTATTTGATATTTAATGTAATAGTATAATATCTCTTTAACTTTAAGTGACATGGTTGATTTAGACATAAATGATTAGAATTTATTAATGTTATATTAGTTATTCTATTTATGAATAAGTGTATGGCACATAGTAATTCTAGTTAGTTATGTAATCCACTACTGCCCTACAAATGGAGAAGACATCTATACCTATGTTTTTCACTTGGGATATTCTTGGATAAGATAGAATAGCTAGTAGAAAGCAAGTTTTTCAAGTAATCATATAGTCAAGAAATATAATAGAAATGATGTTACACTATAAGGACATATATTATGAAAGGATTGTATTATATGGTAATTACATTTGTTAGTCTATGTAAAGATAGTCCAACTTTCATTACTAATTGATATATGAAAGTTTTGCATAGATATGGGAGTGTACTCACACATTAGAATGCTCTAAATAATATTAAATATATGTAACATTATTTTTCAATGTCAATCGAGTAATGAATCAAGAAAGTCACACAAAATAGTAAGGGTGTTCATAATTTGGTTTGGTTTAGTTTTGCATTTTTTTTAAAAAAAATAAACTAATAACTTTGATTTGGAAAGTTTAAAACCAAACGATACCATTCAAAATCTCAAAACTAATAGGTTGTTTTTAATCATTTTGGTTTAATTTGAGATGTTTTGATAGGAATCCACAACATAAGAAGAACCATTGCAAGAAGGGGAACGATTTCAATGGAACAACTGAAAGTACCTTAAACGAAATCAAAGATCAAGAGGTTTCAAGAAGACTTGAAATCTTACATGCAAAGGATCTTGAAGTTTGAATACCATTGGATTGCTAAAAAAGACTAAAAAGAGCTCAAGTTGATCACCTTACAAGTGGAGAATCAAGAAAATGCAAAGAAAGAGCAAGAAGAAGTTAAAATGCAAGTTTTTAGAAGCTCATTGCATAAGTTGCACGACATGATATATGTAACACCCCACTGCCTTGGCCCAACAGGGCCTGGGATGTCGCCTTATCCAAAGGACAAAGGGTCTTTATAACTAGGTCACACAACAAAAATATAACAATACTTTTTAAATTAAAACTTATTACAATCTAAAAATTCAAGAACAAAACCAAAATAAATTGTTCACTATCATTTCTCAAAGCAACATATAAAATAAATAACATAGAGTCTTCAAGAAGGCAACAGTCTAGCTACTCATCCCCACAGCAGGACCGACCTAAAATCATGACATAAAAGGGTGATGAGATAAAAATCTTAATAAGCCCGTGTGTGCTTTGAGTATTCAGGTAAAACAATTCATGTATGCGAATTGTAAAAATTTCATAAGAGAAAATGCTGGCAAACAATAAATAAGGTTAAAATAAAGAGTGGTGTTTTCCTCTTTTCAAACCATATAAGTGCACAATAAATACAACTACTCAAATGGGCGGCCATGGGTTACCACACGTTGGGCCCCATAACCATATAACGGCCAGAATGCCACACTTTGTGCAGACTGACAAAAGGTAGGTGTACAGTCTACCAGGTAAGATACTCCTCCTTCTCTACACCCAAACAAATCGGTTGTCCATTCTAAAAACACACAATCCACATGACTGAAACTTGCTAGCTCGGACCGGCATGACTAAGTAGTATTGTCGCTTTTCCAAGTTGAGTTCATCTTCTAGAGGTGGCCTCCTGCCAAAAGACTCGCTCTTGCTCTTCAAAACTAGTACTACTAGCTTACCCTTGTTGAGTACTCAACGTTGTCTATCCCACTTGGGAGAAAATTGATAAAACAATGCTTTACTTGGAAATGGCAATCAAGGGTTTCTAAAGTTTGTACCAAAGTTGATTTTAGAAAGATTTTAGTGTTTGGGTAAAACTGCTTGTTGGATTTCAAATAATTTGTTTGACTGAAACAAGAAATGATACAGTCCTCAATTGCCTTTACAAAATTAGTGTTCACATACTTTGCGTTTGGCTTACCATGGTAACCTTTTATCATCAAATAAGTTTTATACAGGAGCTTATCTGATCCCTTGCTTGAGCTAATTAAAAGATCTTCCAAAGCTGACCTAACCCCGCCTGGGGTAAACACAAGTCATAATTAAACTCAAGCCAAATTTTGCTCCCATAAACAATCCTAGTTCAACTTACCACAATCATGACCCTAATGTCCCAAACTTTAAGGCTAAATGATAAAAGGATTTTATAAAATAAATCTAGCTTGATAATAAAATAACTAGGGATTGTGAAATAATTATTAATAAATTATAGGTTCAAATATAATTTTTGTTATTAATAAATAAACTAAGGTTTATTTGATGAAGGTCTTAAGTCCTAGATGATGTTAATATAATAAATTATTACTATTCTCTTAATTAATAATTAATAGTTAGAAATAATAAATAAAATTAATAATAAGTAAATTTTATTATATTTTAATTAAAAGATAATAAATAAATCTTAATAGTGTTTATGAATATATGACTTATAAGATTAATATTTTACCTATTATGATTATTTATATAAAGGGCTTTATTTAATATTATTATTGCATATAATATTTATATATTTTATTTTTAGTAAAAGATATCATTTATTTGGCAAAAATATCACTATTCCATTTAACAATCTAATTCCAAAGCTTCCTAGGGTTTTCGAAATTATGGGAAGAAAATATAGTTCTAATTTTTATTAATGTAATAAAATTGGCAAACTTAAATAGTTTAGGATCAACAAGGTCATGATCATAATTCTCTTATTACTAACAATAATCATGAACATAAACTTTAACACCAATCAACAAACCATTCAATTCATAAATAAAGGCTTAAATCTATATCTACCATCACATGATCCAAACTTCACTAAACATAATCATATTCATGGCTTCAACAAGAATACAAGAACATAAAACCCTATTCACCAAATGTGACATAATATCTATTATGCTTAATCATTCACACTAACTCACGACATAAAGAGCATGCAACAACTACAAAATATCATAAAACTCAATCATGACAAAACATCCTCATGCTCCAATCCCAACTCCTTCATACAAACACATACTCAATCTCCAATCACATTCCATCCTTTTCTAACTACATCCAAGAGACATGATTTTAGAATTAAGGAGAAGGTTAAAGAGACATACTCGAATGATGACTACCTTGATGAAGTCTCAAGAGAATCCACATGCTTGGAAGACTTGATCCGACCAAGAAGAAAGAAGAGAAAATGGCCATGGTTGAAACAACCATTTCGGCCGAGAGAGAGAGAGAAGAGAAGAGAAGAGAAGGAGAGAGAGAAGAAGAGAAATAGAGAGTGTATTAGTATATTATATTAAAGATTGAAGGGGAAAGGAGATGAACATAATTATTCTTGGTTACCTTGAGAGAGTTCTTGAATCTTCAAGAGAAATTTTGGTTTTGATCCGTGAGCAAAATTTTGTTTCCAATTTTTTACGTTATAAAGTATAGAAATGGATTCTAAAGGGTGAGTAGACGTGATCTGGAGTTTTTGGGAAAGATTGGAGGTTTTTAGTGTGGTCTTAGGCTTGAAGAATTGTGGTGTGTGTTCTTGGAGAAATGGAGAGAATGGAGAGAAGCTGGACGAAATTTGCTGAATGGGGTTGGCTGAATGGCTGGAGGAATTCTTGCGATTGAATTTTCAGATTAGGGAGAAGAGGGAAAGTTGGTTGTTTGAAATTCAAAAGGTGAAATTTAGGGAGTGAATTAAAGTAGAAAATATGGTAAGAATGGCTTGGTTAATGGAGGTTCTTGGAGCTGCTATGGCCGACTGGAATTTGCTGAAGTTTTGCTGAGATGAATGAGGTTGAAGGAGCTATAGGGTGGCCGAAATGTGGAGTGCAATGGTGGAGGAAATTTCTAATTGGTTGACGCTTAATCCATGGAAGTTTCATGAAGTAATTTGCTGAATTTTTGAATTCCAATTGAAGACTTAATTGTAGTGATTGAAAGAGTGATTTAAGGAGTGGCTATGGTGTTCATTTCGTGCAGATCAATGGAGGAGGTGATAAAGTTCAATTTATGGCTGACTAAGGTTGGTTTTATAGAAAATTGGAGTGAGTTTCGGACTAGGTTGAAAGGGAGCAAGGCTGGAATTTTTGGTTGTTCATCCAAGAGGTTTGCTAGAATTTTTGTGCAGATTTTTCTACAATGTTCCAGCCGACTTGCAGTAGGTTTGAAGGGACATTAGAGGGTCCTTTAAGGCTGGTTTCCAGCCTTCTTTATGGAGGAAAGACAAAGTTAAATTCCTAGTTTGAAAGGTGGAAGAAACAGCTTAGTTTTTAGCCTACCAAGCTATGAAACTGCCCAGAAATTTTCCTGGTTTGCACAACTCTTATGCAGTCCAATTTTTTGCCAATGATTTCAGTCTTCAAGCTGAACAAGTTGGCTATTTTTTTGGAATCATTTGAGTGAGGAAAAAGGCTAAAGTTTTCGAAAGCTGAACTGACCAAGAAGCTGGAAAATTTTCAGATTGCTACATGAAGAATATGAACACTTTAGAGTGGAGTTTGAAGGTTCAACCACGGAGATTAATTCTTTTGGGAACCTTCCTTAACTCCTTCCCCATTTTCAGTTAACATTCTATTCTCAATGAGACATTTTCGAAATTCTAAGATCAAAAAACCTTGCTGGAATTTTCTGGAAATAAAATATGGATTTGGAAAATTGAACAAGCTTAATTGATGAATAATTTAAGGTAAGCTAGGGAACAAAAAGGGCATGAATCCCTTAAGAATTTTTGTAGGGCACAAGAGTAGGATTAAGGCATTCCCTTCAAGTATCCCTTAGGATAACACTCCTACTTCTACTCATGGCATGCAAGGGCCGAAAATATCCCACCCTATAAAAATAAAATTTAATCATGGTAAAACTTAATTGGTAGAATTTGAACTCAAGACCTTAGAGATTAATTCTAAAGCTCTAACCACTAAACCACAACAACTTTTGTTCTTGTTTCCTCTCCTAAATATTCATCCTATTTAAACCTCAAGCTATCTCCCTATTTTCTCTTCAAGTAAAATTACCATTTTACCCTTCCTACTCAATAAGCACAATTAAGATTTCTAGACTATAAATCACAATTCCAAAGCACATAAAATCATTCAAAAATATATTTATGCATGCAAGAAAATATGATATACATCCCGACCCCCTTACTCTAGAGTTGGTTTTAGTTGGGGTTTCACAATATACAACCATGCATCAAGTTGTGTAATATCATTAAAAACATATAGTTCTCCGAAGATATGCACAGAATTTGGCACAGATATGTAACATGTCGTGCATGAGGAAAATTCATCAAGAAGGATGAACAACCATGCAAGGACCATGTATTTTCGTACATAATTGCATATAGCTAGACCTTTCTTGTGGATCTTGATTTTTATTTGTATTTTACCTTAAAACATTAGGGACTAGTCCTATTATTATTTTAGAGTTTATTTTGTATAAATACTCATGTTTCAAGAGAAAAGAACATGTTAAATAATAATGAATTCTTGAGTTTGAATGAACATAGTGGAGTGCCATTAAACCTCTTTGCTCTTCCACTATTAAAGACAAAGTGTCTCTAAAACATAAAGAATAATACATTCTTTCTCTCTAATTGGGATTCTAGATTCATTATTACTTAAGGGCTCTTCTTTCAGTTCCTATCTTTGCGGTCTAATTTTTCTTGTTGAAATTAGAATGTCAAGGTGCTTTTAAGAAAATTAAAATTACTAATTTAAAGGTCTTAGGTGTTAAGTTCTCCTAGGATTCTTGCATTGTGAGTTTGATGGGCATTTAGGCAACCAAATTCTTTTATGTTCCTCTATTTTTGTTCCTTGATGTCTTTGACATTTAGGGTGTTTATGCTTCAATTCTTGGACAAATTTGTGAATCACATCAGTTGGTATCTAAATCATTGAACTTTTAATTCTTAAAGCTAGTTTCCAAGTGAAAGTCACAAAATTTCATCAAGATAATTGCAAAGAAACCTAGGCAATTAGGAGCTTTTTGTGAAGCTATCATTAAAGTTTAAAAAAAAAATCAATTTTCAGCTATTTCCTTTATGTATTATTGCTCTTATGTGTTGAATTGATGTTTGAAAAAAATATTTGGCAAGAAAAATAGATGAAATAGTGCAAAATAAAGGCTTAATTTTCTACTCTACACATATATCCAAAATTTTCTAACAAATGTTTAATGTAATGCCACATGCTATTAAATGCCCAAATATTTCCATTGCTCACATCCACAACTTCCTATAGGTTTTCTTAATTAGTTTCTTGTTCATAGTTAATTATATCATCCTTAGAACCATCCAGAATCTCTTTTGTTTATGTTCTTGACAATAGCTTAAGCTTTGTTCATCTTTTGTGCTTGATCTATGTTTCTTTATTTCTTTAGCTTTCTTGTGTTTCTTTGCCTTGTTTACTATCATATACATTATCTTTATCCCTTGAGTTTGTGTTGGCACACTTGTTACTTGAGTCTTCTTGTTAAAGTATATATTCTTTTGCCGCCTACCAAGTATTGGACATTTTATCACTAGGAACTCCTTTCTTACTTGTCCTTGGGTTTTAGTTAACTTTCTATAGTTGAACTAATTCTTTTGAATTGGAGAAGTAGGAAAGGACTTGAAGAGGCTGAGAG
Organism: Voacanga thouarsii; assembly: GCA_026120185.1. Taxonomy (NCBI): domain Eukaryota; kingdom Viridiplantae; phylum Streptophyta; class Magnoliopsida; order Gentianales; family Apocynaceae; genus Voacanga; species Voacanga thouarsii. The sequence continues at coordinate 1,380,051 of JANUWF010001088.1, read as the reverse complement.
TATTTGAAAAGGGCAAGAGGCGAGACTATCAACAAAAATGCTTAAATAGAGTAAATACAAAAGAAGAGTAATTATCTCAATTGAGGACAAACACATAAGGGAGAGTAGTGAGGATAATTTTATTTTATTTCTAACCATTTCTTATAGGTTATTACATTGTTGAAATCCCATACACGGCACATGGAGATGACGCCTCTCAACTAAATTAGGTAGGGCATTTCACGGTGAATTTAATTCACAAGCCGACTTTGAGACCCTCTGTGAACTTATATTGGAACAAATGAAAGATTTTGAACAAAATATGGAGGCCGTGAGGTGGGATATCATGAATTTACAAATTTGAGAAGCTTAATCCTCTACAGTAACTCAAAAAAGAGGACATAGACCCTATGACATACCTAGTCCAAAAGAGAGGGATAGAACACAAACTCCTCCAATGAATCAGATGTTGGAATATATACCCTCTAAACTAATTTTATCTGATCTAATTATTAAATATTATCAAAATTTATTTATAAATTTATATTTTATTTGTGCACGATTTTCGTTTGAAAATGACCCATTGTATTTAAGTAAGTGATCCTTGTGAATGGTGGTCTTTCACAGTAAGATATGAATTACGGGTTACTTAACACATAAATGTTTATTTTTAACTGATTGATGAGAATGTGAATCTCATCATGTATAGGTTATTGTGTTATGAATTCCAACTGGGGAATGGCTTACCTTTAGCCAGTGAGTAGTCAACTTACTTTATAGTATGAGCATATTTCGAATACGTAGAACATGATCTGTAATAGTGGATTCTAAAAGTATTATTTAGAAGAAACCCAGATTATTACTGCTACAACGTGAATTAATACTCTACCGCTTGAGTATGAGTTGGTGGTCTGACGAAGTTAGAAGCATATACTTTAATATACTATAGTTGAGGTTCTTTCATAGAGCCGATATACTTATATGTTGGGTATATGTGACTAGTTAGTTAAGACAAACTTGTACAATATAGCTTCTGCACTATATCGCCCCTTGTAACTGTTCAAATGATCTAATTATCCAGGGCTCTGGGGAACATGACTTGGATGTTTACTTTAGGGTAGCTCCTTTGAAAAGTTAAAACATTCCAGAAATCGTGGATCATTGGACTAGAGGTTTCTTAGTACACTCCTCCTCTCTAAATGCACAACGATGCGTAGAAGGGTATTTTAGTCATTACACATGCAGATCGAAGACTTTGCTAACGCAACATTATCCTTGGGGTCAATATTTCCTTATGGTGATATTAAGAAATATTTAAAGTATAAAATATAACTATTTATATAGTAGGGGTATTTTGATCATTTTAATAGCAAAGATGATGTGTCTTTTGGTCCCAAGAATGGCCTTTGAGTCCTGACAGATTTTGGATTAAGGAATTGGTCTTGAAGCTTCACTTGAAAGGAATTCATTGGGTATAAGTGGCTATACAAGAGGAAGAGGGAAGTGGATGAGAAGGTGAAAACCTTCAAAACCAGGCTTGTGGCAAAAAGGTATACTCAGAAAGGGGGAATCGATTATGATGAAACATTTTCCCCGATAGTCATGCTTAAGTCCATCCGTATCTTTCTTGCCATTGCATGTAATTTTGACTATAAGATATGGTAAATAGATGTCAAGATAGCATTTCTTAATAGCCATTTTAACGAAGACATCTATATGTCCCAACGGGAAAGTTTTATTGTTAAAGCTCAGGAACATATGGTTTGCAAGTTTAGGAAGTCCATTTATGATAATGAGTATGGGATGATAGAGTTAATGATAGAGTGTAAGATTTGGATGATAGAGTTAATGAAAATGAGCATGGGGTGCTAAATAAGGGTTAAGGGATGAGAGGAAGAAGAAGAGAGGAAAATGAATATAAGAAGGATATGAGACATATTAAGATAACGTTTCCCCTTTTCTATGGAAAGAGTGACTCAAAGGTATATTTTGAATAGTAAAGGAAAATAAAGATAATATTTGATTGTCATGAATGCTCCAAGAGAATGAAGGTAAAGCTAGTGTGTTAGGCTTTTGAAAGCATGCATTGATATAATGGGAGCAAGTTCTTAACAATAGAAGAAGAATGGGGGAACAAATAGTGACCACTTGGGAACTTTTAAAAAATCTCGTGAAAGAAGCTGCTATAGTATAGTAATGTAATTGGAGATCACTATAATGAGGTTTGTTCTGCTATATTATAGCTTAAATATTTAAGGTCTTTATCATATCTTAAACAAAGTCAACGCAAATCAAACCATAAACACAATCTTCTTAACATTAATCATAAACAAAGGCTAAACTGTAAACATAATCTCCTCAACAATCAAACCATAAATAATCAAATCAAAAATAAACTATAATCTCCTCAAGAAGAAGTGTAACGTATACAAGAAGAAGTAATTCTACATATACAAGAAGATGGAAATAGAATTTATCTAGCATAAGTAATACTCACATATAACAACAACGAAATGAAATATGTCAATCTTGAATGACAACATCCTCAGCATCGAATGATCCATGGAGTCAAGATATGAAAACAACACCATGAGATATCGTAGATGTACTAAATAGAATGTATAGGCACTATGGCAAATGTACCTATGTTAAATCTGCAAGATAGGGCTTTCATAGTACTTGAAACTCTACTATACGTAACTCATAAGCCTTTCACTCATGCTGCAAGTGTTTGTCTATCTCAACCTACATACTAGCTTGCATACTATGTATACACGCCTTAAGCTCAGCCTTGATCTCCTCAACCTCTAAAACAATTAGATGATTGATTGATTGAGGTTGGTGTTGGTCCCTTCTCTCTGCACTTGACATGACCTCTCGAATCTACACTGAATAAGTGTCAAAAGATCTATTCTTTCACCTCATTAGTGCTCTCAGACTCAGACAGTGCCTACCATTTTGTCTTTAATCGGTTCTGCAAAGTTAAGAAACAACACATCAAATTAATGTTAAAATTAATATATTCTCTTTATCATATTTTAATAATTTAGAAAAGTAATTTGAAAATTACTTACAATTATAAAAGCAATCAAACCATCAAACTGCCTACCAAGCCACATTTGTGCTACAAGAAACATATCATATTGTGATGTTAGGTGGCCTTATAAAGCTATCTATGATCATGCATTAGAGTTAATTGGATAATCTTTACAAAATAAATATTTTTGACAATTTACTAGTAAATTGGATAAAATGCAAAGTAATGGTATCTAGGATAAAATCCAAAGTAAAGTTGGCAAAACATCAAAGTATAGAGATTTCTTAGCGCAAAAGATACTTACATTATATAATCTAAATGCTAAAGTTTGAACATTTATAGTAAAAGACACCAATATTCAATAACCTGAATATCTGATCATGAGCAACAGAATGTGGCATCCTCCCTGTGGCTAGTGAATATGCAATATGCGATCAGTTCTATCTACTCTACTCGGTCTCTGCTTGTGAGTCTTTAAATGGTTAATATGTAACATAAATATAACCATCTTTTATATATAAACAACTTCAAGGAGGAATTTGAAGAAAAATTCAACAATTTCTATTAAACTGACAAGGATTTACCATTTTCATAGATTTCTAGTTATGTTATTACGATATGCAAATTGCATGCCATATGTGAGGAAATAAGTAAACATGCAAATATATGCTTATTTCAAACTCCCCTAAACCATTCTTATAGGACTAGTATATCTTTAGATATACCGGTACTATTCTAGTAAACCAGTGCTAACCAATATATCACGGGGCTTCCTTAAATATGTGAAGATTATGCTATTATATCATGCTCAAAATTAACAAACATTCAAAAACTAAAGCTAAGGCTTCATACGCATAAGATTAAGCAAGAGGAATTTCCCTTTCAAGAATTTACGTAAGGAATAAAAGATAGTTAAAATAATTTTTGTTTCAAATTATAATAGTAATCAAAAGTAGCAAAAAAATGTCCTAAGTTGTGATTTTGTTGCAAAAAAAATCAAAATATAAAAAGTCTAATAGAGTCAGTGAGTCTAGATATGACCTCACATCCTCAAAGTGCCAATAATCGACTTTCTCCATTGATTTTCATCAACCTGCTTATCCCAAAATAATAGGCTTTGTACTATTTTAGTGTGGAATATAGTATTTATGCTTTAACTTGGACTTGTAATCCTTTTAGGATTCACAAAAAATCTTTATAGTGACACTACAGCCTTTTGGTAACATAGTAGTTCTGTCCTTATATGTGTTAAACAAATAAGTAAATAAATAAAATTTTAACCTATCAACAAAATACTATTACATGTGTTGTACAAGCCTTAATTATTTGATGATATAATAAAGTTATAATATATATAATGATCTTTTAAATAACAAGTCAAAGTTAGAATAAATAAAACTATTTACCTATATTTTTTCCCACAATAAGTCTGTAAGCCTTTGACGTATGGAATGCCAATCCCTATAATTTACACTACAAGAAATACTAAAATTAGTGACCGAAACTTCGATAGCTAATGATTATTTAGCAACAAATATTTATCGACCGTACTTCAGTTGGTTGATAAAAAATTTGCGACTGATAAATGAAGTAGTCTCTAATTGTGATTAATGAATCCATCACTAAATGTTGGTAAAAAATATCAAGACTAGTGAAAAGGATTAATTTTTATAAATAAATTTGGTCACTGATTTCCATAGCTAATCAATTCCTAATTAGCTATCGAATTTTAAGTATAGTCGCTAATCAGTCGCTAATTTTGAATTTTTTTTTTTTAAAAAAAACTATCTTTAACAATAACTTCTTAAAAATTAGGCCCATGCCCTACTATTTTCATGAATCGCCACCATCTCAAACTATTATAAAAGTAATTTAGTGGGATAAAAAAATGGAAGTAGATGTTTTGGAGATTGACTTAGAGGTAGAAGCACAACACCTCTAGCAAAAGACTTGAAAAACATAGAAAATGAGCAGAGACAACCAGAAGTGCATCCTCCCAAATGCATTATTCCATCTTCAAATCATACAAAAATCATGTTAAGTCTTCCACAACATTCAACCAATTAAATTTTAGTCTTCTTTTAGATGATTATAGTGCTTTCTTCAGAAGATTATATGCTTAAACATATGCAACTAGGAGCTAAACGTAGGCTTGTTAGTCTCAGAAAGTTTGGAAGCAACCTGATCCTCATTTTCTCTGAGATGATCTATTAGTCAAGCCTTTGCATAAAGACATAGGTGTGTATATCTAGCAACTAATTGATAAACAAGCCCTAAACCATTACTCATTCCTAAGAAACATCCAAAATTATATACACGTCTCCAAATAAAAGGGAATTTAATTAAGTGAAGAGAACTCACATTTGTCTTAACACTAACACTGTCCCAAGGACAGGCCTAATAAAATGTTACAAGCATAGAGTTCGCACCATCCAATGAATCAAAGCACATGGCCTCTACGTGTAAACCGATATAGTAATTTTCTATTCCTAGATAGCGCTTGCAAACATTTTCTATAATCAAGTGAAAAAAGATGAAGGTTATCGAAGAGACAAATCAAAACATATTCATTAAATACAAAAGTTGATAATTTTCGACAGAACCTTAAAGGGATCATTTATAAGACAATCAACCTAAATATCCAACACAACAAATAACCACATAAATGGTCTTTTAACTACTTAAGTTGCAATTGGAAAGTGGGGGAGAATTAAGACATTTAGTAAAATGAAGTAGCAAATTCACAATCATTAGAAAACATTCTTTATTATAACATGAATGCAAGAAGGTGCACTAGAAATGAAGATAAATACAATTCATTTGCATCACAATAAGCTAATCAGGGAAACTTAATTTGATCAAGCCAATAATTTCACCAATACTAACATAAGCACTTGTAGCCAACACCACAGAAATAGAAAATAAAGAGAAAAACAACATGAATATAACTACTTCAATTAGTATCAATATTCTACCAAAATAAGATGGTAAAATGGTAAATTAAGAAACTAGAAAGACAAGGATGACAAAACAATAGAACGATTCACATTAATAGAGCCACATGTATATAAACCAATATATATTCAGCTTTGTATTTTCCAGTCCTATATGTGTTATAGCAGTACCTCTTCAAGAAACATCATTACAACTCTTATGGCTAAACAAAGCCTATACTACAATCCTATAATTTTATTTTAGAAGCAAAATTCTCCCATTGTGCAAGAGGAGTCGGTTTAGATATTTATATCTTACTTATAACAACGCCTCCAAAAAATTATTTTTCCTGATGACATTGGCTTAGCAGAGTAAAAAACAAACACAAGGATAAAGTTGAAAAAAAGAAATAATAAATACCATCTTGGTTTTAATTTTCTAAGAGTACAATTAATTGGAACAAAAATGAAACATTTTTAGTATGAAAATTCTACAAAAATTCTACAAAAGTAGCACCATATGTAGTGATCCATAAATGTAAAGAAAGTCAAGAATTAGGGTTCTAATCCCACATAAGGCAAATTCAATAGGGAATTTTATTGAATAGGGAGAATGCATCTAAACAGAGCAAGTTCAAAATCTACCAGAAATTGAGGTGGCAATAGCTTCTTCTTCTCCATTGGCTTGTCTCCGGTAGGCTCTTCCTCCTCTGCTAGAGCCTTATTAGCAATGCTGGTCTTCTTCTCTTCCATCGACTTGTCTTCAGCAGGTTTCTTCTCAGTGGACTTCTTTTCTACCTTGGGCACCATTTAAAATTCTAACAGAAGCAAAAAAAAAAAAAACTAAATAGAAAGAAATTCAAACATTTGAGATTCAAGAAAGTAAATGATAATTGTGAGATAGGAATGAAAATTGGAGGGCTTTGATATTTGTAGAAATCAAGTAGCTGTGATATTGTTTTGACCACTTTCGTGTTTTAAGGTTGAAATTAGGGTATATAAGTTTGTAATACGTCCCCTAAATTGTGTTCGTGGGTTAATCTTTTACTTAGCATATAATAAGTGAAGTGTCCAGACTTGGGTAAAAAAATTATACAAAAACTAAGCACATTCTCAATCAAGTTTAAATTAAAACGTTAAACCTAAATCACATATATGAGCAAGCGTACTCATCATTAACTGAGCTAGGGTTTAAACGAGTGTCGATCCTCAAGGAACAAGTAGACATTAATTACCCTTCTTTCAATGTTTAACCGACTCAACAAAGTGAAAAACAAATAAAAAGGAAAATTAAAAGGAAATAAAATAAAAATATGTATATGTCAAGGATGTAGAATTATGTACTCAAGCCACTGTGTAGAAAAACATGATCTTAAAGAACTTAACCATTATCATAACCAATCATTCTCTTGGCACCATGAAGGATAAAGGTAGACTCACTTTGATGGTCAATCCATGAAATCACTATCTTCTAGATAAATTAGAATCACTTGATCCATCTCAACTAATTCATCCAAAAGATGCATTAAACACAATCTTTAATTAAATTCCCTTGGTCTCGGCGAATTTAGAGCATGAAATTAATCAATGAACCCTTGGTCTCGAAGGACATCAATTAACCTTCAATTACCAGTTCTTAAACAATCAACCCCCTTTGGTCCAGCAAGTCAATTGCCAACAGAATATGAAATTAATAAATTGAAACAACCATCAACCCCCTTTGGTCCAGGAAGTCAATGGATAGAATCAACTAACTAATCTCGTAATAAGCACAAGTAATTAAATACCAAGAATAATAACCAATTAATCAAAAGATCAAATAACTCTAGAAATCATGAATATCGAAAACAATATTGAATTACAATAAAACAATTAACATATCATTGTTCAAGAAAAAGAAAACAAAGTAAAATAAAGAACTCATAGACAAGTCTCCTTCTTCTTCCTTTGAAAACCTTCTTGCACAACCCTCCTTGAACTTAAAGAATTCCTCCTTGGACTGAGCGATTTTCTATGATGATCAATGAATTCTTCCCCTTTTTCCTTGTGTTTTTCATCTATTTATAGGCTTAAGAGGTGCCCAAACTCGTAGGTACACAGTTCTTGGCCGAGTAAAAGTTGGAAGTTGCTAAAACTCTTCAGATTTCCAAAAACACGTAGAAAGATCGCAGCACTGCCTCAAGGACAGACCACAGCCGGCGCCGTCTTGGTCCTTCGGAACCGGCACCGCTTAGGTTCTATTCTACTCTATTTCTACAATTTTTCCATCGCTTTGAAGTTCGTGCAACCAATGTACAGCCGGCGCTGGTTCTAGGGCCTTAGCCGGCGCGGCCTCTACTCTGTTTCGCAACGGTTTTACTTCGTTTTACCCCAAAAATCTGAAATAATGACCAAAATACCTTTCCAAAGATAAAATCTCAAATATGAAAGCATATGACTAGTTATTGCACAAAATATATTACAAAAGAGCCTCAAATAACTAAGCAAAGTATGACCAATTTAGCCCCTATCATATTTCCCCACACTTAGCTCTTTACTTGTCCTCAAGCGAAGTATCAAGAACAAGTACGAAAAATACAAGGTTTTAATCAAATCACTCAATCAATTCCAAAACCATATCTTCAATGCTTCCTTTATTCATGAACATAAAACATATGATACTAAATCTTTCACAGCCAATGCAAGACTTGTGTAGTGATAAACAACTTAGTAGAACCATCTCAATACTTCACAATATTCTCAAACCATTGGAAAGAAGTCAGTTCAAAAAGAGTATGCATTCCATATGCTTACTTTTCATACACTCTCTCCATTAATCCGAGACATATCATGATTCTACTTAGATCAAGTAGGACTTTTAAGCTTATAATGTAAGGCTAAATGTTTGTAATGCGGCTTAGCAAACAAAGGATATAGGAAAATCAAATGTCAAAGAAAAGGGTAACCAAAATAAACCTATAATTCCCAACTATTCTTGCTCTCCTATTCTAAGAATCAATCAAACCATGACCTTATATAACAACCCTTATGCATTTCAAGCAAATCCTGCATTGTTCTTTTTTTCTCTTTCACCTCTTCTTATTATTAACTCTTTTCCTCACAAGATCACTCAATTTTTCAACAATGGTATCGAGTGTTTTATATGGATTTACGTTGATAGTTCACTCACCATCCCTTTTGTGATCTTTTCGCTCCTTTTTTTTTTTTCCAATTCTCTTTCAATTCTCTCTTCTTTTACTCCTCTTTTGTTTTCACTACTACTGTTATTTCCTTTTTCACTCACTTTTCTTTCTAGCAGCTTGTTGTTTTCTCTTTTCACTTCCTTTCATTTCTTTTCTTCTTTCTCATCTTTTTCAGCTCAACACTCTTTTCTTTCTCAATTGTTTTCAACTTCTTCCTTCCATTCCACTTCCTTTCTTTTCCTAGCTCTACTCGTAATTGATCCATAACTGAAAGTAACAAGTCATGATCTCTATCCCTACATTTTTTCCTCAACATCCATATACTTTCATCCTTCAAGAGTATAAAGATTTGAAAATTATACAAACTCTCAGCACAAGTAATAGACAAAATATCGTGACGGGTTTCCAAGAAAGAAATCACCAATTTAGGCTCAAAATAGGCACTAGGGATAATATAACAATAGGTAGGCTTGAAAGCTCAAACTATCTAAAGAAGGCCTATTACCGTCATCCCTAAGTTAAATCATAATTGTCTTTCTTATTTTGCCTCGAGAGGTATTCAAGTAAGTTCTAGAATGCTCCATGAATTTTAGAGAAAAACAGGTTTTAAAATAATGCAAAGCATTTGATCAAGAACTACTTTGTCCAAGTGAGTGCAAAAAGTCATGCATCAGCCATAAATGATCTAGAACATATGCTCTATAATCCATTATAAAGACATGCACTAAAAATACAGCTTGAAATCTCTAGAAAAGTAGAAACATTTGAAATATTTCGCACCAAAAATTATTTACTCCCAAGAAGGCTAAAGAATATCTATAGAAGACTTGTCAATCAAATCACTCCCCTACACTTAAATTGGACATTGTCCTCAATAGCCAAATAAATATAACCAGAATAAACAATACCATGGGACCAAAAAGATAAAGGAGAAGAGATAAGAAAAATAAACTTCCATGCATCGTAACATACAAGAGCTGAATGCTTGAAGAGGGAGGCATCATCAAAGTACCTAAAAAATACAAAAGAAAATACCAAAGCATAACAACTAGAAAAGAAAATAAAGTAAAAACAAAAGGAATAAAATAGAATGGCCAGGAAACAACCGCTGCTTGAGAAACCACACATTTCTATGTGGATTCTTCAACGAGCATGTCCACCTGTTTGGGATGTGGAAGACCGCCCCCCGCATAACGTTTCACCCTATGGCTATTAACTTTGAAAGTGTCCCGAGTAGGGTGAGTAAGTTCTAGGGTGCCAAAAGGGCCGATCTTACTTACCATGAATGGTCCCAGCCACTTGGATTTCAACTTTCTGGGAAAAAGTTTTAAATGAGAATTGAATAACAGTACTTGCTCGCCTTGTTTAAATTCAGGTTGGTAAGTGATATGCTTGTCGTGCCACCATTTGACTTTTTCCTTGTACCGTATGGAATGATCATAAGCATCGTTTCGCAATTCCTCCAAGGCCGTGAGTTGAAGTAACCTGGACTTTTCAGCCGACTCAAGATCAAGATTAACCAGTTTTATCGCCCAATAAGCCTTATGTTCAATTTCAATGAGTAAGTGACATGATTTACCATAAACTAACCGAAACGGAGTCGTACCAATCGGTGTCTTAAAGGCTATTCGATATGCCCAAAGGGTATCATCTAATTTTAAGCTCCAATCCTTTCGAGTATGGTTGACGATTTTTTCCAAAATTCGTTTAAGTTCTCTATTAACCACCTCAACCTGTCCACTTGTTTGGGGGTGATATGGGGTAGCCAACCTATGGTGCACACCTAGGTGTGTGAGAACTTTTTCATTTATGTATTACAAAAATGAGTCCCCCTATCACTAATGAGGACCTTAGGCACACCAAAACGAGTGAAAAGTTTTTTCAGAAATTTGACCACCACCGTTGCATTATTAGTAGGTAAGGCTTGGGCTTCTACCCATTTAGAGACATAATCCACTGCCACTAAAATATACTTATTCCCCAAAGAACTAGGAAACGGTCCCATGAAGTCTATGCCCCAACAGTCAAATACTTCACATGCTTGAAAATTTTGTAATGGCATCTCATTAAATTTAAAAAGGTTACCTGTACGTTGACACCTATCACAACTTTGGACAAACCTGTAGTCATCTCTAAATCATGTGGGCCAATAGAATCCGGCGTCTAGCACCTTTCGTGCAGTGTTGTTTTCTTGGTAATGGCCCCCAGTGAGTCCTTCATGACAATGTCGAAGAATATCGTCCCCTTCCTTAGAATCCACATACCTCCGAATGATTTGATCCGCACAACACTTAAACAAATATGGATCATTCCAAAAGTAAAATCGTACGTCGGAGAGGAATTTCTTATTTTGATGCAGCGTGAGGCCTTTTGGGGCAATTCCTGCAGCCAAATAGTTAGCAAAGTTGGCAAACCATGGTGTGGTTGGGATCTCACCTTCTATGAGCAAGAGTTGCTCATCCGGAAAAGCGTCATCAATGTCTTCTTCTAGCAAGGATTCCAAGTTTGGATTATCCAATCTTGACAGGTAATCCGCAGCCAAGTTTTCTGCACCCTTTTTGTCCCTAATCTCCAAATTAAATTCCTGCAATAGTAGAACCCATCTTATCAATCTTGGTTTGGAATCATGTTCGGTTAATAGGTACTTCAGGGCTGAATGGTCCGTATATACAATAACTTTGGACAAAATAAGATAAGAACGGAATTTATCAAATGCAAGCACTATGGCAAGCAATTCTTTCTATGTTGTTGTGTAATTTTCCTGTGCATCCGTTAAAGTCTTGCTGGCATAGTATATCGATTGGAAGTGCTTGTTCCGTCTTTGTCCCAATACTGCACGAATTGCAAAGTCACTTACATCACATATTAGTTCAAATGGAATAGACCAATCCGAGGCAATTAGAATGGGTGAATTAATCAATTTCTCTTTAAGTATGGTAAAAGCGTTGAAACATTTATCATCAAAATTAAACACAGCATCCTTATCAAGTAAAGAAGTAAGAGGTTTCGAAATTTTTGAGAAGTCTAAGATGAACCACTTGTAGAAACCTGCATGACCAAGAAAGCTCCTTATAACTTTTACTGAAATAGGAGGAGGTAGCTTCTCGATTGCTTCAATTTTTGCTCTATCAACCTCAATACCCTTCTAATTTTATGCCCCAACACAATACATTCTTGCACCATAAAGTAACACTTTTCTCAGTTAAGCATGAGGTTAGTCTCTAGACATCTTGCTAGTACCTTTTCGAGGTTAGATAAGCACAAGTCAAATAAATCATCAAAAACTGAGAAATCATTCATAAATACCTCCATAATGTCCCCCACGAGTCCTTCAAATATAGTTGTCATGCACCTTTAGAATGTTCCGGGACCATTGCAAAGGCCAAATGGCATCCTACGATATGCAAAAGTACCATATGGACGTGTGAAAGTGGTCTTTTCTTGGTCCTCCGGCGCTATGGGAATTTACAGGTAGCCTGAGAATCCATCTAAGAAATAATAATACTCGTGTCTGGCTAACCTTTCTAACATTTGGTCAATGAAAGGAAGAAGGAAGTGATATTTTCTAGTGGCTTTGTTTAACATCCTATAATCTATGCAAAACCTTCAACCCGTGACCAATCTCATAGGGACTAATTCATTTTTATCGTTAGGGCTCACCGTCATTCCTCCATTCTTTGGTACCACTTAAGTAGGACTTACCCAACTACTATCCGAAATAGGATAAATGATGCCTGAATCTAAGAACTTAACCACCTCACCTTTTACCACTTCACTCATATGTGGGTTCAACCTACGTTGGGATTGCACTACGGGTTTTGCACTTTCTTCCATCAAGATCTTGTGCGTGCAAAAGATGGACTAATGCCTTTAATATCAGTGATCTTCCAAGCTATCACCCTTTTATATTTTTCCAACATACCTACCAGCTTGGTCTTTTGTTCTGACTTGAGATCTTTGGCAATGATGATAGGCAACTTACGATCCTTAGCCAAGAACACATATTCCAAATGCTCGGGTAGGTCTTTTAAGTCCACTTCAGGAGGATCTTCTATAGATGATTTTATTCTCCCCAAACTGTGTTTTTCTATGTCCAAATTCTGCAGCCCGTCCTCGTTATGAAATTCCTCCAAATATGCCATTGATGTTTCCCTCAATTCTTCCTCAATAGATTCCTGCATCAACTCAAAAACTAGTTTGTCAAGAATATCAACTCCTAGACACAAATCATCAAAAGTCATAGGTTGTTGCATGCTCTTATGGATTTGAATTATGACTTCCTCATCCCCAACCCTCAGTGTCAACCTCCCCCCATGGACGTCAATTAATGCTTTTGCTGTAGCTAGGAAGGGCCTACCTAAGATTAAGGGGACTTTAGAATATTCATCCATGTCAAGAATAACAAAATTCACAGGAAATATGAATTTATCAACTTTTACCAACACATCTTCTATGATGCCCCTAGGGTATTTGATAGATCGATCCGCGAGTTAAATACTCATCCTAGTGGGCTGTGGTTCTCCTAGGCCTAGCCTTTTAAATGTTTTATATGGTTGTAAATTAATGCTAGCACCTAGGTCAGCTAAAGCATTACAAACATGAAGAGTGCCAATTAGACATGGGATAAAGAAACTTCCTGGATCACTTTCTTTATGTGGTAATTTCAAGTTGTCCTGCAGGATGGCTGAGTATTCTTCGTTGAGGACTACTGTATACAACTCTTCCAGTTGCTTTTTGTTGACAAGCATGCTTTTGAGGAACAGGGCATATTTGGGCATGTGGATTAAAACTTCACTGAGGGGGATGTTTATGTGCAGTTGTTTAAATACCTCTAGGAATTTGTTGAACTGAGCGTCTTATCCGGCCTTGTGTAGACGAGTAGGGTATGGTATGTTAGGCTGAAAAGTAGGTTTTTCGGGAGGTGGACAGGGGATAGCCGGCGCCAGTTCCAGTGCTTTAGCCGGCACCGATTCCATTCTGTGTTGTATGGTTTCGGCGTTTATGGATATCCGGCGCCAGTTCTCTTCTTACAATCAGCACCGGCCTTCATCTGGACTGCCTGGTAATTCTTTTTCACTTCGCAATGTGACAACAGCTGTTTCCATACTGGTTAATGGTGTGAGTTCATGAGATTTTATTACCATATCCGTCAAAAACCAGATTTGTTGTTCCATGTTGTGGATCATTGCTTCGAATTTCTCGAATGTGAAATCGATTTCTTGGAAATGCCTCGTGACATGCACTACAAATTTACCAACCAAAGTTTCAAGCTCTGTTGATTCTGGTGCTGTGAGTGTTCCCTCCGAAGCGTAATGGGGGTACTGCCCCCTATTCGACCTCCTTAGATCCCAATTCGCCATTTCTCCTGAACAAGGAGACGAGTTAGACACAGAAATTACAAAAGTACACAGTTAGTTAAAAGACGTAGTCTAAGTTGGTTAGTTTAGTTAGGTTACAAGGTTATACACGAAATACAAAAGATAGCACCGTTTTGCAGAAAGAGAAGTATACATATTTGCATATTGACATATTTACATGATTAAATCAACAAAATCCAAGCTTTCATGCTATTGTTTCCTAGCAACGGCGCCAAAAACTTGATGTGTCCAGACTTGGTAAAAAAAATCGTACAAAAACTAAGCACATTCCCAATCAAGTTTAAATTAAAACATTAAACCCAAATCACATATATGAGCAAGTATACTCATCATTAACTGAGCATAGAGTTCAAACGAGTGTCGATCCTCAAGGAACAAGTAGACATTAATTACCCTTCTTTTATTGTTTAACCGACTAACAAAGTGAAAAATAAATAAAAAGAAAAATTAAAAGGAAATAAAATAAAAATACGTATATGTCAAGGATGTAGAATTATATACTCAAGCCATTGTGTAAACAAACATAATCTTAAAAAACTTAATCATTATCATAACCAATTATTCTCTTGGCACCATGAAGGATGAAGGTAGACTCACTTTGATGGTCAATCCATGAAATCACTATCTTCTAGATAAATTAGAATCACTTGATCCGTCTCAACTAATTCATCCAAAAGATGCATTAAACACAATCCTAAATTAAATTCTCTTGGTCTCGGTGAATTTAGAGCATGAAATTAACCAATGAACCATTGGTTTCGGAGGACATCAATTAACCTTCAATTACCAGTTCTTAAACAATCAACCCCCTTTGGTCCAGCAAGTCAATTGCCAATAGAATATGAAATTAATAAATCGAAACAACCATCAACCCCCTTTGGTCTAGCAAGTCAATGGATAGAATCAACTAACTAATCTCGTAATAAGCACAAGTAATTAAATACTAAGAATAATAACCAATTAATCAAAAGATCAAATAACTCTAGAAATCATTGAATTACAATAAAATAATTAACATATCATTGTTCAAGAAAAAAAATAAAGTAAAAGAAAAAACTCATAGACAAGCCTCCTTCTTCTTCCTTTGAAGACCTTCTTGCACAACCCTCCTTGAACTTGAAGAATTCCTCCTTGGACTGAGCGATTTTCTATGATGATTAATGAATTCTTCCCCTTTTCCCTTGTGTTTTTCATCTATTTATAGGTTTAAGAGGTGCCTAAACTCGTAGGTACACAGTTCTTGGCCGAGTAAAAGTTGGAAGCTACTAAAACTCTTCAGATTTTCAAAAACGCGTAGAAAGATCGCAGCACCGCCTCAAGGACAGACCACAGCCGGCGCCGCCTTGGTCCTTCGGAGCCGGCACTGCTTAGGTTCTGTTCTACTCTGTTTCTACAATTTTTCCATCGCTTTGAAGTTTGTGCAACCAGTGTACTGCCGGCGCCGGTTCTAGGGCCCTAGCCGGCGCCTCCTCTACTCTGTTTCGCCACGATTTTGCTTCGTTTTACCCCAAAAATCTGAAATAATGACCAAAATACCTTTCCAAGGGTAAAATCTCAAATATGAAAGCATATAACTAGTTATTAAATGTATCAAAAAAGAATCTCAAATAACTAAGCAAAGTATGACCAATTTAGCCCCTATCAATAAGGTTAAGTCCTATAGGAGAAAAACTCTTATGAAAGAGTTGGATACTTCACGTTCGATTTATTCATCATAGAAAAAGATTAAGCAGGAAGGCCCAAAAATAAAAAGTGTTCAGTTTAATGAGAGGAAGGTTTTTGTGGAATTTAAGATGAGTATGGAGTAATTTTGATCGCGATTTGTGCAAAATCTGGAATAGTTAAGCTCAAGGCGAAAGATATAGGATTACTCTGTATAATGTGTAGATCATATTTTTCAAATAAAAATTTTTCAAGGTAGGAGCAGTTAATAAGGTTAATTGTGGTTAATTTAAGATTAATCACAGTTAATGAGCCCTAATAGGGGTTGATTATCTTATTTGTGTGGGGATTAACCATAAGGCAAGCTTAGAAAAGCTTAATCATATCTTAATAATAAGTGGAAAGTCTAATCATGCCCAAAATATAAGTTGAGAAAGAGGTAAGTGAGAATTAGGGCTTAATTAAGGTTAGTAAGAGGTATTTATGTATAAACCTAGTTTAGCCTTAGTTAAATATGATTAGTGTAAACTAAGTTTTGTTATGAATCTTAATATAAAGGAATATTATTAACTAAGTCCTAAGATGATTACTTAGGACTAAGATTACTTAAGTTATATACTAATTACTATTAATTGAATTAAGCAGAGGTTAAGGCGATTTAAGTGAGTTTAGTCCTCTATTAGTGCTAATTAATCCTTATGCTATAAAAGGACTAAAAAGCTCTCACTAAATTCAAGTAAAAGGACTAAACTACCCTTCCATATGCCTTTGATTCTAGAGTATTCACATAGTTATCAAATTATAAGGATTATTATACAAAGGAAAACAAAAAAAAAAAAAAAAAGGTAGAAGAAGGGAGTTGTTGGTTGAGAGAGAAGAAGAAGAATAAAGGGTTTTTGCAACTTTCAAGCCTTGGGATAGCTACAAAAATGTAAACGAACTAGACAAGGAGACTTTGTAGGCTTGGGGAATATATCTAGACTGAAGAATCAATGTGAGTTTCCTTGATTTTAACAACAACGTTTTAACATATGATTTTTCACTATATTTAAATATGAGCATTTTTCTTTATTGGGATGTATACCTTCTTAGACTAGGTTTCTGATGTAAAAATAGAATGTTTTAATAAAAGAATTTATTTTCATAAATTATTTGTGAATTTACAATTTTATTTGTGCACAATTACGTTTGGAAAAGACCCATTGTGTTTAAATAAATGGTTCATGTGAATGGAGGTCTTTCACAATAAGGTATGGATCACGGGTTACTTAATACATAAACTTTTGTTCTTAACCGATTGATGAGAATAGGAATCTCATCATGTCTAGGTTATTATGTTATGAATTCTAAATGGGGAATGGCTTACCTTTAAACCTGTGAGTAGTCCACTCACTTCATGACATAAGCGTATTTCGAATACGTAGAATAGGACCTGTAGTAGTGATTTCTAAAAGTACTATATGGTAAAACCTAGACTACTACCGATACAGCGTGGACTAGTACTCTACGACTTGAATATGAATTGGTGGTCTGACGAATTGAAAGCATATGTTTTGATATGCTATAGTTGAGGTTCTATCGTAAGGCCAATATACTTGTATGTTGGGTATGTGTGACTAGTTAATTAAGACAAACTTGTATAAGATAGTTTCTATACTATATTGCCCCTTGTGGTTGTCCTAATGATCTAAATATCCAGGGCTCTGGGAAACATGACTTGGATATTTGCTTTAGGGTAGCTCCCTTGGAAAGCAGAAACAATCCAAGAAGTCGTAGATCATTGGACTAGAGGCCTAAAGATGGTAGATGTCATTTAGAAAGGTGTTAGTACACTTCTTTCTCTCTGAATGTACGGCGATGTATAGAGGGGCATTTTAGTCATTACACCTATAAGTTGGAGACTTCGCTAACGCAGCACTGTCCTTGAGGTCAATATTTTCTTATGGTGATATTAGGAAATATTTAAAATACAAAATACAGCTATTTATATGACAATGGTATTTTGGTCATTTTAGTAGCCAAGACGGTGTGTCTTTTGGTCCCTAATATAGACTGTGAGTCCTAATTAAATACAGGCTAAGGAATTAAATTAAATTAAATAGAATTTATTTTATTTAAGTAACCTGATTTAATTATTGGGTTAGAATAAAATAAAGGTCCATGGAAAGAGAGAATTAATTAAATTAGTTTAGTGGATTAATTAATTATTTAGGGCTTTGCCCAATTTGAATAATTAGGGATTAACCTAGGACTAAACTGATTTAGACTTATTTAATTGGACTAGTTTATTTGGGCTGGAAAAATTAATTATTTGTTGAGCCATTAAGTTGGTTCTAACTAGAATAATTAAGCCCAAAAGATTAAACTAAGAGTCCAATGGCTCAATTCAGTTTAGCCTAGAGTTTTATTTAGGTTAAACAAGAGGATTGGAAATAACATCGTTGTTACAGAACACACACTCTAAGAGATGGCTTCTTCTCTGTGAAAGGCCAGACGTCTCTCTCTCTCTCTCTCTCTCTCTCTCTCTCTCTCTCTCTCTCTCTCTCTCTCTCTCTCTCCAGAAAAATTCTCTAACCTGTTAATTGTTCATCAAACGGTAGTTAGGCAGGCCATATACTGGAAGATCGATAGTTCGACGTTTACATACATGCAAAGGAGGAGTAGGAGGCTTGCAGGAATCGCACCAGAGGCTTCTACCTGCACATCTACCCCGATTGCACACATTCCGGTTCAACCACCTTTGAAAACCAGAAGGAGAGGTAAAATTTTTAAAACTCGGGATTGGGAAAGGGCGCAACCGGCACCGGCTAGGGCTGCCAGTGCCAACCCTGCCCTGCAATCCCTGTTCTTATTTTTCTAGTTTTTTTTATGTTTGCTTCCACTACGTGCCCTGTGTTTTCCCGCTTCCCTATGCCTTCATTCTTATCAAGTGCAAATGATTGAAGGTTAGAGACTTTTGTAAGTTACACTTTGTCAACTAGTTTCTTAAATACTTGAACTTAGGAATTCTTTTTAAAATAAGTAATGACATTTTTATGTAACATTTTAACCCATGCAATGCACCTTATTAGATGCATTTATCTCTTGCAAACATTGGACTTCGAAACTATTTTTGCACAAAGTGAAAAAGATTAGGAATATTTACGCTCCAAAAACTATTTTACTTATGCTCGAACATGAGCGTGTATATAGTGAAGACATTAAGTACTCAGTAGGGGTTTTGATTAATGTACTAATTCACATTAAAGACAGATGACCTCAAGTAACCTAGTCTAATTTTGGTATTCATCTTACTCCAAACAGGCAACAAGACATTAGAATTAGCCATTTTCCCGACTAGCATTATCCCAAGCTATCCTTGTTGATTCCCTTGAATATTTGTTAGGCAGGACACCTAACAGGGATCAACACTAACTACGTTATCATAAGAGGGGTACGGGAATAGGTGATAGGAATCCATCCAAGCAATATGCTAAAGCTAAAGAAGGGAGATAGAACTACAAGTCACACTTCATGGCACCTTGGAAGAATGCAAGACATGGAGGCTTGTAAGGGAGAATTCAAGCAAAACTAACCAATAAGCCAAAGAACATGAAGAGTATGAAGAGATGGATGCTAAAGAGAAGGCCCAATAAAGCTGCATTTGCACAACAACTCGTATGAAAGGCTAAAGGAGCACAAGAGGGGCCTGAAAGACAAGAAAAAGTTGGCTGTGTAGAACCAGGACACACATGGCCCCAGGTACACTAGTACACCTAGAGCCAGGTCCACAATGAAACAAACTGTTTTGTTCTAGAACACACCTGGTGCGAGTACACTAGTACACCTAGCTCCAGGTCACTTCAGGCCATGTCTTGTTTTGTTGATTTTTCTTATTTTATTTTATTTTGATTTCTAATTTAATTCTCACAACTTTAATTATGTAATAGGGATATTTTGGACTATTTTAAGGCTTGAATGTCTGAGATTTTATCTCACTTTAGTTAGGTTTAAATGCCAATATATATAGCATTACAACATTTCAAATATAATTTGGATATTTTATTGAAATCAAAAGATACTCTTGAGAGAGTTCTTTGAGGGTTCTTCCATGAAAGCCAAGACCAATCTTAGAATTTCATTCTTTTCCTTTGATTTGAGTGTATAAATTCTTAAGGATAGATCAAACTAACCTATCAAATAGAATCTTAGGTTCTTACTAATCTAAGGGTCTAAAGTAAAGGTTATCTTTGGTTGCTTAGTTCATCTTCTTCAAGTGTTCTTAACTCTTTAATTGGGTTGAGGGTTCTTAGGTATAAGTTAGTAGACTTAATTCTCATTTCTAGAGTTCTAAGTTTTTTATTTTAGCTTAAGGTCCTAGTATTTGAATTAGGTGTTTCATTTCTTTACAAAATTTACTGTTTTGAGCTCTTACATGGGTTTTGAATTTTGCCCCAAATTTAACCTCGAAATTCACTGAGAAAATACCCCCAAGATCATATCAAATAGTTTAGTATTAGAGCGATGAATCAAAGCTTGGAGAGATTGAACAAAGCTTGGTCAATCCCGTAACTTAAATGTGTGCTACAAAAAGGTCAAGTTTTCTTTGATTTTTCTTATGTTTTATGTGTTAACTTATGCCTTGTTGATAGTATAAATATGGAGATTGCAAATTTCTTGTTATTTGTTAATTTTGGGGGCTAAAATTGCATAAAATTTCTGCTATATCTTGAGTTTCGAAAACTGCCTACAAAGTGCTTGATATTTTGCTTGAATGAACATTTCACTTGAAATTGTGGCTAAAACTTT
Source organism: Voacanga thouarsii (assembly GCA_026120185.1). Classification (NCBI taxonomy): domain Eukaryota; kingdom Viridiplantae; phylum Streptophyta; class Magnoliopsida; order Gentianales; family Apocynaceae; genus Voacanga; species Voacanga thouarsii. The sequence continues at coordinate 1,359,092 of JANUWF010001088.1, read as the reverse complement.
TGTGAACACTTTTTATAGTTTATTATCTATCATTTCAAATATTTTGGGAGCATTGCTTGTCCATTTGAGATAATCTTAATTCATAAATTCTTGCCCTTGCTCTTGAATGCTATGTTCATTGAACTCCTAGTGTTACATTGAAAATTCTTGTTAGGTCTTGTCCATTCACCTATTCCCTAGTTAATTTTGTTGAGATTCTTGAATTCATTGAATTCCCTGAATGATATAAACTCCTTAAAGCTCATTGTTGTGTGTTGATCAACTTTCACCGTTAATCATCTAATTGGTTGTCCTTAGAGAGTTAGTGGACTTATCAAGTTTGGACTAATTCCCAAGCAATTGGGGAGACTTTTGTACGAAGAACTTGTTAAGCACTTAAGTGAATTGAAAAGGTAAGAGGGTAAGCCTATTTAAATAAAAGTCAAAGAGAGCTAAAAACGAGAGTGAGTGCAAATACGTAAAGGAGTGCTTGTGAAGAAATTACTTCTTCTATCTAAACCTCCTAAGTAAAATCCCAACAAAATGTCTCAAGACTCTTTTGATATTCGAGTCGCCTTTGAAACTCTCAATGTAAAAATAGATTGGATGAGATGAGGAGAGATATAATCAAATTGCAAACCAACCAAGGCCAAGCCTCAACTGTTATACAAAGAAGGGGTTATAGAGATTAAAATAACCCTAGGGTGAGAGAGGAGAACAATGTCACACCCCCATTGTATGAGTAAGGAGAGGATTGAGATGAACATTCCATAGGAAGTGATCCACATACACCCTTGAGAGGAGATTGGCAAGGGTTGAGAAGAGAAAGAAGTAGAATGCAAGGTAGGTAAGATGGACAAAATGTGAGGGGGCCTGAGAGGGAGTTTCAAAGAATGGGGGATTGGGATGAGGGAGTCCATGAGGAAGACTACGGAGGATAAAATCAAGAAAGCGGGATTAGAGTGAGAAGGCGGGATGAAGATGAGGGATATAGAGAATTGAGGCATATCAAAATGAAAGTACCCCCTTTCCAAGGCAAAAGTGACTTGAAGGCTTATTTTGAATGGGACAGGAGGATGGAGATTTTGTTTGAGTGCCATAAATATAGTGAGTAAACCAATATTAAATTAGCCATTTCAAACTTCCTTGAGTATATTTTAGTATCAAGATAAAATTGTTTGTGATGTAGTCCCTATATAAGCTAGCCACCTAATTTTGTGAAAGCCATGGCAATTTGATAGAAGTGTGTTGTATGATGGAAGGAGAAATTCCTACTCGATTATTAAAGGAAGCAAGCTATATACTCTTCTATCCCTACCCCTAAGTGAGGTGAGAGAAGTACAAGGGAAAATAAGGGACAATGAGAAAAAGAAGAGTGTGGTAGAAGACCTTCCAAAAAAAGAGAATGAGAAATAAAATGATGAGAGAAAAGAAAAGGTGCAAAAGAAGACCTCAAAATAAGATGGAGCAAAGGAGGAGAGTGAAAAAAGGAGATAAAATAAGAGTGATTCTTTTGTGCTTAAAAAATGAAAACAAAGAAGGCAAAGTTACAAAAAAGAAGAGTGAAGAAAAGGGGAAGAATGCATTTTATATAGGGGAACATAAACTAACATTTAGTTTTCACAACAAAATTTCTTGTTTGAAATCTTATGTACGTGCTCATTCGAACAAATAAGAGGGAAATGATAGGAATCCATCTAAGAAATATGCTAAAGCTAAAGAAGGGGGGATAGAATTACAAGCCATACTTCATGGCACCTTGGAAGAATGCAAGATATGGAGGCTTGCAAGGGAGAATTCAAGCAAAACCAACCAATAAGCCAAAGAACATGAAGAGATGGATGCTAAAGAGAATGCCCAATAAAGCTGTATTTGCACAACAACTCGTATGAAAGGCTAAAGGAGTATAAGAAGGGGCTGAAAGAAAAGAAAAATCCAGCTGTGTGAAACCAAGACACACCTAGCACCGGGTACACTAGTACACCTAACGCCAAGTCACTTTAGGCCATGTCCTATTTTGCTGATTTTTCTTATTTTGTTTTATTTTGGTTTCTAATTTAATTCCCACAACTTTTATTATGTAATAGGGATATTTTGCACCATTTTAAGGCTTGAATGGCTGAGATTTCTTCTCACTTTAGTTAGGTTTAGATGCCTATATATATGGCATTATAACATTTCAAATGTAACTTCGATATTTTATTGAAATCAAAGGACACTCTTGAGAGAGTTCTTTGAGGGTTCTTCCATGATGACCAAGACCAATCTTAGGATTCCATTTCTTACCTTTGATTTAAGTCTATAAACTCTTAAGGATAGATCAAACTAACCTATTAAAATAGAATCTTAAGTTCTTGCTAATCTAAGGGTCTAGAGTAGATGTTATATTTGATTGCCTAGTTCATCTTCTTAAAGTGTTCTTAGCTCGTTAGTTAGGTTGAGGGTTCTTGGGTATGAGTTAGTAAACTTAATTCTCATTTCTATAGTTCTAAATTCTTTATTTTGGATTAGGGTCCTAATATTTGAATTAAGTGTCTTATTTCTTCACAAAATTTACTGTTTTGAGCTCTTATACGGGTCTTGTATTTTGCCCCAAATTTAACCGCGAAATTCATTGAGAAAACACCCCCAAAATCATATCAATAGGGGACCCCGACTACTGCAAATAAAAACTGATTTATAATTTGTGGTAGATGGTGGGTGGTAACTTTTACCTAATGATAGGATATAGTTGAGTGTTAGGCTTGCGATCATGACACAAAAAGCTATCAACAGCCGAAATGCAATATATGGTTAAACTATCAATAGTCGAACTGTAGGATATGGTTGAATGTTGAGTTAAGACTTTGACACGATAATACCATTAGCAACAAAAAACACTAATGATAAATATATTTCAATTACAAAATGTTTATGCCTCGTATTAAATGAAATCATGCATTTTACATTGTACATTATTTTTCACATGAAAGACTTTATCTCTTTACCTTTTTATGAAAAACACTACCATACACGGGATTCACTGCGTATCAACTCACATATTTAATTCTGTTTTTATGTTTTAGGATTTGATCATGTTTCTTAGAGTTCAAAAGAAGCAACTCTTCGTGTTTATAAATGTGAAGATACAGTAAAGACAAGCACTATAATATATATTGTGCTTTAAGTTAAAGCTTGAAATATTGTATAAAGGTTTGGATGACCTATGCTAATGTAATATAAATTATATGCACATTAAGTTTGGATTTGGATGAATGTGTGATTATGCAAAGTTGTCACGTTCCCTTATGTTTGTTATGCTATTCTCTTTTTAAATGTACAAATGACTTTGTATTTTTTAAGAATTGATTTGTTATAATGACCCTTTATCTGCGAGATCAGATGGGAGCAACACCCTTCAAAATAGGCTCTCATTTTAACTAAAAAATTAGGGGTGTTACAACATTTTTGTCTTTTTTTCACTTTTTTTTAAAAGCGGTCACTAATCGGTCACTAATTAGTGATCGATTTAAAAACAAACAGAAATCAATCGCTAATTAGGGACTGATTAGTGACTGTTTTTAAATTCCTTTTTTTTTTCAATTTTTAAAAAGCGTTTACAAATCAATCGCTAATTAATGACTGATTTGCCACCATTTTTAAATTAGCAACCACTTTTAAATTTCTCCTTTTTTCTTTTTAAAAAGCAATCACTAATTGAAAATATCATTAAAAAATTAGAAAGTAAAAAATTTTATATACACGATCGCTAATCCATCATTATTTGGTCCCCAATATTGGCACAAAAAATGGCGCCAACTCCAACATCTAATTTGCGACTGAATTAATGACCAAACTGCAAATCAGTCGCAAATCAATCACTAATAGTGACTAAAACCTTTTTTATCGCTAAGGTCAGATAGAAAAAATATTATTTCCTATAGTGTTAGAGGGAGTCTATTGCACATTCATGCAAAACAACCCACTACAAAACTGTAGCGTCCTGTATCCATCCTCACAAGCCTCCTATGTTCCTTATGTGATGGCTCAAGAAACCTAAGGTGATATAAGAAGTAATATTTACTAGCATTAGGTAAGCAGTAAGTTAAGCAATTAACACTATATATCAAATAAGCCCTTTTATTGTGGACACTATAGCCAGACAGATTGCTATAAGCTAGAAAATCATTAATGGTCTACATAACAACTACATGCATATGGAACATCTCTTTTTGATAGGAATCATCCTAGGCATAAATGGCTATCCAAAGAATAGGGAAAGAAGGTAAGGTCACAACCCATGGCTCTATAAATAAGATCGAGATTCAAGAGGCTTCAAAGAGGATTTCAAGCTAATAAAATGAACAAGCCAAGAGCCCAAAGGTTTGTGAAGAAGCGGATGGTGAAAGACGTTCCAAAAAGTGCAACAAGTTAAAAAAAAACAGTTCTTGTGGATGATAAAGAAAAAACCTAACCAATGATTGAAAGACAAAAGGGTAATTGATGGAATGTAATCTAAGAAAGTATCAAAAGGAAACAAGCTTGATTTCAAATCCAATTAGAAGCTCAATAAGACATCCAATAATAATAATAATAATAATAATAATAATAATAATAATAATAATAATAATAATAATAATAATAATAATAATAATAGTAGTAGTAGTAGTAGTAGTAGTAGAGGCCAAGAGCAAGATTTAGGTTACAAAAACTCGAAGGAAATAACAAGAAAACATAAGGGAACAGATGGAAGAACTTGGGTAAGGATTGGACTGTATGGAAAACCACTGCTACTAGAGAAGAGACAGCAACCGACATTGGCCAAGCCAACTTAATCGGTATCGGCTGGAATCTAGAAAATAAGCAAATGCAAACAAAGAGTAACCGATGTTGACTCGAGAAGCATGCCCTATTTTGCTTTTTTTTTTTTTTTTTTTGAACTTGTTCTGTTTATTTTTCAAATTCCACAATTTTATTAACTTTAAAGGCCATTAAACTTGTTTTTAGGCCTTCTTTTGACTAGCGTTAGTAACTCTAATAGTTTAGGGCTTGACATCTGTGAAACCCCAACTAAAACCAACCCTAGAGTAAGGGGGTCGGGATGCATATCATATTTTCTTACATGCATAAAAATATTTTTGATGATTTTATGTGCTTTGGATTTGTGATTTGTAGTCTAGATGGCTTAATTGTGCTTAGTGAGTAAGAATGGCAAAATAGTAATTTTTGCTTGAGGTGGAAATAGGGAGATAGCTTGAAGGTTAAATAGAAAAAATATTTGGGAGAGAAAATAAGAGCAAGAGTTGTTGTAGTCTATTGGTTAGAGCTTTGGAATAAATCCTTGAGGTCTTGAGTTCAAATTCCATCATTTAAGTTTTAGCATGATTAAATTTTATTTTTGATAGGTAGGCTATTTTCGGCCTTGCATGCTTTAGGGAGGAGTAGGGATGTTGCCCTAAGGAAGACATTAAAGGAATGCCCTAATTCCACTCTTGTGCCCTACAAAAATCCCTAAGGGATTCATACCCTTTTTGCTCTCTAACTTACCTTAGTTCTTGACCAATTAAGTTGCTCAATTTATTCAAGTCATTTTATTTCCAGAAAATTCCAGCAAGCTTCCTTGATCTTGGAGTTTCGAAATTACCTATGGGAGGGTAGCAAGTTGGCCAAAAATGGGGAAGAGTTATGGAAGGTTCCCAAGAGAATTAATCTCCATGGTTGAACTTCAAACTCCACCCTATGAGTGATCATCTTCTTCTTGTAGCAAACTGGAAATTTTTTCATCTTCTTGATCAGTTCAATTGTCAAAACTTTCAGCCATCTCTCATTCTCAAATACTGCCAGAAAAATGACCAATTCACTCAGCTTGAAGACTAAAAACTTCAGCCAAAACTAGACTACACAAAAGCTGTGCAAACCAGAAAAATCCCTAGACAGTTTTCGCAGCTTGATGAGCCAAGAACCAAGCTATTTCTTCCACCTTTCCAACCAGCAATTCAACCTTGTCTTTCCTCCATAAAAAAGGCTGGAAACCAGTCTTAAAGGGCCCTCCAATACCCCTTCAAACCTTCTGCAAGTTGGCTGAAGCATTGCAGAAAAATCTGCACAAAAATTCCAGTAAGCCATGCGAAAAACAAACCAAAATTTGCAGCTTTGTTTCTTCTTCACCCTTGTCCAAAACTTACTCCATTTTTTCTGTAAAATCAACCTTAGTCAATCATGAACTGAGCTTCATCATCTTTTCCATTGGTCTGCTCGAATGAAGCTCTATGACTACTCCTAAAATCCCTCCATCAATCACTACAATCAAGCCATCGATTGAAGTCCAAAATTCTAGCAAATTATTCCAGCAAACTTCCATGGATTAAGCCTCCACTATCCAGAAAATTCCTTCACTATTGTACTCCATAATTCGGCCACCCTATAGCTCTTTCAAGCATCATTCATCTCAGCAAAATCCCAGCTAAACAGTCGGCCATTGAAGCTCCTCAAAAGACCTCCCTCAACCAAGAACTTCTTACCATATTTGTTACCATAATTCACTCTCTAAATTTCTCCTTTTGAATTTCAAACAACTAGCTTTCCTTCTTCTCCCAAATCTGAAAATCAATTACCAGAATTCTCCAATCCATTCGGCCACCCTTTCCAAGCAAAATTTCGACCAGCTTTCTTCTATTCTCTCTATTCTCTCCAAACCTCCAAGAACACCAAGAACACACACCACCATTCTCCACGCCGAAGACCACTCTAAACCCCTTCAATCTTCTTCAAAAACTCCAGATCACATCTACTCATTCTCTTGAATCCATTTCTACAATTTATAACATCAAACGCTGAAATCAAAGTTCCACTTTCGGATAAAAAACCAGAATTTTTTTGAAGGCTCAAGAACACTTTCAAGGTAAGCATGAACGATTATCTCCATCTCCTTTCATCTTCGACCTTTAATGAAATAAACTAATAAACTCTCTCTCTCTCTCTCTCTCTCTCTCTCTCTCTCTCTCTCTCTCAATCGAAATGGTCACTCCAACCATGGCCATTTTTCTTCTTCCTCCTTGGACAGATCAAGCCTTTCAAGCGTGAGGATTCTCTTGAAATGTCTTCAAGGTAGTCATCATTCAAGTAAGCCTTTTCAATCTTCTCTTTAAATTCTAGATTCATATCTTTAGGATGTTATTTGGAAACGGATAGATCATGATTAGAGTTTGAGCATGTGTTTATATGATGGAGTTGGGATTGAAGCATGAGAATGAATGTGTTTATATGATGGAGTTGGAATTGATGCATGAGGATGATTTGTCTTGGTTGAATTTTATAATTTTTTAAGGTTTGTTGCATGCCTTCATGTCGTGAGTAGTGTGAATGATTAAGCATGATAGATATTATGTCACCTTTGGTGAATAGGGTTTTATGTTCGTGTATCCATGTTGAAGCCATGAATATGATTATGTTTAGTGGAGCTTGGATCATGTGTTGGTAGATTTGGATCTATGCTTTTATTCGTGATTTGGATGGTTTGTTGATTGGTGTAGAGTGTATGTTCATGTTTATGGATAGCAATAGGAATTATGATTATGACCTTGTTGTTCCTAATCTATTTAAGTTAGCCAATTTTATTTCATTAATAAAAAAATTAATACTATATTTCTCCTAGAGATTTCGAAAACCCTAAGAAAATGTGGATTTGGATTGTTATATGAAATAATGATATTTTAACCAAATAAATTATATCTTTTATTAAAATTGAAATATAAAAATATTATATATAACAATAACAGTAAATAAAAAAATTTATAAATAATCATGATAAGTAAAATATTAATCGTGTAAGTCATATATTCATAAATACTAATAAAATTTATTTTATCTTTTAATCAAAACATAATAATATTTACTTATTATTAATTTTATTTACCAATTATTTTCTAATCATTAATGGATTATTATTTTAAATAATATCATCAAGGACCTAGGACCCTTCATCAAACGAACCCAATTTATTTATAACAAAATTTAAACCTACAACTTATTAGTAATTATTTCACAAACCCTAGTTATTTTATTATCAAGCTAGATTTATTTTATAAAATCCTTTTGATTATCTAGCCTTAAAGTCTGGAACACTAGGGTCATGATTATAGTAAGTGGAGTTAGGATTATTTATGAAAGCAAAATTTGGTTTGAGTTTGATTATGGCTTATGTTTACTCCAAGTGGGGTTAGGTCAGCTTTTGAATATCTCTAATTTATCTCGAGTAAAGGATCAAGTAAACTCCTGCATAAAACTTGTTTGTTGTAAAAGGTTACCATGGCAAGCTAAACACGAAGTATGTGAACACTGATTTGGTAAAGGTAATTAAGGACTGTTTCCTTTCTTGTTTCAGTCAAACTAATTATTTGAAAATCAACAAGTAGTTTTACTCAAATACCAAACTGTTTCTAAAACTAATTTTGACAAGGACTTTAGAAACCCTTGATTACCATTTTCAAGTAAAGCTATATTTTACCAGTTTTCTCCCAAGTGGGACAATCATCGTTGAGTACTCAATAAGGGTAGGTTAGTAGTACTAGTTTTGAAGAGTAAGAGTGAGTCTTCTGGCAGGAGGCCACCTCCAAAAGGTGAGCTCAACTTAGAGAAACGTCAGTACTACTTAGTCATGCCGGTCCGAGTTAGCAAGTTTCAGTCATGTGGACTGCGTGTTGTCGGAGTGGACAACCGGTTTTGTTTAGGTGTAGAGAATGAGGAGTATCTAACCCGGTAGGCCAATCACCTACGTTTTTGTCAGTCTGCACAAAGTGTGGCATTCTAACCATTGTATGGTTATGGGGCCCAACGTGTGGTAACCCATAACCGTCCTTCTGAGTAGTTAATTTTAATGTACATGTATGGTTGGAAAAGCCAAAACACCACTCTTGATTTTAACATTATTTATTGCTTGCCAGTGCTTTTTCTTATGAAGTTCTTACATCTTGCATACATGAACTGTTTTCACTGAACACTCAAAGCACACACGGACTTATTGAGATTTTTATCTCATTACCCTTTTTACCATGATTTCAAGTCGATCTTGCTGTGGGGATGAGTAGCTAGTTGTTGCCTGCTTGGAAGATATTCTGTTATTTATTTTATGTAATGCTTTGAGAGTTGAGGGTAAACAATTTTTATTTCGGATTTGTTCTTGAATTTTTGGGTTGTAATAAGTTTTAATTTCAAAGTATTGTTTAAATTTTTGTTGTGTGTCCTAGTTATAAGACCCCTTATCCTTTGGACGAGGAAACATCCCCGGTCCTGTTGGGCCTAGGTAGCAGGGTGTTACAACATCTATATATATACCATTATGACACTTGTAAACACAACTTTGAATGATATTTTGAACCAAAAGTCTCTTGTGAGAGCTTTTTCCCTTTAGGTTCTTTCTATCCATATCAAGACTATCTTAGAGTTCTAGCCTTTACCTTAAGATTAGATCTCTAAATCTTTAAGGATAGATTAATTCTCTTTCTAAAATGGCTTTTAGATTCTAGCTTATCTTAAATACAATTTTTTCATACTATTATCTCTCTCTCTCTCTCTCTCTCTCTCTCTCTCTCTCTCTCTCTCTCTCTCTCTCTCTCTCTCTACACACACACACACACACACACATATATATATATATATATATATATTATAGTTAATATATGTAAGAAATGAATTTTGTTTAATTTGTCTTTAAATGTACTATTTCTATGTTTATAAGCATAGAAATAGTATATGTGTATGTATAATTAGGAAAATTTGGATTACTATCTATATATTTATAGTAGTATATTAATCAAAATAATATCTTATGGAAGTTAAGAAGGCTATTGTGACAAAATTTGAAGCTAATCAATTAAATACAAATTAAGCACAAATATATGAAGACGTAGGATGTATACAAAAGTATACCTGGCAAATCAATAATTGAACCATTAGACGTGTTAATAAAGTTGAAACTAGCATGGTGACAAAATTTAACATATTTGATGTATTTGATATCAAATCAAAACAAGCTTGGTGGCAATTTGGTATATTTTACCACATTTTCCAATATAACCTTTATACAAAAGCCAAAAATCCTAGCGTGAACTTGTAAACATAAGCATATCAAATTAACGGTTCAATCATTAAATTTGTTAACATTGCTAAAAAAAAAAAAACTATTATGACAAAATTTAAAAATAATCAGATACATTTTGCTATATAATCTAATATAATCCCTATACAAAAGTCTCAAAACCTTAATGCATTTATAAACACAAGTACATCAAATCAATAATCCAACCATTAGATTTGTTAAAATCATTAAAAAATATTATGATCAAATTTGAAGATAATCGAATACAATCTGAAATTTTGTTGAAGGATTTTGTTGTATTTGATGACAAATACAATAGCAACCAAACTATCGTATTAAGTTGAAGCATAAATGATAATAATATAAAAATATCGTATTTGTCTCAACAAATACAATAATAAGTCTTAACCATCTTATTTGTTTTACAACAAATACAACGGTTGCAAAACCATAGCTTTTGTTAGACAAATAAAACGGTTTAATCTATACTATTGTATGTATCCAAATAAATATGACGGTTACTCGAGTGTCATATATAGTCATTAGTTATGATGGTTTTGTGGTCATCATGTTTGTTGGCATCGTATTTACCCCCTTTTTTGTAGTGAGAAGTAATCTTTATCTAACAAAAATTCTACATCAATCCAAAAATATCTCAAAATTCCTTGATCAAACATTCAAATCATAACCCAAAAATAGAAATAATTATATTGTTTGAACATTAAATAATTAAAGTAAAATAAAGAATTCATAAACATGAGAAAAGCATAGGTTGATTGAAAGATAGAAGTATGGTATGCCTATGGTGGGCAGCCCATACTTATGTGATATATTGAAAATTTTGGAAATGTTATTGATGAAAAAGCTCATAATATGAATTTTATTGGTTTCCAAAATTTATTTATGATGATTATGTTCTGAAATGTGAATTTATCCCAAAATGTGATATTTTATTCTATCTTCCAAGAGTATTGATATATTCTCCCAAATATTTTATTGAGAAATTTTGAAGGCATGATTTAATATTTATGAAATTCTTATTATTACTAATCATGCATCATGAAAAGAATTTCTAAAAAGTTACCTATGCACATTACAGGACGTAGTGAGATATTTATCTCTTACTATTTCTTATCATGTTTTTAGGATGAATTAGGTTACCAAAGTTGTGGAAGAATGCTTGGTTATGGCTTTTGTATTGAATTTAAATTTTCTGAGACTTGTACCAGATGTTCCGGAATGTTTATATCATGGAGATTTCTATTATATTTGGGATTTATAGTGAAGTTTGATTCTATACTTATTTAAGTTTTGGGTTTAGTTTATTTATCACATTATAAAAATATCTTGTTATTTAGATGGGGTGATATCCCCGACCCTTTGCAAGTTACATAGTAGTGGAGTCACAAAGATGGTCCTAGTGATGTTTCATCGAACAATTGGTAGATAATTAAAAGAAGAGACAATTCAAACAAGAATTTCAAGAAAAGAAGGGTTCCAACACAAATTCAAGGGAAATATATACATGTGTGTGTGAGTGTGTGTGTGTGTGCGTGTGCACACGCGTGTGTGACTACAAACATGGTAAAGAAACACAGAAATAAGGAAACAAGAACAAGAATCAAAGATGAACAAGATTAAGCTATGAACAAGAATACAAGAGAAAATTCTAAGGATGATAAAATTCACGTAAAGCAAGAAACAAAGTAGGAAAACTTACAGGAAGTTGTACATGCGAGCATTGGACATCAAATATGGGATCAATAGCATATGTCAACACATCAAACAATTGGTGAGCAATTTCGAATTCATGTTTACTAGCAAATTCAGTCTTAGTTTTACGAAGTTTCAATGGTTTTTCTTGTCCATTATATTCCCAATCATCAATCTAGTATATAGGAAAAATATCACATCAATCAAATGGGTAGAATTTGAGAATTTTTAACTTCAATGATTGCTGGATAGAAGTCAATTTTTTTCTGATTTCTCTACAATCTTCTTGTTGTAATCTTGTGTCTTTCACTTGCAATTCAGCTTTGATAAGAATAAAAACTCAGTCAGCTCTAATACCAACTGATGTGGTCTGAAATCAGCTCACAATTCAACTCCAAGTTGATGAACAAATGCCCCAAAACAAAACACAATATGACCAGCAAAACAGAGGAACAATTTTGAAATTTGGTTGCCCAAATTCCCACATTATCCACAACCTAAGAACCTTAGAAGAACAAGGTAACTAAGACCCCTAAATTAGTGAATTTGGTCTTCTTACAACACTTTAACACCCCAATCTCAGCAAGAAAATTGGAGCTAAGGATAGGGATTGAAGGCACCTAATCTTAATAGTAAGAAAGAACTCTAGAATAGCTAAAAAAACCAAGACCCAGATTAGAAAGGAAGAATCAGATTATCCAAAGAGATTTAGAGACTCTTTCAAATGATGGACTAATCTCTTTGATTGGTCTTGAGAGTGGAAGAACAAAGAGATTTCAAACACTCCAAATTGTTCAAACATTCAATAGAATTATCAAGCTATCTTTTCTCTCTTCAATGAGAGTATTTATGCATAAACCTAGGATAATTGCAAGGCTGTGCTTAGGGTTTGAGGGTTTAAAGCTCTGGTACTTACATGTCTTAATGTCTTATAATTAATTACAAAACAAGGATTAAAACTAAAAGAAATATTGTCTGTGGCTTTGCACAGTCATGCACAGCACCTTGCATGGTGATGCAAGCTTGTTTTGATGAATAATTCATTGGCCGCATGGCATCAATGCATGATGTCGTACAGAACTATTGAAGCCTGAACACTATGATGCATGGTTGTGCATCGACCTATGCATCCTTTGCACTAAACTTCCAAAATTTGTCTTCTGACTTTTCCTTGGTCTTTTCTTGTGATTCCTTTATCTTCCAATTGTATAATGACCAAATTGAGTTCTTTGAGGTCCTCTGTATCCCAAGGATCTTCAAACTTCAAGGTTCCATACATGAAAGTTTGTATGTTCTCTTAAAACCTCTTTGTTTTTTATCTCGCCCAAGGTCCCTTGAGTTACTGTCCTTGTACATTCCCTTCCCCTTCTTAAAATTGATCTTTTCTTGATAAATGATTCCTATCATATAGGGTAATTGAGAAGATTAGTCAAACAGTCTATAATTTGCAACTTCCTCGCATGCTAAAATACACCCAATGTTCCATATGAGTGTGCAGAAGAAAAGATTGGGAGAAAGAAATTTTGTCCTTCAAGATCATGTGGTTAGCGAAGACGGTCACTCACAGCTGAACTAATGGTAGTAGTTTTTGGAAGCACAAATATCGAAGAGGTAAAACTGAAAATTTTCCTACGGTTGATGCACGTCTACTTATCAATGGAGGATTCTATTGGGAGGATGCAGATATAATTATCAGTAAGTTTCCCATATTCCCGCCTTGAGGACAAGGCTAGAAATCTCACTGATTAGCAAACTTCAAAAACAAATTTTAACATTTGTTGTATTTCCTTCACAAGCAGATATGATTGAGACCAGAGTTAGAGAGTGCATTTTGAGAAAATTACAGCTGCAATCAAGGTACTCTAGTACAGCATTTTGCCACTCGTGATATCAAAATTGTCCTTCACTAATACTACAAGAGAAAAAATTACAATTCATCCTTGCTTACAGTGTCATCCCCCATTAATTCTTCCAGAGAGAACTCATCTTCTTCAATAATTTGCCCATCCTTTCCGTCCCATGGTTCAATCTTTGCAATCACAGGAGTGGATTCAAGAGGGAGGTTTCCCTTTCCACCCCGTCCAGCTTCCCTCACAAACTCTCTGGGGAAATTTTGGAGACGGTTAGACTACTCATCTTATATAGTATGTGTGTGAGCGCATGAGAATTTAAATTTTAAACCAAGGAAATTTGAAAAGGTACTCACATAATCTGGTCAAGACCAAATGCACTCTTGAGGGGAGCATAAGCTCCCTTCTTCACATTTAGGGCAACTAAAGCTGGGTATCCATATCCTCCAACGCCAACATGCTTTTCTAGATCTTGTTGCTTACCGGCTTCAGCCCAAACAAAGCTGCAGCAATTTCAAAAGCAAATTTTAGCATGGCATCTGGAATGGGAATAATGTAACATCAGAGGAAAGCAAAAAACTAAAGGCCCTCTTTCTTGCCTATATGGACTCCTTTTGAATTTCTCGGCAACTGATAACAACATCTCGAGATACTTGTTCCTTCCATCTGCCTTGGAATCCAATATATGTGGCAAGAATGCAACAAAACATATGGCTGCTGAGCCACACTTCTCCTCCATGACATCCTATAAAAAGATTCACAGCATGTCATACTTCTGAAGTTTCAATAGCAACCAGCCCAAAAGATTATTATTATTATTATTATTATTATTATTATTATTGGAGAATTGGGATCACCGGGCCAGTCAACTCAATCACTTCAGGAGGAGAAAATTTTGTTTCCAGCTGCTCCAAAGCAAATGATTCAATTGCTGAGGCTGTTCTAGCACCTTCATAAGGAACTGGGCTGTCTTTGACAGCACCAAATACCAATATTGTGGGGAATCCTTGCACATTATACCTGCTCATCAAAGACTGGCAACCCAACACCGTTAGGACCCCATGCATTTGTAAATGAGCAATAGCAAAATCAAAAAGCTTTGAATTCTCCTTTATACAGTAGCAACCACAAAATCAAGAACCTCAGCATCTAACCATATTCCAGAAATTATATCTAGACATTCAGAAAACAATTTAGTTATGCAACTGAAAACTGAATGTTGCATGCACGATTGAGAACAAGGTATCTCAAAAGAAGAAATCTCTAGCCATGCACAGTCCTCACGACAGTTGGAAAGAGACTCTAATATTTGGAAAGTAGGCAAGTCTGCTCGAAGTCAAACAACAACCTGATCACATAGGCCTACTGCATTTCTCGTCATGCGAAATCTACTAGCCTTGGCAACAAAATCAAAGCCAGTGGTCTTACATGTCTGACAAGCTCAAGTGAATAACATCTGACTTTTGGGAACCAGCTTAAAAAGGATCATTATTAAAAACTTTCTAAGAATTAAACATCTACACAGTAACACTTAGTTTTAGCCATTGAACAACCCAATTAGGTTATTTGTTATTGTGGCATGGGACATGCTTGAGAACTGCACAATATATCATTGGGACAGAAAATTTTGGTTTCCAAACAGACAGAGAGAGTCTTGGACAACATGTCTAGAAGAATGATACAGGAGCCTATATCTGCAAGTGCCGCAATTTGTAACACACTGGCAAAATGTGACGAGTCTTATTCTTTAACAGCTACTTTTATTGTGCATATAAAAGACTAACATTACAAATGCACACATCAGTCATTGTGCCTCTACACATCTAGAATATCGTAAATGATGGGAAAAAGCAAGAGGTTAATATGGCCAGGTATCCTGCCTTAAAACATGAAAAATAGAGTTTAAATTAAACATGTTTTATCAGATTTTGGAATTTACCTTCTCAGCATCACAGTCCACATGACCCAACTTCACCTTCCCCTTAAGGTTATTTGCAGCCTTCTTCCACTCAGGAGCAAGGGCCTTGCAGTGTCCACACCTTAAAACAAAATCAAAGTTGATTGATTATTTATTTAGACAAGCATAAAACCAGTTTATGGCATATTGAGTTGCAGTATTTCCTTCAGAATAATATGTATTATAAACGAGGCTCACATCTTTTTCTAGATCCAACATGATCGTTCCTAGTCTTTCTTTTTTTTTAATCAATGCAATAAAACAACCGACAACTAATAATCAGATACTCAAATAGGTCTCTTTTAGTCACATCTGCTCCATATTATGGAAATTCATCAAACAAGTGAGCCAAAACCACAAATTAAAAAATTATATCAGCAAGTTTCAGGAAATTTTAGTATTGGAACAGATTGAAAGGTCTAAAAACCTTGCATGACATTGCATACAGAGTAAGGCTCATTCCAGAATTTAATCCTTCCACACCATCAGATTGTTATCATAGTTACTGCATTCCTGAAACTGTGTTGCAATATGCTAAAAACTTTCGTGAGATTGTTATATCACAAGGGGAAAATAGTGAAAAATGCCATCAAACTATTTATATTTTATGATTTATACCCTTTATCTTTTTCTATAATTTTTTATATCCTTAACAAATTTTATGTACTTTAAAATATCCTTTCACCACTCTAAGTAAGAATTTCCAGTGAGAATTGGCACGTGTTGGTTACGTGAATAAGTTATCAAGGGCAAAATTATGAGAATTTTCACCAGACACATGCCAATTCTCACCGGAAATTCTTATTTGGAGTGGTGGGAGGATATTTTAAAATACATAAAATTTGTTAATGATAAAAAAAAGTACCAAAAAAAAAAGATAAAGAATATAAATCATGAAACATAATTAGTGTAACGGCATTTTTTTACTATTTTCCCTATCACAAGCACTAATGCCTTGACGAAGCAAACAACAAGTATGGGTTAGCTAAAAGTGGCTGTGGTATTTAACAGCAGACAGCTCTTTACAATAAATGAAGGTATTCCAAATTAACAATGTATCTTTCCAGGGGTCTTGATCTTGAATATAAGTTCTCAGGTGACGCAGAAAGGCTAAAGAAGAAAATTGCGGCTAGGCTGTAAGAATTGCTAATACATGTGTACACATGGGAATAAGTAACAAAAATATGCTTTTGACCAACTATAAATATTATTTTAAAAATTATTACACAAACACACACAACAATAACAACAACAATATGCTACATTTTATTTAAAAACCAAATGACTAGAATCATAAAGATAAAATATATAAATTCTTCAGCAGTGTTCTTACCACGGTGCAAAGAATTCAACAATCCATAGGTCTTTGCTTTTTAGCACCAAATCATCAAAGTTATGAGAGTTCAGTTCTACAGAAGCACTAGGTTCAGACTTCTGTGATGATCCTCCAGATGCTTTTCCATTTAACCGCTCCTTTAAGAGTGCTTTAACCTGCACAGAAGATGTATCTTAACCATCTTCCATGTCCTGCGTAATATATTTACATTTCCACTTGAAAAAGGCAAATAGCTTGAGCAGAAATAAAACAACATTAAGCATGTCAATACGATGTATACAAGCCTACAGACTTCAGATTTATTGAATCATGTGATCATAAATGGAATTCAACCATAAGCAAAGCTTAACAGCTGCATGATCTATTCAACAAGCAACATAAATAATTTAGAAAGCCGTCATCTATAAGAAAAGGAGGAAAAAGTAGGAACAAAGAGAGGGAAAAAAGTTAAAAAACATTTTAAAAAAATACACATTGAACCATAAGCAGATTCAGATTTTTCCTTAGACGTAAAGAGCCTCCATGATAAGCAAGGACAAAAGAATGACATTCAAATTTTTGTAAACAGATTCCCATAACGAATAAACAGTATTGACCTGCTGCAATGCAAATTCAGCAATTGGTTTGACATCCCTAGCTCCTTGGTAGTCCACAGGAGGTTTTCCAGGTACAAAAACCTTAATGGTTGGAAATCCTCTGATGCCATATTCCTGCAGATCAAATCCAAAGGAAAAGTTGAACAATAATAATCTTGAAAAGATCAAATCAAACAGTGTGACATTTCATGGCATACAAAAAAAAAATCACCCCAGCAAACCAGAACAACATTAATCTCAGAAGAAATTTCAACCAATCATCATCACTGTTTCTGAGAGGGCCCAACGACTATCGCCAATAAATATTCTTCTAGTACAAGAAAACATCTTGAACAGGAAAAAAAGGGGTAAAATATTCTTATAGAAAAGCATAACAAAAGAAATCTCATATACAATCTGAAAAAATTCAAGAACATGAATAGGAGGCAAACATGGAAGGTTCAAAGCCAGACTTGCTTCCATTGATGCCGTATTAACCTTGTTTTGAAACCGGTCAAATTTAGTTTATTTTGAACCCCTTATATCTTCCCATTTATGTCTTTACTGCCATCAGCCACTGTTACTTTTTCAAGTACTCAATTATCTTAAGAAATAATATTGTTTCCATATCTCCTGTTTGGTCATTCTAAAGACATTGTACTTCACATTCAGATGAAATCTTCAGAATAAATAGTCAAGATCAGGTCTTGTGTGCATGAAGTTTAGAATCACTAAGTTTATTTACTGAAGATCAGGTCTTGTATGCATGAAGTCTGGAATCACTAACTTTGAAGCAATGTAACCAACAGCGAGGGTTGAATAAGAATGTCAAAATCTACCTTTTCATTTTTCTCCTCCTACTTTCTTTTAGGCCTTCTCTAATGTGTGCCATAGATATCAACAAAACATCCAGGCACCCACCTTCAGCGGTACTTTACCAATGACTACAGATCAATCAAGATAAATGTCTACTATAGAAAAATTTCAGTGGCATTGAAATTCAGACTTAAGAACAATAGAAAATTCCTTTGCTTAACTTCCTAACAAAACAAATTCCAGCCCACAGTTTAGACCTTTTCTTCTGAAACCAATGCTACACATAAAGTAGGAAACCAAAACAGACAAAGTAGATGAATGCATCAAGTCCGTATTATCACAATCACCAATAGTGCCAAAACAGACGAAGTAGATGAATGCATCAAGTCTGTATTATCACAATCACCAATAGTGCCATTAGATCTGCCAGCATTTCATAACCTGATAGAGAGCTCTATTCAACATCATCTGCCCATCCTGTGACTATTGCAAATATTACTACTCACCTTAGCCATCCCTACAATCAAAACATTCCATGAGGTACTTTCAATGTCATATACAAGATATTTCCCATTTGTTGACTATCTCTCCCTCTTTTCTGATGCCGTGTTATTTTATCATTGTATAATACAAAACATAATGCCCGATTAAAACTATTGTTGATGCAGGATCTTTTAATTTCATCACCAAAATAGTTGAATTTCTCCAATTAGTTGATAATATTTCTTTCTTTGAATGTTTGGGAGGACAACTTAGGTTATGAAGTTTGATGGCAGACTTTATAAGCATAGAAGGAAGAAGAAGCCGAGGAAGAGAACAGAATTACAATTTTAGAAGAACAGATAGTAAAAAGAGAAGGATAGACGTCAAACAAACTCTATTTCATCATTCAATAAGCCATTCATCCAGAGTTGTTTCAGTGTTAATATATAGACATCAAATCCTTAGAGCCAAAGCCATTTCAATGCTAAGAAGCTGGAATCCTAGGAAACTTAAAAGGCTGAAATCTTTGATCAAAATTACCACAGGTTGACTGCCTAGACACTAAACCCTATAGGAACAAGCATAAAAATATTACAAGACCCAATATTTTGTTACAAATAACTCAAAATATCTTCAACTTTATTATATACGCGATCTTCCAAATCCTTGAGTTCTACATCATTTTACATCTAACAGTCCACAACTCTTTTCAGGGACATATCAAGAATTCTCACACATTCAATCTCTACAAAGGAAGGATGACACAGCATAACCCATATTATCCAAAATACTTCCAATTACACACCTTAGAAAAATATATAAGTTACATTTTCAGATATACGTCCAATGTCATATTGCATTTTAGCACCTCCAGGAGGAAGCTAAAATGGTGCAAATGAGGCATAATAACCAAAATTCTGTAGTTATAACATAAAAATTCTAATAATTACACTCCGTTCACAAAGAACTACAGTATCAGCTATAAGGAAACCTGAGCAAGAGACTGGTGAGCATCAGCATCAAGTGCTGCCACAGTAGCAACCCCTTTCAAGACTGTAGCCGCTTTTTCCCATGTTGGAGTAAGAGCTTTACAATGCCCACACCAAGGTGCAAAGAACTCAACCAATACAATCCCATTTGAATTAAGAACCTGCAACAGTACACAAACAAGAAATTTCGTTAAAATTTTCTATTTAAAAAAAAAAGGTGACAAATTGCATATAAAATGTAAAAGGGTTCGAAACAACACCAACAAAATCATCAAAGCGTCTCACTACCAATTACATTACAATACTCCCTAAAATTAATCAAAAAAAGAAAAAAGAAAAGAAAAATCCACATATCTTTCAGGATATCGAGTGTCCCATCAAAAGAATTGCAATAAAACATCAGATTCAGATCTCAACCTTGTGATCAAACTGAAATGAAATCAAATTATTGAAGTCGAAGACGAATTCAGAATAAATGTACCTTGGACTTGAAGTTGGATGGATTTAACTGAAGAACAGGGGAAGATGGTCCATACAAGGCATTAACACTTGTAATCAACTCTATGCTAAACAGCAGCAATGAGAACAGTGAGAATCGAAGCATTGTGTGGAAACTTTCCTGAGTTTTCAGTGGGGAATGGCAGTCTGTATTAGGGGAGCGATCGATTGAAATGCTTAGTTCGAATTAGAGAAAAATCTCGACTCAGTGAAACTGAAAACGGAAAACGGGTTTACAAGACGGGGCGACGTGTTTGAACCAATAGGACTTTTACACGTCAGAAGTTCCATGTCAAGAATTAACAATTGCGCAACAAATTGGACGATACACGTCATGGTGGCGCCACTCAGTAAAAGGGTGCACTTTTTAATTTTTTTAATTATTAATAAATGTTCGCAATTGTTGTCTAGGTGTGCACATAACTCTTGTTTAAAATCAAAAAATCAGTATAAAAATTCTAACACTAATTATTTTGTTTAACTCAAGACACATCAGCAAATGATGCACTTAATTTAATATTTTAGATGAAAAAAGTGAATTTTTTTTCTTTCCAAAATAAAAAAGAAATCCAATACAATTAATCTATTAGCCAAACTCTCACTCATTTATAAAAAATTTATATATGCTCTCTGATTTTTTTAAATTTAATTTTCTTTTCAAATTAAAAAAATCCTAAAATTGAAAAGAAATTTAATATACCTAATCTATTACCTCCTCCGTCTTAAATTATCTGTCCACTTTAACCGATTACGCAGAGATTAAGAAAAGTAAATTTTTTTAGTTAATTAAAAATTCTCGTCCATTTTTACCTTTATAATTTAATAATAAATATTTCTCTTTATATTAAGAAATATACAAACTTCAAAACTTTTATATAACTCTAAATTACTTCTTTCTCCTAAATATTTAATTCTTATTAGAAAATTGGTCAAAATATTGATGAGTATTTAATTCCCTCTCCAAGTTACCATTGATATTTTTTGGGAATTAACAAGATGAGTATAAATATCAGAACTCGTAAAATGTGTTTTTTACTATATTTTAATATGTTTGAGAAATAAAATACTATTAAATATGAATAAATTTGGAATACTAATTTTTGATTTTCTAAAGGGACAGATAATTTGGAACAAAGATTAAGTTAGAAATTGAACTAATAATTTGAGATGGAGAGAGAGTAGTAACTTATTCATTTATAAAATTTTACACTACTTTATAACATATAATTTATAATACTTATTGTACAATATGTATAGTCTATGAAGATGTTTTTAACCTTTGCCACGCTCTAAGTAGTTGCTCAACAACATCAAACCACCATATATAAAGAATTCTATAATCCAACAAAAAAAAACAGAACTTCCAAAGAATTTTATTGAAGAAACCTCAAAATAACTTCTGCAAATTTTCCATAAAACTTGAAATATTGAGATAATATACTTATTACAAAATCTTTAAAAAAGAAAAATTAACATTGTTTAAAGCTAAACAAAGAGCTAAACTCTAACTTAGAACACTAATTATAGTGCAATTATATATCGATTAAAATGAAATGAGTTTACTTGAATATAATAAAAAATTATTAAATATGTAAGATCAGGTAAGGCCTAATGTGAAGTTAAAAAAGAGAGAATACAATACGTTTTGAGTATATAGTAGTTTTCGAGAAATAAAAATAATTTAAATTATAATTACTTTCAATTAAAGTTAAATTTTGAATTAGAATGAGAAGCACTCCAATCACACTCTAAGTTTATTCATCGAAAAATTTTTCGTTACTCTTTTTATCGAAATATGTAAGAGGCAATTAAAGAATAAGCTCACTAATTCAATAAATAACAATGACACTTTTTTGAAATTGAATATATTATATATGTAGATAAAATCAACTAGTTTTTTTTCTATATAACAGAGCATAATAATATGGCTTAAAAAATTTCATGAATATCTCATATGTTGTGAATACATTAGTAAATTAGTAGAAACTCCACTAGTTCCATTAGTGGACAAATGTATATGGATGTCGCCATTAACACTATTAACACATATTAGTAGAGTTAGTGGAGACACCACTAATACATTAGTAGAAATAGATGATTAACTTCACTAATAGAGCTTTTTAAATAGAGCTCTTCACCAAACTTAAGTGAGATGCCAATTGTGAGAGAATTGTTAAAGAAAATTGTGAGAGAAAAGAAAGAGAGAAGTTTAAAGAAATTTTTATGCAAATAATAGTCAAAGATTTATTATATATAGATTTTATTCTAACACTGTTAAAATTTTATAACACGTTATCAGCACGAGTCTCTACCGTTACAAAAGTCAAAAGACTAAAGCACGAGTTTTTGCCGTTACAAAAGCCAAAAGACTAAATGTACGAATTTATTGATCCCTATGGCTAACCTTACTAAACTCAAATTTGTAACCCTTGATATTTCTGAAAAAAAATTATATGTCATGGGTTCTCGATGCAGAAATGCATCTAAATGCTGAAGACTTTAGTGAAACTATTAAAGAAAATAATAGTATATCTGCACAACAAAAAGCCAAAGTTTTGATTTTTATCCGTCGTCATCTCGATGAAAATTTGAAAATGGAATATCGTACCGAAAAAGATCCATATGTCCTGTGGATAAATTTAAAAGAAAGATTTGACCACCTGAAGATGATCATACTACAACCAACTGTAAGGTGTGGATGGTTGCACCTGATGTTGCAAGATTTTAAAACTGTGAATGAATATAGCTCCGCCATGATAAAATTACATCTTAATTAAAATTATACAGAGAAAAAGTTACTGATGAAGATATGTTGGAGAAGACATTCTTCACCTTTCATGCCTCGAATATTGTCCTGCAGCAACAATATCGAGAAAAATGGTATACAAAATTTACTGATTTAATTGCTACCCTTCTCATTGCAGAGAAAAATAATAAGTTATTATTGAAAAATCATGAAGTCAGACCAACTGGCTCAACAGCACTCCCAGAAGTGAATGTTGTTAGCTCTAGTAGAAGCCATAGTCGTAGTCGTGGTCATGGCTGTGGTTATGATCGTGGACAAGCTCGATATTTTTCTTATCACAATAATAATCAAGTTATGAGAAATACTAGCCACCTGAAGTGGGAAAGAAAAGATAATAAGGGGAAAAAAAGAAATGTAAGAAAATTATAAGGATAAGTGTTAGATGTGGCATGAAAGGTCATTGGTCACGTGGCTGTCGTATGACCAAACATTTAGTGGAATTATATCAAGCTTTACTGAAAAAAAATAATAAAAATGTTGAAGCAAATTTTTCTTAATATCCAGTTAATGATGCTGACGACAATGATATTGATTCAAAATATCTTAATATCAATATTACTCGTATGGATGTATCTGATTTTTTTGAACACTTAGATAGTAGGATAGACCATTTAATTGGTGATGGCAGTGTCTAGAAGAAATAATGTCTCGCCCTAATCTTTTTGAATTTTTATTATAATATTTACGTTTGCATATATATTTTTTTATTTAGATGGCTGGTGTTAATGATGATATATGTTTTATTGATAGTGAAACTACACACATCATACTCAAAAATAAGAAATATTTTTCTTATCTCACAATGGGAGAAATAAATATTTATACTATAAACGGTAGTACAAATGTGATTGAAAGCTCTGAAAGAATTAGTATATTGTTACTTGAAGGAATAACAATTAATATTGACAAAGCACTATTTTTTTCAAAATTCATAAGAAATTTATTTAGTTGTAAAGATATCCGCAGAAATAGATATCATGTTGAAACAAATGAAGGAAATGGTATTGATTATCTTTATATTACTCAAATTAATTTGGGTAAAAAATCTATGTTAGAAAAACTACCATCTTTTTTTACTGGTCTATATTTTGTAAAAATATATACAATTGAAATTCATTATCTAGTAAATTAGAAGTTTATTGATCCTACTACTTTTAGCATTTAGCATGCCCGGTGGGGTTATCCGAGATCTACCATGATGAGAAGAATAATTGAGAATATACATGGTCATTCATTAAAAAATAAAAAGATATTGACATTAGAAAAATTCTCATGTGCTGCATGTTCCCTAGGAAAATTAATTATTAGACCATCACCGATAAAAGTAGGAGTTGAAAGTCCTACATTTCTTGAACAGATTCACAGAAACATTTGTGGACCTATTCATCCACCAAGTGGACCGTTCAGATATTTTATGGTTTTAATTAATGCATCATTCCAATTATCACATGTGTATATATTATCTACTCACAACTTGGCATTTGCGAGATTACTTGCTCAAATAATTAAATTATGAGCACAATTTCCTGACCATTAAATTAAAAATATCTATTTGGATAATGCTGGTGAATTTTTATCACCTACTTTTGATGTATATTGCATGTCAATTGGGATTAATGTTGAACTTCCTGTAACTCATGTTCATACACAAAATGGTCTTACTGAATCTTTTATTAAAATATTACAATTAATTACTAAACTATTATTAATGAAAAAAAATCTTCCAACATCTGTCTGGGGACATGCTATTTTACATGTTGCAACACTTGTATGTATAAGACCAATTAGTTATCATAAATTCTCTCATTTGCAATTAGCTTTTGGTTCAAAACCAAATATCACTCATTTAAGAATTCTTGGGTGTGCTGTATATGTTCCAATTGCACTAAACCAACATACAAAGATGGGTCATCAAAGAAGAAATGGGATATACGTTGGATATGATTCTCCCTCTATTATCAGGTATGTTGAATCCCTGATAGGAGATGTGGTCACAGCAAGATTTGCTGATTGTCATTTTGATGAATCATTATTTTCTAAATTAGGGGGGAACATAAACAGTATAAGAAAGATCTTACTTGAAGAACATCATTAAATTATCTTAATATGCGCACAAATGCGTGTGAACTTGAAGTTTAAAAGATAATTTATTTATAAAGCATTGCAAATTAAATGCCAAATACTTTTGTTGACTTCAGAATAGTAACAAAATCGTCTATTCTATCTATAAATACACTTATTCGAATTGAAATCCTAACAGAACAAAAGATTATACTTATAGCTGCTGAGTTAAAAGCACGCCAGAAGCGTGGCCAACCTCTTAGTTCTAAAGATAAAAATTTTCGAAAGAAAAGATGATTAAATGATCCAAATGATCATATTGAAGAAAAGAATGATAAAGACCAAGAGAGAACTAATGACAAAATAAGAGAACTAGAAGTTGATGAAAGTAACACTGAAATTTCTATCAATTATACCACTTCCGGTAGAAGTTGGAATCGGATAGAAATAGTTATTGATAATATGTTTGTATACAATATATCTCTTGATGTTACACAGGATAATGATAATCCTGAACCAATATCAATTGATGAATGTCGGCATAGAAAAGATTGGCTACAATGGAAAGATGCGATTCAATTGGAGTTAAATGCACTTATAAAATGTGAAGTCTTCAGACCTGCAGTCTAAACACTGAAAAGTGTAAAACCTGTTGGTTACAAATGGATATTTGTGCGTTATAAAGCACGGTTAGTAGCCTAAGATTTTTCACAAAGACTAGATATTGATTATGATGAAACTTATTCTCCTGTTGTTGATGTTATTACACTCCGATATCTTATTAGTTTGGCAGTACATGAAAAGATAGATGTGCGCCTATTAGATGTTATCACTGCTTACTTGTATGGAAATTTAGAAAATGATATTTACATAAAAATCCTTAAAGGATTTCACATGCGCGAAGCATATAAATATTATTCTCGTGAAAATTACTCCATCAAGTTGCAAAAATCATTATATGACTTGAAGCAATCTGGGCGCATGTGGCTTAATCGTCTTAGTGAATATTTTTTGAAAGGGGGATTTAAAAATAACCAGGTATGTCCTGTGTTTTTATTAAGAAATTTGGTTCTAAATTTATGATATTAGTTATATATGTTGATGATATTAATCTTATTGGAACTCCAGAAAGAGCTCCAAGAAATAATTAATTATTTAAAAAGAGAATTCAAAATCAAAGATTTTAGTAAAACTAAATTTTGCCTTGGTTTACAAATTGAACATTTGAAAAGTAGAACATTTATTCATCAATCAACATATATAGCAAAAGTTCTAAAAGGATTTTACATTAACAAAGTACATCCATTGAATATTCCAATGATCGTCCGATCATTAGATGTGAATAAAGATCCTTTCCGACCTCAAAAAGATGATGATGAACTCCTTGGTACTAAAGTACCATATCTCAATACAATTGGTGTATTGATGTATCTTACTAATAATACACGACCTGATATTGCATTTGCTACCAATTTATTAGCAAGATTTAGTTCCTCACCAACACAATGACATTGAAATGGAATTAAATAAGTCATTTGATATCTCCAAGGTACAATTGATCTCGGATTATTTTATTAAAATAAAACCAGCTCAACATTGATAGGTTATGCAAATGTTGATTATTTATCTGATCCACATAGAGCATGTTCTTAAACGGGTTATCTATTTATATGTGGAAATACTGCTATATCATGGCATTTTACAAAATAATCTATAGCAGCTACTTCTTCAACTCATACTGAAATTATAGCTATTCATGAAGTAAGTCGAGAATGTGTATGGTTAAAATTAATAATTCATTATATCCGAGAAAGTTGTGGATTATCATCTAGAAAAGATATTCCAACTCCTCTTTATGAAGACAATGTAGTTTGTATAACTCAATTACGAGAATGATATATTAAAGGAGATCGGACAAAGTATATTTTACCAAAATTCTTCTTTACTCATGAACTCCAGAAGAAAGGTGAAAATGATGTGTTACAAATTCGGTCATGTGACAACCTGATAGATATTTTCACAAAAACTTTACCAACTGTAATATTTGAGAAGTTAAAATATAAAATCGGTATGCGTCGGTTCAAAAATTTAAAGGAATCATCTCATCAGGGAGAGTAATAAGTAAACATATAGAATATTGTACTCTTTTTTCTTCACTAAATTTTTTTCCCACTGAATTTTTATCTAGTAAGGTTTTAATGAGGCATATTCTTTATGTAATGGACATCCAAGAGAGAGTGTTGTAAATACATTAGTGAATTAATGGAAGCTCCACTAATTTTATTCGTGGACAAATGTAAATGGAAGTCCACCATTAACACTACTAATACATATTAGTAGAATTAGTAGAGACACCACTAATACATTAGTGGAAATAGATGATTAATTCCACTAATAGAGCTCTATAAATAGAGCTCTTCACCAAGCTTGAGTGATATATCAATTGTGATAGAATTGTTAGAGAAAATTGTGAGAGAAAAGAAAGAGAAAAATTTGAAAAATTTCTTATGTAAATAATAGTTAGATATTTATTGTATGTAAATTTTATTCTGACACTATCAAAATTTTATAACATCATACAAATAACAGAATTTATTTTTTTCCCAATAATACACCATGTTGACCCAGTCCAAATCCAAAAATGTACGGTGCTAGATGTGAGACCATCCTAGTGTCACGCCCACTCAGCCTCTGAGTGCCAAATGCTCTATTTTGCCAAAAAGCTATTCACACACCTAATCTTTAATGTTAGAACTCCCGGACAATAATTAAACAATTCCCTAATGTTAAAACTAGTAATGGAAGATGGACCGGCTTGCACGGGTTTGTATTGGATCGATTTGATTCTAAGACTGATCCAAAGATATGACAGCTAGCCATAGGATCGACATGAACTGGCTTGCAATCTTAATGGCCAGTTCGTGCACCCCCCCTTTTGTTTTCACCTAGAGTTTTTAATTTTTTTTCAATTGTTGTTATAATTTAAATAATAAGATGATTTATAACTATAAAAAACCAGCTTGAAATAGTAAAGGTTTGACTTAGACCCCACAGGTTTTACTAATTAACAAAATAAAATTTATCAGAAAAACTTGACACCTAAAACCTCTTAAACTGTAGTACATTGATTAAAATTTAAATATAATAATATCTTGAAATATTAAACCAAGCGATAAGGAGTTGTACCTATAGGGTCTTAAAGGTAGTTCTATAGGCCTAAAAAGTGTTATTCAATTTTAGACTCCAATCCTTTCGTGTATGACTAACAACTTTTTCCAAAATTCTCTTGAGCTCTCTATTCACTACCTCAACTTGGCCACTTGTTTGGAGGTGATAGGTGTAATACCCCAATTTAAACCACTATTAGTTCATGAGGAAAGTCATGCATAACATAACATCTTATATTGTACTTGATAAATTTGAAATATTTTTATGAAGTATATGTGATTTAGGTGTTTGATATTTCATTGATTTATTTATTTGGATATAGTTGTGTTATATAAGGTGGTGGAACATTTTTTTTTGTATGGAGTAGAAATTAATGAAAGAATAATGAAGCGAGTTGAATTGGATTTATGGAAATTTATTTAAAGAATATTTACACAAGAGTTATTGTGGAATTGTAGTTAGAGCTTGATGTGTATTTTTTGGTGACTTGAGTTTAAATCCCAACTCTTGCAAACGCATTCCTTTTCTTCCCTAATTAAACTTTTTTGCTCCTATTTTTCCTCCTCTTGGCCAAATTCATTAGGGCAACCGCCAACTTAATTTCCCACTTCCTAAAATATAGGAATGTGATTATTTTGGGGTTTTGCTAAAAATAATTAAAGTAAATTAAATTTCTATTTTTTCTGGTTAGTATTTTATTCTAATCTTTTAGGAATTCAAAATATTTCAACATCTGAAATTTTCTAAAGTTATTATCCAAAGAATTTATTAAGAAAATAAAATATAGAAACATTTATCTTGGAAGCCATATTTTAGGTATTATTTTTAATAGAAGAAAAGTCTCTCCAAATTAATTTTCTCTAAAGAGTTTTAACTGGAAATAAAGAGATAATGTTAAATCCTTAATTGAAATAAATATTTCTTAGTATTAAGCTATTTTCGAAAATTAGGATTTAAGAAGAAAGAAAATTCAGCTTTATCACATAAAATTATATTTTATCTCTAAACGTGATTCTCCTTTAATGAATTATTTTTGCCTAAAATAAACTAGAATATTAACTAAAGTATTTCTTGGATTAATATTCTATTTTTATTACTTGAATTTTCTGGAAATAAAGAAGCCCTAGCCGCCACTTGGTGGACATTTTAGTTCCACTCAAACTCTCTAAAATATAGGAGAAACCTATCATATGTAGTTTTAACCAATCAAATTTCTTTTAGCTAATTAAACAATCAGATTTTCTTCTCTCTTTTTACCCTAATTTTGGTCACCATAAGCACACACACACACAAAAATCATCAGCCATATTGCTCTCAAACTCTCTCTTGTTTTAACCAAAAACAACAACATAAAAGCCCTCATTTTTCTTCTTTTTTTTTGGCCATTGCAAGGACCAAAATCCAGCCTCTCTTTTCTCTCTTATTTTCGGTCACAATAGCAACCAAAAACCAGCCACAAAACCCCCCTAAACCTTGTTCAATTTCGGCTACAATAATAGAACCAAAAGCTATCATTTTTCTTTGTTATGATCAAGAGTCCAAAACAAAGTGCAACTCTTCCAAATACTAAAACACCTAAACCTACTCTATTTTCTTTATCAAACCAGCCTTCAATCAAACCCTAAACACTCCTACTGCATGAAATTTCCAGCCACCACCTTCTCCAAGAAGTTTGTCCATCACTACTCCAAACACCTCCAAAATTGAAAACTAAACCTAAGGTAAGTAACCCTTTAACCTCCTTCAACTTTTATTTAATTTTTCTCCTTCTTTTCTTCTAAATCTCAGTCATCAAGGGGCTGATTCTTTCTCCTATGATTGGTGACTTTAGAATCAAGGAACCCTAGAGGACCAAGCGACTCTTCTTCTCAAATGAACCTAACCAATCACCAAAGGCGCTACCTTTGCTCTTAGTACGTCTCGTTAAGAGGTATTTTTGGTCTCAATCTCTTCCGTTTTACATAAGGTTAATTTTATGGTGGTATTATTATTATACATGAAGTTAACATGAAAAGCAAGGATAGATAAGATTGATGAGACTGATGGTGCACTAATTGGACTAGGCGTGCATGGAGGGAAATATGGCTATATATATTTTGCTATGAACCTAGATCTATTTCATGTTGGTTAAAGATGAGATCTTTGAATAAAAATAGGGTTATTATATGGATTGAATGATAGTATAATAATGGAGATGTCATGTTGATGATTTAAATTGAGCATATGCATGCATAATGATGAGATGCATGACAAGGGAAAGCTATAGAGATGATTTAATGATTTAATCCATTTAGATGCCATAGATGATTTAGGTGATTAATAATGTCATGGGGATTCATGATGCATGATGATAGTGGATTAATATTTGGATTTTAATTATAGAATCATTAATTCTAGATAAGGAAAAAATTTGAAGTGAGCAAGTGTTTACTTTGGTTGATTATTTAGATTATCCAAGTAAGTCCCTACATAACTATTTTGCTAAACAGTACATGTTTGCAACTCTTTTGTACAATAATATTGAAATAGTGTCAATATGTTGAATGACATGTTGATTGAAACATGATGAAATGTTATGGTGGTACTTTGATACTTGGATGGAAAAGGTGGATATTTTAATTTCTAAAAGTTTTATCAAATCTCAACTTTTAACTAAAAAATGGTTTCCTTTCCTTTATGATAAAAATGTTTTAAAAAGCTTGATGTGAAAATCACGTTTTGCAAAGCCAAGGTAATAAGTGATTGTGAAAACAAGAAAAATGATTCTGCACCTAAATAGTGAGCGTTGAGTACTTAGCGGGGGTAGGCTAGTATATTTGTCTTGGAGAGTTAGAGTTAGTCTTTTGACAGGAGGCTACCTCCAAAAGAGGAACTCTGCTTAAAGAGATGACAGTACTACTTAGTCAGGCCGGTCTGAGCTAACATGTTGGTCTATGTGGACTTTATTTTTCAGGTTGGACAACCAGTGTATTGGATGTAGAGATGGAGGAGTATCTTACCCTAGTGGGCGGATCACCCACTATCCAATGTTGAAAGTTATACTGGGAAGTTATCATGATGGTAATCATGATATGGACTTTGATATTATTATTGAATCATTACTAATCCTTACTTTATGAATCTATGGTATTGATGAATGGATGGCTTATCGAGAATTGTTTTGACTATAACGAACATTGTTCCACTCAATGACTGTTTATTGATGAAACTTGACTTGCAAACTTATTTTGTGGTTTTAATAAACCTGTATACACCAAATATTTAATATGACATTCACACACATGAGACTTATTAAGATGTAAATCTTACACCATTTTTATATCACATTTTCAGGAAAGTGCTTTTATTAAGCAGGTTGGAGGAATAAAAGATGAAAGTTCAATTTATTTTTATTTTACTTCATATTTCTTTTGAAAGGCGATTGTTAGTTTTGAATTTCATACTTGTATAAGTTTTAAATCCAGACGTAATAGGATTATTACTTTAATTTATTTAGCTATTTTCTTTTGTACCTCGTTATAAAGACCGTTGGTTCTTTAGACGAGGTGATATCCCTACCCTTTTTGGGTACGTTGGTAGCGGAGTGTTACAATAGTAGGTAGCAAACTTATGGGTAACACCTAAGTGTTTGGGAATTTTTCCAATTGGTTATTGCAAAAGTATGTTCTCCTATCACTAATGAATACTTTAGATACACTAAACCAGGTCAAATATTTCTCATACTTGAAAAATTTGTAATGGCATCTCATTAGATTTAGAAATATTATATGTATGTTAACACCGATCACAAATTTGAACAAATCAGTGAGAGTCTTTAAAAAGTATTGGACAATAGAATCTAGACTCAAGCATATTTCTTGCAGTGTTCTTAGATTAGTAGTGCCTCCTGCGGGTCCTTTATGACAATGTCATAAAATGTTCTCACTTTCCTTGAGATCTACACACCTTCAAATAGTTTAATCTGCGCAACACTTGAACAAGTACAGATTTTTCCAAAAGTAATGCTTTACTTCAGAGAGGAATATCTTCTTTTGTTGCGATGTGAAATCCTTAGGAATAATTCCTACAACCAAGTAGTTAGCAAAATCCATAAACTAAGAAGTTTGAGAAATCTAACCATTAACGAGTAGAAGTTGTTCATCCGGGAAGGTGTTATTGATGTCTTATTCTGCTAATGGTTCCAAGTTAGGATTTTCCAACCTAGATAAGTGATCTGCAACTAAATTTTCCGCTTTCTTCATGTTCCTAATTTCCAAATCAAATTCCTATAGCAATAAAACTCATCCTATCAATCTTAGTTTGGCATCATGCTTGGTTAGTAGGTATTTAAGGGCGGAATGATTCGTATACACAATGACTTTGGACAAACAAGATGAGAAAGGAATTTATCAAAAGCAAATACTATTGCAAGCAATTCTTTTTCCGTTGTGGTGTAGTTCTCTTGTGCCACCGTAAGAGTTTTGCTTGGATAGCAGATTGGTTGAAAATGCTTATTCCTCCTTAATCCAAGCACTATGGCTACTACATAGTCACTTGCACCACACATTAATTCAAAAGGAAGGAACTAATCCGATGCAATTAAAATAGGAAAGTTGATCAATTTCATTTTAAGCCTATTAAGAGTATTAAGACATTTATCATCAAAATTGAAAATAGCATCATTTCAAAGTAAAGAAGTAAGAGGTTTAGAAATTTTTGAGAAATTTAAAATAAACCTCCTATAAAAACCTACATGACCAAGAAAGCTTCAATAGCTTTCACCGAGGTAGGAAGAGGAAGGTTCTCAATTGCATCAATTTTTACTCCATAAATCTCAATACCTTTCTTTGAAATCATATGTCCCAATATAATACCTTCTTGTACCATAAAGTGACATTTTTTCCAATTAAGTATGAGGTTGGTCTCTTCACATATTTGGAGCACTTTTTCTAGATTGGCCAAATACAAATCAAAAGAATCACCAAAAATAGAAAAGTCATCCATAAATACCTCCATGATATCTCCCACAAATCCTTCGAAGATAGCCATCATACATCTTTGGAAAGTTCCTAGACCATTAAAAAGACCAAAAGGCATACGACGATATGCAAAAGTACCAAAAGGGCATGTAAAGATAGTTTTCTCTTAATCCTCCGGTGCTATGGGAATTTAAAAGTAACTAGAAAAACCATCTAAGAAACAAAAAAAATAATGTCTGACTAGTCTTTCTAACATTTGATCAATGGAAGAGAGAGGAAAATGGTCCTTCTTAGTTGCCTCATTCAACTTCTTATAATCGATGCAAACCCTCCAAGTGGTTACCAATCTTATTGGGATCAACTCATTTTTTTCATTTGGGCTCACTGTCATTCCTCCCTTTTTTGGTACCACTTGTGTTGGACTTAATCAAATACTATCAGAAATGGGGTAAATGATGCCTGAATCTAAAAGTTTAATTACCTCGCTTTTCACCACATAACTCATGTTTAGGTTCAACCTACATTGGGGTTGCACTACGAGCTTTGCTTCTTCTTCTAACAATATTTTGTGAGTGTAAAAGGAATGGCTAATTCCCTTAATATCTATGATTTTCCATACTATGACTCCCTTATATTTTTCCAATAAGCTTACCAATTTGGTCTTTTGTTCCAAAGTTAAGTCTTTTGCTATGATCACTGGCAATTTTCTTCTGTTAGTAAAAAATACATATTCCAAGTATTTGGGTAGGTCTTTTAGGTCCAATTCTGATAGTTCCTTAATGGACGACTTCATCCTTCCCAAACTATTTTTTTTTATTTCTTCAAATTCTCCTAACTTATGGTTGTTATTTGAGTCATCCAAATATGCAATTGAACTCTCTATCAACTCCATGGAGATATTAGCCAATGATTCCTGCACAAAATCAATGATAGACTCATCAAGAATATCAACCCTTGAACAAGAATCAACAGAAGATATAAGATGTTGCATGCTTTTGTGGATTTGAATAATGACTTATTCATCTCCAACCCTAAGTGTTAACTTTTCCCTATGAACATCAATTAAAGCTTTGGTAATAGCTAGAAAGGGTCATCCTAAGATTAAAGAGACTTTAGAATCTTCATCCATATCAAGAATAACAAAATCATCAGGAAATAGGAATCTATCCACTTTAACAAGTACATTTTCTACTATTCCCCTAACGTATTTAATAGATCTATCTACAAGTTGAATACTTATCCTAGTAAGTTTAGGTTCACCTAGACCTAACTTCTTGAAAGTTTTGTATGGCAAAAGATTAATGTTAACACCTAAGTCAACTAATGCATTGCAAAATGTAAAAG
Organism: Voacanga thouarsii; assembly: GCA_026120185.1. Classification (NCBI taxonomy): domain Eukaryota; kingdom Viridiplantae; phylum Streptophyta; class Magnoliopsida; order Gentianales; family Apocynaceae; genus Voacanga; species Voacanga thouarsii. The sequence continues at coordinate 1,324,484 of JANUWF010001088.1, read as the reverse complement.
TACTAACAAGACAAGGAATAGAAAAACTCACTGGATCATTTTCTCTGTGTGGTAAATTCCAATTGGTCTTGTAAAATGGCAAAACATTCTTCATTTAAGACCATAGTGGACAATTATTCCAATATCTTCTTATCAACAAGTATGCTTTTGATGAATTTTGCATATTTAGGCATGTGTATCAAAGCCTCACTGAGTGGGATGTTTATGTGCAGTTGTGTGAAAATTTCTAAGAACTTATCAAATTGTGCATCTTTCTTGTTTTTTGTATTTAGGTGGGGTAAGGAACCCGTGGTTGAAAACTTGGATTTTTACCTTACTTTTCGAGTGATGCATAGAGGGGAGCTGGCATTGACCTATCTTCTTGAGCCAGCGCTGGTTCTTCTCTGGTGCCATCAATTTTATCTTCAGGTAAGGACTGACACCGGTCGTCCTGCTATTGCAGGTGTCAGTTCTCTTCTACTGTATTAGGCAGCTCTTTATCGCTCCTTAATGTAATGGCGGATGAATCTTCTTGAGTTTCCAACTCCAATGGTGACCATTCTTGTGATTTTAACACTAAGTCCATTAAAAATCAAATTTGCCTCTCCATGTTTTGAATCATTTCCTTGAATTTTGCAAGCATGATATCTATTTCGTGGAATTGCTTGGTCATGTTGCAAATTTCCCTAATATTACTTCAAGATTAGTTGAGTCCGATGGCTGATATGTCATCTTTTGAGAATTATAAGGGTATTGCCCTCTGTTCCAATTGTCCATGTTATCTACATATTGTATCTTATTAGTTTTATGAATACAAAGTGAGGTTAGCAAGTATAATTAGCATACCAAGTACAAAATTGAGCCAAGTTAGTGAGTAAAATGCAACATAAACTAAATTAATTAATTAAGGTACACTTACAAACACAACAAGATATGACACTTATTTACACAAAGAACATATATACATTTTTACATATAGACATATAAACATGGTTAAATTAATAAAATTCAAGTTTTCATAATATTGTCCCTGGCAATGGCACAAAAAACTTGATACGTATAATTTAGGTGTATAAAAATCATATAATTTTAAGTCCATCCCTAGCCTAGTTTTAATTAAAATATTAATCCTCAAATTATACATATGGGCAAGTATACTCATCGCAAACATAGTATAGGGAATTAACGAGTTTCAATCCTTAAGGAACAATTACCATTAGTTACTTTTCATTCATTGTTTAATCTACCTAATAAAGTGATAAGAGAATAAAAAGAAAAGTAATATATATATATATATATATATATATATATATATACACACACACACACATACACACATACACACACAACTCAATGATGAAAGAATATGCAATTAGACAAATATTCTTGAAGACATGGCAATAAATTATTCAACAATTATCACAACCAATTATTATCTTGGTATCATGAAGGAATTTAAATAGACCCACTTCATTTGCAATCCGTAGAATCACTACCCTTTAGCTAAATCAGTGAACATATTCCGTCTCAACTAATTTACCCAAAAGATGTATTAAAATTAATCCTCACATAAATTCCTATATTCTAAGTGATTTAAAGTATGAAATTAGCCAATAACTCTATATTCTAACAATCATCAACTAGTCTTTGATTACCCAAATTCTTGAAACTCCTTTTACAAGTAAGTTAAGAGATAACAAATATAAAATTAATTAAATTAAAACCACTATTAACCTCCTTTGCAAGCAGGTCAACAAGAAGAATCAATTAATCAATTTCTTAATTAAAATAAGTAATCAAATATCAAGCATAATAATCAATTGATCAAAAGACTAAATTAACTAAAAAATCATGAATCCCAAAATAATGTCAAATTATAATGAAAATATCGATCACATCATTGTTCTAGAAAAAAAAAATAAAGGTAAAAGAAAGACCTCATAGACAAGCCCCCTTCTTCTTTCTTGAAGACCTTCTTGAACAACGCCCCTTGAGTGATGAATCCTCTCTTCAATTATTAATTTGTGACTTTTGCTCCTTGGATTCATATGTTTCTCTTGTATTTTTCTTGTTTAAATAGGCTCCCAAGTTGTTAAAAATCATTCCCTAAGAGTTCTAGACTGAGTACAAGTTGAAAAATACCAAAACTCTTAGGAAATCCCCAAATTCGCGTGCAAAAAGGAGAATTCGCCGCCTCAGGCAGTCTAGGGCCGGCGCTGGCGGCGCTCTGGTTTAGCCCGATGTTGCTCTGTTCTTCTCTCCTGTTTTCCAGTCTTGGGCTGACACCTGCACTGTCGCGGCATTGATTTTTACCTTTTTCTTAATCTATTTTGCATAAAATCACCAAAATACATTTTCAAAGGTAAATTATCAAATATGAAGAAATACGCCTAGTTATTACATCTAATGTATCACAAAATAATCTCAAATAACTAGGAAATAAATGATAATTTTAGCCCCTATCACTCTCTCATATCTTTGTATAACTTTATTATATCACTTTTTAGTATTATTTTAAGAATCATTTTATATACAAGTTTACAAATACATACATAAACTTTTCATAAAGTGAATTTTACAAATACATGCATTTTAGCCCGATGTTGCTCTGTTCTTCTCTCTTGTTTTCCAGTCTTGGGTCGGCACCTGCTTTGTCGCGGCATCGATTTTTACCTTTTTCTTAATCTATTCTGCATAAAATTACCAAAATACATTTTCAAAGGTAAAATATTAAATATGAAAGAATACGCCAAGTTATTACATCTAATGTATCACAAAATAATCTCAAATAACTAAGAAATAAATGATGATTTTAGCCCATATCACTCTCTCATATCTTTGTATAACTTTTTTATATCACTTTTTAATATTATTTTAAGAATCATTTTCTATACAAGTTTATAGATACATACATATACTTTTAATAAAGTGAATTTTACAGATGCATGTATTTTAGCCCGACATTGCTTTGTTCTTCTCTCTTGTTTTCCAATCTTAGGCTGGCACCTACTCTATCGCGGCATCGATTTTTACCTTTTTCTTAATCTATTCTGCATAAAATTACCAAAATATATTTTCAAATGTAAAATATCAAATATGAAGAAATACGCATAATTATTACATCAAATATATCACAAAATAACCTTAAATAATTAGGAAATAAATGATGATTTTAGCCCATATCACTCTCTCATATCTTTGTATAACTTTATCATATTACTTTTTAATATTATTTTAAGAATCCTTTCATATACAAGTTTACAGATACATACATAAACTTTTCATAATGTGAATTTTCACCAAAAGTAAAAGACAATCTACTTTTAACAACAAATCTAGCCAACTCATTTCTAGTTTTTTTTATTATCACATTAAAAATTACCTACAATTTGACCTTATGTAGTTTGGATTTACTGTTGTTTAAGTAAGTTTCCATACCAATCTTTATGCACTCTTTTCATGTGCCTATCCATTGTTTTTGTCACTCATCCATTCTTATGTACATATACTCCTTTATAGATTTTATATATCACTCTATCATTAGTGTCATTATTTTTAAAAAGTTTTCAAACCATAGATGTTTTCACCCTCACTATAGCTTCTAAAGATTCAATTGGCATACCTATAATATATTTGGGATTATTATGATTAGAAGTATTTATATTTTGTTGTGCACTAGGACCTTCACTTTCATTACCTATTTCATTATCTATATCTAATATTGGATCTATATCATCCATATATCTAAAACCGAAGTCAAAATGTATAGATGATTGTGAAGAATGATGACGATATGGTTCTAGTTTTCAAATTTTTATATAAATTGGAAAAGAACAATCAATTAAAGTTCAAATAAAAGTTTAAATAAAATGAAATAAAAAAGATTAACTAAAAACATAGCAATAATTAAATATAGGAGAATAGAAATAACTTGTAAATTAATTTATAATTAAACAAATAACTAAAGCAAGTAAACAATTAATAAAGCTAAAAATAAGAAATACAAATTAGCTGATAGCAAAAAAATAAGAACACTTTGAACTTTACTTCTTTAAAACTTGAACCATTCACTATTTCACCAGTTAATGATCTTCCAAAATTTAAAGAAGTTGTTTGAAAAATTCAAAAAATATATGTCCAATAAATAATATTTTAATACTTTTTGTAGAAAAAATGGAGAGAATTAAGGATTATGAAAGTAAGAAGAGTAAAAATAAAGAGTTAGAGAGTATTTAGTGTGTTTTAGGGTTATTTATAGATTTTTAGAAGGTAAGGGGTTTAAATATCCATTAACCAGCCATTACTAGCCATTTCCAACCATTGGTGGCCGGTAACAGTAAAAAGCAGGGAGAGAGCTATTGGCTCGCTGGATTTTTTTTTCCTTGGCTTGTCACAGACTGACCTATGTGGTCCTATGTGCTGAACAATAGCCAGGCCGACTATTAGTCGTAGACTAGCCTGGCTTGATTGCCATTGCTAGTTAAAACATAACATCAACACAATAGAAAAGTCTAATATTAATAATAAAGAATAAATTTCAAAATATCTCATCTCATAACCAGATAATTTTATAATAGAATTATATCTATTAATTACTTATACAATCTAAAACTTTCTATCAATCAATGTATCCATATGGATCCTAACTATCCTTCCTACTAGATAGGCCATAATAGAATAATAACTAATTTTTATATGCTAGAAAGCACAAAAGATAGAATAATGGAATTATTCCTCCAGCAATTTTTCTTGTACGATCATAAGCCACATCAAAGATGGAGTTTAATTGAGTTTCAACATAAAACCACAAGACATTATCATACCATATATCATCACAGAGAAAATATAATCTTATACATGCTCATCCCAAGTTCATGCATTAAAATATAATTATTTTAAGAAATTTAACAATTCGTATGAAATCATTTACACAAATCAAGGAAGTATTTGAGTTATTTGCCTTAAATCTCAGACAAAGTAAAACCCTAGAATAGGTGGAGATTCCCATTAGAATTCCCTAAACAAACAAGACATAGAACCAATAAATTACTACCTATATAGGAATTCACAAATTATTCATATTTTCAAAAACTATAGCAACATATTTGGTACATTGGGATTGAATGAAACAGATTCTCCACCTAGAATTGCTTTTCCATTCTTGAAAACTTTTTGCATTGATTCATCTCAACCATTTAGTGGGACTATTCTTTAATATTGAAATGAAATGAAATTTAACCTAATTTGACAAAAATGCTTTGTTACTTGATATTATTTGAATATAACTAATATATTTAATTTTATTAAAAAAAATTCCATTTTATTTTTTTAATTTAAGAGACAAAACTATTTAAATATCATTTCTTATATATTAGGAATTAATAAAAAAAATGTATTTAAATGACAATGTGATATTATAAATATTACTCGAATTTAATAGTAGCAAGTAATATTTGGATAACTAGGATGCAAGTATATAATATGTAGTAACATATAGGCATGGTAATAGTTGAAATAAATCTAACCTATGAGGGTGTGATAAATTCACCATCTTTGGACTTGTTTGGATTGAGAGAAATGAAAGTAGAGTATAGGAGTAGGACAGAAAGGAAAGAGGAAGAGAGAAAAGGAGTCTAACAATTATTTATAATATTTAGTTAAACATAGAGGGAAAAGAAGGAAATATTAAATACAGGGTTTGGAGAAGGAAAAGAAAGGAAAGGATATGATATGATAGGAATCCACCTAGACAAGAAGATAATTTTCTAGAAGGGAGATTGAAGCTCAAAGAATATCTCAAAGGAAAGTTTGGTTGAGGTCAAAGATCAAGAGATTCCTTAAACGATTACAAGTTTACATAAAAGAATAAATAGAGTTTGAGTATGTTTGGAGGGCTAAAAAGAGCTTGAAATGAGCACCATTCATGTGAAGATTCAATGAAATGTAAATAAGGGCCAAAAAGATGTCAAAAATAATATTTTAGCAGTAAGAGTGTAGAGGATGCACGGCTTATTGCACAATAATGCTACATGCCATGCAAAAGAACCAAAACCACACAAGCTTTAGAAAAGATGCATGCCTTCTTGCATGGGCTAGAGACAGGATCTAGCAAAATCACATCCTACACAGCCATGCAAAGCCATGCACAAACGTGCACCTTATAGACAGCTTATGTTATGTTTTTGTTTCATTTTATTTTACTTTTTTTTTTGGAAATCTTTTCAATTTACACTACTTGTAATATTTTCAATTTAAACATGATTTGAGCCACTTAAAACCCTATAGGCTTGATTTAACTATGTAATTAAAATCTCTTGTAAAGTTACAAACAAAAGTTAGATAAGAAATGAAGATCAATTAAGATCAAATTTGAAGGTTTGAATAAAAGGAGAGGTGTTCCTCCTTATTCTATCCAGAAAATCAAGACCAAGTAAAAGGCTTAGTCCTTCCTTTATTTTGATTCTCTAAAATCTAAAGCATAGTCTAATTTATATTTCTATCTTAGGATTTGGGTTGTTACACCCCACTTTTTCTAGTTATGGTGAGCCTTGTTATCGTGGAATGCCACCCCATCTGAACTCCTAGACAAGAGGTTTTTATAACAAGTCTTAACTTAAATATACATAACTCGAATGCATTCATAGGTAAAATCCGTAAAAAATACATAGATTTTGAATCTTCATACAATATTCCAAATATTGTTTGTTTCTACTCTGTTATACTTCTGTTGCACTACTCTGGTCGTTAAACTATACTGAAAAACCTTAGGGGGTGAATAACGTTTTTGGCAAACAGTTGTAGATTAAAAATTTTGGTCTCTTTAAAAATTTGAACTAAGTAGTAGAAATGCTTTGCAGTTTCAAGAGTTCGGATAGGTGTCTTTTAAATCAGCAAAGAATGATAAGAAAATGTTATGAAATAAAGATGGGTAGTTGAGATATCAAGGACAAGTTTAAATCAGAATACAAAGGTCTAAGTGAGTTATTGATTTTAGAGGAAAAAATACAGCATTTTAGATCTGAAGATAGCGAAAAATGCAGTAAAGAATTTTGGCAAAATAGCACAAGAAAATACTCAAGAATTTATAGTGGTTCGATCCTCAAATGATATGCATCCACTACCTTAAGTTTTCACTTAAAGATTTCAATATCACTCACTAGAAACCTTTTCCTAAATCAATGGTGGTAAGTAATACCAATCTTACACAAGAGGATCACCACACTTTGTTTTACTCCCAACCTCTTTAATCACAGCAATTAAGGCTCACTCGAACTGGGCTTTGAATTGAAATAGAATTGTTCTAAAGATAAAAGGTGTTGGTGCTTATTTGTTCACATTTTGCTCAAATTAGTGAGCTATTTTTGTAATCTTTCACAAATAAGCACCAACACATTTTATCTTTAGAACAATTCTATTTCAGTTTAAAGCACAAATGAAAAATGAGATTTTTGTATTCAAATGTGTAAGAGTGTTTCTAAGAAAGATAGTACAAAAATCTACTTTAAAATCAAGTTTTGAAAGCTTTTATAGGAGCCAAACTCGAAGTCCCAATGGCTAGTTACTTTCTGTCAGGATTTTCTAGATTTTGGATTCACAAAGTGGAAGGATCTCCATCCAAAATGTGAGTCCAAAATAGTACTTTTTTAAGAAGAAATATTTTGAAAATGCTATAGAGTATTAGATGGAGTTTTGGATTCAGAGGTCCATCTAAACTACTTAATCCAAATATCTGAAGACCTACTTTTTAGAATCATTTTATTTATTTGCTTCAAGGTAAAAATAAATTGAACATAAGGTAAAGAAACATAAGAATTTTAGAAGTAATACCTTAACAATGATTCTTATTCTATAGTTCTTTCACAAAGACTTCACGATTTGCAAACTTTTAAGTTGAAGTTATATTTGACTTGATTTCCATTGCTCAAGAGCTACTTAGCAGCCTTATTTGCACGTCTTTGGAAGAATTGAGATCAAACATGTCCTATCACATATAAGTCACACAATTTAGTCCTCATCAATGTTTGTCATGAGTCAAAACACAGGAGAATACCCTAAGGGCTAACAATCTCCCCCTTTTTGAGTGATGACAAACTTGATGAGATTGTGTCATGAAAATAATAATATATACAATACGAATGTGTTAGACTGAGAGAAATAAGAATATTTTTAACAGAAATACATTCTCTTATTATAGGACTCAAAAAGTGCTTATGAGATTAAGATAAGAAAATTTAAGCATGAACTCATAAGCATTGGCTCAATGAGCTTATGGCCTAACCTACCTCCTTATCTTCCTTTCTTCCATATAAGGACTATTTCACAGGAAAATAGCCACATAAAAGTCACAAAAAAGAATGTATAGTTATGTACATAAAGAAGTGTAGAAAATAAATCATGAGATATACTACTCCCCCTGTGTACGTGTATATATGAATAGAGGATAACGAGACTTTAGCTATGAAGTGCGTTTGAAAATAAAAATGGATTTTAAGATTTTAGACTTCCAAAACATGCATCCAAAATAGGGTAAAATAAGACAAAAGCTAGCTGTTAAAGAGTCATTTTTGGACTGCTATTTTGGATTGAAGAAATGCGAGTCCAAAACTCCCCCTGTGTATGTGCAGGGTAAAAAAAATTTCCAGAGGATAGATCAATGTTTTTCTCGAAATTGTCCGAACTCATATTTCTAAGGAAATTCAACAAAAAGATTTTTCAATGCAACCAAGGAAAACATAAATGTCTACTTAAGTATCCTCACCATTCTAATATTTAGCAAGGGCATATCACAACCATAGTAAAAACAAATCATCCAACCAAATCTCAATCAGTCAGAATGCACAATGAACTTATACCCACACTTCAATCTCCTTGGTCCATAATAACAACAACGTCTCAACATAATCTCTATCAAGTTACCCAATTCTTCATAGTCCGCATTCTCAAACCATAACCATAAACAATCATCTCAAACCTTATGAATTTATCATCGTTATAAACAGTCACAATCACAATCCATAAATTCATAATTCACAACAGTCACAACAATATATTCTCCAACATCACAATAAATTCACAATTCACTATTCACAATCCTTATAAACTAATAGACTTTCTCCCCCTTTGTCATCAATTAAAAAAATACTAAAAAGACACAATAAGAGATTCAAACAAGGATAGAATGCATATTGTCAATCCCTGATTATGAGAGTAATCATATAGTCAAAGGATCAGTAAAAGATGAGTGCAGAAATAAAATTGTTCAGGCAGAAAAAAAAATTGTTCAAACACTATAGCAAAAATTGTTCATCAAAAGAAAACAATAAAGTTGGTCAGGCATAGAAAGTCAACAAGCATGCATGATTGGCAAGTTAGGAAATGTGGATGGTCGTAGGCTTAGTCCTGACAACCTTCTTGGAGTGTTGTCCAGCAATTCGATTGGGCTTTCTTTTTACCACAATGTGCTTCTAGTGTTTTTCAAAAGAGCTTTCTGGTATGATTATCTTGGGAGCTTACAATGTAGTTGTAGGGGTAGTAGTTGCGGGAACTTCACTCTCCTTCTCTTTATCCTTCTTACTTTCTTCTGCTTTCTCTGTTTCCTTTTCCTGTTGCACTTCTTGCTCAGTCTGTGTATCAACAACTTCTTTAACTTGAGGCGAGGCAGTTTCTTGTTCAGGTATTTGTTCTTAAGAAGGAACTTGTTCATTATGGACTTCCTTAGTGGTTTGTTCCACTTTCTTGTCCTCCACATTGCTCAATCTGGTTCCTAAATTCTGTAACTCAGTAGTAACTTCAGTCCGAAATCCATCAAATTTGTTAGCCAGGCTATTCAAAGCATTCAAGATGCTTTGAGTCAGACTACTTTCCTTGGTCTTTTGCTTGCCCTTGTTTGAGGATTCTTCTCCTATGTCAAAATTTCGTTTCATCCCAATTTGGGTGGTATGTGTAGTTCTTTTTCCATTAACCTTGATTTTTAATAACGTTTCTCTAAGTAAGACCCATTCTTTGTTTACTTAAACAAATCTCATTTTTTTCAAAGGATTTCATGCTATACACATTTGTCTTAAGCTGACCGCGAGTACAAATACTCAGATTCACGTTGAAATGCCTGAAGACTTTGGTCAAGAGATTACCGTACGGTAGAGCCTTGTGAGATGTATTTTTTGATTGCAACATCAACTTTTTTGCTAGAAAACCAAAACTAATTTGTCTTCCCTCAGACAGGGCCAACATCAGTATCATTTGCATGATACTTAATGATGTTTTATGCCCAAAACTTGGAGCAACCATAGTCGACACTATATGGCGCAAAATCCTACTAGAACCATTCAACCACTTAGAGTTTCCGTCACTTGAATTTTTAAAATTTTTTCTTCTAGTAAACCTTACCTCAAACCTTCCTAAGTCAAACAGGTTTGATTTTTCAGGAAATTTGTTCATTTCGAAAAATTGAATCCCTCCATCTCTAACTCAAAAAATTCGATTTAACAGCCGATGGTCAAATTCCATGTTTATTGATCATACTCTAGAGGTATATCATTACACCATAAAACCTCCCCCAGTCTCCTCAAACCTTCCATTTTTCAAGTTCATATAAAACTCCTAAACCAGAGGGGTCTACAATTGAAGGCTTAAAATGGCGAAAATAATCAAAATGAAAGCAAGATAGGAAAACGAAAATTTTACCTCTGTGATGAAGTGGTCCTCTTCGGACTGGTGTAGATGTTTGTATAAGGATGTTCGAGGCTAGTGGCTTACGTCCTTGCAAACGTCTACTGCGTCTCATCCACGCGAAACTTTTGATCTTTTGAAATGGTGCCCATAGTGCAGTCGGTGAAAGCTTGAATATTGGGTTTTGATCAACTTTGGTCTTCTTTGAAATTGGGTTTAGCTTTCTATGAATGCCAAGAAAATACACAGAGCTTTTGTGACTCACACAAAAATCACCAGAATTGCTCAACTCCTCCTTATTTCAATTCATTTGGATAGATGCCTGAGAGTGAAGACATTATGCGTGCAAACAGAAAACTTCCATACTTTCTGTTATCCTACATGCGAAACAATACGGGTTCCATCCCGTGTTGTTATTTTTTTTAATTTTAATTTAATTAATTAAATTAATAATTAATTAATTTAATATTTTTTTATAAATTTTTATTTTATTTTGGTCTTATTCATTGGGTCAGATAAATTATCTATTCTTAGGCTTGAATAACCATAAATAATAAATCTCAATTATTTATTTTTTGGGCTTTATTAACCAGCTCAATAAATAATAACAAATCCAAATAGACCAAATAAAATTTCATACCTTTTATCTAAATCCAGATTAATTTTCTAATTATTCAATCTGGGCCTTGGGCTCTGAATAATTAGTTAACCATTTAAACTAGATAAAATAAATACTCTCTCTCGGACCTTTTATTTTATTCTAATCTAATAATAAATTAGACTAATAAAATAAAAATCTATAATTATCAAGATCAATTCCTTAACCCTAAATGCTTCACGACTCAAGGGCCATTCCGGGGACCAAAAGACACATTACCTTGGCTACTAAAATAACCAAAATACCTCTACTATATAAATAGTCATATTTTACATTTTAAATATTTTATAATATCACCATAAGAAAATATTGACTACAAGAACAATGTTGCGTTAGCAAAATCTTCGACTTACAGGTATAATGAGTAAAATACTGCTCTATGCATCACCGTGCAATTAGAGAGGAATAGTGTACTAACAGCTCTCTAATAGACATCTACTATCCTTAGACCTCTAGTCCAATGATCCACGACTCCTAGAATGTTTCCACTTTTCAAGGGAGCTACCCTAAAGTAAACATCCAAGTCATATTCCCCAGGGCCTTGGAAAATTAGATCATTTGAACAGTCACAAGGGGCGATATAGCGTAGAAGCTATTTTATACAAGTTTGTCTTAACTAACTAGTCACATATACCCAACATACAAGTATATTAGTTCTACGAAAGAACCTCAACTACAGTATATCAAAGTATATGCTTCTAACTTCGTCAGACCACCAACTCATACTCAAGCAGTAGAGTATTAGTCCACGCTGTAGCAGTAATAGTCTGGGTTTCTTTTAAATAGTACTTTTAAAAATCACTATTACAAGTCTTGTTCTACGTATTCGAAATACGCTCATGTTATGAAGTGAGTTGACTATTCACTAGCTAAAGGTAAGTCATTCCTCATTTGGAGTTCATAACATAATAACTTATACATGATGAGATTCCCATTCACATCAATCGGTTAAGAACAAATATTTATGTGTTAAGTAACCCATAATCCATACCTTACTGTAAAAGACCACCATTCACACAGAACACTTACTTAAATACAATAGGTCCTTTTCAAACAAAAATCGTACACAAATAAAATGTAAATTTATAAATAAATTTTGAGAATAAATTCTTTTATTAATAAATTCGATAATTATATCAGATAATCTAGTCTAGAGGGCATATATTCCAACAATAGTGTCTTATCGATTGACATCAAAGCCCCACATCCAAGATTCTCAAACATATTCAGAATGTAGGAAAAGTTCAGAACCGCCTCAGCATTAACCTGATAACCAATGACCACAGTTCTATTTCTAGATAGCCAGTCATTAAATTCAGACTCACATTTCAGATCAAGAAATCGAGGTACCTGAGTTTCCGAGATTTCTTGTACAGGAAGCTCTATTGATGAGTCGGTTTGGGAAGGTGTTTCTTCAGCAATGATTTTCTTTCCTTTCTATTCGGCTGCCAGTTGTGCAGCAGCAACCGCTTTTGTCTTAGCCGCTACTTTGCTTTTCTTGCCGTTCTTTGTCTTTTGCTCGGTTCCTTTGTCTGATTTTAATACTTTTGTCATGACAAAAATAGGAAGAAGGAGAAGGCAAACGATTTTTTTTATTTAGTTGGGGAAGATAAAGATACAAAGTAAGAGAATCAGAGAGAACAATGGCGGTTCAAATTTCTAGGAGAGAGAGAAATAACCTTTTTGTGATTTCATAGGTTCTAGAGTAGATAAGTACAATCAAGTACTTTCAAGAAGAGATTTGCACCAGAGATAAGGTCACTCTTTTTGAAAGCACAGACATTTAAAAATTCAAAAAGTGACTCCTGGACTTATGTACTCTTTCATTTGAACAACAAAAAAAAAATTGGGCTTTTCACGAATTTTGGGATGATGCTATTTTAGATTTGGACTGAGTCCAAATTAGTTCGTCCAAAAAGCATAATAAAAGATGTTCTGTTGAGGGGATTTTGGATTCATGTTTTTCAGATATTGCGTCCAGAATTTCTATCCGAAAGGTGTATCTTTAGAAGTTCTGCAACAATAAATAAATAAAACCTTGGCAAAATTGTCAGTTACATAATTCTGGTAATTCTCAAACCTTTTCTTAGATGATTAAATCTATCTTTGGCCAGAGTTTTTGCAAAGAAGTCTGCAAGTTGCTTATCGATTGAAATATATTCAACACACACATCACCTTTAAGCCCATGATCTCTAATAAAATGATACTTAATTTCAATATACTTAGTTCTAGAATACTAAACAAGATTTTTGGTTAAATTGATAGCACTAGTATTATCACATAAGATAGACACACAATTAAAATTTAAACTAAAGTCAAGCAAGGTGTTTTTCATCCACAAAATTTGCGTGCAACAACTACACACTGCTATATATTCAGTTTCGGTTGTTGAAAGGGAGACACAAGCTTACTTTTTGCTATATCACGAGACAAGAAAGTATCCAAGAAATTGACAATAACCACTGGTACTTTTTCTTTCAACCTTGCAATCGGCATAGTCAGCATCCATATATCCTGTAAAATCAAATGAATTAGTTCGAGGATACCACAAGCCATAATCACGTGTTCCAATTAAGTATCAAGGATCTATTTTACAGCACATAGATGAGATTCCTTTGGACATGATTGAAATCTAGCACAAAGACATACTAAGAACATAATATCTGGTCGGCTAGTAGTAAGGTAAATGAGACTTCTGATCATACTTCTATATTTCGACTCATCTACTTTTTTACTTTTTTTATCTTTATCAAGCTTTAACGATTTGCTCATAGGTGTACTTATTTCTTTTGCTTCATTCATGCCAACCTTTTTGAGCAGTTCTTTGGCATACTTGGCTTGATTTAAGAAGATTCCATTTTTAGTTTGCTTGATTTGAAGATCGACGAAAAAATTTAGTTATCCCATCATGCTCATTTTAAACTCTTGTTGCATTGTCTTGGTAAATTTCTTGCACAATGAATCATTAGTAACTCTAAAAATAATATCATCAACATATATTTGCACAATTAAGATATTGTTAGAATTTTTAGATTTGATAAATACCGCAGTATCAACTAAGCCTCTTGAAAAACCTTTTGAAAGAAGAAAACCGCTTAGCCTTTTATGCCACACTCTTGGAACTTGTTTTAAATCATAGAGGGCTTTGAAAAGTTTAAAAACATGGTTTAAAAAATGTTCATGAGTAAACCAAGAGGTTGTTCCACATATACTTCATCTTTAATGAAACCATTTAAGAAAGTACTTTTAGCATCTATTTGGTAGAGTATAAAACCTTTGAAAGATGCAAATGCAAGTAGCATTCTTATTAATTCTAACCGAGCAACAAGAGCAAAGGTTTCATCATAATCAATGCCCTCTTCTTAATTGAATCCTTAGACAACTAATCTGGCTTTATTTCTAATAACACTACTATGCACATCAAGTTTTGTTTATGAAAATCCACTTAGTACTGATTACGGGATGGTCAAGTGGTTTAGAAACAAGCTTCCAAACTTCATTCTTTTTAAATTGGTTCAACTCTTCTTGCATGGCCATAATCCAGAATTTATCATGTAAGGCTATATCAATACAATTGGGTTCATTACTAGAAAGTAGAGCAAAATTATCAACAAAAATACCGTCTGATTTTGACTCCGTAACTAGGATCTCCAATGATCTGTTCTTTTGGATAGACAGTTTTGTACTTCTAAACTTTTGACAGATCTTAATTTGTGGGCTCTTCACTCATTTAATTGATTTCTTCATCCTGTTATTCTTCTAATTCCTCTTCTTTAGCATGAATATCAAGTGGAGGAGCCATATGTTGTTTGCTGCCCTTTTTTTTTTTTTTTTTGAGATACCTATATCATCATCGTCACTTCTAGAATAATATATATTTGATTCATCAAATATAATATGTACGAATTCTTTCACACATAGAGTTCTCTTATTGTACACTCTATATGCCTTTTTCTTGGTAGAATATCCAAGAAATATAGCCTCATCATATTTGCTATCAAATTTTCCAAGGTTGTCACAAGTATTGAGGACAAAACATTTGCATCCAAAAACTTTAAAATATGAAGTGGATGGAATTTTGTCAAATATGAGTTCAAAAGGAGTTTTTCTTAAAAAGGGTCATAGCATAATACAATTGATGATGTAGCAAGCTGTATTCACAGCTTCAGCCCAAAAATATTTCAGAAGGGAGTTTTCACACAGCATTGATCTTACCATTTCTTGCAAGGTTTTATTTTTCCTCTCAACTCCACCATTTTATTGAGGAGTTTTTTTAGCTAAAAAATTGTATGGAACGCCACTTTCATCACAGAATTTTGTAAAATCATGGTTGCGAAATTCTCTATCACTATCACTTCTAATTGAGATCAACTTGCAACAAAGGAAATTTTAAACACGTTTAAGTAGTTTTGAAAATTCAGAGAAGGCTTCATCTTTTTTAGCAAGAAATAGAGTCCAAATGAATCTTGAGAAGTCATCCACAATTCATAAACATACCTCTTACCGCCAAGATTAGTAGTCCTCATTGGTCCAAACAAATCCATGTGTATAAGTTCAAGAGGTTTTGATGCAGAAATCATTTTCTTGGATTTAAAAGAGGTTTTGGTTTGTTTTCTAAATTGGCAAGCATCACAAACTCGATTTTTATCAAATCTTATTTTGGGCAGTCCTCTAACATGGTTCTTTGAGAATAATTTGTTTAGCAAATCGATGGATACATGACCTAATCTTCTATGCCAAAGGTAGGAATCATCATCATTCATGGAGAGGTATCTAACATCATGTGCCACAAGATCATCAAGATAAAGTACATGCACATTTTCAACAGGTTAGCAACTAAAATAGTCTTATTGCTGGAACTATCCATGATAATGCAAGAATCTTTTTCAAAAACAACTTTACATCCATTATCACATAGTTGGTTAATGCTAAGCAGATTATACTTCAATTCATCAATTAATAGCACTTGCTTGATGATAGTTGAAGATTTGTTATCAATATTACCTATGCTAAGTATTTTTCTTCTTTTTTTTTTTTTGTCTCCAAATGTGACATATCCATCGCTTATAGCTTGAATATTTTCCAGCAGTCCGACATTTCCAGTCATATGCCTTGAGCATCCACTATCCAAAAACCATTTTGTGGAGCTCATCTTATCCGACAAATGTTCCTATACACAAGATAGAAGAGTAATTTTTGGTACCCATACCTTCTTGGATCTACGAAGGTTAGTGATAGTTCCTTTTACCCTTCAAAGTATTTTTGACCAAATTGTACATTCTTCTTAATATAACGCTTAGATGCTTTGTGTCCAGATTTTTTGCAATATGTGCAACAATTGTATGTCATCTATGATGAAGAAAGAATGATAGGGCATTGAGACTCTGCATTAATTATAGAGGTTTGAATAATCTAATGATCAAGAACAAGTATTCGCTACCCTAGATAGACGAGCTATTTGATCAATTACAAGGTTCCCATTGTTACTCCAAGTTAGACTTGCGACAAGGATATTATCAAGTGCGGATTAAGGAGGAAGATACACCTAAGACTATTTTCAACATAAGATATGGATACTATGAATTCTAATGATGCCATTTGAGGTAACCAATGCACTTGTGGTGTTTATAGACTTGATGGATAGAGTTTTCCAACCATATCTAGATAAGTTCATCACAGAATTCATCGATGATATTCTCGTTTACTCCAAAAGTCTTAAGGAGCATACTGAGCATTTGAGACTGGTTTTGGAGAAGTTGAGAGAACATAAACTCTTTGCTAAATTTAACAAATGTGAGTTTTGGTTAGACTTAGTGTCATTTCTTCGTCATGTAATGTCCAAAGATGGTATTAAGATGGATCCTGCGAAGGTAAAACCTGTGGCAAACTGGAAGCAACTGGAGAATGTTATTGAGATTTGTATCTTCCTTGTTTTGGTTGGGTATTCTCGTTGTTTTATCAAGAGTTTTTCAACCTTGGCCTCTCCGATGACTTGACTTTTAAGGAAGGACGTACTGTTTATGTGGAATGAGAAATGTGTGAAAAGCTTTCAAGAGTTAAGAGAAGATTGATGACGACCCCTGTATTAAGCCTACTAGAAAAAGATAAGCCTTATGCTTTATATACGGATGCATCTAAGGAGGGATTGGGAGTAGTCTTGATGCAAGAAAGGAATGTGATAGCCTATGCTTCAAGGAAACTAAAGCCACACGAAGTCAATTACCCAACCCATGATCTGGAGCTTGCAACTATAGTGTTTGCTTTGAAGAAATTGTAACACTATCTATACGGGGCAGACTATGAAGTGTTCAATGATCATAAGAGCCTTAAGTACATCTTCATGTAGAAAGGCTTGAACCTTAGACAATAGAGGTGGATGGAGTTCCTGGAGGAGTACAGATACCCCATAAATTATCATCCAGAGAAAGCTAATGTAGTAGCAGATTCATTGAGCAGAAAGGTTAAAATGGCAAGCATACGAATGCAAGAAGTTCAAGTAGTGCAAGAATTGTTGGAATAGGAAAAAACCATATATGGGGAAAAGATCCGTATCAGTTATCTGAGGTTTGTGCCAAAATTAAAATAGTAAATTGTCGAAGCACAGAAGGACAGCACAGAATTACAAGCTTTTAAGGATAAGGAGATCAAACATGGAGGACAGGATTTTAGAACAGATGAGAAGGGAGTGTTGTATTTTTGCAATTGAATTTGTGTACCATAGGATTAGGAATTGAGGACGAGGATATTAGAGGAGGCACACAGACGCAAGTATGCCATTCATTCAGGAGAGGTAAAAATGTATCAGGATTTAAAGAAGGCATATTGGTGGAGTGAAATGAAGAAGGATGTGGTAAAGTTCATGGCGAGGTGCTTGACTTGTCAAAATGTCAAAACGGAACATAAGAAATCTATGAGGCTATTGCAACCTTTACCTATTTCGGAATGCAAATGGGAGGAGGTAACCATAAACTTTGTCACGGGCTTACCAATGGCTAAGTCACAAAAATATATTATTTGGGTGGTCATAGATCGATTGACCAAGTCTACAGATTTTATACCAAGGAATGTGAATGACTCAATAGAGAAGTTAGCCTAAACTTACATATAGGAGATTGTAAGGCTTCTCGGGGCACCATCGAGTGTTGTATCGGATTGAGACCCTAGGTTCACTTCGAGATTTTGGAATAAATTTTAGAAGTCTATGGGTTCGTCATTGAAGTTTAGTACCACAACATATTCTCAGATGGATGGACAGTCTGAGAGGGTTATTTAGATTTTGGAGGACATGTTGAGGGCGTGTATCTTAGATTTTGGAGACAATTGGATCAATTACTTACCCTATATAGAGCTGGCATATAACAACAGTTACCAGGTATCAATGGGTATGGCTCTTTATGAAGCTCTATATGGAAGGAAGTGCCAAGTACCGTTATTTTGGGGTTAGATGAAAGAGGACTAAATTGGCAAGTCTAGGGAGGTAAATATCTAAGAGATAACGAACAAGGTTAGAGTGATAAAAGAAAGGTTAAAGGCAGCTCAGAGTCGTCAGAAGAGTTATGTGGATAACAGGAGATTTGAATTGGAGTTTCAAGTGGAAGATCAAACATTCTTAAAGTTGACTCTTAGTCGAGGAATTCTGAGGTATCCGAAAGGGGGAAAGTTGAGTCTGTAACATCCTGTTACCTAGGCCCGCCAGGGCCGGAGATGTCGCCCCGTCCAAAGGACATGGGGTCTTTATAACTAGGTCACACAAATAAAATAGCGGAATAAAAATGATACTTGAACTTAAAATTTATTACATCCCAAAAATAAATCCAAGAATACTAACAATAAGTCCATAATAAAATTTATCCACTCTCATCTCCCCAAAACATTACACAAAATAAATTATCAGAAAATCTTCCAAAACAGGCAATATCTAGCTACTCATCCCTACAGCAGGATCGACCAGAAATCATGGTAAAAATGGTGGTGAGACAGAAATCTCAGTAAGTCTGTGTGTGCTCAAGTATCGGGAGAAATCAGTTCGTGAATGAAAAATATAAAATTCTTTACAAGAAATCACTGGCAAGCAATAAATATTAGTCAAAAGCAAAAGTGGTGTTTTGGCTTTTCCAATCATAAATAATCAATAAATTCAACCACTCAAAAGAAATGATCATGGGTTACCACACGTTGGGCCCCATAACTGCATAGTCAGCATGCCACACTTTGTGCATATCATCGGTCAGAATGCCACACTTTGTGCAGATTGACAAAAATAGGTGATCGGCCTACTGAGCAAGATATTCATCCTTCTCTATACCCAAACAACAACCAGGTATTCATTCCGGCAACACACAGTCACTTGACTAAAAGAGAACACTGCGAGCTCGGACCCACACGACCTACTGGACTGACCTCCTATCCGGGAAGGACTCACCCTTCAGAGGTGGCCACCTACTGAGAGACTTACCCTAATCCCTCAAGGACTAGCCCTAGTAGTCCACCCTTATTGAATACTCAACGACATTTTCCACTTAGGATAAAATGAACAAAACACTGTTCCACATGAAAATGGCAATTAAGGGTTCTCAAAGTCTTTGTCAAAATCAGTTTTGGAAAGAGTTTTGAGATTGAGTAAATCTACTTATTAATTTTCAAATAAATTATTTGTCTGAAATATGAAAGAAATTAATCCTCAATTGCCCTTGCAAAACTGAGTATCCATGCACTCTACATTTAGCTTGCCATAATAAACATGTTTCATCAATCAGGTTTTATGCAAGAGCTTAACTGATCCTTACTCACAATATAAGGTCTCCAATAGTTGACCTAACCCCGCATGGGCAAATGCAAATCACAATCAAACTCAAGTTAAAATCCACTTTCTCAATTTAAAACAACTCAACTCACTACCACCATGATCCTAGTGTCCCAAGCTTTAAGGCCAAATAATAAATAAATAGGTTTATAAGTTAAGTCTAATTTGATATTTAAAATAATTAATGTTTTGAGAAACAAGTACTAATAAGTTAATGGTTTAAATCTTGCTAAGAAAAATTTAGAGCTTACTTGATAAAGAGTCCTAGGTGATATTAGGTAAAATAATTATTTATTAATAATTTAGTTATTAGAAAATAATTGATAACTAAAATTAGTTGAAAATAAATTTAATGAGTCTTGCTTGAAAAATAATAAATAAAATTTTAATGGGTTTTGATTAAAGATAATAATTAAATTTTTAGTAATAAATATTTTACTAATTATGATTATTTCCATAAAAGGTTTTAGTTGATTTCATTATTTTATATATATATATATATATATATTTATATATATTATTTTCCTAGCAAAAGCTATTATTTATTTAACTAAAATATCCTTATTATATATAATAATTCAAATCTACCCCTCCTAGGGTTTTTCGAAATTACTAGCAAAATCATATTATGAAATATTTTATTCATGAAATAAAAATTAGCTTAGCGACAACTAGATCATGATCATACTTCTATGGCTAACCATAATCATGAATATTTACAATCCTTCAATTCATCAAATCATCCAAATCATGCATATAAGCATAGATCTAAATTTATCAAGACATGATCTAACCCCTATTAGCATAAATATGATCATGGCTTCAATAATCTAACATGAATATAAATCATATTCACCAAAGATGACATAATATCTAGCATACTTCATCACAAATATTACCTATGACATGGAGACATGCATTAAACCTCAAATCATCATACAATCAACCAAGATAATCCATCCATGCATAAATCCCATCTCCTTCATATTCATACATACATTCATGCTTCAACCTCAACAATATATACTCAAACCCTATCCACAATCCATCTTCTATCAACATCATCCTAGAGTCATGAATCTAGAATTTAAAAGAAGGGTTGAAGGGACTTACTTGATTGATGAATGCCTTGAAGGAGTTTCGAATGGATCTCAACCCCTAGATGCCTAAATTCGTCCAAGGAAGATGAAGAAAGCATGGCCATTGATGAAGAAGCCATTCGGCCAAAAGGGGAGAGATTTGGCCATGAGAGAGAGAGAGAGAGAGAGAGTGAGTGACCATTAGCATGTTTATTCATATATATATTCATTAGAGATCAAGATTGGGGAAGATGAAATTGTTAGAACAAACTTATCCTGAAGATGTTCTTGAGTCTTCACAAAATTTCCGATTTTTTATCCAAAATAGCAAGTTGGATTTTGAAGTTTGATGTTAAGAATGGCATTGTTGGACTCACGGCAGTGAGTAGGTTCAATCGGGAAATTTTAGAAGAAGTTTGAAGTGATTTGGGAGAGTATTAAGTGAAAGGAAGGAGTAGGTATTCTTGGTGTGTTGTGTGTTCTTGATGTCGAAGAGAGTAGAGAGCTTTTGGGATTGGAGGCTACCGAAATTCTGTAAGGATTAGGGTTAGCCGACTACTTGAAGGGTTTTGATAGCTGATTTTCTGGTTTGGTAGGAAAAAGGAAAGGCTAGTTGTTGAAACCCTTGAAAAATATTTTTGGGAAGAAAATTTAAAAACCAAATATTCAGGAATATCTTTGATCATGGGAGAGCTTTTGGAAGTCTGTCATGGCCGAATTGCTGGGCAGTGTTTCGACTAGATGAATGCTGGTTGAGAGAGGCTAAGGGTGGCCGAAAATACTAAGTGTAATGGTGAAGGGAAGGTCTGGTTGTTTGAGATATATTTTATGAAAAGTTGTTAAATCATGGTGGCTGAAATTTTGGTATCCAAATCAGATCATGTTTGCAGATTTTTTTTTGGAAATCTTTTAGGCAACTATGACTAGATTTTCGTGCAGAAGCTTGAGAAGAATAATGGAGTTCAGTTACTGAAGGTTTAAGGGTGGTTTGAGCAGAAGAATGATGGAGTTTCAGCTAGGGTAGAACTAGGAAACAAAGCTAAAAAATTACTACACAGGATTTCGCTACTTGCTGGGATTTTTTGGGTAGTTTTTCGGCTGCCCTTTTCCAGTCGGCTTGCAGGGAGTTTGAAGGGGAATTTCAGAGTTTTTCAAGGCTGGTTTCCAGCTCTCTTCATGGAGGAAAAATGTGGCTAAGATGCAGAACAAAAACTGAAAGAAAACAGCTTGGTTTCGGACCTCCAAAGCTATGAATTTGCCCAGGAATTTTCCTGGTTTTGCACAGCTTTTGTGCAGTCCAAAAATGGCCAGAAAAATCCAAGTTCTAAGCTGATCAAAAGGGCCATTTGCTGGCAGCATTTGGGAGGGAATAATGGCTAAGAATTTCGACACCTTGAAGGCACACAAAGTTGGAAAAATTTCAGTTCCATGCATGAAGGAAAATAAACTTAGCTAGAGTGAAGTTTTTAGAAAGTTCATTAAGGAATTTAATTCACTTGAAATCCTTTCCCCATCTTCCATGGTTTCAATCCATAAGATGTCTCTTACTAAGACATTTTGAACCTTCAAAGCCACAACACATTGCTGAAATTTTTCTAGAATAAAATTGGCTTGAACAAATTGAACAAACTAATGAATTGAGAAATAGGAGAAATTAAGAATCAAGAGGAAATGAATTCCCCTTATGAATTTTGTGTAGGGCAAAAGAGTAGGATGAAGATACTCCTATCATATCTCTCTTAGGACAACATTTCTACCCTACTCCAAGCACATAAGGCCGAAAATAATACTTCCAAAGTAAAAATAAAATTTAACCAAGCTAAAGCTCCTATGATGGAATTTGAACCCAATACCTCAATAATTAATTCTAAGGCTCTAACCACTAAACCACAACAACTCTTGTTCTTATTTTCCCTCTAAAAATATTTTTCTATTAAATCCTCAAGCTATCTCCCTTTTTCCACCTCAAGCAAAAATTACCATTTTGCCCTTCTCAAGCAATACTCACAACCAAGCTTTCGAGACAATAAAACTCAAATCTAAAGCACAGAAAATCATATAAAAATATATTTAAACATACAATAAATATGATATGCACCCCAAACCCCTTACTCTAAGGTTGGTTTTGACTGGGGTTTCACAGAGTCTAAGGTATTTGGGACCGTTTCCAATTTTAGAGAGAATTGGACCAGTGGCTTATCGTTTGGACCTACCGGA
The DNA here is from genome assembly GCA_026120185.1 of Voacanga thouarsii. Classification (NCBI taxonomy): domain Eukaryota; kingdom Viridiplantae; phylum Streptophyta; class Magnoliopsida; order Gentianales; family Apocynaceae; genus Voacanga; species Voacanga thouarsii. The sequence goes on along the minus strand of JANUWF010001088.1, from coordinate 1,301,079 downwards.
GGGTTTGACTAGTATACATGACGTGTTTCATGTGTCTTAATTAAAGAAGTACTATCTTGACCCAGAGCATGTGCTTAATAAGGAACCATTGATTCTACAACCCGATTTGAGCTATGTCGAGACACCCGTGAAAATTTTGGATATGAGTATTAATACGCTTTGAAATAAGCAGATTCCTATGATAAAGGTTCTGTGGGATCATCACGGCACATAGGATGCTACTTGGGAAATAGAGGAATGGATGAGGTGGAAGTATCCAAAATTGCTTTAAAGGTATGGCATTTTAAATTTCGAGACGAAATTCTTTTAAGGAGGGGAGAATGTGAAACCCTGTCTAACCCTATCCCTAGTACGTGAGAAGTGAGGAATGAGCATGACATTTTTGCATGTGCATACGAATCTGTGGAGCATTTATTTGATCATTTGATGAATGTGTATATGCATGTACGTATTTGTTCTTATGTTTATTTGTGTTTGAGGTTATCTAGTAAGCTTGTGAGACCTTTTTCTTTCATTAAATGGAATGAGCGGTGATAAGTATAAGGTGTTTGGAAGCTTGTGATGCTGGCTGAAGGTGATTTAGTTGGGAAATAGGAACACAATGAGTGATGAGCTCTACTGGTAAAGATGTGGTGTATATTTTTTGGAAACTCAAGTTCGAATCCCAATTCCTCTAAATTTATTTCGTTTTATTAATTTTTCCAAGATTGTTCAAAAATTACTTTCTTCATTTTTTGCTCAAAAGATGTATCTAAGCAATCCTTTTGTTGTTCGAAATTAGCAATATTATCGTAATGTTCTGTTTTTTATTACCGTATTAATAAAATAATAATTAAAATTTTCTTTTCTTTTTTTAAGTCGAGTTCTGGAAGATTTTATTTGTAAGATTTTAAATAATTTCGCTTGTTCTGAATAAATGCATTAGAAATATTTAACTAGTGATTTTTTTAAAAATAATAATAGTATTTAAAGTATTATCCCTTAAGTCTTTCAGAATTTTATTAAACCATCTTTGTTAGGATCCATTTTACATATGCAACGAAAAAGGTTTTCTTTTGCATAGTCGTGGCCGGTTTGGCCTAAGTCAGCCACAACTATGCATTAATTCCTTTGTGTAGCTACAGCCGACTTTACCTAGGTCGGCCACGGCTATACATTGTTTTCTTTGTATAGTTGTGGTCGGCCATGCTAAAGCCAAGCCCGGCTTTGTGTTATGTCGTGGGCCAGCTTGGCCAAGCCTGGCCAGTTTTGATCTTTATCCTCCGTTCTTCCCCACGGCTTCTACGTTTTAAGAGAGTTTCAATCAGCAAGAACTCCTGAAAATAGCTAAGAACTACCTCTAAACACTGAACAAACTCTATTTCTGAAGGGAACGAAGATTTTTGTTCTTTTTGTTCTTTTAAACCCTTTCACCACTTCTTTATCATCCAATATTTCAAAACATTTCTTGTTGCCAATTCCGCTGCATGGTCAGTCAACACTGAGTGACCTGTGTAAACCGAAGAACACATCCCCTTTTCCTTGCCCAGTTGACAGAGACCCATCTGACCTAAGATAGCCTTCCGTGAACTCAAAATTCTTTTCTTTTATCACCTAGAGGAATTTTCTTTTATCCTAAACACTCCTAACCAAGCTTCGGTATTCACTATCACAGCACGCCATCGCACAAACAAACCTCATCGACACACCAATCACAAACATCAGTGTTTGGAACCCATACTAGTAACTAAACTCATAAATCTTGGCCAACACAAACATATACCTATGCCAAGCACCTTCACAACCAAAAACCAGAAACATCATTTGGCACCCTCACCGACAAATCTGAAAAACATGAACTCATCTCACTCACGTTTTCTTGGCTTTCACAAATCCTCCACAAGGTGAGTTATCTCTACAGCCCGGATCCTCTCTTCTTTTCCTTAAACTGTTACCGAATAAATCCAAGCCTAATCTCCTTTTCCCTTCTTGTAGCCAACCGAGCACACCGATCAGTAAAGGACAGTCACGTACTTCTCGAGGGGAAGGTGGTTAGTCTACGTTGTTGTTTTAAACACTCACGCGTATAGATCTACTGAGGTAAGTCGTAAACTAGGATTTAACTATTATGTATGGATGGGTAGCTATAGATATGGTTAAGGTATGAGGTTGACTGATATTTGCGAAGCTTTACCTACTCTAGGAATTAAATCTAGTCTTCTCCATGGGACGGTTTCTTCTGGGTGACTCCAGTATATAGTTGGTATCTGTTGTTAGTTGTATAAGAGGAAAATTGTTGATGATGCTATTGATACTACTGTCATTATGGTATCGATACTGATTTTGTTACTACTACTGTTATTATCATAATAATTATTATTATTGTTGTTGTTGTTAGTACAAACATTGTTACTGTTTTATTTATTAATGATATTAACATTATTATCATTATCAATATAATAATAATAATAATAATAATAATAATAATAATAATAATAATTATTATTATTATTATTATTATTATTATTATTATTATTATTATTATTATTATTATTATTATCTATGTTATTGATATGATTGTTATTCATATTGTTAATAATAAAATCATCATATTTCAAATATAAACTTTACGATATAACTTAGATTAGATATGTAAAAATATACATGTATGATTTGATATTATTATTATTAAGAGATTTCACCTTTTACGTAGTAATATTATTTTGTTATTAAAATTATTAGTTGTCAAGTTGGTAATTATTATTTGACTATTGATTGTTATTTATTTATTATGCATTATTTACTGAAAAATGGTATTTATTTATTACTAACTATATTTAGCTATTTGAATTATATCATTTATTGAAGTTTCGCGGAAGCAAGCTGTTCATCTATTATTATAGTATATATTGATTGCTGGGTGCAAGCTATGGTAGTTGTTATGCTTTGTATAGTGTATTATCTTCCTATAGTCTAGACGATCCTTTCTTGTTTATTTGTGGGAGTCCCACTCATGCCTAGGAGGATAGTGTCTGATTGAAGATTTATAATCTTCTTGTTTAGACGGGAGTGGGATTCAAGCACGAGGAGCCACTCTTTAGCTCAAGGGTTTGGAATAACTTGATCAGTAAATCCTTGCATTAATTATTTGATATAAAAGCTCTGAATTGCAAGTCGTTTGGAAATGTTTATTATCTCAATGACGTGGATATCTGGAATGCAAGCTTAACTGTTTCCTGTGAAAAGTTTCCATCAAACTAAGGTTTATTAGAAAAGTCATTTTTATTGTTAAACGAATTTACAACTAATTTTTTGGAGTTCATGCTTGCATGTCCAAGTTTGTTGGAATTATTTTCATTGAAATTAGATTTTGATCGATGTATTGAAATATTGAGTACTCAATAAGGGTATGCCACTAGTACTAGCTTGAGAAGGAGCGAGCCAACTTTCCAGTTGGTGGTCACTTCCAAGAGATGAACTCGATCTTGATTAGGCAACAATACTAGTGAGTCAGGCACCTCAATTCAAGTGAATTGATATTCCAGGGTGGACATCCAGTAAATTGGGCTAAGAGATGGAGAAATATTTTACCCAGTGGGTTGTACACCCACTACATTTGTGATGCAGGGTTTCACGATATTTGTCATAATGTAGAGTTTCATGGCAAGGCTATGATGTAAGGTTTCATAACTGTTTGTTTTGAGTGGTTTTGTATATTACAAACTAATGTGATTTTAATATGATTGATAGCACTCACTTGTTTATGGTAAATGTTTGACTTGCAATCAACTTTTGATAAATTTTTTCAAAGTACATCCATGAAATTTATTTTGACTCAATCATGAGCATACACAGGGCTTACTGAGATGTATTTCTCACAATCTTTTGATGTTATGTTTTAGGAACTGTCAACTTTTGCAAGGTTGCGCGTTGTTAGAAGGTTTCTTTCTTGAATTCTTTATTTTGATTCCTGATTGAGGATTATTCCTTTTATATATCTGAGAGATTTGTAAACTTTGTTTTCAATTGTAATAAGTTTGAATTATTTCTAGGCTTTCGACATTTCTTTTCCTAGTTATAAAGACCTCTATTAGATGGGGCGACATCCCCGCCCTCTTTGGGCACTTGTGTTGTGGGATATTACAAGCTTAATGTGATACAAATGGCACAACAATTCGTATAGTTTGATGGACATCCAGGTGAATATCCCAATATACATATCATAAACTTCCTAAAGAGTTTGATACCTTTAAAATGACTAGCGTCTCGGATAAAGCTATTAGATCGATGCTTTTTCTATTTTCTCTAAGGGATCGCACTAAGTTATGGTTAAAATCACTTCCATCCGATTCTCTAACTACTTGGAATGATTTAGCTAAAAAAATTCCTTGCCAAGTACTGCCCCCTGCTAGAACTTCAAGACTTAGGAATAATATCTTTGCTTTTGGTCAAATGGAGTCTGAAAGTCTCTATGATTGTTTGAAGGGTTGAAAGGAGATGCTAAGAAAATGTCCTCACCATGGATTGAATCTTGGATTGAAAATGCAAACGTTCTATAACGGATTAAATTTTGGTGCTAAGTAATTGATTGATGCAACTTTAGAAGGTATTACAAGAAGCAAGACCCTGGAAGAACTACAAGAGCTGTTAAGAGTCTAGCAATGAATAATTATTTATGGGGAAATCTAAGGGAAAGAACAAAAACACAAGGGATACATAATATGGATGCTATAGCTTTTTTAGAGGCCAAGCTTGAAGCCCTTATCAAGAAAATTAATAAGATGAATGTGGGTGCTCCTCAAATTCAAGCCATGCTTTGGGATTTTTGTAGAGGTGGCCACCCAAATCACGAGTGTCAAAGTATGGGTTCTTCAAATGATCAAATTCTCGAGCAAGTAGAGTTTTCGGGGAATGCAAGACAAGTGAATAATTCTTATGGGAATACCTATAATCCCATAGAGAAACCATCCTAATTTTTTATAGAGTAACCAAGGACAAGGACAACCTAAACTAAAAGGATTCCAAGTCAATTCTTAAATGAGGCCTCAAGTTTCATTGACATATCATGCACTACTTCCATCAAAACAATAGCCTCCAAAGCCATCTCTTAAAGAATTGGTAGCTAAGCTAGCTTCGTCTACGGACTCTCATTTCCAAGGTGTGAAAACTTCCATGTGTAATCAAGAGGCATTTATCCACAACCAACTAAATTGGATAACTAGCAAAGCTAGTCTCTAACAGGCAAAATGGCACTGATGGATAGAGTGGGCATTCTAGGGTTGAAAGCTACTATTGATATTTTTATTGATGTTTCTATATTGTAATACTTTTTCATTTTCATACATTTTACTTACTAGCTTTCTTAGACTTCTTTTTGTTAAACTTTATTAGCTGTTCCTTTATTTATTTTGCTTTATTTTATGTTGGTATGTTTTATTTGATCTACTTTATTTAGTTTATGTGCTTTTCTTTTTGCAAGGACTTATAGACAATCGTGTAGGATAATTATTCATCTCTACACATTCTATAAGGACTTAAGCTACAATACACTTGGGAAGTATCATTTTACCTTCTTCCCCTTTATCTTTCTAGTCCTATTGGATATACTTGCTTTGTAGTTTACTTAGGACTAATGAGGACATCTTCTAATTTAAGTGTAGGGAAGAGGTTTAAACTTTATTCTTTACAAGAATCTATTTATCACTTGGTGCTTTCTTTAGTGTTTTATTTGAAAATTTTGATTTTTTTTGGGGCATATTTTGGCATATTTTTAGGCTTATTATCAAGAATTCTTGGTATATATGTTGATAATTATAGTTTGGTATAGTTATTATTATTCTTTTTAATTTTAAATTTAGTTTAAAACTTCTTTAGTTGAGTCGATATTATATAAAATTGCAGATTAAGGGTGACATAGGCTAAGTCGTGAAAATCTAGGTTAACCTTGTTTATACCTTTATAAATATTGTGAAACTAAGTCTTTTAGGAATAAATGAGAACGTCGTGATAAAATATAGGTGTTGGTTTTTTAAGCTTATCTCTTGTCTAGTGAAATTTCCATTTCTTTTATAATCTATTGTATAAGAAAATAGAAACAAAAGGTAAATGCTAAATGTACCTACTGAAATGCAGAGAAAAAAGATCTAGGACTGCAAATCGCATATCTTATGGCGGAAAACAACGTGTGATAAAAAAAAATGCAAAGAACGCAAAAATATTCATTCCAAAATCATTACATGTATTTCTTTGTTAAAAAAAAAAAGATGAAAAAATGAGAGGCTTTTATTTTGCTACTTCAAATTGCATTATAATTTCTCAAAGCCACAAGATTTAAGTAGGTTAGTTAATCTTAACTTATATGAATCACATTATTTGTATTCTTGACCCAAGGAGTATAGTGAATCACATTAAATTGGCATAAATTTGTTTACCTTAACTTCGATGCCCTTGGTTGTATCTAACTTAATATGTGAATTTACATAATCTCAATTTGATAGAATGGGTGTAAGGTTAAATTTTTAAACTTAAGGAAAAATAATATCTTCTCTACCATATTTATTATATTTGCATACATGCTAAATTATTTTTGTAACTAACACTTTAAATTTTCATAGCTAATTGCTTAATGAGGATAATGTTGATTTGCTTGAGGACAAGTAAAAGTTTAAGTGTGAGGGAGTGATGAGTGCCTAAAATATGCATATTTTCATGTCATTTATGTTACAATTGTGAAGAATTTTTAGATAGAAAATTACTCATTCCCATATTTTCACTTCATTTTTTGTAGAATACTTAGAAGATTTGGTGACGAAATAAGATGAAAAGCATAAAAGGACATAAAAAAGAAGAAGTAAGCAGCACTATCCAAGCTAAGAGAAATGGCACCGTTCAATTTCAGAGTTCAGAAATTCAAAACATCTGAGAGTTAGCAGCATCATTCAAATCAACATAACCAACATCATTTATCTTCTGGAATTAGAAAAAAAATAGCTGAAGCGGCACCAGTTAAGCCAACATAGGCCTTTCATCGTTACAAAACAATCCCTGTTTTGTAATTCTTAGAGTTTTGAAGAGAAAAATTATAAATAATCCTCCTATAAACCCTTAGGATACGATTCCCTAAAGAGAAACATAAGAACACCAAGAAAGGCTACCAAGGAAGGATCCAGGTCATCTTTGAGGAGAAGAAGAGCATTTTCAAGGAGATTGCAAGGAAGAAGGGGAACATTTTTGTCTATGAATTTTTTTTTCATCTTACTTTTAAATCTATTTTGTTAAGGTTGAGTTTAGTTAATTTAAATTGTAATTAAAGGGATGAACCCTTATTATGCTTTGTATTAGATTCCTTTTAGTTTAATGGAAGTCTATTTTAGTGATCAATTGCTTGGTTGTATTGTGTGAATTGATTGATTTGGGTGTATTATCTCTTAATAATTTCGAAAGATAGGGTTAGGAATTGGGTACCAAATTAATTGATTCACTAAATTTATTTTCCCTTGATGAACTTGAAAGATGATTGATGAAGTGGAATGTTGACTAAAGATAGGGGCATTGCATTTTTTGGTTATGGATTTGGGATTGTTTAGGCTTAATGCTTTTTAGATTTAATTTGAGAGGTAGAGATACCCTCAATTGAGACTAAAGATAGGGAACTCATAACTCGAAAGAGTGTGAGTTTTGATTGAAGTCAATTCTTCTAATGCTAATTTGGGTATTCAATTGACTAGATTGGTATTTTGTATTTGTCTAATTTTGGAAAATTCAACTTAATTGTATGGCTTATCTCTTTTTTTTATTCTTGGATTGATTTTGTGACCTTGGTGACTTATCTTGTGTGAGGATTGGCGGATTCTCTATGTGAAGAGTCATATTAACTTTATCTTATTAATTTATTAGCCGAACAATAAGATCAACACAAAATAAGGATACTTGCCACCTTTTTCATGGATTCGATACTTGTTATTAGGATTCTGTACTATATGATAGGTATTCTTACCTTAAGTGTGTATATGTGAATAACTATGGTATTATAATTAAAAGTTTACCATTTATGTGATTTTTTGTTGATACTATTTCTTATGTACCACACGCACGCCACCATCAAACTGTTCAAGTGTTCAAATAGAAACTTTATGAGATTTCTGCATAAAGTAAGACAATCTTGACTTAAGAGAATAGTCCCTCAAATTGTAGGGCATTACTTTCCAAAATTTAGTCCTAAGGCTTTCCAAATAATCCTATTATGTACAAAATAGGATTGTCATCTTTATACATATCAAGTGGTTCAAATTTACCAATTTCATTCTTTGGTCTTCAGTTGTTTACAAAATTCCAGCAAGTTGGAACACCTTATACACCCTCCCAATTGCTCCCAAATCTCTATGGTTAAAAGCTAAATAAGTATAGACATGTATTTCATGAAAATTCCCAACAAACCAATACCCAAAAATTAACAGAAAAATTCGGGTCAAACAAGCTCAAGAATGGTGGTAGCAGTGGAGGGTTTTCTATTTGCAAGCTTTAGTCAAATATTCGCCCAAATTTCCAACATTCTAAGGCATGATTCCTACTGTGATTTAACCCTAAAATTTCCCTTAAAACAAGAGCACACCCAAAACAAATTGCAAACAACATTTCCTATGTGACAACATTGCATAATTTTCTACAATTTAATTATGTGTTTATAGCATATATTTCCATATAAAAGACATCATACAATCATATAGAGTCAAGCTTCATGTAGCCACCTCAAGGATTAATTAAAAAACTAAAGATTTAAACCCTAGAAATGGCATAATATGCTACAAAAAAAAAATAAAATAAAATTACAGCAAGTATGATCAATTTTGCATAGCAAAAAGATGACTTCTTTCATCCCATTCTTGATTGGAAACTGACTTTTTAAAGCCTATAAGATGAAAAGGGACTTCAATAGTTAAAATCCACACAAACTCCAATCAAAATACACATAATAGGGCAATCTTGTATGTGATACCCCATTTAAAGTATACCTAGAAGTAGGGTATGTGTGACCTACATGACATAAGCATGCTTGTATATGGACACATTTGGCATGGTATAGATGAATTAAGTGTGTTTGTTATATGGAATAAATGTTGTGCATATGATGATGGATTTAAGTGTAGGATGGCGTTAATTAAAATAATTTAGGTAACTAATTATTAGACTATAAACAATTGATATTTATGTCCTTGTTATACTTGAGCAATTTCTTTTATTTATATCCATATTAAACACTCATTATATGGTTGTTTAATTTAATTACTTATGTATTAAATTTTAAAAAATAATTAAATATAAGATTAGCAAGAATTTCCTTTTTATTTTATTTTACTTGGAGAGATTTGAATTTTTTAAATTAAATATTTGGTTGGGCTAGGAGAATTATTTAGAGGGGACTACTAGGCTACTAGAAGCCCTATTAGCCGCCATATTGGGAAGAAAAACAAGAAAACCTAATTCTTGTGTAATTGAGAAATTATCCTAAAAAGAATATTAATATTTTTTTCCAATTTTATAATGCTTAAGAAAATTTAGGGAATATTCCTTCTTATTCTCTCTCATGTGTGCCGCCACCTAGGGCCTTAATTCCTTAGGATTTTAGTTAATTAATTAATTGGAGTTTTAATTAGATAAATCCTTTAGAAAATAGGTTTTTCCTTTAATTATTTTCCTATTTCCTAAACCCATTATAACTCCTTTATATAAAACCTAATTAATCATATTTTCTCTCCTAATTCTTACCCTAGCCACCACACTCTCTCTCCCTCTCCCTTCCATGTGAAAATCCCTTCCTCCCCATTAACTAAAGTTAATTATTTTACTAACGGAGAAAATTCTACACAACACAACAATTTGGGAAATGTCGAATCTTTGGCGTTCTTGGTGGTAACGGAAGCTAGAAGACATCTACCCCCTTCTTCTAAGATTGCTTGAGTTAGACAAAGAGGTAACGATAAATTATTCCTTTTCTTGGATTTTCTTGACTGTCATCGGTAAAGAGAAAAAATTAGGGTTTTAGTTTTAAAAAAAAAAAATGATCTTATGTGTTCTTTGTGTGGACTAACCATTATCATTAGATTATACTTAATTATTAAAAAGAAACCAAATTTTAAGAGTTTTGGTAGAAAGATACATTTTTGTGCATTATTGATGAAATCTGGAAAATTGTCGATGCTCTAAGATTAAAGTAAAATAAAATAGCAAAGAAGTTATTATTACAAGGGCTTTTGAACTTGTTTACTATACATGTATAGGGTGTGATTTATGCTCATGCAAGAAAATCTTTATATTAATCTTAGTAATTTTTTTTTTTAAGCATGAGAAAACAGAGTGTTTTGTTTTTACCAGTCAGTTAAGTTGTGTGGGCAATTTCGTATATAAAACTGTTGAATCTGAGAAAGGTCAAAACAGAGAAGTTGTCTATGTGTGTAGAAGTTCTATGTAAATTTTCGTAATTTTCTAATGAGGGGTTAATAAGTTACGGATTTTTCTTTAAGTCTGGACGAGTCTGAATAGAAAAGTACAGTAGTAAAAAAAAATTAAGCATAATTAGGGCTTAATTTGTATGAAAAACCACCTGAACACTATTCTATATATACTAAGGTGTATCTCTGTAAAATTTGAGGTCAATCTGACGAGTTCTTATAGGTAATATGTCTTTAGAAATACTGAGATACTTTGCCGGAAATTCTGTTTAACCTAGAAAAAGTTGAGTAAACTTTCTATTATTAACTCATATATGTTTTATGTGTGTAACAATGGTGTAAGAAGGCACTAGGATGTAATAAAAGATTTAATGTAGGAAACCTAATAGTGTCACTATCTTATTAACTCTCATTAATATTGTTATTAGTGTTCAAACTAATATTGTTAGTGTCTTAATTATTATTATTATTACTAATATTAATACTGTTAATATCATTATTACCATTAATATTGATATTATTATTCTCATTGTTCTTTTAATAGTATTATCTGCATTTATCACCTAATAAATTACCTACCCATTAAATAATATATTACTTTAGTCATTTATTTTCCTATAGCTATAAACAAATAATATTTTACTTAATTAAGTAAATAATTAAATGAATATCTGTTTATTTAAATTCTTTAGTCACTTAATATTTTTGTATTAGATAACTTAAATACACTATTGAGCAACTTCTATTTTAATAACTAGTCAATCCTTTATACAATATTTCTGTGAATAATTCCATGGAAAGACACTTGGGATTGAAGTACAAAGTTGGGCAAAAAGTTAATTGGATTTCTTGTTGTATGCAATTGATTTCTTGAAATACTAGGACTGGATTGTGACTAGATTACTTCTGGCTTTTAGACGTGGAAAGTTATCAAGAGTAAGGATTTACTCCTTTCGAATAAGAAATTAATTTGCTCTTCTGAGGTAAGTCATTGAATACAACAAGAGATATCAGTGGAAACATGGTTTAATGTGATAAAAAGTTCAGCATGACCAGCTTTTCCTACTCTTTTGCAAATCACGCGCTGTTTCTTAAAACAAAAAGGATTTTGAAACACTTCACTTGATTTTTGCACTAAATGGTGTGGACAACCGAAATTAGCAAGGGAATGGGAGATGGAGGAGCATCCTTACCCAGTGGGCTAATCACCCGCCATACCATAGTGCAGTAGTATTACAGTACAGTTAGCAGGGGTCATGATGTAGGGTTTCATGACTCGGACTATGATATAATGTTTCATAGTCCACATTTTTGTTGAGCGGTTGATTTACTTGAGATAAAGTTAATTATTGAGATTACAAATTGAAAATGCTACTCCTGTGTTTAAAACGGTTGTTTAAGAATGCAATTGCTCTTTTGGTATTTCAAAATGTATCTTATGAAATGGTTTCAAATGAGCACTTCCACTCATACAGGACTTACTGGGAAATTTATTTCTCCTTTCTTTTATGCATGTTTTCAGGTTATAAGCACTGTTGACACGACGAGGGCTAGAGTCCAAGATTTTAGAACTTTACAATTATTTGTTTTATTCAGAGACAGTTATTCTGTTATTCTATATTTTGAGACGTTGTATGTGTTTTATTTGGATTGTAAAATGTTTAAATTTTATTTGAAGTATTTCTTTGGATAAGTCTTTTATTACCTTGTTCTAAAGACCTCTTATCCTTTGGATGGGGTGACATCCCTGTCCTTTTAGGGTGCGTAGGAAGCAGGATGTTACACTGTAAAGTCCAAAAATTCCTTGGAACAAACACATGTTGTCAACAGCCAAGAAAGAGGAGAAGATGAGATTTTTCCTTACCTTTCTTGAAGAGAAATTGTGTTAGGAAACCTTTGAAGATGAAGGAATGAGTTTCCTCTTCAAACCAAGAGTTAGGGTTTCTTGAGAGAGATGAGAAAATTCATTGGGGTTGGGAGGAAGAGGGAGTGACGGCTAGGGAGAAAAGAATTAGGAAAATAAAGATTATTAGGGTTAGGATTTTGATAACTCTTAAAAAAAAGAAAAGAAAAAAGTGACCAACACTCCTTGTAACTAGTGGTTTGAACGTTAAATTTGACATTAATTTTATTTTATTTTCAAAATAAATTTTCAACTTTGTGCCTTTGCCCATATTAACACTCTTAGGGCCCACATTTTATTTTTTTTAAAAAAAAACTTTGAATCATTTTCAAAACTAAAAACCGAATTTTCACAAATAAAATATTTTTTCACTCCAATAATAATTCCTAATAATACATTATTGTATCTCGTCAATTTAAATACTGCTCATATTCACAAAATATCCAAATTAACATGCATTAAACATTCACCAAATTCACAAACACACTTAGATAATACGTACAAATATACCAACAAATATTTCCATATAAAATGCACAATAAAAGCAAAACCACCCATTACTTAGGTGTAAATACTGTGGGGTGTTACAGATTAAATGCAATTGAGTAGAATATTTATGTATGTATCTAGGTATACGTATTAATTTACCTATGAACATTAACACCATATATGCGTGTGAGCACACATATACATATGCATGTACATTTACATTTACATATACATATATATATATATACATATACATATACATATACATATAGACACACACAGATACATACATATATACACACACATTGTAACACTCCATTACTATATAACACACCAAGAGTCAGGGATGTCATCCCGTCTAAAAAATAAAGGGTATTTATAATGCAATAAATAAAATAAATCCAAAACTTAAATAAATATAGAATCAAATTTGTACATAAATCCTAAATATGGTACAAGTCTTAATGACATAGATAATCTGGAACATCCAATACAGAAAATAAATACAAGTCGTAGAAAATATAAATTCAATACAAAACCAGTAATGAAGCATTCATCCACAAATTGATAACTTTATTCACCCTGAAAAACATGATAAAAAATAATGTGAGATAAATATCTCAGTAAGTTTTCTAGTGTGCACAAGTAACTTTTCAACAATTCTTTTCATGATGCATCAAGATTGTTAATAAGAATTTCAAGAATCTCAAATTTTGCCCTCAAAATTTCTTAATAAAATGATTTGGGAGAATATATCGAATATTCTTGGAAAATAGAGTAAAATATCACTCTTTGGGATAAATTCACATTTCCAAACATAATTATCATAAATAAACTTTGGGAACAAATAAAATTAATATGTTAAGATTTTCATCAATAATATTTCCAAAATTTTCAAGATATCATATAGGTATGGTTTGCCCATCATCATACACTTCATAAATATGATCCGTCCATCATACATCAAACTTGACATAAGTATGGTTCGCCCATCATACAACGTATGAGTCGTGGTTTCAATCACTAGGTAGGTATACATCCTACCAAGAGAATTCTCTTCCACCATTTATGTCATCATTGTCTCAGGCACTAATGTCCCATATCCGTACGTCTGGCTTTCACTCGAAACCCAACTGCTAGCTAAGGGCGACTTTACTAATAAGTATTGTTACTCGGATAGAAAAGAGTTAACTATCCGAAGGTGGCCACCACCAACCTTTCTTTTCAAAATATATTCTCATTTCACATCCCAAAAACACTTTGCAAAATATATAGTCAAACATCCACTTCAAAATATTTGAGCATTTAGCTCATTTCCAAAAATAGTAGAAGGCATATCAATAATCAATTTTTTCTCGACTCATATCCCATAATTGGAGCCCATAAAATATTCATGCTATGATTTTCGCATATGTGTGTGTGTGTGTGTGTGTGTGTGTGTGTGTGTGTGTGTATGTGTGTGTGTGTGTGTGTGTGTGTGTGTGTGTGTGTGGTTATTCATGAGACACCACATAGTAGTAAAGCTCATATAACAATCTTGTATGCATCTCCAAATTTATTCAAGTATCCTTTCATATGATACATGAGTACAAGATATTTTCATGTAAGCAAAGAGTCACAATATCTCTTAATATATTACTCATAAAAATGATTTCATGGAAAGTAAAAACTTACATACCATACCTAGATATGATTCCAAACTAATTCATATATAAAACATATCTCGAGTATTTGAAAATTCAATTATGTAGAAGATAATTCATGATTACAAGGTATAAAGCATTTTCATGAATTTGAATTTAAAACTCACATTTTGCAAAAAAAGATTTCATGAATGCAAGGACTTACCTTGATCTAAGCACAAAAGAGTAGTCTCAACTAGTTTTAAGCTTCACAATTCTCTATTTCAACCAAGTCTAATATTCAAACCATTATACATTAATCTTCTATCTCAATACTCAAAGCATAGGACTCACTTCCGAACACATTCCTCACTTAACTAGCTCTCCAACTCATAATCCTAGTCACATTCCTACCTAATCTTATACCCAAGCACAAAACATTACAAAAGTCTCAATATATTCAGTACATAGTAAATGAAATATCAATCATATAGTCTCTGCAAATTAATATTTTAATCACTCATAAAGTCATGCTTTCAAATCAAGAATCAATTCATAATCAAATCATAGATTGTTTTTGTTTTCTAAATTGCAACAAGATGTAATTCAATATAATCAATAATGTACCAATATTAACTCATCAAAATGATCTCAAAACAATATATTACAATATTGAAGACATAAAATTTTAACTTGAACTCAAAATCCCCAAGTAAACATTTAATATTTTCATAATAGTGAATTCAGCTTTAAATGTCAAAACAGAGTATAAATTGTGATAAAAAATTAACATAGCAAATGAATTTATCTTTATATCAAAACTTCCAGTTTGAAACTTCATTATAAGTAGAAGATATTGTACAAAATTTATTCAAAGATCATGTTTCTATGTAGGTCATTTATAAGCTCAAACACAACACGATGCTACAATAACTTTACTGAATAGATTCAGGCAACGATTTTTTAAAAATTACTGAGAATAACCTACAAATCATTTTTTGGTGATTTATTGTAAAATATTTTAAGATATTCTAGTTTCATGCTGTAAAATTTCATATCAAACTTTAAATGGGAAGACATTCAATTATGTTCTCAAAGTCTTAGGTTCAACACAGATTTTCGAGCAGAAAACAAAACAACTTTCAAAAATCAAAAGACCAACTTCTCAACATGATCTTCAAGCAATTCTTAGACCAAAATGTTCCCAAAACATATTATTTTTATAGAAAAACAACTTTTAACAAAACCCTAATTGAATCCATGCTAGATCAAACCCAACATTAAAGATAGAAAGAAATTCTAGTAACAGTGTTATATTTAACAAGTAATTCTAACCATCATATCATCATCAATTCTTCACAAATTCCACATATAAAATCACATAATCATAGTAGGTCATGGCACAATCATGTTTATAACAAATTCTCATTATCAATGTGATCAAAGATAGCATTTTCATTAAATATCAAAATCTGTCCAAAAAAGTAGTTTTTGCTAGATTTAAGAAAAAAAAAAGAGAAATTAAGTTATTAGTTAATACCTCTTGAAGATCACTTTGTAAAACCTTGAAATCAATAGAAAGACTTGATTTTCCAAGCTTCTAGGGTTAGGGTTCTTGCTTGTGTTTGAGAGAAAATTCAAGGAAAAGGGGAGAAGGTAGGTGGCGGCCAAGAGAGGAGGGAGGAGAGAAAAATTAGAGAGGGGAGAAGAGAGGCTGCCGGATTTCCTAGAGGAAATGAGAGAAAATTTTGGTTTTGTTTATAGGTAAAGATGATTGAAGGGTAGTGATTTAATTGCTTGAGTAAGAAGAAAAATTAATGTTAGGATTTAATATAATTGAATAGTTAATTAGGATTAATTCAAGTGTATGAATGAGATTATAACAAATGGATGATAGAGATTAAATGATTTGGACAAGATATAATTTCAATAGTCTTGATTAAGAAAAATGTAAGGCTAAGATGAAGTAAAGTGGGTGGTGATTATTAATCCATTTGAAGAGCTAAAATATAACAAAGTGGAAGGTTATAATTTAATGATAGATGAAATGTTAGGATTATATCCTTGAATATGAAGAAAGAATAAAAGGTTAAGATTTAGTAAAATTGTATGGCTAAGATTAAAATATAAGGGAGGACTAGGATTAATTAAACTTCCATTAAATGAGTTAGGGGTTTTCTCTCTCCAAGGTGGCGGCAACAAGAAGGGCGAAAATGAAAATTTTGCAAACTTTTAATACACTAGAGTTTAATTAATAAACATATAATTTAACTAAAATAATCTTAGTCAAAATAAAATAGTTTAATGTCAAGAGTCAAAATTAATTTAAAAATAGTCATAGGTTAACACGTCTAAGGTCAAAATAATTCAATAGTCAAAATCAATTTAAAATAATCATACATAAAAAAAAAATCAATTAAAATAAGTCTTTTATTGACTCTTATAAAAAAATTTCCTAATTACAATTTGAGCACTATTTATAAAGAAAATATTTATCACTCCCACATAGAATATAAAATTATAATTCACTCAAAAAAATTGAAATAGTATTTTATTTGCTCTCCAAAATACAAAATTAAATTTCCCTTAATAAAAAATATATAATTAAAATACAAATAATTAATTCTCAAAATTCGCATTTGCAAATTAAAACGAATTATCACTCTAGCACTTAAAGCATATAAATACATTTTTTTAATAATTATATTCACAAAAATTCTTGTGAATATAATTTTATCTTTGTAATTCTGATTGATTTGAATAGGGTGTTACACACATACATTTATGAACACTCATACACACCCAGATAAATACACACACGACACATGGTCATAGACATACACACATATGCATACAAACATATATATTTCATCGTGACATCAAATATTTTGATTAATGACCTAAAGAAGATTGCTTTTTAATGTAAGGAAAATTTTTATTTATAATTTAAAATTTTAATATAAAATTTGCACCCGAGAAGTTTCAAACTTAAAACCACTTTATAATGCATAAATGTTTTAAATAATAAACTAAAAAATCTTTGTAATTAACTTACGAAAAAGTTTTTATTTAAAGTTTAAAACTGTTATAAAAGAAATTTGTCCTCAACTACGTAAGATATTACCAACAAAAGAAGTCAACTAAATTACTAGCCAAATATATTACGAATTGATGAATTTTAATTGGTAATTAGTTAGTAAAAAATTTTCAATCAAATTACCAATTAAAATTGTTACAAATAGAAGAAATCAGATAGTAATTAGTTGGCAGATTATTTTCCAAATAAAATTTTAATAGAGTACCAACCGAATATGTCTTCCCATCAAATTTTTAGCTGATTACCAAATGACTGTTACTAACCAACAGCATTCGATTGATAATTAGTTGAAAATTTTTTACATTTACTCATTTTTCATTTTGGTTGATAATTACCACCCAAGCATGATCGGTTGGTAATAGTAAGTGGATTATAACCATTTTTATAATAAGTTAGTAGTTATGATTTAAATATCACACTGGAGTTTTTTGTAGGGCTACTTATGGAATTGAAAAATAATCAATTCTTTCTGAATAATAAATAATAAAAAACCAAAATTAAAAAAATCATTGACTTTTAACTTTTTTTCGAATTAAATCATCTCGATTTTTTTTTTTTTTAGCAATATCCATATCAAAAATTGTTTCAAATCAAAAAATTAAATTATAACCGAATATATATAATCATATAGACATATATATATTCTTATATATATTTAAAATGAAAGATAAAAAATTCTTTTTTTTTAATGAGTAAAATATTACAAAAAATAGAATCGAAATCATTACGAAACGCGAATGCCCCTAGTCTTTCGGACTTGAACCCAATCCTAGTATAGATAGTTTTAATTTAAGAGAACCATAATGGACAAAATCTTGAATTAGGATTGTTGGTCAATTTTCACCTAGTCACCTGCATAGTATTGTTCGAATATTTAACATCAAACCTTATGGTACCTCACTTAACGAATAAAAAGGAGATATATCATGTGCATTCTCCCAATTTGGTGCTATACCAATTCACATAGTACTGGTTTTTTCTACCTATTGAACCTTTTCCATGAGATTTCTACTTACAAAAGGCTCCCTTATGGGCAATCCCATTCCCCTCAAATATAAAGGATCTAGCCTCAATGCTAGTCCAAATAAGTATCCAACCTTGGCACTAATGAAAATAAATTATTTCTTCTCTTAGCTAAAGTCTTGAGCAACTGCACTTTTATCTGTTATTTAGCTGACCAATCTTTCATCTTGCCAGAAATATAAATAAACATATTAGAGCATATATATATATATATATATATATATATATATATTGGCCAAATCTAAATTGTAAGTAAACAAAATGGGCTAATTTTCGCTATTTTGTCCTTTGAAGCTGCAGACTAATTTGAATGTATTTTGTCTCATAATATTTGCAGACTAATTTTGTAGAATGGTTTAAAGATTCAATAACACTATGTCAATTTATGTAGATCATCGTAAAAAATATACACATCAATTTGAGTATAAACCTTTTGATGGTTCACCAAATCGATGCCTCTCTTATGCTTTGTTTGGTTCACATGAGGGAAGGAGAAGGGAAAGGAGAGGGGAAGATGTACCATTACTTTCTTTGGAGAAAGTAAATTAGATTTATTTTTATCTTGTTTAGTTGAGGTGCAATGCAAATAAATGAAAATTTTTACATTGCATTAATTTTATTATTAAATTTATTAAATTTATTATTTTAATTATTAAAAAATGTGAATGAATAATAAAATTGTCTTTCAACACTATTTACTTTTCAATCTCTCTAAAATTGAATTGAAAGATTCGCTGATGTAGAAGAAAAAGAGTTACTCCCGACTTCTCTTTCACATTTACCTTTAAAAAAAAAAGGTCAGATTTTACTTATTTATTTCCTCTTCCCAAATACTTCCATTTTTTACTGCAACCCAACCTAAAGTTAGTCCATTATAAGCTCTAACCGAGGATCGTCTCCCATTGCAAGACAATTTAAAAATAAATAAATAAATAAATAACGACCAAATAAAAATAATATTAAGAGAAAATGAAAAAGCAACCAAAACAAGAAAAAGGATAAAAGCGCTACGACTTTAGTACGTCTTTTAGTCACTAATAACAGTTACAGTATTTTACCATTTGCTCAAACTCCTTAATCTTCCTTAACCCGATAAAATTATTCTTTTTGAACCAATATCATTAACAATATACAAAAAAGATTTGATGCCGGCTACAAGCCATTCAAAAGATACACATTTAACTGTAAATTTACATTCAATTTAGCCATACCCAAAAATGAATCCTAAGGTTAGATCAGAATTATCTTTTCCATAATGTAAAACTGATTTTAGATGCTTCAAATCCCACAAATTCTGAACTAAACATCGCTTTGGGAAGTTTTTACTTTACATAAGACCTTGTAGATGTGTAAAATATTTCTACTAATTCATCCATATCCGAGTTAGATTACTTCAACAAATTCTTCTAAATATGAGCACCTACTGGAAATTACAAAAATACAGACATCTCAGGCATTGGGGTGAATGGGAAAATACTTTCTCCAAACAAATCAAACAATGATACCAGAAGCCGTCCAGAATTTAGATCATCTTTCCAAGTCCGATTAATGAGCGTTGATGACCTTACAGTAGGTTTATCGAGTTTGTCTCCTCTTTGTCTGGCCTCTTTTCCAATGTCCTGAGGAATCACTTTGTAAGACGGACCAACACTGGAATCAACTAAAGCATCAGCACTCCTGTCAACTTCCATTTCATCACTACTGTCATTTCCCATTTTCTTGAGAGGTGTCTGCTCCTCCAATTGGTCTCCATTCGTCTTGCATTTATCTTCATGTTTCAAGAAGCCAAAAGGACAAATCAGGCGTTACTGATTGTTATAGTTTAGAAATTTTGGCTTTATTGGAAAGTCTATAAGGCATCAGCATCCAAGACAGCAGAAGTATCAGGGATTGCCCTTAAAGTATCTTAAATGTGAAAGAAACACTTTTTTTTTTTCACCAAATAAACAGGTCCTTAAAAAAGGATAATTTTGTAAATTTCTAAATTTAAGACACAGACTTTCGGGACAAACTAAAGCTTCAACACAATGGCGGACCATGATCAAAGCCTGTAAAATTGACTGGTTTGGAACTCAAACTCTAAGTCGAGTAAGACCAATTGAATTATGAGGTTTGGCTCCAAGTCATTCAGTTACAGCCATGAAAGAATATATGTATCATTGTCTATCTATCTCTACACCGAAATAACACATAAACAATAAAAAAAAAAATTAAAAAAGGAAACTATAATGGTCTTATCATTGCAGATGACATCTGACAATATTGGCATTCTATATAGGCAAAGTCTAGCACTAAGAAATAATTTGTTCCCTGAAAAGGAACTAATTCAAACCACTGGATTACGAGAGAGGGTTATCGGATATAAATGAAATGTTACGGATCAAATTACTAATTTATTAGCCCCACCCTTGTGTGGAAAATGAGTTGACTCAAAAATTTATGCTGCATCGTTTAAATGTTCTCAGTGAATACCATCTTAATCAAAACATTCAGAGAAATTCTCAGATGAGAGAAACAAACAAGCTGGCAATAAATGAGCAACAGCTGCACGTGAAGAGACTTACAAGCAGAAGAGGAAACCATAATCCTGGCATTCCTCTTCCACACAACATGTGGAGGTGGTGATGGAAAGGATGGAAACAACTTGAGCCGATCATAAATAGACTGACCTGCAGCATGCTGAAAAGTTCATGCATGATGAGAAGGCTATGGGCTTACCATGTAATGGAGCATAATTTCTGCAAAGGAGATACATACCAACAATGCCCCAAAGACACGCCAAGCTTCATGCCTTTTCATCTCATTTTTCTGGTTTTCAAGTAGCATCTCTGGCTCAAGAAGTCTGAGATATGTTTCCAAATTTGGTACTATAAGAAGGCGAACCTACAAGTAGTGAAGCATCAGAAATTAATCAAAACATCCAAGAGCATAAACACTTAAATAGAAATCATAAATAAATGAGTAAAATGCTTTACATTCTATACTTCTAGTTTGACATAGAGTGCAAAGACAAGACTAATAGGATTTAGAGGATCGCATACAAAATAAAGTTGAAGATATTTTTAGCTGTTTGTAACAAATATTCAGTCCTGTAATAGGCAACATATATGTTGCTCTATGGATGGTGTCTAGGTTGTGCTAGTAATTTTCAGCTTAGAGAAAATTAGTTTAAACAGTCAACATCCAGTACTTTTCGGTCAAACATTTTGATGTTTTAGTTGCTTAGGATTGTAGTTACTTAGCTTTGATGTAGTTTTGGTTCTAGGGTTTTGATATATGTAGATATCCTTGTTACAGCTATAAGATGGGTTTTTTTCTTACTTTTTTTTTTTAGGAGGGGGGTGGGTGGTGTGGTGTTGTTGTTGGGCGTTTGATTGTTGAATGATGAAATAGAGTTGTTTGTTTTGAGGTTTTGCCTCTTTCCCCTCTATTGCATTGGTAAGTTCTTCTTTCCCCTGATTCTTTCTTTCTGTTTTTATAAAACTAAGTTATTTCCTCTTCTAAACTCCATCACTGCTTCTTAGATTAAGCAACACCTTCCACCACTAAAGCTTAAACAGTGTTCATCATTATTTTTCATAAGGGAAACTGCTAGAATAAACTGAGGGATTAAATGAATAAAAACAATTAATGAAATATTTGCACAAAAACCATAAAAAAGAATATGCTGAGCACTTTATTAAGCCATTCTTTCCTGCCTTGTCAAGCTGCCCAATATCTTGTTTCTGGAATCATGTACCCAAAAATAAAAATTACTAAGCAATAAAAAAAGACAGATTGATCTGCACAGGTCCTGAAGGATCAAACGACCAGGACATTCCGTCTGGAAGAGCCAACCAGCTCCACCACCAGAGATTGAAAATAGGCAGATCTCTCTCTCAACAAAATATTCTAAAAGATGGTTATACCAGAGTGGTGATGCAATAATGAGCTCCAATTTGATCTTATATTCTACTCCCTCTGTCCTAAAAAGGATGTCAAAAATTTTTATTTTTGTTGTACCAAAATACTTGTCAATTTTATAAATCAGGAATGCATTTATTACGTATATGCCTAATTTACCCCTCCTTCAACTACTCAATAAATATTTGACTCATTAAATATGTGTGTATTCTCAATCTAATTAATAAAAGTTTACTTTTATTCAGGGATATAATAGTCATTTTCTATTATAATTATATAAGTTTTAGCAATTCCTTAATTTGTGTGTCATTTGCTAGATTGACATCCTTTTTAGGACGGATGGAGTATTAAGTTAATTTATATGCAAATCCCCACACCAAAGCAAAAAAAATACACCTTGAGAGTGCAGATATTTTACTGCAAACCTTCAAAGCAAATAAACCAGAAGAACTCACAGCCCAAAACCAATTTGGATTTATGTTTATAGACCTATATATATATTTATATGCAAATAATACAGGAGAGAGATACAATAAGGCACACAGTGGAACCTTACATGTTAAGGAGTAAGACTTTCAAAGAGAGAATCCTCAACTTAAAAAAGCCTTAAAAAGGAAGAAACTATTCCAACCATTCCGCTATACAGGCTGAAGTTTCCTCGTGCATTTTTCCTCAAAGAATATTCATCATCCATACATAGCATCTACATCTATACCCAAACATCCACTATCCATATTCTACCATGAAGTTTGAAAGCTAATTTGTAAAATGTGATACCCTGGCAAAGTATATGTCCATTGATGAATTAAATAGTACAAAGAAAGAAAATACTGTGCTTCAATTAGGGCTGTTTTAAACCAACAAACAAAGTTAGGTTAAATTTGGTTGGCCTTCAGACCTAAATTTTCTCTTTGTGGTTCACGTAATACTCCCTCCATCCCAAACTGAATCTCCTGGAGGACAAAAGAAAACTTCAGTTTGGGATTTGGGGAGCAGGAAATGGAAAAGCTCAAATTTCTGGGGAAAAATATAGTGATGGGGAGAATTTGTGTCAAATACTGTACTTCTGGATCCTTTCCTTATCTCCTTTGTTTGCACCAGTCCTATTGATAATTGCAGTAGACATTTTTCCTATTTATTGGACATGTAATTTACCAGCTAAGGGGGAATAGTGTTTTTTTTTTTTTTTTTGGGCGGGGGGGGGGGGTGACCTTGTGTCAGGGGCACAGGGTGGAGGGGTGCTTATGGGGGGACAATGCCATGAAGAAAAGAAGAATACTTAGTTCAACCTTACACATCCAAATAAACACTATGAAGATTGTCTGCCTCAAGGTATATGGGAAAAGAAAATACCACATTAGGTCCTAAAGCAGCTAATCCTTGAATGGCACCATAATGTTGAGTCATTGCCCGTTTTGGATCCAAAAATGCATGGAGCAGAGTTTTGGTCAATCGTGTCTGAAGATTGTTGTAAACATGGGCAAACCTGCAATACAAAGTTCAATTGGAATCCAGAAAGAGAATAGAAAAACAGATATCCTTATCCAGAGACCTGTGAGAAGTTTTTTCAGTGGATAGAAGGCATAGTTTTTGGACATATAGTAGCAGCAGAAACTGAAGATCAATTTGTTTTTATCAATGAGACATGTATAACAAGAATTAAATCATCTTTTTGACTTGAAAGTTCCAGATAAAGGCAAATTCAAAGCACATTGAAATTTATTCTATCTGCAAGTGCATATGCAACTTAAACTTGAATATAACCTTTGAAAATTTCTGAAATTTGCATGTTTTATATGGCATGAATCGAAAATATCTATATGAAGCACCCATCAATGGCTACCTAAAGTTCCTGGTCCTGGCAAAGACAGGACAAGAATGCAAAGTTATCAACAGATATTCTGGATGAATATGTAACCCAGATTCAAAAAAAGAAGCATCATGTTTCAGCACTGAGAAATGGCTTTTGTTCAAAAGCAATCTCACACATCTGTAGGGATCATCAAGGGCTCAGTTAATCATTTTCTTGCCTTCCCAATCAGCTGAATTACAATGCATGGATTTCAGGAGTTATTTTCAATGGTGTACAAAGGATCAGCTTTCTATGGCAAGGTAAAGGTTTGAGATCTTGAAGAATATTCATTGAAATAGTGGTAAGGATCATGGTGGGAGTGTTTTGCTAGGTTTGACTTGGGCAAAAAAATTAGCCAGAAATTTAGTGCATTGATTTGGGTGTCTTTGCTTGGGCTTTGAACAACCTGGTGGTTTGATAATATAGAGATGGAGATGAAAAGTCTTTGACAACGTTTATTTTAGGCTGCAGTTCAGGAGCAGTTGCAAAGTATATGAATTAGCTATTTTTCTTTCTCAGGGAAAAAGTTGCTTAAATAATTAACATGCTATCAACCATGACCAAAATCCAAGGATGGCATTTTGGAGCAATTGATGAGGGCAATCTGATGTATGGTTCAAGTAAGCCGAATTCTTGTGCAATTAAATTAGCCTTTCAAGACACAGGAAGTTTTTGAATATCAATACACTATAGTCCACAATTTCCCACCTTTTACATATGGAGGCTACTAAATTTGCAGTGAAATCTCTAAGTTCCCAGTGGTTATCAGCAAGTCGATTCCCCAGCCTCTTCGCAACGAGACAGGTCACAACGGATGGCATCAGTTGATGCAGCTGAGAGGGAGAAAAGTTTGATATAAAAAACAAAGGATGCCAAGTATCTAATAACAAGGTGAGAATATAAGAGAACTAGCACCGGCCTGGAGACCTTTTAGCTAAAATTACACATTGCATGTGATTCTTTCTACAAAGACATCAGGATTGATTAAGAGGGGGAAAAAACTACTACTGTTGTCCTGTTGATAGAAACGTGATGGTTGCAACTCACAACAACAGAAAAAGGAATTAAATCAGTCAAGTTTCCACCTGAAGTATCCCAAGACCTAAGATATATGCCCCTGTGATATTCTAGAGATAGACATCCCATTTCATCTCCAAGGAAATTATTTCCTTCTCTTTGTTCCTCTGGTTCTCTCACCAACTCACACATCAGATTATTGGCAAAATTTTCTTGCATACCCACCCAAGATTTTGGAATCATCCATTAAATTCAAAATTTGTCAAATCAGTTCAGCAGTAGCTTTTTCCAGAAGATAACATCCCTCCATTCCAACATGAATGTCCTTTTTTCTATTTCTGGATGTTCCAAAATGAATACGTACTTAGATGAAATTCTTATTGTTTATATAACCAAGGTCCTTAATTGTCCAAATTTATAGTTAGTGGAACTTGAATGTCTCCTGAAAGTCTTCATAATTGCAACTTGTGTACAAGTTAATTACCAATTTTGCCACTTACCCTGTTGGATTGTAAAATTGGAAACAGTCAAAGTCTCTGCTAGAATTTTGTGTGAGGTAAAGTGGAGACACTCATTGAGAACAAAGGGTATCACATTAGAGGAAAATAAAATAAATGTTCAAATTCTGATATGATAAAAGCCACAGAAGTAGTTTGCAATCTAACAAGAGACAGAAGTCTCTTGTATCCTAATGGGCCACATGACCCTTACTAAAAGTACGTGGAAAAAGCAGGGGGAAAATATAAAAAATAATTAAAAAAAATAATAATAAAACTATATCACCAGGAAACTTACATAAGGTTCAATATGTATATGTGGATTGTGGAGAAGGCTCCACACAAGGCGCATTAGAGCAAAAAGCAGAGGGAAATTGTTCAAACCACGAGAAACCTGCAAATGAAGTAGAATTAGCAATATGAGCTGCATTACTCAACTTTGAAAACAATATCCTACAGAGAATGCACATCAGAAATACCTCATCTGCAATAAAGCATGTGAAATAAGGAACCAGGGGGTGAAGCCCAGAGTCAGTTGCCAAACTGACTAATGCTTCCTTGAACAGGATCGAGTCTGACCTACTAACTGTTAGTTCGGTGATTTTTTCAAAATACAGCTGCACTCATTAGAAGCAAGGTCGACTATTAATTCCAAAACAAAATATACCACCAACCTTAAGTTATAACTTTATTATGTACCTGCAGCTCCCTAGACAAGACGTGTTTAACAGGTAACCTGATATCCACAGGTAGTCCATCTTCTTTCTGCTCTGGCACTTTCACTTCAGGAGCACTAATAACTGCAGTTATCTAGACAATTAAACTTCTGCCTGACAAAGATCTGTACAAATTACTAGTGGCTGAAAAAATAACTTGTTTACTCAAGAATTATGTGCTGAATTAATTATGGTACATCTTTAAAGCTTCTTGGATTTCCAATAGCTTATATGGATCTACTGAAGGTTATCTCACAAGTTCCATATGTATTGGTAGCACTAGAATCGACTTACAGGCATGGGCGAGAGCACCATTAGGCATCTTATGAGCATTAGGAAAGAGATATAGATGCTTTTCGTATGTAAAAATATTGGCGTGCAGTATACAGGTGATTTAGATTCTTTTTGTGTGGATTGAGGAATAAACAAGCAAGATCACAATACCTTACTCAGCTTTGAGTCATGTTTCTGTCCATTAACTTCTTTTGGTAAATTCAATTAAAAACCGTTCATGCTTATGGCTTCTTCTCATCTGACTACACTAATACGTATTACATACTGGCCAGTTTTCATCTGCTCTCTGATTTATTTTCAGGAACAACAACATAGACAAGTGGAGATGCAGCCTAGCTAAAACTTGGAAAGTAAATAGGATCACAAAATGCAAAAGATGTGCAGTCCTGAGAAACAAAGACTTTCACCTAATATCTCTTGTTGATAAGCAAGTAAAAAGAGTGTCCATGGGAAGCAGATAAGGATTCTAAATTTTTTCACAGGGAAGGAGGGAGGTGTTAAGTAAGAATTCTGACTTAAAAAGAGGCTTAGAAGATATTAAGTCTATTTGCTATAGAAGCAGATAAGGCACAATGTATAGAATCATTCTGAAAAATTAGAGGATATGTTCTCAAGCAAACCTTCAACTGGAGCATTTTCTGGAATAGCAGGCTGCACACCTTCAATAGCCAACCAGTGACAAACAACAGAAGTATCAAGTGGAGCCTTTGGTAGAGGAGCTTCAATCACCTGCGTGCAAATGATACCACCAAATATTAGCTTGAAGAAACAATATTGTGCATGGAAGTATGTGAAAAGCTTTTAAGTATACAACTTATAGATTGGGCGCAGAAGATGGTTGCTTACATCCTTAAAATCCACATCTTTGTCATCAACATAAAATAAATCCTTGTGCCCAAGAGCTCTTTTGAATCTCAAAGGATCACCAGAAGCAAAGCCATAAACTGGCTGCGGCAAAGCAATACAGAAGTACTCAATTTAAACAAAATATCTGAAAGCAAACCAAAAATGGTTTAACAACACACAAGTCAAATATTCAACTTCTAAATGAGCAGTTCCCCATTACAAGATGTCATAAAACTTGGGTGAATATTAGGAACGGTAAATTGTATAATGAATGCATTCACATGAGTTGGGTAACAGAGGCAATAACCAATGTGTCAGAAACAAGAAACCAAAATCTAAAACGATGAGTCGAGAAGGAAAAAATTTCATGAGAGAAACAGAAGATCAAGAACTCTCTCAAACCATATTCACACTAGAGCAGGGGTAAAAAAAAAAAAAGCTTTCCCTTCTTCTTCAGCAGATTATAAGACTTGGAGAAACAAAAGCTACACAGTGCGCATAGGTTGAACAGACACGCCAAATCCATATCAAAGAACTATCATGCATTAAATTCAATGAAGAGTGCACTAAACATTTTTAAAGAAGGAAAAATATGAAGGATACTATTCAAACAACACTCCTTTTTCAATTATGTAGATTTTATTCATGAGCAGTTATATAGATACATTAGTAACAGTACATTCAGATACCGCATCCGAGCTCAAACATCCATGCCATCATTTTCTGGAACTAGAAGGCAGCTAGAAGGGGGTCATCTTACTCCTGTCCTTCCTCTTAGGTGTTTTAAAACAGGAAATTGAACCTATGGTAAGTTTGAAGATAACAGCACCTTCTTATTGTACTTGCATTCGTTTGATCACAGCTGGAGTATGGAATGAGCATGATTGCCAGATTGTGAAACTGCTGGTTGAACATGAAGCAGTTGAACTTGATTCACTTACAACTTTGTTAAATAGAAGCCCAGACTAAGCTAAACAAAATGAAAGAAGACCTCATTGACAAAACCATCTTGTCCATAAAGATTGGAGGTCCTCTCTTGAGTAAATTAAGATCCTGGGAAAAATAGAATGAAAAAGAGGACTGTAACTAGAATTACTTCTCAATTGTTTGTTTGATGTAGACTTTAGAATTCCTTGCTTTCCTATGCTAGAACCTAACAGTTTCTATCTATATTGCTAGATGAAGGGACTGAGGCCCAAAATGCTCTCTTCCTTGCTCTGTGCAGTCTTGGTTTATTTTTTATCACTTCTCTCACGGCAGGGAATAATTTTGCAAGAGTTATTAGTTGCTAATTGTTTCAGCTGCTTTGTCCATCTGTACCCCCTAAAGTTGACTTGTGGCAAGTTGATTTCTGGATAATACCCTTTTGGATAGACCTGTATGAATGAGCCCCACATCAAATCACTCATTTGTGAGTTCATTCATAAAACGATCCCAACTTCCTAAACAATCTGAACATGTACAAAACTTTCTAAGCATCATGTGATTTCTCAACAGTTCTCAAGGTTTTTTTTTAAATGAAAATAACACATTTAATATCGATATCTTATTAGTTTTGAATAGTACTACATATTGTATAAGTCATAACAGAAAAAGAGATGCATCAGTGTTTTTTTTTTTTTTGGTGCAACTACGATGCATGACAATTCTTTCAACGAATACAAACATTTAAGGTCAAATCCTTTATGAACAGAGTATTAATAAAATAGCTCATGTTCATTTGTGTTATTAATGAACCAAGGCTGAACAAAACTCTTAGTGGTCATATAGAGCTGGGTTTGTGTTCAGACTCCAATAAAAGTTAAATAAATTGGCATGAATAACCTATGTTAGCGTCTGTTCATTAGTTTATAAACCAGATTTTTTTTTTTTTGTCGGTTGGGGGGAGGGGGTGGGGTTCGGGGATTGATGTTGTGGAATCCCAGAGAAGCATGCAACCATGACTACATCACTTTCAGACTTACACCTGACCAATAAGAGTAAGTTGAATTTCCTAAAAGAAAAGAAGCAGTACTAAGTATACTTCAAGCATCATGAGATGGTAAACCTAAATGGTGCCCATTATTCAATAGGGTCCATAAATCACTATAACAAAGCAATACTAGATTCTAACCAAGAATAGATTATCAAATCTCCAAAAGCACTTAACTTTCTAAGAGACAAAAGGATGAGACAAAAATAGTAGGATAATCTTATAAAACTTGGAATCAAGATCTGTTAACAACACTTAGTAGGCATAGATTTACCATCGAACCGGTCTCCAAGAATTTATCCCGATGGTGATGGTTGCAGAATGATCGGTAACAGGATGATATGAATTAGGAGTGGAAAGCCAAAGGTCTACACCAAACTCATACAGCTGAAGTTTTGATCTATAGTATAAGTCCATGTCTGGATGACATTAAGACAAGGAAGAAGAACCTCTATGAATTCCTTTACATGTGAAGGTTTGGTTGCTTTAAGATACAAATCAAGAATCAAGATACTGCACTCAAATCATGCTATTCTTCCTTTAGAATTGAAAAAAGTAAATAGTTATCAATATTCTTTAAGCAACTGTAATTATATTACAACGCAGATATTATGATATTCTTTAAGATACTTTTTAACCAAATTTTTAAACACCTAATAATTTATAAACTATACCTTAGACACGTCCCATTGTCAAACTTCAACAAACTATGTCATTTCTAGAACTTACAAATTACCCTTTCTCAAAAAGATTAATATATATTATATATAATCAAATCATAAACAAATGTATTGTATTCTAACCACAAACTAAAATACTGATTACAGTGGTTCCTAGTTACAAATTTCTCTAAAGAACTCATTATGAGGTTGGGGCTACTATTTAAAATTCCCAACTTATGTTTCCTCCTGTTTTAGGCACTTACATCTGCATCAAATATCAATATGTACCCATGGAATATTATTACCAAGCACTTCAGTTTACATGCCTCAAGAAAACATAGCCTCTTCAAATTCTTCTTATCATAACAACAATATATTGAAGATATTATAAAGAGAACATTCTCAACTTAACCACCCTGTTCATTACTGCCCTAATCATCTTTAAACTGCTCTTCTCTTTACAAGCTTTAGACCTTTTTATAGTTAAATAAAAATTAATTATTCAAGGACCCCACTGAGTCTATTCACAGGTACTTATCATAGGAATATTGCTACTTGTTTGATCGTAGATAAAATTGATTCTGACAAATAAGGAAGAAGAGCTCTTTCAATAGATATTACTACCATGTTACCATCACTAGACACAAAATCTGGAATTATCATTTTAATGATTCTCTGATATCAACCCAAAAACTGATGCCTTTTGCCAACAATAGAAACCCAGCCATCCAGAAGAGGTCATGCATTGGAGATTAACATGTGAATGTCTCTACATCACCCAGATGGCTACACATACACAATGTAACTAGTGAAACAAAAGCTATGACTCATTAGAAGAATTCATTTGCCTCTTCTAGAAGAATTCAGGAACAATGGAAAACAGTACATGGACCTGAAAATCTTACACCTTTATATAAGTCATTTCTGACTTTCCTCAGATAAATATAATAAAATCACATATGCTTGAGGGTGAAAAAATGCTCATACAAAGTAAAATTATAGAGTACTAAAAAGATGCATAAATTGCGCATGTCCAATTTCTCTCTGTGTTTGAGATATAAACAAATACATATGCCCCAACAAGTATAAGTAACCTCAATAAGACTAATTTCAATATTACAAACTTTTGCAAATTAATCTTCTGAATTATAGTTTTTCAATTTCGAATAGCTTACCTGTCTTCAGTGACTGAAACAATCAATTGATCAATTACATCTTCATCCCAATTAAACAAGTTGCTTTCGATTATATCTGGCAAGGTGAACAAAGAACCACAGTTTTTGGTAGCCAGTAATTATGGCATCATAAACATCCAGACTTCTTTGCAGACCCAAAAGAACTGTTGAAGAGGGCACTAAGAAGGATCATCACCAACCCTCCCCCCCCCAAAAAAAAAAGATTATAAAAAATAAAACCTACCTGAAGTTTCAAAGAATATTATTGATTAGATACTAGTTGGACTATTTGCTTTCTGTGATAAATAAAATCATTATCACAGCAACTCAATGACCATTTATTTAACAAGAGACTGCCACTAGAAAAGTAACCCAAAGTGTTAATTTCCTCGAAATATTCTGTCGTTCAGGTTTAATGTATTGCAATTTATAGTGGCCAAAAGTTACAATTCAAAATATTTAGCCATAGCACCAAAGTAGTAAGATGCTTTTCTTAGGTTCTGCAGATAAAGATAGATGAACTGAAAAAAGGAAAGTACCTCAACGTTTCTTAAACTGAGAGCACTATCAACATCATCTGTCGTCAACAAAGTTCGCTTTGAATGGCGCATGCATTTAATTGCTTCCTACAATCACTGACAAGTCCATTTAGATATCAATCAAGATGGTAAGAGCAAATTAACAGGCCAAAAGACCACCAGGGACTATACATTTTCAATGAAGGAATGTAGGAGTTTAGCTCTAGAGGACTTGTGCCTTTCCATATGTTGAGGAGGCAGCTTGCTGGTTGCATTAAGACCCAGATACAATTCCCCAGAAGCTGACACCCCTTATCACCTTCCTACTGTTTGCCCCGCCCCCAGAAAAAAAAAAAAAGGATAAACAGAAAATCAATCATCCTACTGTGGGATATCCTACCATGTTCTCCCTGACTTCCCATATTTCTTGCTTTGCATAGTTCACATTACTAGAAACCTTCATTTTTCTTATCTAAAATTTCTTCTAAATTTTCTGCATCAGATTATGATTTCCTAATACCATTTATATTAAGGTGAATTACACAGACCTCCCTTGAGATTTCACTCAATTATAGAGGTCTCCCCTCTATTTTTTGAATTTACATAAACCTCCCTTAGACCAATTGACTTCTAAAAAAAAAAAAAAAAATCATTGCCCGTTATATCCTTCAATTTTTTAATGCAATTTTGACTCAAAGAGTCTTTTTCCAAAGAGATTGTTCAAAATTATGTACCTGCACCCTGTGTATTTAGTAAGTTTTTCCATTTATACCTCGTCATCTCTTTCTTTTCGTTTTGCTACCATTCCTTCCCCACAAAGCCCTATTTATGTACGTAGCAACATTGACATTCAATATATATATATATATATATATATATATATATGCTTTTAAACAAAGATACTCGTAGAATTTGATTTTGATGTTAAATCTCAAAAAGAGGCCAGCAAATCAACTATAATTGTCATAATAGTGCTTCAAAATGTATATGAATCAACGACAAAAACATAATCCTATCTCTCATCAGGATATAAATAACTACCAATTTGATTTGCTTGTTACCCAAACAGAAAGAATGAAAGAAAATTTTTCCCGCTCAAATTAACAATTTTGCCAATGTTTGTGTTGGGCCTTTGAAAATAGCTTGCTGATATGTCCACAGACTCGTAAAAATCCAAAGTTCACAAAGGAATCCGAAACCACAGTCACATAGCATCTCTTCATGTTATAATATACGACAATTGAATTTCTTTCTTTCCTTTGCACAAGGGATTTGATCGGAACAGGAGCTTTGTGCTGCTCATTGCCACCAGGATAGTTGCTGATATGTGGAACAAATGGGGCAGGTATTATCACTTTGGTTTTTACCATCTTTTGCATTAGCATCTTCTGACAAATTGGACTGGTTAGACGACACTACAGATAAAATAAATAAAAAAGAAGAAGAAAAAGGGGGTTATGTTAGCCATGACACATGATTTTTCCGGCTAATGTCTTTTTAACCTATTAGTCTAGTAGCAGAATCAAAGGGCAAGGGAGGTTACTCTAATCACTCATCAAAGCATAAGGAAAGTCGCTGTAAATTTTAAAACGAGAGAGAAAAGTCTCTGGACTGAGAAAAATCCTCAAGTGAGGTCAGTAATTCACCCCCTTAAAATATCCATCAAACTTATTCAACACATGAATTCCATAAATTGCTTGGCCAGGCCCCAACCCCTTAGGTACGATAAAAATTCTTAAGAGTAGCAAAGAAGACATGTAATTCAAAGCAAAAAATTCTGATAACTGAAGTTTCAAAAGTTCTTCATCATCTAAAAAATTAATCAAAGCCCTTATACAGAAAAGTCGTAAACTTCTATTTAGTCATTTATGAACCAAGCATATATTAGGTTCTTTTGGGAGACAAACAGTCCCCAATTCATTCAGTAACTTCCTCGATCATTCCAATTACCACATCTTTTACCTTGCACATTCCATTATCAGCAATTTGTCATCATTCTAAGCATGGCATCAAAAAACTTGGCTCCCGAACTGAAACTGGATTCAACAACTTCTAGACGCTAAACCCACCTTGATTTCTCTCTTACCAATTCATTGTCACTAGTAGAATAAGAAAGATACCTAATGTGGCACATTTCGTAGTATTTAATATGGGAAAAATAGGAAAAAAGCAAACCAAAGGAAAAATTTTCGAAGAGAACCTGCATGATTTCACGCAATCGATATTCAACATCAGGAGCAAGAGCAAGGGCAGCATCTGGAGACAAGTTGTTTATGCCAATGCTTTGCGCAGCAACTTCAATCGTCTCCTTCGGCACTATACTCATCTTTCTGTTTCTCTCCTTGTGCACTACATTAACCCGCCCTATTGCTTTGAAACCAAAGGAAATGAGGGTGGAGTTCTTTGGTTGGGAGCTCGCAAGTTACTTGGCTAGTAAGGCCCGGCGAGGCAAATTTTGTTTGCAATCTATTACCCTTTGTGCTATAAGAGAAGGTTTATGGTCAAAGACTATTGGTAATTTATCTACAATATATTACCTCCGTTTCATAATATAAGTTATTTTAAATTGATATATATGAATTAAGGGTCTTAAATTTTACATAATTTTAAAATTAAAATTTTAAAAACACTCTTAATTAAGTTTTTATCTACTTTGATAATTGGGAAGAATTGCGAGAATTCTATAAAATGGGATCATTTTTAAAAAGAATTACGACAACGGGGCGCCTCCACACGGATTTCCCATTATAGTGAGGTCACATTTCAAAAATACGATCCTATAAAATAAGGTCACATTAGGGAAATACAACCATATGTTTAATTTGAATTTTCACGATAAAATATGCGAGCATATGAAATTTGGGAAAATCAGAGTAATGCAACCTCATTTTCATACTCACATCCTACAAGCATTCTGATATGCGAATCAAGTCATCACAAAGGCGGTACATTTTCCACATTAATAAGAATTACGACACCTATTATAGTGAGGTCACATTTTACGACACCACATTAATAAGAAAATTCTTCCCATTTTCTACTTTGATAATTGGGAAGAATTGCGAGAATTCTATAAAATGGGATCATTTTTAAAAAGAATTACGACAACGGGGCGCCTCCACACGGATTTCCCATTATAGTGAGGTCATATTTCAAAAATACGATCCTATAAAATAAGGTCACATTAGGGAAATACAACCATATGTTTAATTTGAATTTTCGCGATAAATATGCGAGCATATGAAATTTGGGAAAATCAGAGTAATGCAACCTCATTTTCATACTCACATCCTACAAGCATTCTGATATGCGAATCAAGTCATCACAAAGGCGGTACATTTTCCACATTAATAACATTCAATATATAACAATATATGTAGTCTATTGAAACATTCAAAATATAAATTCCAATATCACAAGTATTATAGAGAAACCATAGTCAAAATACAATAAAACATAATACAAAAGAATAGATGAAAAATTGGGCTAATCTCTCGAAACAGTAAAAGTATTATTATTACAATTTCTCTTAGTATATCCACCCCTATGACAGTTGTTGTATCTTGGAGGAGAGTTGAGCGTCCGATAATCCATATCACAAAGTATCATCCATGCTCGCAGACGGCCAGGAACTTCATTCCTTATCATTTCTTCCACAGGTGCAAGCGTAAAAGTTAAAGGCCTCCAATATTGTTCATTTGCCACAAGGAAAAACTGACCCTATTATGTCAACTCGTAATTCCTTCTAGTATAAAACTTCAAAACAAAGTTAATAGAGTTCCAACCTCTGTGACGACATGCTACAAATATATGCAAATAAGGTATATCATATATACTCCACTTTTGGCAACTACATGATCTCTCCATCAAATTGACACTGTAAACATTTAGACTTCTACCTCATTGTTAGACAGATGATTTGATCCCATATATACCGGCATGTGCATTAAATTCAATCACAACATGCCCTCTAGATTTGTTCTCAAAATAAGAATACAACTTCCACATTTTAGATGGTAAAGGGTGTCTCAAATTAGATGTATAACACCCCACTACCTAGGCCCACTAGGGCCGGGGATGTCGCCCCGTCTAAAGGATAAGGGATCTTTATAACTAGGTCACACAAATAAAATTGTGAAATAAAAATAATACTTTAACTTAAAATTTATTACATCCCAAGAATAAATCCATAAATACAAAAAACAAAACCATAATAAAATTTATCCACTCTCATCCCCCTAAAGCATTACACAAAATAAATTATTAGCAAAAATCTTCCAAGGCAGACAATATCTAGCTACTCATCCCCATAGCAGGATCGACCTGAAATCATGGTAAAAATGGTGATGAGACAAAAATCTCAGCAAATCTGTGTGTGCTTTGAGTGTCGAGTGAAAATAGTTCGTGAATGCAAAGTATAAAATCTTTATAAGAGAATTACCGGCAAGCAATAAACATTAGTTAAAATTAAGAGTGACGTTTTGGCTTCCAGCCATGCATAATTACTAAAATCTACCACTCATAAGAAAGGATCATGGGTTACCATACGTTGGGCCCTATAATCGGTCAGAATGCCGACACTTTGTACAAACTGACAAAAAAGGGATAGGTGATCGGCCTACTGGGTAAGATACTTCTCCTTCTCTATACCCAAACAACAACTAGGTGTCCATTTCAGCAAAACACAGTCACTTGACTGAAATAAAAACTGCTAACTCAGACCGGCACGATCTACTGGACTGACATCTTATCCAGGAAGGACTCACCCCTCAGAGGTGGCCACCTACTGAGAGACTCACCCTAACACTTCAAAGACTAGTCCTAATAGTCCACCCTTATTGAGTACTCATCGAACATATCCCACTTGGGAAAAATGAACAAAACACAGTTTCACATGAAAATGGCAATTAAGGGTTTCCAAAGTCTTTGTCAAAATCAGTTTTAGAAAGAATTTTGAATTTGAGTAAATCTGCTTATTTGATTTTCAAATAATTCATTTGACTGAAATAAGAAAGAAGTTAATCCTCAATTACCTTTACAGAAATGAGTGTCCATGCACTCTACATTTGGCTTACCATTGTAAACATTTCGCATCAAACAGGTTTTATGCAGGAGCTTACCTGATTCTTAGCTCGAGATAAAATAAAGATCTTCAATCGCTGACCCAACCCCACCTGGGGTAAATATAAATCACAATCAATCTCAAGCCAAGATCCACATTCACAAATAAAGCTAGCTCAACTCACTACTACCATGATCCTAGTGTCCCAAGCTTTAAGGCCAAATAATGAATAAAAGGGTTTATAAGCTAAGTCTAATTTGATATTTAAAATAATTAGAGTTTTGGGAAATAGGTATTAATAAGTTGAAGGTTTAATTCTTGCTAAGAATAATTTAGAGTTTATTTGATAAAATGGTCTTAGGTGGTATTAGGTAAAATAATAATTTATTAATAATTAATTGCTAGAAAATAATTGATAATTAAAATTAGTTGAAAATAAATTTTAATAAATCTTGATTGAAGGATAAAAAATAAATTTTAATAGGTTTTGGCTAAAAGATAATAAATAAATTTTTTACTTATTATGATTATTTTCATAAAAGGCTTTATTTGATATTATCATTTTATATAATATATATATATATATATATTATTTTCTAGTAAAGCTATTATTTATTTGACTAAAATATTCTTATTATATATATAATAATCCAAATCTACCATTCTTAGGGTTTTTCGAAATTACTAGCAAAATTCATAATATTAAACATTCTATTGAAGAAATAAAATTTAGCTCAGGGACAATTAGGTCATGATCATAATTCTATTGCTAACCACAATTATGAACATATACACCCCTTTAATTCATCAAGCCATCCAAATCATGCATATAGGTATAGATCTAAATTTACTAAGACATGATCCAACCTCCACTAGCATAAACATAATCATGACTTTAATGATCATACACGAATATAAATCATATTCACCATAGGTGACATAATCTCTAGTATACTTGATCACAAAGATATGGAAACATGCATTAAACCCTAAAAACACCATAATATCATCTAAGATAAATCATCACATGCACCAACCCCAACTCCATCATATACACACATCCATTCATGCTTCGAACTCAACTCATAACAACAACACATGCTTAAACGACAATCATAGCCCATCTCTTTCTAATATCATCTAGAGACATGAATCTAAAGTCTAAAAAGAGGGTTGAGGGGACTTACTTGATTGGTGAGTACCTTGAAGGAGTTTCGAATGGATCTCAACTCTTAGATGCCTAGATTCGTCCAAGAGAGGTGAAGAAAGCATAGCCATTGGTGAAGAGTCATTCAGCCAAGAAGGAGAGAGGTTCGGCCGAGAGAGAGAGAGAGAGAGAGAGAGAGAGAGAGAGAGAGAGAGAGAGAGAGAGAGAGAGAGAGAGAGAGAGGAGAAGAGAGTCCATTAGCAAGCTTATTCATATATATATTCATTAGAGATCAAAGATTAGAGAAGATGAAGTTGTTTGAACAAACTTACCTTGAAGGTGTTCTTGAGCCTTCACAAAATTTCTGATTTTTTATCAAAAAGAGCAAATTGGATTTTGGAGTTTGATGTTAAAAAATGGTATGGATGGACTCATGGCAGTGAGTAGATGAAATCTGAAATTTTTGAAAGAAGTTTGAAGTGATTTGGAGAAGTATTAGGCGAAAGAAAGGAGTAGGTGTTCTTGGTGTTCTATGTGTGCTTGAAGGTTGAAGAGAATAGAGGAATTCTGGTTAATGCTGGCCAAAATTCTGAGGGAGAGAGTGACCGAATTGCTAGAGTGTTTTAGGTAGATGATTTTCTGGTTTGAAAGGAAAAAGGAAAGGCTGGTTGTTGAAATCCTAAAAGAATATTTTTTGAAATCAAATTTGGAAACAAAATATAGCAAGAATATTTTGATTAATGGAGAGCTTTTTGGAACTGCTATGGCCGACTGATTGCTCTGAGTTTTTGCTAGATGAAAGTTGGTTGAAGGAGGTTAATGGTGGCTGAAAAGAGGGGGTACAATAGTAAAGGAAATGTTTGGTTGTTTGAGGGACATTTTATGGAAGGTTGCTAAATTAATATGGCTGGAATTTTGGTATCCAATCAAGGTAGGATTGCAGTGATTTGTTGGAGATATTTTCGGGCAGCCATGTCTGATTTTCGTGCAGGAGCTTGGGGAGGACAATGGAGTTCAGTTCAGGGCTGTTTAAGAGTAGTTTGTACAGGAAAAGAATGGAGTTTCGATCAAGGATGAATTAGGAAACAAGGCTGGACAGAAATCCTGCACAGAATTTTCGCTACTACTGGAATTTTCCTGGGCAGTTTCGGCTGCCATTTTCCAGACAGCTTGCAGAGAGTTTGAAGGAGATTCCAGGGGTCTTTCATGGCTGGTTTCCAGCCTTCTTCATGGAGGAAAAACATGGCTAAGGAGTTGGGAGAAAATTGGAAGAAATTAACTTGGTTTAGGGGCACCTATGCTGCGATTTTGCCCAGAAATTTTTCTGGTTTTGCACAGCATTTGTGCAGTCCGAAAATGGCCAGAAAATTTCAGGTTTCAATCTGTTCCAAAGGGCCATTTTCTGGCAGCATTTGGGAGGGAAAAATGGCTGAGAATTTCGACACCTTGAAGGCACAAGAAGTTGTAAAAATTTCACTTCATGACTTGAAGGAAAATGAACCTAACTAGAGTAAAGTTTTAGAAGGTTCACTAGGGGAATTAATTCTCTTGGAACCTTCCCCATCCCTTCCACATTTTCGGTCCATAAGATGTCTTTCACTAAGACATTTTGAATATTCAAGTCACAACACTTCACTGAATTTTTTGGAATGAAATTGACTAGAACAAATTTGACCAACCTAATGAATTGAGAATTAGGAGAAATTAAAGATCAAGAAGAAAGGAATTCCCTTAGGAATTTTTGTGTAGGGTAAAAGAATAGAATTAGAATACTTTTATCATGTCTCCCCTAGGACAACATCTCTACTCTAACCTAAAGCTCTTAAGGCCGAAAGTATCACTTCCCAAGCAAAAATAAAATTTAATCATGTTAAAACTCTAATGATAGAATTTGAACCCATGACCTCAAGAATTTATTCCAAAGCTCTAACCACTAAACCACAACAACTCTTGTTCTTATTTTCTTTCTAAAATATTTTTCATATTTAATCCTCAAGCTATCTCCCTATTTTCTCCTCAGGCAAAAATTACTATTTTGCCCTTCTTTCTCAAAAATCATAACCAAGCCCTCTAGATTATAAAACACAAATCCAAAGCACATAAAATCATATAAAAATATATTTAAACATGCAATAAATTATGATATGCATCCCAATCCCCTTACTCTAAGGTTGGTTTCGACTGGGGTTTCACACGAGATGCCTATTAATAATATTAGCTTTTCTTTTTTCTTTTTAGAAACAAAAACCAGCCACCTAGATTTCTTTTGTTTCCTTTTTCCTCTTTTCCTTTTTTTTCTTTTTACATGGCTGCTTCCATCAAAACCCTGATGGGCCATGCTCTCCTAATTAGTCAAATGACTAATTAAATAACTCTCTTATTAATTAATTAATCCACTTGAGCCCAATAAAAAATTATCCAAGATAATTAGTTAATAAACTACTTAATTAAATTAGTTCTTTTATTAATTAATTAAACTATTTGGGCTTAATATAAAATTATCTAAGATGATTAATTAATAAACTAATTAATTAAATTAGCCCAAATAAATAAATAATTAGATCCCTAAAATAATTCTTCCAATAATAAATCCACCCAATAAGCCCATATAGTAAATAAATTTACTAAGGTTATTTGAGCTACTCTGGGGAACAAAAGACATATTATTTTTAGCTACTAAAATAATCAAAATTCCCCTACTAACAAATAGCTATATTTTAATCATTTTAAATATTCTATTTATCACCATATGAAAATACTGACGCCGAGAATATTATTGCACGTGCCATGTCTCTGACCTACAAGTGTAATGACAAGCATACTCCTCTACGTAATACCTGTCATTGAGATAGAAAAATAGTAATAACACATTTCTCAATGACATCTACCATCATTTGATGACTAGTCCGATAATCCATGATTTTCAGCATGTACCAACTTATCACAGGCAGCTATCCATAAAGCATACATACTTAGTCACGTTGCCCAAGATTCTGGATTATTAGATTATCCTGAACAATCCCAAGGGGATGATTTCTTCACGTAATGAAACATAGAAACTCTATTGTATTAGTCTGTCTTAATTAACTAGAGTTATACACCCAATGTACAAGGCTATTAGCCTTGCGATAAGATCTCACCCAATATACATCAAAGTGTACAAGTCCAACTTCACCAGACTACTAACTTATACCCAAAACCTAGGGTATTCATCCACGCAGTAGTTGCGATAAACCAATATTTATTTATTTTTGTACTTCACTAAAGATTATTATTGCGTGGTCCAATTTTACATATTTCAAATATGCTTACACTATTGGTGCGAGTGGATTCCTCACTGGTTAAAGGTAAACTATTTTTCATTTAGAAACCATAGTGTAATGATCTAAACCTTAATAAAGTGCTCAACTTCATCAATC
This sequence comes from Voacanga thouarsii, assembly GCA_026120185.1. Classification (NCBI taxonomy): domain Eukaryota; kingdom Viridiplantae; phylum Streptophyta; class Magnoliopsida; order Gentianales; family Apocynaceae; genus Voacanga; species Voacanga thouarsii. The sequence continues at coordinate 1,259,438 of JANUWF010001088.1, read as the reverse complement.
GATCAAAAATAATTTTTCGCTTATGTGTTAGTATCCTATAATCTACACCTTATTGTGAAAGCACGATCCAATCACGTAGATTATTTACTAACACGCTTAAACCTTTAATGTGCAAATATATGTAAACAAACAGCTATTAATGAATGAATATTTTATTAATTTCCAAAATACAGAAATACACAGTACATTTTGGGCATATATTCAAATAGAGATACGGTGATTTTTTGTATAGAAAGTTATAGATAATAGAAACCATGATGATTAGAGGGATATCTTGGAAAAAGAGAAAGGGTAGAATAAGAGGAAATATTATATGAGGAGTAGTGGAGAAAAGATTAAGGTGGTAAAGACACTTAAAAACTTTGAGATAAGTGTAAGTGGATCGATTTCCAAAATGTTTGGAAAAAAAGGTTTGAGAACTTGGGATTTGGGAAGATGAGCAGCAATGTTTAGGGTTTCAACCTAAAAAAATAAGGAAGATTTATCTAAAACTAAAGTGTTTGAATGATATTATTTGTAGTTCGAATCATTCATTAGGCTTTTCCATTTTTGTTGGGAAATATGAGGATAGGAAAAAATGAAATTTTATTCTATGAAAATTGATAGTGGTGTTAAATTGATTTTGTACATAAGCATGGAAATGTAGAAATTTTTCATAAACCACTAGAATTTGGAACGGATTGGATAAATCCAAACAAAAAAAGTATAATTGTCTAGAAGTAATAAATAATATTGAAAAACACTCTTGTTAACAACCGGAGAAATCAACAAATAAGAATGTATAACTTCAAAAAAAGCAACGGCAGAGCACTAAGAAACATAAAATGGAATCTTGACATGATTACCAAGTTAACAAGCATGGCATAAACTTAGAGAAATGTCCTTATTACATGTAAAATGTCCATTATTTAGACGAAATTTAAAAATAGAGTCACAATGATGACCTAAACCTTAATGCCATGTTGAAGCAAAGAAGTCAGCTAAGGTTGTGGGAAGGATAGTAGAGAAGTGACAGGGTATTTGTGAAGTGCAGGAAAGTGTTGGAAGGAAGAAACTTATAGGGAACCAATAAGCACATTTGAGACTTAATTTGTTTACTATAGAAAAGGGGTTAAGCTTAAGGACAAATTTCCTGAATACTTGCTTTAACTAATAGTAGGTATTTGTTGTATAAAAAGTTTCAAGAAGCAAGGCGATTAGTTATACTAAGCACTATCAATCAAGGGTTAATCATCATTAGTAAAAATTTAATAGTTTAATTTTATCTTAAACTTAGGATTAAGAAGGTTAATGGACCTACTTTAATTACCTTAAATGAGTTAGCTTTAAAGTTGACTAAACTATATTAAGTTTAATTAACTTAGGCTAATTAGTGTTAAAGAAATTTTTACTCAATTAGACTTTAACTTACCAATTTGCCCTTGAATTAGAAGTGAAATTACTAAAATATCCTTCAAAATAACTGCCTCTCTACAACCTTATTATCTCTATCTCCACCAACTAAACCTTGCTTGTGATCCATAGAAGTTGTCTCTCACCTTCCCTCTTCATTTTGATACCATTTTATGGCATTTGTTGCTATTTCACTAACTTCGCAAAACTTCTCTTGCTTGGCAATCAGGGAATTTTTTTTTGAGTAAGTTTTAAATTCTTAGAGCCATTCCTTTGATAAGAAATGATCAATTATGAACTTCCATGGTTAGTTTGATGTCTTGGTAGTGTTAGGATAAGTTTTTATTGGATTTTTGTGGTAGAAAAGTGGAGTTATGCTCTCAGTTTTTCTAGTTACATAACACATGCAAACTGCTTTAGAATTTTGAAGTTGAGTGATCATTTTGAGAGGTTAATATTTTTTGTTGGTCTAAGAACAACCTAGGGATTATGCCAAATAGTGTCATGAAAGTGTTAATATGAATCTTGAATGAATCTTGAAAATTTTTGTTTGGTGTAATATGATTAAATGGCCTATTTTAGTAGTTTAGATGGCTTGATAAACTGTAATAATATGAAATTCATGTTACCTGGATGTTGGGGGCATATTGATTGAATTTTAGATTACTAAAACTATAGCAAAATGTGCTAAACTCTTCGGTTTGCTACATTCACAATCTTTAATTTTTTGTGAATTGTGCTAAATGTCTAATTTGATAGAAACTTATGAATTTATGAGTTGAAATTAGCCAAAGAACACTTTGGAATAAGATCATAGGAAGGATAATTTACGTATAATCACCGTTAGATAGGAATCACAAGGTTGAAAATTAGTGCAATTTGGAAGCGGATGAAAATAGATATGATTGTTAACACCAAATGCCCAGGTATGTGTCATAGATTGAATTGGAAGGTGAACCGATACAAGGAATAACTCGGGGTAGAGTTTGGTACACTTTGAACAGGTTAATTAAATGAGAATCTAATATTATTTAAATACATTTCTTTTTTGAGAATGACAATAGTCATATTTTAAAAGTCAGCTTTCTAAAATCCTTACTTTTATCTATTTTCAAAAAATATATTTGCTCCCTGACAAAATGTATGATTTGAAAACTCTACCTAATTGATTTATGAGCTTCAAGACATTCCTATGCATGTTCCTAAAAGACTAACATGAAAGCCATAACTTTTTATGAGAGCATGTGAACATTATTGATATCTCTTGTGGAAATCCATACATACGATTCTTGAACATGGTCCTAGTTACATTCGCAAGACTTGTTAATATGATATTCAATTTTTATGATACACCGACAATTTTTTTCTCTATGAAATGTTGGCATAATATGTTGATGTATATAATATGAAAACCATGTGGCCCATTTATTATGATATATTCTTATGAATGCTATTAATGAAACTAATTTTATATGTGGTGAAGTTGAGTACTCAATGAGGGCTCTATCCTTTATATTATCTTTTGTTATAGTTTGACAATTCCTAAGTAGATTAATCAGTTCAAGGGTTTACAACAATCCAAACCAAGTGACAGGACATTAGACTACCTAGTCTCAACTAGCTATTATTGTTTCCTCGCTTGCTTGAGATGATATAAGTGAATGATACAAGGATGGATGTAGGACACACATCATTGATTGATTGCTTAGGCTTAAGTGCGATGATAGAATATTATCCCCTTCCATCTTGTTGTGATTGAGCACCAAAGTGCCTATAATGGTGCAAAACTATCCTATTTTTGTTTATGGGTTCTAACCCTGAACTACATGGGAATTAAATGATTACTTATAAATATGTTGGACGTGAAAAAGGATTCTTGCACCAAAACCTTCTATATACGACATTAGTATTTATGCGGTCTAGGGCCATCATAAATGGTGATTATATAGGACAGACAGTCATATATAACTATTAAAAAAGATAGTTTCTCGAACCGTTATATTGATCTAATATTTGCAGTAGACCATCGTATATCTTATAGTAAACGCAATGGTCTGTCGCCAATGGTTATTATATATGATGGTTTTGAGGTCGTAGTAAATGTATGTTTATATACAACAGTCTTGTATTTATTTACAATGGTTTTGTGGCTGTTGCAAATATATAAAGTATTTATGATGATTCTCTTACGATGATTTTGCAAATAGCTGTGATAAAAGGTTAATATATAGGACGATCTAGATGTTGTCGTAAATGTAAGGACATATACAACAGTCTTCTTGTTATTTACGATGGCTTTTTAGTCATCTGAAAAAATAGAGTATTTATGATGGTTCTTTTACTACATTTTTATGAGTGATTGTCATAAAAGGTTAATATATACGATGGTCTGAAGGCTGCCGTAAATGTAAGGATATATACGACGGTCTTACTATTATTTACAATAGTTTTTTTGTCGTCATAAATAGTTCATTTTCATATACAATATTTTGATGAATACATTAATTTTGTTTTCTTTCCATAAAATTCTATTTACTTAATTTCTACAACTACTTTAATATATTTGATGGTTGGAGCTTTAATTTGTTAAACATATATTCGTATAGGCATTAGGTTTTGAAAGTTAGATGTTATAATTAAAAGTTATGGCAAATCTATTCTTCAATGACAATATCATTTATCTCCGTTATTGGCAAAAATTGGTATACATAACTTACTAAAATTATTTGTTAAATCTAACAGAGCCATAATTATAAATATTGATTAGGTTTTTAGCTCTTATAGTTATAATAATACAAATAATGTAAAAGTTCTTTGATAAGTAGCTAATATGCATCCAATTGCCTTCATATTTGATTGTCATGCATTTTTAATTTTTTTTTAATAGATCCAAGAGTTGGATCACTAATATGTCATCTAGAATATACACTTCCTGTATAACGTTCAAGGTGATCAGCTATGCATACATGCATACTTTTTATATATGAATGTATGTTGATATATAACTAGATGTTTATATGTATTAACTTTTATATTGATTGAAGTATACAAGAATTGTTAAAACTCTTTGATAAGGTATTTAACTATCTTCGATTACCTTCAAATTTGGTTTTCTTGCATTTTTAGACTCTTTTAATAAGTATAACGATTAGATCATTAATTCGTGATTTAGAATATATAATTTGTATATGACATATATATAGATGATTAGCTATATATATATATATATATATATATATATATATATATAAGCATCTATATTAATATATTTAAATTAATTAATTTATCTATTCATATAAAATATGAAAACCCACATAAACAAAACACAATATATATATATATATATATATATATATATATTTGAATTTTTTTAGTATAATCAATAAATGTATATATATAATAATAATTATACTATATAATGTATGAAAATTAAGTTTATTCAAAAATATAAATTAATGATTCAATTAAACTACCAAATAAACTTAATTTATTTATAGAACAAGTTAATAAATTTATTTATTTAAAATTTTAAAAAATTTATTATTTAAAAATTAAAAATTAATTAAAGAATAACAATTATTTGATAAATAAAATTAAAACACAAAAAAGATGTTTGAGTTTTTGGTGGAAATCTTATTGCCTCTACTTTTATACAAAAATCTTTTCAACACTAAACAAAAATTTTCCCAGTTTTTCCTTTTCCCTCTTGTCAATTCAAGGCCAGAAGACTTTCTCCCATTTTCCCCTCTTCTCATTATCATCAAGTCAAGGGTAAAACCAAATCCCCGTTGTCAAAATCATTGGCGGTGGAGCCACCTAAGTCGGTCACAGTAGACTTTGGTGAAATAAGAATACATATGGCAAAGCACTTAACGGCACACAGTGTAACACGCCACAAACACGGGGCCCAAATGGTTGCAAATGTCATCTCGTCTAAACAATAAGGGATCGTTATAATGATATAAATCAATAAATAAATAAAGTAGGAGGTTTAAATAACTTAAAAATAAATTGATTATAAACTCATAACATCTATCTTTACATATTTCTAATGCAAAGTCTCTTGGATCTAAGCTTGAATGTCAAGACAAAAAAAGTTTAAAATCCATCAACGATCTTCCTCGTACCTTGCTTCTATACAAGTCCAAGGATTCATAAAAGTCTGCTAGAAACATATGAGGAAAGTCCATGAGATATATATAATATATCTCAATAAGTCCCGTAGTATGCTATGTGTAATTTTAAAATAACTAATTTTATAATGTATTATTATATTACTTGGAACAACTGAAGAATTTACTCCTTCATCTTGTGTTGTACTCAACAATAGCTTGTATGCAAAATTCTTAATTGAAACTCATTTAAACTTTTCAGGGAAATATGCATACTTTCAAGATATGTTTGCCAAATAGTATTCAATATTATATTTTAAAGCAATATAATATTAACTGATAGGATCACGTCCCATCAATCCTATCAATAAAGTTCTGCCACATTGGCCCACATAGGATATGAAATCCTATCATTTTCAATTGCCACACTGTCCCACATAAGATATAAAATCCTATCATCTTAATATTGCCACACTGGCCTGTATAGGATATACAATCCTATTGTCTCAAATTGCCACATTGGTCTGAGTGTCCCACGCTAATTCTCCGATTCTATTTTGGAAAAATGTGTTGCAAGCTAAGGATGACTCTAAATATTAAATACTTTTATCCCGTGAAAATAGAGACCACAGTCCAAATGTGGCCACCTACCAAATAGCGTTCTCAAACTCACACAAGTTAGTATAAGTATAAAGTCCTTTCGGAGTACTCAAGGATTATATTGGCATAAAAGCCAGAGATCACCATATCTCAACATAACTCAACACCTTTCAAAAAACAAATCCTTTTTTCAAAGTATTTCCTTTCACAAAAATATTTCCCTTTCTGAAAATGTATTGAGTATGAATGCATATAAAATGGATCCATTCCAAGGTTTTCATAATGTATAATTTCGTGCTATGACTTTCATAAACCTTATGCATGAAATGCAAGCATAATTGCTTAATGAAATTAATGCAAGGTTTCCAAATCATTTCATCATATGTATATGATTTCTCAAAATATAGCATGCTTAAACATTGCATAAGATTTTTTTTCTTTCAAATACTTCATAATATTTTTAATAAAGTAACCTAGCATGCTTCGTGACTTTTTCCTCATAAAAGAGTTTTATTAAAAATGTGGTATGGATGTGAGGATTTACCTTAACTCTTAGCAAAAGATAATTCTAGTCCTAAGTTCAAAATTCCATTCCTTATCTTCCAACAAAATCTAATACATAGATGAAATACACATCAATTTTCTATTACCAACCTCAATTATATAATTCGTCCCTACTATCCATATAACGTAATTGTTCTAGTCATTCCATTCAGATTTCACACCATTTCTAATCATTCAATTTACATCACACAAACTTATATAATTGATATTTAGAACATTGTTATACTCAAAACATTCACCTAAATGCATAGAACATATAAATACATAAGATGATCAAAGCAGTAGTTTATCAATAACAAAATAAAACAGGATGCGCATTGTACAATTTAGATTATACAGCTCAAAACAGCATGAAATGTTTCAGAGGATAACTTAGACATGTATATTAACTATTATAAAAATATCAGGCTAATCAAAGTTGTTTTGATAAGGTAATTAATTGTCCAAACTCCTAGTAACTCTACTGTAACTTCTCTGGCAGTGTTTTTAGAAAAATCATAGAGATCAAAATACTAATCCAAATTGATTAATTCCAGTGGAGAAATATTACTTGAACATCTTAGTTTATTTAATAAAATTTTTAGATAAAACTGCGAAAGGGAAAGGATTGAATGAAGGCTCCAATCTTTCAGCAAAAGAAGATTTCATTTTTCACTATACAGGATACATTTGAAAAATCATATAAAATCAACCAAGAAAACTTTTCTTAATTCCAATGAGAAAATAACCTGAAAACATAGTAGAATCATATAGAATCAAAATATAGCCATGTTAGTAACAAAATATTTTAGATCTGGAAGCAACAATTCACAATTGCAATAATTCTATCTTTAAAGCAATAATCTAACTTTAAACCATTATCAAACCATTCCCAATCTCGTCAAATTCATATATCCAACATCAATACAATATTTATACATCAACATAATCTTTATCATGCTTAGAACAACTTTAATGCAAGAAAGGAAAATGTTTTATTTTCTTAGTTGAGCTAACTAGGTGTTCTCAAGTTGCTACTTTCTTCTTCTTGCTCTCTCTCTCTCTCTCTCTCTCTCTCTCTCTCTCTTGTTCTTGATATCTTTTTATTTTTTCCTTTCTTTCTTCTTTCTGCTCTCTTTCTTCTCCCTAAATTTGTTCTTCTCTCTCTCTCTCTCTCTCTCTCTCTCTCTCTCTCTCTCTCTATTTCTTTCTTTAATTTTTCTAACCTATTTATAGGTGTTGTGGAAATTTGTTAGGAGATTTAGAAGATCATTTGGCAATTTTAGAAAGGTATGGAAGATTATAGAAGATGACTCATTACTTGGTAAAATGTTTTAAAAGCTTTTGAAGGTTTGTAGAATTTTACGGATGTTTATAAAAGAATTTGGAATAATATAGAAATCTATAGAAATAAATAAAATATTAATAAAATAAATATAATAATCTTAAAATAATCTTACTTTATTAAAAATCATGGGGTCTCACAAGTACACATATACTTACTTTATTAAAGGTGTGGGTCCCATAAGCTAAGTAGTCAAATTGAACTTTACCTCTTATTTAAAAATAAATTAGTTAGTCAATCGAATTTGTCTTCCTAAAATAATATATAAGATTTCTAAGAATAATTTTAGTTGTAGTAATACTAATAATAATAGGAGTAATAATAATATTTATTTAATAGTAATAATAATAATAATAACAAAAATAATGATAAAATTAAGAATATTATAATAATACTAGTGATAATAATAATCATGATATTTATAATAAGAATAAGAATAATAATATATATATAACATATAATATTTATTTATCAAAATATATAAGATAGATTATTCATATAAAATATAATATATAGAAATATATAATTTATAGAAATATATATTATAATATTTCTTTTTAAGATAATAATAGTACTAAATATTATTTCCTAGATAAATTCATATATTATTTATTTTATTTCAGTTTCTCAAATAAAGTAAGCTATTACAAAATTTCCTTATCTACATTTTATTTTCCTTTAATGAATTTATACAAGCAATAATTCATACATCAAATAGTTATGTTTATAAAAAATATATAAATATGTTTCATACTTAAATCAAGATAAATATTTATCAGACATCATTTAATTGGGTGAATATGCTTAGCAGGATAACACAGAAGGAAATGCATATATGAAGAACAACATAACAGGAAGAATATGATAATACATGCTTGTCTTTACTGTAATATATTTACTTTACTGATACTATTCACAAGGAGGGATATTACACACAGAGTCAACACTTCCCACGAAACAAGAATACATATGGTAGGGTTTAAGTAAAGGCGGGTACCAGAAGCCATGTGTGAAGTAGTAGCAGAAGAAGAAGTAGTGGTGGTGGTTGTGAAACGAGAACGTCCCTGAGCTAGGACCACCTACCAACTTTAATGGCAACTCCTGCAAGGGAAGAAGCGTCAATTTCATCCTCAACAATATAGGAAAAATTCTCATAAAAAAGGTCCTTCATTTACCGTTATTACTGTCAAATTACTAAATTAGTTCGTTTCAGTTCTTTTATAGGGCTAAACTATGGATCTACTTATTTGGTTGACGTTTGGGTGGTTGTGTGTGAATTCATTTTTTCACTTGTTTGGAAAGTTTTGGCTTTTAAAGGTCCGTTGGTGATTTTATTTGAAGGTAGAAAAATGCCTACTAACAAGGATAAAGTTTTATTGTTGGAGTTACCTGTACCTACTTCTTGGAAGAAACTAGTATTTCTTGAGATTTATGACATTTTTTTCCCATCATAGAAATGAAGGAAAATGATAGTTTTCATTCTTGCCAATCTATTTCTAGATTTTTTTTCGTTATGATGTGGAGAACATTATTTCTGTGCAAGTGTCTTTGCACTTTGTTAATCTCCTTAGTAACTTAATAATATCATAAACTGTTTCTCTTTTTAGTTTAAAAAAGATATTTAGTGGTTTTTATGTTTTGTTGTAATGTCTTGAGTATATGTTGTTGTCAATACAATTCCTGACAACAGACTTATTAAGAAAATTGGCATGAGATTTCTTATTTTGTTAACTTGTTGTTTTCTATGTTATTAGTTTTCTTTCAGAAACTTACTTCAAAAGAAGCCTAGGCAATGTGTTTCCTGAAATGAAGATTAAAACTTGATTAAGAGATTAATCATGGCTATGAGATTAAGTGAAACCAGGATTTTCATAGCACCAATGGCTAAGAGATTATAAATTGATACATCTATGTTCCCAGAAATTAGCACCAAAGGCAATATGTTTGCTTGCTTATTTTTCCCTATGCAACCAAAAAGATGCATTAAGCACAATTTCTTAATAAATACCCCTATTTCTAATTTATATTAATTATGAAATTAATTAACATCCCTATCTCTAGACGACATTAAAAGACCTTGATTACTTAAGTTATTGGTTTAACCTCTTTTTCAAGTTAATTAATAAATAATAACACATGTAAAATTAATTTAATTGAAACTACTATTAACTTCTTTCTCAAATTAATTAGAAGGGAAAAATAATCAATTAATTTATCAAATAAAAGCTGAGTAATCTAATACTAGAGATTGACAAAATAATTGATCAAATAAAACTAAGTAATCAAATACTAGAGATTGGCAAAATAATTGATCAAATAACTAATTCAATACAAAGTCATAAACTTTAAATCATCATTTAAATACAATTAAAACCAATAAAGTCAATATTGTTTAAGAAAAGAAAAAAAAGGAATAAGAATAGAACTCATAGACAAGCCTTTCTTCCTATCTAATGACGACTTCTCCAAAAACAATGCTTCTCTTGATGATTTCGTCTTCTCAATTGATCAATCTCTGAATTAGCTATTGGGAGTGAGTAGTTTTCATGTGTGAGTAGTTTTTACATATTGGGAGTTAGGCACATGTGTGAAATTGATTTTAGTAGTTAGAGGGGAATACAAGACCTCCCATGGTTTGGTGGTTAGAACTTTGGATTTTGAATTCAACAACGTAAGTTCAAGTCCGAACATTCCAAGATATATGGAATTTATCCAATTTCTTTCCTTTTGTTATTCGACAATTTTCCTATTCCTACCCTTTTAAGTTTTAAATATTGAATCATCTACAACAATACCTTATCCAACTGCCATATTCAAAATCCCAATTCCTATTACCTATGAATTGTATGTTTAGATAAATTTTGCAACAAATCATCATAGATCTCCTCTTAGATGGCTGCCACTTTCAAATGCCCTCATCTCCATAGATATGATCGTAGCATGTTTAAGAAGTCTTTGAATTTGAACTCTCCTTATTTTTCCCTCACCTTGGCTGATTTTCTTGGATTGCTCAAGTTTCAACAACATCTTCTTATCTAGCCTTCTATATTTGACAATTTCAACTCCAAAAATCTTGGACAATATTTATTCATGAAGATTATAGAGTAATTTTGTTCCTGTGTTTTTTATTGTTGGTTGCCCTTCTTCTCCCATCATCAGGTGATTTTGTTTGTTTTGAAATCAAATTCAAAGCTTCTTTTACTCCAATCTTTGTTGCAATCTCTCCTAATGTTTTTTTTTTCTTGACCAATTCTTTTAATACATTAAAGTCTTGCAAATCTCCATTCATATTTTCATGAGCTTTTCTTCTTAGCTATAAATTCCCTAAAGTCATTTTCTAATTATTTTCTTTTAACCACCACTTACAAGTGCTTTTGAAATTTAAAAACAAAATTTGATTTTTTTTTAAACTTTAAAAATCCTCTAACCTCTCCTTGAATGACTCTACAAGCTACCACCCTTGGAGAATATCAAAGAATCAAATCATCTTTGAAATTCAAGCTATTTTCCTTCTCTTCTCTCAACATTTTCTTTGGAAACTTATTTTTTGATCAAATCATTTAAATCCGTCATCAAGTATCAAAAAATTCTTTTCTCTCGTCTAGCATATATATTCAACCATTTTAGGCTTCATTTCTGGCTTATGCACATGTTGGCCACCAACCTTCCTAATTTCATGGAAAGCTTTTGACTTTTGGAAACTCCATCTAAGCCGTTTCAACTTTCCAATTCCTAAGATCTCTCTAGTTATCACACTTCAATCAACATAGCTAATTTTCATTTTCATCAAATTTATTCACAACCGACACTCTTCACTCACTCTCAACTCTTGGCTTCACTCTCACTTTCTCTCAAACCAAGGCATCAAAATCTTTCTTTCCAAAACTGGCACACATACACACACCATTTTGTCTTAAAGATCACGGCAGCTTCTCCCTCTCTTTAAAGATTCAATCATCCATTTTACAAGGTGTAAAGCCATCCATTCTCACCTAAGGACTAATTTATGCACTGCTCTCATTGGAGGTACCCAAAAGTTCTTTTTTCTCTTCTCTTTATATTTTGTAAACCATGTGAAGCCTTGTTGTGATTTTGTTTTCTTTGGGACGTGTATGTATTGAATGTTGAATATTATAGCATAGAATGACATTTCTAATTTCTTGTCCTGATGATCGTGTCTATAGAAGTAGGATTTTATAAGGAATCTTCTAGAGAATTTATCTTAATGTGGTGAACAAACCTTTGCATGTAATATGAATTCCTTATACTATTTAACTTAATATTTTGCAATAATCGGATTGGTTGTATGGTTTCATCAAGCATGATGTATGTTAGGATGTTATATTTCCTAGAAGGAAATTGTTGATTGGGGATTTTACTTCTTGTCAAGTTGATAGATATGTGTTTGCTAGTAATATAGATTCAAGGTTTACTCATATATTAGTCATCAAGGCATATGTGGAATGAATAGATTTCTTATTGATTTTACAATGTAAGAAAACACCTATATGATAAAAGAAGGTTCAGAATGAGATTTAAAATGGCCTTTAAACTAAAAGACTGAGTGACATGTTGTAAGGACCAATAGAGATTAGCTTAGTTGATCTCTAGAGGTTTAGGTTGCTATTTGAGGCATGAGACTAAGTGTTTTGAATTAAGTTTGCTTGTTGAGCATGCCTGTTGTTCAAGGGCTTTAATAACTAGGATAGGCATGTTTAGAGCATAATTTAAGTTGTGAGTATTGTTTTAAACTAAATTAGAATAATATTTAGGATTAACTTTTATACTTTACTTGGTAAATGTAAAAGGGAACTCAGGTCAAAGACCAACCTACTAGACTTGAAGTTCACCTAAGCTTGGGTAAGGTAAGTCCATACATCAAATCCTTTTTTTGTAAAGTAACTCTAGAGATTTTATGAATTTATATTTCCTTTAAAATATTTTGTGCATAAATTGTTTGTAGAATCTATTTGTGATGAGACTGTAAGGAGAAAGGAGCTATGCATCGAATGCTTATAGTTTTTTCATGCCATACAACCTACAAATCTTATTTTCGTGCATGAACAAGTTTATGAAAATCATGGTATGAACTTAACAACTATTGCTCCTAAATTGTGAACTTCTATGAAAAATTTTGGTCATAGAAATATATTTGAGCTAACAGTGCAAGAAGACATGTTCGAGAGTTATTTCTAATCAGGGTACTAAAACGTTGAGTACTCAATAAGGGCAAACTACTTGTACTAATCTTTGAAGGTTTGACACGTCTCCTAGTAGGTGGCCATCTCCAGAAGATGAATTCTTTCCAGTTAAGGCATTAATATTGTGAGTTGGAACAATCCTTAATTAGCAATACAGTTTCTAGATAAGACTGACGGCCTAAAGTGGGATGACTAGTAGGTTGAGTGAGAGAAAGAGGAGCATTTCACTTAGTGGGTTGATCAGTACCAATGCCATGATGTAGGGTTTCATATTATCTTATTATGATGCAAGGTTTCATAACTTTTTGTTATGATGATGATACAGGGTTTTATGATCCCAATTTTTCTATGAGAATAATAAGTGATTCAAGATTTGCAAACAATTAAATTACTTGTACTCAGAATGATTTTGTAAATAATTTTGTTTGTGACTTGGTTTTTGGCTATATGAATTTACCCAAAAAGAACCACTTCAATAGGTATTGGACATAAAATTTTACACTCTTGAAATTATTTCAAACACTGAGTTGCCACGTATCATGAGTGAAATTTTGAACCATATGAGCACCCACATGAGTTACTGGGATTTTTTCTCATACTATGTATATTATGTTTTTAGAAGATCGGACTTGGGCAGGTTGAAAATTTAAATGCTTAAGAGTTTTACTCTAAATGTTTTCAAACATTCTATCTCTGGATTACTTGTATTGTTGGACTCTTATTGTTTTGTTGAAGATAATGTATATGTTTTGGAAGCTTTGTTAGAAGTTTAGACATTTTCTTTAAGTTACATTATGTTTTCATTATAAAGATCTCTAGTCCTATAGACGGGGTAACATCTGGATTGCGTAGGTAGATAAAGTGTTATATTTATCATTTACAAAGTAAGCAAAGATACATGAGACTTAGGATGTATACAAAATTTACTTGGCAAATCAATGACCTAACTGTTAGATGTATTACTAAAGGTGAAACAAGTTTGGTAATTAAATTTTAACATAATTTGATATATTTTACCACATTTTTTTATTGTAATCTCTATACAATAGTTAGAAACCCTACTGCAACTATAAACATAAGTATACCAAATTAACAATCTAACTGTTAAATTTGTTTAAATCACTAAAAAATATTATGGCCAAATTTAAAAGTAATCGGATATATTTTTCAACATAATCTAGCGTAATCTCTATACAAGAGCCCTAAAACCCTAATCATTTATAAACATAAGCATATCAAATTAATAATCCAATCGTAGATATGTCAAAATCACTATATAAAAATATTATGACCAAATTTGAAGGTAATCGAATACAATTTGAATTGTTATCGAAGGATTTTATTATATTTGACAATAAATACAATGATGATAAAAACGTTATATTAAGTTAACACATAAACAATGCTTAGGTAAAACTGTTGCATTTATCTCAATAAATATGATGATAAAAACTCACTGTCATATTTGTTGAGACAATACGTTGGCTTGAATTGAACTATCTCATTTTTTCAAACAAATATGATAGTTTGCAAGTATTATATCTTGTTATTATTTACAATGGTTTTGCGACCGTCGTATTTGCTGGCCTGGTATTTATCCTTTTTTTTTTGTAGTTTCTAGACTTGCTCTAGCATAACCCCGACTCTAGCACATCTTTTAGAAAATCTTTTGAGAGGAAACGGTATTACTTTAGCCAATACTAGTGGTGTCACTTCCATCTAGCATGTTTTTCCTATATTTTAGCACTCCAAACTTTGTTCCTTCGATTTCCAATGCCTGCTATTATGTCTTCTTAGCTTTTCATGTGAGTTTGTAGTTAAAATTAGCTTATTTTAGATTTCTTTTGATCACCTACTTTTTAATAACCCTCTTACCTCTTGGCTTGTGAGCATTGTAGGCTAGAAATCCCTTGTATTTTGATATTTTCTAAGAAGACATGGAATTTGAATTAGCTTTTCATCCCTCTTCTTTAGATGAGCCTTGGAGCTTAGGCAGATTCCTATCACACTTTCTCCTCCTTCTTGAGTTTGATCTATTCGTGGTAGAATATTCCTATCACTTTCCTCTTCTTGGAGTTTATTCATTCACAAATCATCTACTACATCAAATAGAGACAATTCACTAACATTGAATGCAACAGTAACATTATACTCACTAGGAAGATCAATATTATAAGCATTATCTTTAAACTTTTCTAAGACTTCAAATGGATTATCTCCTCTTAGATCAAGTTTAGATTTGCTATGCTAGGGAATCTTTCCTTCCTAAAGTGTACCCATACTGATCTCTGGACTTGAACATCACATTTTTTCTTCCTTGATTTCTTTTGAAGGCTACTTGTTCATTCCTTTCTTAATGAGTGTTTTCACCTTCTCGTGAAGGGATTTTACTAAATTTGCTTTTTTTCTTCTTACCATGAAAACTTAATTGTTCATCTATAGGTAAAGGAATAAAATGTATAGGGTCTAGAGGATTAAAACCATACACAACTTCAAATAGAGAATGAGAAGTGATAGACTAAGCGGTTTTATTGCGTGCAAACTTTATAAATGCCAAGAACTCTTCCCAACTCTTTAAATTCTATTTTATGATAGTTCTCAAGAGTTGTATCAAGGTTCTATCTGCTAACTCAGTTTGTCCATCGGTTTATAGATGATATGCTATGAAAAACAACAAATTATTGCTAAGTTTGTTACATATAAACCTGCAAAAATGGCTTAAAAACTTTGCATCTCTATTAGAGACTAGTTCCTTAGAATTTTATGTAATCTTACTACTTCCTTGAAAAATAAATTTGTAATAAAAGAAACATTATTAGTCTTGTTACAGGTAATAAAGTGAACCATCCTAGAAAATCTATCTACAACCACACAAATATTTCCCCCTTAGTCCTAAACAATCCTAAGATGAAATCTATTAAATGTCTACCTAAGATTCAATAGGAATAGGTAAAGAAGCATACAACCTTTAAGTTAAGACTCTAGCTAGACTTTGCCTTCCTATATGTGATATATTGAGAGTAATATTTTTTACATCTCTTCTTATTTTTAGCTAATAGAATTGCTCTTGTAGGATATCTAAGGTCTTTATGACCCTAAAATGTTCAATTAATCCACTACCATAGGCTTTTTCTCCTAATAACTAGCTAATAGAACCTTTTGGTACACATATCTGTCCCTTCTTGAATAATAAATCCTCATACTCATAAAATTTTCCAAATGCATTTTTTTCGCATACGTGATATGTCCCCCAAATCTAACTTCTTGAACATATAATTTCTTCATAAATTTAAATCTAAGTAATTTTGGAATTAAATAAGGTAAAAGAGCATATCTTCTTGACAAGGCATCAACCACAATACTTTCTTTACATTTTTTTTAGCGAATGATACAAGAGAAGGTACCAACAAATACCAACCACCTTACATGCTTCTTGCTTAACTTTGGTTGTCCCTTAAGGTGCTTTAGATATTCATGATTTATATGGATAACAAACTTCTTAGGTAAGAGATAATTTTGCCAAAGGTTAAGTGTTCTCACAATGGTATAAAGTTCTTTATTATATGTGAAGTAGTTTAGGGTTGTCCTAGATAGTTTCTCAATAAAGTATGCTATGTGCTTATAGTCTTTAGTTAAAAATGCACATGTGCCCACCCCACTAGTAATAGGAATCACCCCAGGCACGAATGCCACTCAAAAGAAGACAAAGAAAAATCCAAACTACAGCTCATGGCACCTTAGGTGAGATTCATTTTAAAGAAGTTTCAGGAGAATTTTTAAGCCATCCAAGCAGACAAGCTAAGAGCCAAAAAGATTGTCAAGAGATGGGTAGTGAAGGGAGCTGTAAATGAAACATAAAAGGAATAACAATCCAAATAGAGAATTAAGCCAATATTGAAACAAGGATTGATGTCTAAAGGAGTAATAATAAGAGCTTAAAACGACAAACATTTCATTTGGAAGATTAAGGAAACACATGAAAATGGAATGAAGGTTAATGAGTAGAGAATTAGAGTGCAACAAAACAGGAGAGCTTACCCAAAGCTAACTTTGCGCTGGCCCAAATTAACCGATCAGGCGCTGGCTGTGATCTGCAAAATTCCTCAATATTTTGACGCGTACACTGTTCCAACAGAATGGACCCGACGCCGGACCTCCTAGACTAACCTGATGCCGGTTGTGTACTGGTAAAAGCCTCGTTTTGATTCTGACTTTTTATGAGCGAGTACTGTTTCTTCAGACTGGACTCAACGCCATCCCCAGGAGGCCTACCCAGCGCCGGCCCTGTCCTGTAATCCAACCCTTGACGGTTTTTATCTATTTTAGGGTTATTTTGTAATATTTACGAGTAATTAGGGCAAGACAACTATATATATATGTTGTTACAACATTGTTAAAAAAAAAAAAAAACGTTTGGGAGGCATATGAAATTGTGAGAGTTCAAGAACTCTTTGAGAGTTTTGAAGAGGGTGATCCTCTTGAGTGATTCCTATAAACATCAAGACTAATCAAATAATTTAGTCATACCTTTGATCTTGTCTCTAAATCTTAAGGGATAATCTAAACTTCATCTCAATTCTTATGTGCTAGGTTGCCTAGAGTGTTTGATAGGATTGAGTTAGGTGCCTTCAAATTCATATATTTGATGTTCTAATCTCTAGTTAGATTAGAGTGTTAATGTATTTTTGAAGTAGGCTAGATTTACTTTATCACAAGCGTATTAATTTCTTTGCATTTTGATGTTCTTATGTGTGAGTTTGGTAGGGTTCTTGTTCATGAGTATCCACAATTTTGGTGTTTCCCATGATCATATCAAAGTGGTATCAGAGCTTGAATTGTGTTGATTCTAATCAACTAACTTTCTTTGGACTAAGGTACAATCTTTTTCAAGATTTATTGATTTTTAAACTTTTGTCACTTTTTCTATTGTTATTTTTTGAAGTAAAAAACTTGAATTTATGCCATGGAAATGTTGTTAATTTGATCCTATATGGTATATTGATGTTTGATGAGTCATTTGATGTTAAAATTTTTTTATTTGGGGCCAAAACCAAGCTGAAATTTGCTATACAACATTGAGCTATGAGATTGCATTTAATGTATTTGATATATTATCCCAACAAATTGTGATTGAGGTTGTGATAGCATCACTTAGTGTAACAATTCTTTGAAATCCATACATCTTCCTTATTGCATGCTAAGTGTTTGATAAATTGCCTTTAAGACCTCTTTCTTTCTTATCCCTTAGAATTTAGTTGACTTGATTCGTAGAACTAAATACTTTGAAGTGGGAAAGAGTTGAGAAGAAATTGAGTATGGAGTTAAAAGTTTGAAAAAGGTAAGAGGGAGAGCACATTGTGATAAAAGCCAAAGAAGAGTGCAAACACGAGTAAAGAGTGGCCACTAAAAATTAAGTGTAAACACGTGAGGGAGTGAAGTGAGGAATGTAGTGTTTTTTACTTCAATTTTATGAGTACTTCTCTTGAAAGAAAATTCACAATGGCTAGTTGAAGTAAAAGTAAAGGGTATGACTATGATGAGGTGTCTTGTTATGGTGAGAGTAGTTATGGGGAAGAAAATGAATATGAGCAAGTATATGAGGAGGATGACTATGAGAGCATGAGATATTTGGATGAATAAGATAAAGGGCCAAGTACAAGTGGAAGAGAGTATGACAACCATGAAGGAAACCTATAGGAAAGTGATCAAGAATGTGAGAATTTAATTCCTATAGAATATTGAAATGAGGAAGTTTATGTGGGAGGAGTATAAAAAACAACAAAGCATGGGGTGTGAAAGAACTTGAGAGAGAGTGAATGCAAAATTTGTGAGAGTTTTGAGCACACTTCCTATTATTATCTAAAAAGAGTTAAACCAAGAGGGGGAAATGTCGTGTATAAGATACCGGAATAAGAGGTGCATGAGAGGAAAAGCTATAACAGTTATAATAGCAGGAGTGATGGCCATTATTACTACGGGTGCCCAGGTTTGCTACAACAACAAAAGGAGAAGGAAGAGTTGTAAGGAAAAATGGGAGAATCTCAAGCCTCTACAATTATGGTGCAACAAAGGAGTAGAAGAGGATTGGCTTATGAGATTTATTGGAGTATAAGACACACAAAGGTTGATTATCCAAATAAATTGGCATATGGAATATTTTATGGGGTGCACAATTGCAAAGAAAAGAGATAAATTGAGAAGCAAAAAGTTAGACTTGAGCCTAAAGTGGCCAAGAAAAATGTTGTAGTCGTTGAGGAGCAAAGAGAAGTAACAAAAGAAAGAGAAGAATATGAGCAGGAAAATAAAAATATGAAACAATGTGTGGTGCCAGAAAATGAAGAAAAAGTTGAGAAGGTTGAACAAAAGGTGATAACGAGAGTAGAAGAAGACAATGAGCTTAGTGATGACGAAAGAGATGAAATGGATCAATTGAGTCTAACAAATGGGGTGATTAAGGAGTTCTACAATATCTTATTCTTTCTAGATAAAGAATCACATCCATTAAGAGTGTTAGAGGAGAATAAGAAAGAAGAAGTAGAGCATGATGGTGTTGAATTTATTGAGGGGGCTCTAAAATAGAGGAAGAAAAATGAGAGTTGGCTAGAAGGGATGTATGAACAAATAAGGAATGAAGCTAGTGGGAGTAAGCCATCTAGTCCAACCTTGCATGAAAACCCCAAGACTAGAGACGAAAGGAGAATAGAGAAAGGCCAAGCCTTGTTGGGATCAAAAAGGTGTAGGGACATCAAATGCTACAAATGTCTAGGATATGGGCATTTCTTCCAAGGGTGTCCAAACAAGAAGAAGGTATTTATCAATGACCAAGGTAATATCTCATTCGGTGAGGAAGAATGTGGTGAGTCATTGAGAGAAAAATTTGAAGGGGACGAAAGTAGAAAAAGGGGAATTGTGATTGAACCCACTTGTTCATTGATTAGAGTAACAATAGAAATTGAAAATGCTTGTGAGGGTGTGGAAAAAGGAGAAAATTTGCAAAGAGAGAATATATATTTTTCAAATCAAGCAAAAACCATTTAGTATCCTCATTGATGGAGGGAGTTTGTAAAAATGTGATTAGTTCTACATTAATGGAGGAGTTTGGAATAGAAACCTTAAAACACCCTAGACCTTACAAGTTACAATGGTTGAACAATTGTGGAAAGGTAAAGGTGAACAAATAAGCTAAGGTTGCCATTGATATAGGGAAGTATAAGGATGGAGTGATTTGTGATGTATTTCTTATGCATATAGGGCATATTTTGTTGGGAAGACCATGGATGTTTAATAGAGATGTGGTTCATGAAGGGAAGAGGAACACTTATTCTTTGAAAAAAGATGGAAAGAAAATCACTTTACTTTCCTTATCCCTAGTGAGGTTTTGAGAGATAAAAATATCTTGAGGGAAAAGAAAAATGAAATGAGAGAGGGAAATGAAAGGAAAAAGAAGATGTGTGAGAAAGAAAATGAGGAGAAAAAAGGAGATATGAGGGAAGAACAAAAGAAGGGGGAACAAGAGGTTGAAAGGAGAGAAGAAAAAGAGATAAGAATTGAGGAAATAAAGGAAGACAGTGATGAGAGGATAGTGACCATCTTAAGTTGGAGACAAAAAGAAAAGAGAGACAAAAAAAAAAAAAAAGAGAAAAAAAAAGAAGAGGTAAAATGAGAGGAAAAATGTGGGTAGTGAAAAGAGAAAGTATAGACAATAATAAGGTACAAGGCCATAGCATTTTACTTTCACAAAAACTCTCTTGAATTATTGTATAGGTTTTGATTTGGGGACGAATCCTTTCCAAAAGAGAGAAATGATACGAATCGCCCCAGGCACGAAGGACACTCAAAAGAAAACAAAGAGAAATTAAAACCACAACACATGGCACCTTGGGTGAGATTCATTTTCAAAAAGTTTCGGAGGATTTTCAAGCCATCCAAGCATACAAGCCAAGAGTTAAAAAGATTGTTAAGAGATGGGTAGTGAAGAGAGCTGTAAATGGAACACAAAAGGAACAACAATCCAAGTGAAGAATCAAACTAATGTTGCAACAAGGATTGATGTCCAAAGGAGTAATAAGAAAAGCTCAAAACGACTAACATTTCATCTGGAAGATCAAGGGCACACATGAAAACGGGATGGAGGTCAATGAGCCGGGAATTGGAGTGCAACAAAATAGGAAAGCCTACCCAGAGCTAACCCGGCGCCGGCCCAGATCAACCAACCAGGCGTTGACTGTGATCTGCAAAATTCCTCAACATCTTGACGTGCGCATTGTTCCAACAGAATGGACTTGGCGCCGGCCCTACTAGTCCGACCCGGCACCAGCTGTGTACTGAAAAAGACCTCGTTTTGATTCTGACTTTTGTGAGTGAGTACTGTTTCTCCTAACTGAACCCGGCGCCATCCCCAGAAAGCCTACCTGGCACTGGCCCTATCCTGTAATTCGACCCCTGATGTTTTTTAACTATTTTGGGGTCATTTTGTAATATTTACAAGTAGTTAGGATAAGACATCTCTCTCTCTATATATATATATATATATATATATGTTGTTATAACATTGCAAAAAAAAAAAAAAAGATCTTTGGGAGGCATATGAAATTGTGAGAGTTCAAAAATTCTTTGAGAGTTTTGGAGAAGGCGATCCTCTTAGGTGATTTCCATAAACATCATGACTAAATCAAAGAATTTTGTCACACCTTTGATCTTGTCATTAAATCTTAAGGGATAATATAAACTTCATCTCAATTCTTATGTACTAGGTTGCCTAATGTGTTTGATTGGATTGAGTTAGGGGCCTTCAAATTCCTATACTTGGTGTTCTTATCTCTAGTTAAATTAGAGTGTTAAGGTATTTTTTAAGTAGGCTAGATTTACTTTATCACAAGTATATTAATTTCTTTGCCTTTTGATGTTCATGTGTATGAGTATGGTAGGATTCTTGTTCTTGAGTTCAACCCACAATTTTGGTGCTTTCCAAGATCATATCAAAGTAGTATCAAAGCTTGAATTGTGTTGATTCTAATCAACTAACTTTCTTTGGACTAAGGTACAATCTTTTTCAAGATCAATTAATTTTTAAATTTTTGTCACTTTTTCTATTGCTATTTTTGGAAGTATAAAACTTGAATTTGTGCCATGGAAATGTTTTTAATTTAACTTTATATGGTATATTAATGTTTGAGGAATCATTTGATGTTAAAATTTTTTGATTTGAGGCTAAAACCAAGCTGAAATTTGCTATACAACATTGAGCTACAAGATTGCATGCAATGTGCTTGATATATTGTCCCAACGAATTGTGATTGATATTGTGATAGCATCATTTAGTGTAACAACTCTTTGAAATCTATACATCTTCCTTGTTGCATACTAAGTGTTTTATAAATTACCTTTAAGACCTATTTCTTTCTTATCTCTTAGAATTTAGTTAATTTGATTCGTAGAATTAAATCCTTTGAAGTGGGAAAGAGTTGGGAAGAAATTGAGTATGGAGTTAAAAGTTTGAAAGAGGCAAGAGGGAGAGCACATTGTAATAAAAGCTAAAGAAGAGTGCAAACACGAGTAAAGAGTGACCACTAAAAATTGAGTATAAAGTGAGGAATTTTTCTTGTGTTTTCTACTTCAATTTTGTGAGTACTTATCTTGAAAGAAAATTTACAATGGCTAGTTGGAGTGAAAGTGAATGGTATGACTATGATGAGGAGTCTTGTTATGGTGAGAGTAGTTATGGGGAAGAAAATTAATATGAGCAAGTATATATGGAGGATAACTATGAGAGTATGGAATATTTGGATGAACATGAAGAAGGGTCAAGTACAGGTGGAAAAGAGTATGACAGCAATGAAGGAAACCTATGAGAAAGTGATCAAGAATGTGAGAACATAATTCCTATGGAATATTGGAATGAGGAAGTTTATGTGGGTGTGAAGGCATAGAAACGGAAAACACAAGGCATGCGGCGGAAGCGAAAAACAAAACAAAACTGAAAAACTCAAGAACAGGAAACTCCGAATAGAGCCTGCTTCGGCAGCCCTAGCCGGCGCCGGTCGTGCTCTGCATGAATTTCGAGATTTAAAAAAATATCTCTTTTCCTCGTTCTAAGAATTGGCTGAACCGGTATGTGTGCAACCGGGGTAGGTGTGCTGGTAGAAACCTCTGGTGCGATTCCTGCAAGTCTCCTACTCTGTCTTTACATGTAGGTGAAAGTCAAACTCTCGGTCTTTCAGTATATGGCCTGCCTAATTCCGTTTGGTGAATAACTAACAGACTAAGGAACTTTTTTTGAGAGAGAGAGAGAGAGAGAGAGAGACGTTTGGCCTTTTTTCCACGCACAGAGAAGAGACCGTAAAAAATAACGTTATATCCAATTCTCCTATTTAACCTAAATAAAAACCCTATGTTAAACTAGACTAGGCCATTGGACTCTTAGTTTTAATCTTTTGGACTTAATTAATTATTCTAATTAGAACCAAATAAATGGCCCAATTAATAATTAATTTTCTAGCCCAAATAAATTAGTCCAATTAATAGGCCTATATTAGTTTAATCCCAGGTTAATCTATAATTATTCAAATTAGGCCAAAGCCCTGAATAATTAATTAACCCACAAACTAATTTAATTAATTCTCTCTCTCCATGGACCTTTATTTTATTTCAACCCAACAATTAAATAAGCTACTTAAATAAAATCAATTCCATTTAATTTAAGATCAATTTCTTAGCCTATATTTAATTAGAACTCATGGTCTATACTGGGGACCTAAAGACACACTGCATTGCCTACTAAAATGATCAAAATACTATTGCCATATAAATAGCTGTATTTTGCATTTTAAATATTTCCTAATATCACCATAAGGAAATATTGACCTCAAGGATAATGCTGCGTTAGCAAAGTCTCCGACCTACAGGTGTAATGATTAAAATATCCCTCTATACATCGCCGTGCATTTAGAAAGGAAGAAGTGTACTAATACCTCTCTAAATGACATCTACCATCTTTAGGCCTCTAGTCCAATAATCTATGACTTCCTGAATTGTTTCCGCTTTCCAAGGAAGCTACCCTAAAGCAAACATCCAAGTCATATTTCCCAGGGCCTTGGATATTTAGATCTTCAGACAACCACAATGGGCGATATAGTGTAGAAACTATCTTGTACAAGTCTGTCTTAACTAATTAGTCACACATACCCAACATGCAAGTATATTGGTCCCACGATAGAACCTCAACTATAGCATATCAAAGTATATACTTCCAGTTTCGTCAGACCACCAACTCATACTCAAGTCGTAGAGTACTAGTCAATGCTATAATAGTAGTAGTCTAGGTTTCTACCATATAGTACTTTAAGAAACCATTACTACATGTCCTATTCTATGTATTCGAAATACGTTTAAGTCATGAAGTGAGTGGACTACTCACTGACTAAAGGTAAACCATTCCCTATTTAGAATTCACAACATAATAACCTAGATATGATGAGATTCTCATTCTTATCAATCGGTTAAGAACGAATGTTTATGTGTTAAGTAACCCGCAATCCATACCTTACTGTGAAAGACCTCCATTCACATGGACCATTACTTAAACACAATGGGTCTTTTTCAAATGTAATTGTGCATAAATAAAATATAAATTCACAAATAATTTTTGAAAATAAATTCTTTTATTAAAACATTCGATTTTTACATCAGAAACCTAGTCTAAAAGGGCATATTTTCCAACAATCTCCCACTTGCACTCTAAGACTATGTAAGTCCGTAAGTGCCCACCCCTATGGCGTCTAAATGTCTCTTGAAGACTCTCTCAGTCAAAGGCTTGGTGAATGGATCAGCTAGATTGTTCTTGAAGGCAATCAGTTCCATCACGACTTCCTGTCTCTGGAGGAAATCCTGGATCAGGTGGTACTTCCTCTCGATGTGCTTCCCATTCTTGTGGTTCCTGGGTTCTTTTGATTGTGATACTACTCCAATATTATAGCAATATATCACAATCGGCTTGTCCATGTGTGGCGTAACTCCAAGTTCTGAAAGGAACTTCCGGAGCCAAACTACTTCCTTGGATTGCCTTCGAAGCTGCCACATACTCAGCTTCTAGACAAGGTAAAGATATATCTACTAGTGGATTTTCTCTCATCCTTATCTATCTGGAAGTCTGAGTCCGTGTATCCGGTAGGAACCAAATCATCAGCCTTGTAAACCAGCATATAATCTCTTATTCCTTTGAGGTACTTGAAAATATGCTTTACAGTTTTCCAATGAACCTCCCCAGGGTTTGACTAATATCTGCTAACCAAGCCTACGGCAAAATAGATATTTGGCCTAGTACATAGCATGGCGTACATGAGACTTCCCACAGCCGAAGCGTAGGGAATCCTACTCATCCTATCATTTTTTTCTTAAGACCTAGGACAATCCCTTGAAGAAAATGACAACTCATATCTGTAAGGAATTAGAACTCCCTTGCATGAGTCCATTCTATACTTGGCTAGCATTTTGTCAATGTATGCCGCTTGGGATAATTCTAACATTCTCTGCTTCCTATTTCTAAGAAGTCTAATCCCAAGAATGTAGCTGGCTTCTCCCAAGTCCTTCATACTGAATTGACTAGATAGCCAAACTTTTGTAGATGATAATGACCCTACATCATTTTCAATTAGTAGAATATCATCCACATACAAGACAAGAAAAACCACATTGATGCCTTCAAGTTTCCTGTACACGTATAGTTCATCCTCGTTTTGAAAAAAATCATAAGACTTTACAGTCTCATCAAAACGAATGTTCTATACCCCTGATGTCTTCTTAAGTCCATAAATGGACTTCTTAAGCTTGCAAACCATATGCTCTTGGCATTTAGTAATAAAGCCTTCCGATTGGGACATATAGATGTCTTCACTAAGATGGCCATTTAAAAACGCCGCCTTAACATCCATTTGTCATATCTCGTAGTCATAATGACATGTAATGGCAAGGAGGATACAGATGGATTTAAGCATGGTTACCGGGGAAAATGTTTCCTCATAATCAATACCCTCTTTCTGAGTATACCATTTCGTCACAAGCCTACTTTGAAGGTTTCTACCTTCCCATCTATTCTCCTCTTTCTCTTGTATATCCACTTACACCCTATGGGTTTTATCCCTTCAGTTGAAGCTACAAGATCCCAAACCTGATTGAGATACATAGACTCAATTTCAGCTTTCATTGCTTTATCCCACAGATTTGCATCGGCATCAGCAATAGCCTCTTCGTATCTAGTGAGGTCTAGTTCCTGATGGTCAAAGACCAACTCAAAAGCTTCTCCAGTCCACCTTTCTAGAACCTTAGACACTTTCCCACTACGACGAGACTCCAATTGTACAGGCTCTTGAGGCTGTGCCTCTTCTTGTTCCACTATCGGGT
This sequence comes from Voacanga thouarsii, assembly GCA_026120185.1. Classification (NCBI taxonomy): domain Eukaryota; kingdom Viridiplantae; phylum Streptophyta; class Magnoliopsida; order Gentianales; family Apocynaceae; genus Voacanga; species Voacanga thouarsii. Next base: position 1,232,847 of record JANUWF010001088.1, on the reverse strand, counting down.
CAGAAGAAGTTGCTTGCGAAGATAACTTCTCCTCCAATTCCAACCTAGTTGAACCTTTCGTGGAAGTACTTTGATCATCCTCTACGTATCTAGCATTGGTACTAACTAGTACCTTCTACTTCTTAGGATGATAAAAGTAACCACCATTTGTCTCTTTTGGATACCCAACAAAATAGTATAATTCTGATCTTGGTTTCAACTTGTTTCCCTTGACCAGTACATAAATTGGACAACCCCATATCCTAAGATAATTCAGACTTGGCTTACGCCCAATCCATATCTCATAGGGAGTCTTAGGTACTCACTTGGAAGGCACCAAGTTCAGAATATATGCCGTTGTTTCCAGGGCATATCCCCAAAAGGACACTGAAATAGTAGCATGAGACATCATGTTTCGAACCATTTCCATCAATGTCATGTTCCTTCTCTCAGCTATTCCGTTCTGCTAGGGTGTCCCCAGTGCAGAGAGTTGGGATACTATCCCATAATGTACCATGTAGTCCTTGAATTCACCAAGAAAGTACTCTCCACCACGATTCGATTGTAAGGTCTTGATCAATTTACCTGTCTGACGCTCCACTTCAGCCTTAAACTTTTTGAACTTGTCAAAAGAGTCAGACTTGCGTCTCATCAAGTAAACGTAACCAAACCTTGCACAATCATCCGTAAAAGTGATGAAGTACTCAAACCTCCTCTAGCTGGTGTAGACAAGGGACCACACATATTAGTGTGAACAAGACTCAATACCTCATTGACTCTATCCGTCTTAGGGGCAAATGACCTTTTGGTCATCTTTCCCATCAGGCAGGACTCACACTGAGGCCAATTTTTCAATCTCAATAAGTCCAAGGGCCCATCATGGATCAACCTTTGAATCATTTTTGAGTTGATATGACCTAACCTTAGATGCCAAAGATAAGAGTAATTGACATTGGTCTTTCTCTTCTTTGTTAAAGGTTCAGATTGAGCGTTATTTAATTAATTGTTAATACGGTTTAAGAAAAATAGATTCCCATACATGTGCCCAGTATATAAAATTTTTCCATCTCTACTGATAGAAATACCAGAATGGAAAGATACAGAATATCCTTAATTTATTAGTTTCGTAACCGAAATCAAATTCTGTTGAAATCCAAGTACATATAGAATATCTTTCAAAACTACTATTCTATTACAATCAAATATAATATCCAGCTCTCCCACTACAAGGGTACAAACTTATACTCCATTTCCCACACGTAGCCCATGTTCACCCTTCTGGAGTCTTCTAATCTTTCTAAACCCCTACAAGGAGTTACAGATATAATCAGTGGCTCCTGAATCAACAATCCAAGTGGAAGTTAATCCAACCATTGAAATAGACTCTAGATAGAAAACATTACCTGTGGGATTTTTCTTGGCTTGAAGATCCGAATACTCCTTTTTCCAGTGTCCCTTCAGTCCACATTTGAAGCACTTGCCCTTGGGTTTGTCTTTAGGCTGGGTCTTAGGCTGGGTCGTTGCATTTCCCTTCTTTTTCTTGAACTTTCTAGGCTTGGGCCTAGTTCTAGAAGATAAAGCCTTAGCAATCATAGCCTTAGATTGTGGTTTCATGACCTTTTTTGTCATCTAGAGCTCCTTTATCAACTCAGTTAACCCCATGTTCAACTTGTTCATATTATAGTTCAACTTGAACTGAGTAAAGGAACCCGGTAGAGATTCGAGAACCATGTCCACTTGGCTCTCGGGGTCAATGACAACCCCTAAGATTTCCGCCTCCTCGAAAGCAGCAATCATTTTGAGCATATGCTCTCTGACTGATGCTCCCTCAGCCATCTTAGTGTTAATGATGGTTCGAAGAGCCTCCTACCTTGCGGGCCGACTCTTATCCGCGAACACCGTGGCTAATGATTGGGTTACGTCATACGCAGTGGTCATATGCTCATGTTTGGATTGGAACACATTAGACATGGAGGCCAACATGTAACGACGAGCCATCTCGTCGGCCTTTTTCCATGCCTTCTCAACCTCACGATCCTCAATGGTGAAACCCTCCCTGATAATAGGGCAAGTTTCGTAAAAGACATACTTATACTTTTCTATTGTGAGTATTATGTCCAGGTTCCTTTTCCAATCCATATAATTTAGTCCCGTTAGTTTATTCTCTCGGAGAATAACGGCTAATGGACTAAAAGAACCTCCCACCATTTCTGAAAAATAAAAAAATAAAAGAAAAAAATTCAGTTTGTGAAAACAAACAAATATGTGCACTTTATCCTTATTATCAAAACTGATAATAATCAATTTGGCTCTTAGGAAAACTGACATAGCTTCTTGGGAAGATTAACAGTTTCATAAGCTAAGTGTGTTAACCACCACAAATTAATTTCTCTTCTAGGTAATGATCTAGAAGATAACTTCATCGAGGGGATGGCCATTTCTTCTTATTTCTTATGGACATACCTCGCACTATGACCTCTAACGAGGGGCTGGCCGATCACAATACGTGTCCCGGGTTATTAATTACATCCCTCCATTAGATCTAGATACTTGTGGTATCTTCATCCTATGCGGGTTCACTCCCAGGGTGACGCGAGGGGACCCATGATCTCTAATGAGGATCGTGATGGAAGCCATGGGACCGTTGGAACCCCACTCTCGCTTAGTCTTTTAAAATAAGGGTTTTCTGAAAAATATCCTTTTGAAAATTTCCATCAAGTTTTCCCTTAACTCAAAAATAAAATGTCTAAGTCCATAAAACTCTCTATGTCAAGGTTTATATCCTTTGAGAGTTTTTTCCATGGACTAATTTTATTTAAGTTAAAAACTTAATGATTTCAAAAAATTTCCAATTAAAATTTTCTAGAGAATTTGGTCTCAAATTTATTTGAAAAAAATAATTTTTCTTGTGCCAAAATTAAAACAAAATGACTTTCTATTTTAACCTTACAAAAATATCTAAATCCAATATATTTTCTATGTCAAGAATTAAATCCTTTGAGAAAATATCTAAGAATTAATTTTTGTTCAAGTTAAAATAACCATTTAATTTGTAGAAAAATATTTTTCTTGTCAAAACATTCCCAAAGACTTTGGTCTTTGAGAAAACGTGTACATAGGTATATCAAAATAGCATGTGAGAAAACAGTAGACATTTTCATGCTGTTCTATTTTTTAAACCTAAGTGCCCAGATAATAGAATTAAACACATTAATTAATTAATTAATGGTCTTGTTTAATCCTAAAATCCCTTACTAATACTTTTCAAGCAAAAATATTCCTTGAATATTAACTATTGAAAAATATTAACTTCGCCTAGTATGGACTCCAAAATCAAAAGAAATTGCAAGAAAAATTACAAAATTTCTCTTTGGTCCACTGCACCTGCCGTACTGGATTAGGCACCCATCTGAATTGTGGTCCACTGCACCCGCCGCATAGAACCAGGACCCATGAGCAACTAGTGCGCGGGCCGAATTCTAGACCTTAGCCGGCACCGGTTCTGATTTGGACGGCTCTTCCTACAAATTTTTTTCTGCGAATTTTCCTATTTTCTTCTCAACTTCTGGTAGCAATGGCTCTCCGATTTCAAACCAAATACAATGAAATCAACCAAAACCAACAATCACCTATACCCATAAACATTGGGCTTACACGATTTGCTAAGAAAAATAGTAAATTACACATCTCCTATACTTCCACTCGCAAGGTTTAATAGAGAATTTATCCATATCATAAACAGCAAAGGATTACAATTTTAATCACACATATGTGTCCAATTTTATTCATTTAGATGCATACTCCCTATATTTTCACAAAACATTCATGCTCTGATACCAATTGAAGGCATAGAAACAAAAAACATAGGGCATGCAGCGGAAGCAAAAAATAAAATAAAACTGAAAAACTCAAGAACAGGGAACTCCGAACAGAGCCGGCGCCGGTCGTGCTCTGCACGGATTCTGAGGTTTTAAAAAAATACCTCTTTTTCTCGTTCTAAGAATTGGCTGGACCGGAATATGTGCAACTGGGGTAGGTATGTTGGTGAAAACCTCTGGTGCGATTCCTACAAGTCTTCTACTCCGTCTTTGCATGTAAGTAAACGCCAAACTCTCGGTCTTCCAGTATATAACCTACCTAATTTCGTTTAGTGAACAACTAACAGACTAAGGAACTTTTTCTGGAGATAGAAAGAAAGAGAGACGTTTGGCCTTTTTTCCACTCACAGAGAAAAGGCCGTAAAAAATAACGTTATGTCCAATCCTCCTATTTAACATAAATAAAACCCTAGGTTAAATTGGACTGGGCTATTGCACTCTTAGTTTAATCTTTTGGGCTTAATTAATTATTCTAATTAGAATCAAATAAATGGCCCAATTAATAGTTAATTTTTTAGCCCAAATAAACTAGTCCAATTAACAAGCTTATATTAGTTTAGTCCCAAGTTAATCTTTAATTATTCAAACTGGGCTAAAGTCCTAAATAATTAATTAACCCAGCAAACTAATTTAATTAATTCTCTCTCTCCATGGACCTTTATTTCATTCAAGCAAAACAATTAAATAAGCTACTTAAATAAAATAAATTCTATTTAATTTAAGATCAACTTCTTAGCATGTATTTAATTAGGACTCACAATCTATACTGGAGACCAAAAAACACACCGCCTTGGCTACTAAAATGATCAAAATACCCTTGCCATATAAATAGCTGTATTTTGTATTTTAAATATTTTTTAATATTACCATAAGGAAATATTGACCCCAAAGACAATGTTGCATTAGTAAAGTCTCTGACCTACAGGTGTAATGACTAAAATACTCCTTTATACATCGTCGTATATTTAGAAAGGAAGAAGTGTACTAATACCTCTCTAAATGACATCTACTATCCTTAGGCATCTAGTTCAATGATCCACGACTTCTTGGATTGTTTCCGCTTTCCAAGGGAGCTACCCTAAAGCAAACATCCAAGTCATGTTTCCCAGGGCCTTGAATATTTAGATAATTCAGACAACTACAAGAGGCGATATAGTCTAGAAACTATCTTATACAAATCTGTCTTAACTAACTAATCACACATACCCAACATGCAAGTATATTGACCCTACGATAGAACCTCAACTATAGCATATCAAAGTATATGCTTCCAACTTCGTCAGACCACCAACTCATACTCAAGTCGTAGAATACTAGTCCACGCTATAGAGGTAGTAGTCTAGATTTCTACCATCACTACTACAGGTCCTGTTCTACGTATTTGAAATACGCTTATATCATGAAGTGAGTGGACTACTCACTGACTAATGGTAAGCCATTCCCCATTTAGAATTCACAACATAATAACCTAGACATGATAAGATTTCCATTCTCATCAATCGGTTAAGGACGAATGTTTATGTGTTAAGTAACCCATGATCCATACCTTACTGTAAAAGACCTCAATTCACATGGACCACTTACTTAAACACAATGGGTCTTTTCCAAATATAATTGTGCACAAATAAAACATAATTTCACAAATAATTTCTGAAAATAATTTTTTTTATTAAAACATTCGATTTTTACATCAGAAACCTAATCTAAGAGGGCATATTTCCCAATAGGGTGGAGCACAAAAAATATCAAAGCATGGGGTGTGAAAGAACTTGAGGGAATGTGAATGCAAAATTTGCGAGAGTTTTGAGCACACTTCATATTATTGTCCAAAAAGAGTTAAACAGAAAGGGAGAAATGTCGTGCATAAGACATCGAAAAAAGAGGTACATGAGAGGAAAAGCTATAACTGTTACAATAGCAGGAGTGATGACCATTATTACCTCAGATGCCCAAGTTTGCTACAACAAAAAAAGGAGAAGGAAGAATTGTAAAAAGGGGGGGGGGGAATCTCAAGCCTCTACAATTATGGTGCAACAAAGGAGTAGAAGAAGATTGGCTTGTGAGATTTGTTGGAGTACAAGACACGTAAAAGTTGATTGTCCAAATAAATTGGCATATGAAATATTTTATGAGGTGTACAATTGCAAAGGAGAGAGACAAATTGAGAAGTAAAAAGCTAGACTTGAGCCTAAAGTGGCCACGAAAAAGTTTGTAGTCATTGAGGAGCAAGGAGAAGCAATAAAAGAAAGAGAAAAATGTGAGCAGGAAAATAAAAATATGAAACAATGTGTGGTGCCAAAAAATAAAAAAAAAAAAGTTGAAAAGGTTGAACAAAAGGTGATAACGAGAATAGAAGAAGATGTTGAGCTTAATGATGTCGAAGGAGATGAAGTAGATCAATTGTGTTTAACAAATGGGATAACTAAGGAGTTCTACAATATCTTATTTTTTCTAAATGAAGAATCACATTCATTAAGAGTGTTAGAGGAGAATGAGCAAGAAGGAGTAGAGCATGATGGTGTTGAATTTGTTGAGGGGGCTCTAAAACAGAGGAAGAAAAATGAGAATTGGCTAGAAGGGATGTATGAACAAATGAGGAATGAAGCTAGTGGGAGTAAGCCATCTAGTTTAACCTTACGTGAAAACCCTAAGACTAGAGACGAAAGGAGAATAGAGAAAGGCTAAGCCTTGTTGGTATCATAAAGGTGTAGGGACATCAAATGCTACAAGTGTCTAGGATATGGGCATTCCTTTCAAGAGTGTCCAAACAAGAAGATAGTGTTCATCAATGACCAAGGTAATATCTCATCCAGTGAGGAAGAATGTGGTGAGGCATTTGGAGAAACATTTGAAGAGGACAAAGGTAGAAAAAGGGAAATTGTGATTGAACCCACTTGTTCATTGATTGGAATACCAATGAAAATTGAAAATGCTTGTGAGGGTGTGGAAGAAGGAGAAAATTTGCAAAGAGAGAATATATATTTTTCAAGGTGTCTAATCAAGCAAAAGCCATTTAGTATCCTCATTGATGGAGGGAGTTTGTAAAAAAGTGATTAGTTCTACATTAGTGGAGGACATAGGAATAGAAATCTTAAAACACCCAAGACCTTACAAGTTACAATAGTTGAACAATTAGAGGTAAAGGTGAACAAACAAGCTAAGGTTGCCATTGATATAGGGAAGTATAAAGATGAAGTGATTTGTGATGTATTTCTCATGCATATAGGGCATATTTTGTTAGGAAGACCTTGGATGTTTGATAGATATGTGGTTCATGAAGGGAAGAGGAACACTTATTTTTTGAGAAAAGATGGAAAGAAAATCACTCTACTTTCCTTATCCCTAGTGAGGTTTTGAGAGATAAAAATATCTTGAGAGAAAAGAAAAATGAAAGGAATAGGGGAAAGGAGAGGAAAAAGAAGATGAGTGAGAAAGAAAATGAGGAGAAAAAAGGAGAGAAGAGAGAAGAACAAAAGAAGTGGGAACAAGAGGTTGAGATGAGAGAAGAAAGAGAGAGAATAATTGAGCAAATAAAGGAAGACAGTGATGAAAGGATAGTGACCACCTCAACTTGGACATAAAAAGAAAAGAGAGACAAAAAAAGACAAAAAAAGAAAAGAGAAAGGAGGTAAAATGAGAGGAAAAATGTGCGTAGTGAAAAGAGAAAGTATAGGGAATAATGATGTACAAGGCCATAACATTTTACTTACACAAAAACTCTCTTGTTAGAATTCTTGTACAGGTTTTGATTCGAGGACGAATCCTTTCCAAGAAGAGAGAAATGATAGGAATCTCCCCGGCGCGAAGGCCACTCAAAAAAAGATAAAGAGAAATTCACACCACAGCTCATGGCACCTTGGTTGAGATTCATTTTCAAGAAGTTTCAGGAGGATTTTCAAACCATCTAAGCATACAAGCCAAGAGCCAAAAAGATTGTTAGAGATGGGTAGTGAAGGGAGCTGTAAATGGAACACAAAAGGAATAACAATCCAAGTGGAGAATCAAGCCACTATTGAAACAAGGATTGATATCCAAATGAACAATAAGAAGAGCTCAAAACGACCAATATTTCATTTGGAAGATCAAGGGAACACATGGAAATGGGATGGAGGTCAATGAGCTGGGAATTAGAGTGCAACAAAATAGGAGAGCATACCCAGAGCTGACCCGGTGCTAGCCCAGATCGACTGACCAGGCACCGGCTATGATCTGCATATTCCTCAACATTTTGACGCCCACACTGTTCCAGCAGAATGGACCCGGCGCCGGCCCTACCAATCTGACCTGGCGCCAGCTGTGTACTGGAAAAGGCCTCATTTTGATTTTGACTTTTTATAAGCGAGTACTATTTCTCCAGACTAGACCCAGCACCACCCCTAGGAAGCCTACCCAGTACCAGCCCTGTCCTGTAATCCGACCCCTGATGTTTTTCTACTATTTTGGGGTCATTTTGTAATATTTACAAGTAGTTAGGGTAAGACATCTATATAAATGCTATTATAACATTGTAAAAAAGATAAAAAACCTTTGGAAGGCATATGAAATTGTGAGAGTTCAAGAACTCTTTGAGAGTTTTGGATAGGGCGATCCTCTTAGGTGATTTTCATAAACATCAAGACTAAATCAAATGATTTAGTCCCACCTTTGATCTTGTCTCTAAATCTTAAGGGATAATTTAAACTTCATTTCTATTCTTATGTGCTAGGTTGCCTAGCATGTTTGATAGGATTGAGTTAGGTGCCTTCAAATTCCTATCTTTGGTGTTCTAATCTCTAGTTAGATTAGGGTGGTAAGGTATTTTTGAAGTAGGCTAGATTCATTTTATCACAAGTGTATTAATTTCTTTACATTTTGATATTCTTATATGTGAGTTTGGTAGGGTTTTTTTTCTTGAGTTCAATCCACAATTTTGGCACTTCCCAAGATCATATCAACTAGCCTTACATTCTACCTCAAAAAAAGCTTTTTCAAAGTTTAATATGGCTAGGAGAGAGGCTTAGCTCAATTTATCTTTGAGAGTGTTAAGGGCTTTTCTTTCTAATTTTCCACTTAGATCCTATCATTTTCTTCACAATCTCTATTAGAGGTGTTGTTATAGTGCTAAAGCTTCTAATAAATCTCTTATAAAAATTAACTAACCCATAGCAACTCCTCACTTTGATTATGGTTGTAAGCATAGGCCATTCTCTAATGACTTTTAACTTTTCCTTTTCTATCTTAATGCCATTGAAACTGACAACAAAACCAAGAAATGCAATTCTTTCCAAGCAAAACAATATTTATTAAATTTAAGGTATAATCTATCCTTTCTAATTAAGGCCCACAAGCACACACCTCAAATGCTGCACATGTTTCTTATAAGTCTTGCTATAGATTAAGATATCATCAATAAATTTACTAAGACATGATTCATCAATCTCAATAAAGTGCTAGAAGTATTAGACAAGCCAAAAAGCACCACCAACCATTCTTGCAAGCCTTATTTTGTTTTAAAAATTGTCTTCCATTTATCTCCCTCTCTTATCTGAATTTGGAGATATTCAGATTTCAAATCAATATTGGAAAATACACAAGAACCATATAATTCATCTAGGAGATCATCCAATTTAGGAATGAGATAGCGATATTTTACAGTAAAACTGTTGATGGCTGATATTTGGTTATTTCATGTATATTTTACATAGCATTTGAGTTTAAATTCTTTAATTTTCATGATAAATTACTACTTATCTCTCCTAATTTTCTCTTTATTTGATGTAGATTAAAATAGTTGAAGTTAGAATAAAATTCACTAAGAAAACACTAAAAAATAACTATACAAGAGAGGCACGGCACCACCGGCAATAATATACATGCCGTCGTGAATCAGCTGAAATTCAGAGATTGATCTTATGGGCATCCATGATGCCAGGCCTCTTAGTGTGCACGTCGACATGTGTCATTAAGATTTAGAAAATGCTAAACATTTGGAGCTTCACAGCATCATACTTTTTGACCTTCACGTCAACGTGCATCAATCCAGCACATGGCAATAGTTACTTCCATGACATCGTTTCACAGTAAAATTGGAAGATCGATGCATGCACGGCACCATTTTTGTCATCTTTCACAGCGTTGTGCAATATCGCAGATTACTCCCTACTCTGCAATTTTTAGGGCTTTCCATGACAAAACTATAAATACCCCTTATTACCAACATACAGAAAGGGAGCCACTTACGAATTTCTTCAGAGAACCCCTTGGAAGCACAAGGGAGAAGAGATAAGATAAGATCAAGGTGGGATTTGAAGAGAGAAGAGGCTCCACAAAGAGAATTGCAAAGTAGAGGAAGAACTTTGTCCATAATTTTTCTTCTTTTTTCCTTTTGTGATTTAATATTGTGGATGTTGACTTGACTAGAATTGAATTGTAATTCAAGGTTGTACCCTATTTAACTCTTGTATTAGATGATTGTTTGATTAAGTGATTTCTACTTTGAGTAATCTATTACTTGGATTCAATTTGTTGGATTTAATTGATTGGGCAATTCTCTTGTATTAAACTTGAGAAATGATGTATAAGATGAGTTTCCTTTGATGTTAATCTAATAGATTTGTTTGTCCTTTGATGAACTTGAGAAAGCATTTAGGGGATTGAGAACTTTTTGGTAGATGAAGCTTTGGGATCATCTAGAAATAGGGGTTCTAAGACTTTTTGGCTTATTGAGATTTCCTCGATTATTATGTATCCTTAGGTTTAATTTGTGAGATAGAGATATCTATAAGTTGGATCCTAAGATAGTGAATTTACTACTTGAGAATGAGAGGATTTTACTCTATTTTAAAAATCTTACCAATGCTTGAATTTGAATTCAATTGACCAAATGATGTTCTTATTTGAGTAATTATTGCGAAATTCTCGTTATTTACATGGCTAATCTCCTTTTCATATTCAAATCATGCCTTGTAATCTTTTTTACTCTACCTTGCATATTAGGTTGATGTATTTGTATGGTACTCTTGTAGTCAGTAATTAATTAGCTTATTCCTTGTTTTGATTGATTAAATAATAGAATTCAAGTAGAAGTATGGGTAATTGATCTAATTCTCGAGAATCTTCGATACTTACCAACTAGACTCTATACTACATGATAAGTATACTTGTCCAATTGTGTATGTGTGTATTTGAGTAAATTGGTATTTTATTTTTATAACTTGATTGAGTTTGGGCTTATTTCTTTACACATATATAGTGAATGCACAGTGCATGAACACACACCTAATAATAGCATGGTAATCAACACACATTCACCATGTTCTATCCATTTTTCTTGGGAATTGGTAAATTGGCACTGTACAAGGACTTAGGCTTTCCCTTATATGTCCCTTTTCTAGAAGCTCCTCCACTTGTCATTACATATTCTAGATTACATCTATATGATGGTCCATTTGGAATAGTGTCTCTCAAAACAAAATCAATTTGGTATTCAATTCCTTTAAGTGGAAATAGACCATCGAGTATTTATTTAGGAAGATGTCCTCAAATTATTGAGCGATATCTATAATGGCACTAGGCAAAAAGGCATTAGTATAATTAGAAGATAAGTAAGAGCCCTTATACAAAAATAAGATAACCAGTTCTTTAGCTTTAATAGCTTCAATTATTTCAATCCCTTTGGCAAAGAAATTTACTCTATTTTTAACTCCCTTTTCTTTCTTTTGTTTGCTCTTGTGTTTTTTGCCCTTTTGTTTTTGCTGCTCTCGGCTTTCTTTCCTTTTCTTTTGCTTCTTCTCACTTTCTTATTTTCGTACCTCTCATTGACCACTATTTTTCTTTCCCTTCCTCTTATAATCTTTTGATCTTTAAATACCTCATTAGGAGTTAAGGGTACAAAGGTAAACTTTACTCTATCTTTATACACCGCACTTCCATCATGAGTCACCCTTCTATAATATTGCCATAAATACCCCAACAACAAATGTCCCACTTACATGGGAAAAATATCATACAACATTTCATTCTTATACTTCTCCATGTCAAACGATGCCATTACTTGTTTGTCGACTCTTATCTCCTAACTATGAATAAGCCATTGCAATTTATATAGCTTAGGATGCTTAAGGGTGTCTATCTCTAACTCTTCTACTAATGTAGTGCTCATCATATTTGTACAAATTTCACTATCCATAATGATATTACAAGTTACTGTTGGATGAAGCACCTTGTAAAGAAGATATTTTCTCTTTGTTGATGTATGATGTGTTGTGTGGGTGATTGGAAATATTCTTAACAAAGCACAATCATTTCAAGCTTTAAAATAAAATGCTAATACCTAAAAAATCACACAATATAGGAGAAGTATACCCCTCTCATAGTATTAGGATTAGCAAGTATTGAATCCACAGGAAAGTTAACATGTGCCATTACTTCCTTCTTATCTTATTGTTCAACTAAATGAATAAGCCAAACAAGGTAATTAACCTACTTAAACTAAAGAGTATCCAAGTCCACACATGAAAAAGTCACAAGGCTTCTCAATGGATAGGAAAAGAGAAATTGGGCATGTAGAAGTATAGACTCCCCAAGTAGACATTAAGAAAGATAATTCCTCTTAAGCCTATTGAATTCAATCCCAAGTACTAATATGAGTGTCAAAAGTCAATTTAACCTTTATCTCAAAGTATGAAATCCCTAATTTCAAACTTAATTGACCATTATCTCTATCAAATCACTTAATTTTAGTAGGTATTAAAATCCACTCATATAAACATCTAAAAGGCATAAAATCCCTATCTCTAGGCAATTTAGCAACCCTTTTGATTACCAAGTTTAAAATTTTCAATCTCTCTCTCGAGTTAATTGAAGAAAAACAAACATTGGATCAATTGATTTATTATTCAACTCTTAACAACATCTCTCAAATTTATTAAGAATGAACTAATTAATTGAAAAATCAATCAATCCTAAATCAACAAAACTAAAACAAGAAAGCCCAAGTAATAAAACATAAAAGATTGAAATTTCAAAAATCCAAAGTAAATCATAATCCAAAACATCAAATAAGGGTTTATCCTCTCAAGCACATCTAGAAATAAACTTAGATCTATATTGATAAAGTAATATTCCAAAGATAAGAAAAAAAAGTACTCATACATAAGTTAAGAAAAGAGAGCACTCATAGACAAGCTTTCTTCCTTTTCTTTCTTGAAATCTTCTTAGATCAACTCCCATTCTCTCTCCTTAATGGTCTTGATCCTCTTTCTTCTTGTGTTTCTTCAAGCCCTCTAGGTCTCATTAGGGTTTCCCGTTATCCAAGAATTCCTTTTTAAGGTTTATAAAGAGGTGTATATAGTTTTTCACTTTAAAAAACTTAGAAATCCATGTGTAATACCCCGTCCTTGTGTACTTTGACTAATAACTACTTTGTATAGAGCAAGCATTTATATGTAAGCTTAGAAAAAAAAAATAGATTGGTGCAATAAGATGAACGCTTGGTGTAATAAAAATTTCTAAGGGAATTGTTGGAATTTTGACCGTGAATTATGAAAAACTGAGAAAGAATTTGAAAATTCTGAGAAACACCATTACGTTCAGTTTACTGCGTAGATCTCATTGGTCAAATAAAAAGTTTTCCCAACTGAAATGAATAGTGACTTGAATATGAGTATTCTTGAATAAATATAATGATTTCCGGAAGAAATAAAGTTGTTTTAGTTATATGATTGGTTGGGAGAGCTAAGCATCTTCATGTGATTGGTTGTGCAAGCCAAGTGTTGTAATTGGGTGTTTGAGAGTTCATGCAAGGTTTCTAAGGATTTCTACTATATTTCGCATGCCACTTAAGTATACTCTTGGATCAATAAGAATTCACCAAATCAACTTGGGCTAATTAATGAACCATTTGATCATATGTCCAAATTTACCTATATAAGAAGAATGGTGCCAGTAGAAAAGGCCTTTGGCCATCCAGAATTCAGCAGCAAGAAGAGAGAAAAAAAAGAGAAAAGAAAAAGGAAGGAAAAAGAAAGGAAAGCTTAGGCCTTTAGCTTAAAAGCCATCACATACAAGGTAAAATGCTTCCTTTCTTGCATTAAAGAGGTTAAGTGGTTTATTAGGATTATTTTAGTATAAACTTTTCAAGGAAATATGCTAGAATTATGAATTATGTGTCATAGAAATTTATATTTGTTAGAATATATGCCCTCTAGACTAGATTATCTAATGTAATTATTGAATTTATTAATAAAAGAATTTATTCTCAAAATTTATTTGTGAATTTACATTTTATTTGTGCACGATTTTTTTGTTTGGAAAGGACCCATTGTGTTTAAGTAAGTGATCCATGTGAACGGTAGTCTTTCACAGTAAGGTATGGATTACGGGTTACTTAACACATAAATATTTTTTCTTAACTGATTGATGAGAATAGAAATCTCATCATGTATAGGTTATTGTGTTATGAATTTCAAATGGGAAATGGCTTACCTTTAGCCAATGAGTAGTTCACTCACTTCATAGCATGAGCGTATTTCGAATACGTAGAACATGACCTATAATAGTGGTTTCTAAAAGTATTATTTAAAAGAAATCCAAACTATTACTGCTACAGTATGGACTAATACTCTACCGCTTAAGTATGAGTTGGTAGTCTGATGAAACTAGAAGCATATACTTTGATATACTGTCACTGAGGTTCTTTCGTAGAACCAATATATTTGTATATTGGGTATATGTGACTAATTAGTTAAGACAGACTTGTACAAGATAGCTTCTACGATATATCGCCCCTTGTGACTGTTCAAATGATCTAATTATCTAGGACCCTAGGGAACATGGCTTTGATGTTTACTTCAGGGTAGCTCTCTTGAAAAGTGGAAACATTACAAGAGTCATGGATTATTGGACTAGAAGTCTAATGATGGTAGATATCTATTAGAGAAGTGTTAGTACACTCTTCTTCTCTAATTGCATGGCGATGCGTAGAATGATATTTTAGTCATTACACCTGTAGGTCGAAGATTTTACTAACGCAACATTGTCCTTAGGGTCACTATTTCCTTATGGTGATATTAGGAAATATTTAAAATGTAAAATATAGCTATATATATAGCAGGGGTATTTTGGTCATTTTAGTAGCTAAGGTGATGTGTCTTTTGGTCCCCGAAATGGCCCTTAAGTCATGAAGAATTTAGGTTAAGGAATTGATCTTGATATTTATGAATTTTTATTTTATTAGTCTAATTTATTATTGGACTAGAATAAAAAAAAAGATTCGAGAGAGAATATTTATTTTATCTAGTTTAAATGGTTAATTAGTTATTCAGGGTCCAAGGCTCAAATTGAATAATTAAAAAATTAATCTAGAACTAGATAAAAGGTATGATATTTTATTTGGTCTATTTGGGCTTGTTATTATTTATTGGGTTGTTTAATAAAACCTAAAAAATAAATAATTAAGATTTATTATTTATGGGTGTCCAAACCCAAGAATAAATAATTTTATCTTGCCCAATGAATAAGACCAAGGTAAAATAAAATTTATAAAAAATAAATTAAATTAATTAAATTAAAATTTAAAAAAACCCCGTGCAGGTTAACAGAAAGCATGGAAGCTTATCTATTTGCACGTGGGTGGAGTTTCTCTCGGATAATCAGCTGAAATGAATATCAATCACAGAGAGACGTGGTGATTGGTAGATTTGGAGAAATTGGCTTTTGCATTCAATTTCAATTCACATAAAGAAAACCCAAAACATCACAGAGAGAAAGCTTTGTTAAAGCTTTGAAAAAAGTTGATCAAAACCCAAACTTCAAGCCTTCACCGGATGTGCTACGGGCACCATTTCGGAAGATCGAAAGTTTTGCGTAGATGAGACACAATAGATGTGTGCAAGGACAAGAGCCACTAGCCTCAAATATCCTTATACAGACATTTATACCAATCCGAAGAGGGCCATTCAATTATAGAGGTAAAATTTTCATTTTCTTAACATGTTTTCGTTTTGATAATTTTTGCCATTTTAAGCCTTCAATGTTATGAAGCTGCTTTTATGTGTGTTGTGTTGTGGTGGAATTAGGGGCTATTTGCTGTGTTTTGTGTGGTTTTTGTTTGTGTTTTGAAGGTTTTATGAAGGATTAATAGAATAACGAAATAAGAAAGAAAATGGAGTGATTGTTGAAAATGGAAGGTTAATATGGTTGTATTATGGCTGCCAATTTTGTTGTTGTGTATATATGAAAATATTTCTTCCTTAATGACTGAAAAATAGGAAGATTAAGTGATGTTAAAGTGAAGAATGGAATGGATTAATTGATGCTTAAGTACTATAATGAAGAAAGAATAATTGGAGAATGTATTTGGTGAGAAAAAACATGAAATACTGGGCAAAATAGCAAGCTTTTGCTCTAAGTATCACTATGTTGGTTTCAAGGCTGACTTAAAAAAGTTCATATATTTGTAGCTAAAGGTCTTAAGAACATTTTGACATAAATTTGAGGTCATTTGGACTTGTAAATAGGAAGTTATGATAAAAATACCAAACCTTGCCAAACCAAGACGTGATCAGGATTTTGGAAGTTTATAACCAAAACTGAACAAAATGAAGAAGGGAATTGGTGTTCCATAAATTGAAAATGATAAAGGAATATCTTGGAGATATTTTGGAACTAGTTTGACATCAATTGGATATGTGAATCAAAAGATTTGCTAAAAGTCAAGCTGTGAAAAATGCAAAATTTGTTTGAGGAAAAATGAATTCATGTGTTGTTTTCATTTGTATTGATGGATGGATGAGAAGCTAAATGATGAATGAAGGCCTTGGATACATGTTGGGAAAAAGGATGAGAAATGGATATATAGGTTTGAATTAATTTAAGTTATGCATTTCCATTTCTCATAAAGAAGAGTTAGGGATTATTAATTCCGTATGTACATATTTGTTAGTGATATATTAGTTATGAATCCTAAAATACCAAGTGAGATATGAAATGTTCTTTGATATAGGCTGCCTACTCTAAGAATTTTGGGAAGATCTAGGAATGATATATATATATTACTACATTGAAATACCACACAGAGTGAGTCCCCCTTGCATTTTTATAAATGATAATTGCTAGTGAATATTTTTATTTCACTAAGTGATGCATTGCAAGTCCTTTTGGTTTCTCCAAACAAAAGTAGGGTTTTTCTGAGAAAGAAATGATATTATCCCATCCTAGGTGTAAATGAGAAATATGAGTTTTCATGTTTAGAATTCTCATGAGTTTTCATGTTTAGAATTATTCATACTTAGTGACTATTTTCCCCAAAGCATGCTAATATGATTAATGGATCTTTATATATTTTTTGAATTACATTAGGTTTCTCTGAACGGGAAAGTTTTTAAAACTTTAGGGAATGATGTTTTCTCCAAGGAATTATGAGTCACTTAAAATAATGAATAATTCTTATACGCAAAAGCTTATTTAAAAGCTTTCTTCTTACATGTTATGTAACGAAATGATATCTTATTTTGCACAAATATTTAATGTTTCGTTTTAAACATCAAAGCTATGAATATGTGAATTTTTTGCTTTAATGGAACGATAAACAGTTTCTAAAATTTAAGGTATGGCTATATATGGAATCCTTGAATTTTATTCTTTTTCTATACTTAGAATTTTGGATTCCTTGAATAGAATTTCTTTTGGACTCGGGTATACATAATTTATAAAAATACCCTCAAAGAAACATTTTATCATGCAGGAAAGACTTTTTATCCTTCTGCACTACGATTCTAAAGAATGATTTCTTGGTAGAAGATCAACATTTGGAAAATGATATTTTGGCCACGGAAAATGTTTTCTTGGAATTCCTCTGGTTTTATGAACAAGTGAAGACGTTGAGTACTCAACGAGGGTTCTTATCACTGTACTAGCCACGTTAGAAGTAGACGACCCCAAGTAACTTAGCTAGTTTTGGGGATTGTCTTAATCCAAACAGGGCAATAACATTAAGATTAGCCATCATGACTAGTCATTTAGCGCTTAGCGGATTATTCACAGTTGCTAGGTTGGGACACCTGGCGTGTTCAACCCCTTGCCGCCTCGATAGTGATCAACGTTAGGATTGGGACCCCTAAGCTTTCGGTGGCAAGTAAAATATTCTAATTTTGAGGTATTGTGTTGTATGCACTTACCGCTCTGGTAATACACAGTTGAGTCTGTAGGCTTGTTCCTTAGCACAATATGATTGTAGTAGCCAAAGGCAAAGCTTTGTATGCTTTGTACACAGGCCGACTTTCCATTGAGAGAAATGCTTGAATTTTTTTGGAAATTGGGGCAAATATTGATAAAACTCGATTTTTCAAACGTGCTTAAAAACTTTGAACAACTCTTGAGAAAACTTTCTTTTCATAAATTGTAGTCATTTTTAGTAGAAAATGAATTTCTGTAGTGGTTCTTACGAGACAAACTCAATAAATCCTTGCTTTTACATATTTTTACAAAAACACTAGCACACACGAGACTCACTGAATAATTTTCACTCACGCATGTTTTTTGTGTTGTCTTCTTAGTATTCAAAGTTGAGGATGAACTGAGGGTCAACCTTACTGAAGACAGTGCCATACTTAAGTATGTAGACTCTACAACTTGTATATATTATTATAGCCTTAGTGAGCATGTTGATGCACCTTAAACTATACTTTTTTTAGGTTGTATATCACTGTATAAGCTTTTGAATAGCTTTAATGTATTCATAGTTGCGTTTATTTCCTTTCTTATGGCTTTGATTGTTATAAAGACCCTTTGTCTGGGAGATCAGACGAGGCAACCCCTAAATCTGTTACACGCTTTCGATATTATTTTAGTAAGGATGTTACACCGTGAACAAAGATTTTTCTGCCAAGTAAAGAGGCCTTGCCTAAGTTGAGCTAGATAGGGCTACCTAACTCTTTTTTTTTTCTTAATGTCAGCAAGGGATGGTATTACCCAGCTTAGCTTAGGTGGCACTATCTAATGGGCCAAACTGCCTAGGTCTACCTAGGCAACCTTGCCCCCTTGTAAAAGTTTTGTTACCCTATTTTCTATATAGAATTTTATTATGCAAGAAATAGTCATATTTTCTTAATACTTTTCCTTAGTTTTTGTGTTATGTGATAAAGGATGATTTTCTACTCAAAATATATTATCATGTATTTTAAGGTTTCTTGGTGAAAAATGAGTAGAACATGGACTTGAATAATACATTTTTATACTTGGAATGATCATGTATACATTAAAGGTCTTGGAGCACATATTTTATAGCTTTATTAATGATTTCTCAGGGGCACAGCTTGATGCACGGCCATGCATCAAGCCATGTAAAACAAATGAGGGCTCTAGAAGATATGCACAGCTAGGTGCACGACCGTGCATAATAGGGGATGAATTCTTACTCTTAGAAGTTTGCAAACAAGGAAGAAAAATGAGCTCTACCATATATCAGCCATTGACGCAGCCATGCATGTAGTTGTGCGCTATGCATGGCCACGCATTGTGGCCGTGCAAGCTAGCCATGCTACTATCAAGAGAATTTAAAAGATAGTCATGCTTGGCCACAATGCATGCCTGTGCATATTAGTTGTACAATACTCCTGAACAATTTGGCAAGTCCTAAATTGATCTAATGTCAATTTAAACTTTTGAAATTTAATTAAGGATTATTCAAAGACTTTATATAAAGTTGGAGGACCTCCAAATTCAACATACTCCAACAATTCATCACGTATTGTAATTCTTTCCTCTTTTTGGTCAAAGAAGGCTTCAAGAAGGGGAAAAAGCCTAGAGGCAAGAAGAACTTAAGATTATGAGCTCATCAAGTTTTATCATTCAAACTTTCTCTTATTTTTTTCTTATTTCTGATTGTATTATATTTTTATGTTCAAGACAATAAAAATTATAAGTCTTGTTTTGAGCATTGATTTTGAGACTTTGAGATTATTGAATTAAATATTATATCTTTGATCATAAGATTACCTTTTGAATATTTATGTAATTCAAGATTTCTTTTCTTATCAATTGTGTTAAAATTTTATACTTGATCAATATATTTAACTTGCATAATTGAATAGTTAGGAATCTTAAACTATTGATTGGTTTGTCGTGGTTGATCTTTAGGTTAATTTTCTAGTAGCATCTATTTGTCTTGATTAAGTTGTAAGTTTTTAGATTTAATTAGGATTGATAGGGAATTGCATGATTCAAGTTGTATAAGTTTGCAAGTTTTTGGAATATTCTAACTTGATGTTGGTGATGCCTTGATATACTTATCAATCTTGTGAGTAGTCTATAACAATTGATTAATTGAAGTATCAAGGTCTTCTAAGAAAAGGTTAATCAGTTTGGACTAGATTATGAATGAGGTTAGGGATTAGTTGGAGGCATTTGATGAAGATTAACCCATCTATGCACGGATAGGAATTTTTGACAGTTTTGCAAGAGTTCTAAAATCACCGTTGCATACAAAGATTAGTTGAGCCATTGCAAATAAATGTTTTTATGATGGCCTTTGTTGTAAATACTTTATATAGATGCTACACCATTTTTTAGTTTTTTTTTTTTTTGTGGCAGCTCAAAGATGCCATCGTTTTAGACGTCGCAAAAAATATATATGGCGGTCTTCCATGTAAAATATTTGCTACATCTTTATTTGCAACGGACCAAAAATCATCTCATGGCCATCGTATATAGTGTTTGCAACGACCTTTTTAGTTTTTAGGGTGGTCATGAGGCCATTGCAAATAAGCCAATTTCTAGTAGTGTGTTATTTTTAGATATCAGTGTTAAAGCTAAAAATCAACCAGCCACTATTATGAATATACTAGTGCACCTTGACTCCTCAATTATGAACCAAATCCTCAATAGGCTTCTTACCAGGGAATTTATCAGCGAAGAATCAAATGATACAGTAGCCTAAATAGCCCTTCACATCAAGACAATCCTTACCATCTAGTTTAACAACATCCCATTTAGTGGTGAATTTATCCAATTTCAAACAGAATTCATTCTTTCTATTAGCTTTAAAGAGGTTGGCCTAAGAGGATATGGGCACAGCTTGGACATTATTGGGCTTCTGAGTCATAGTACCAAGTGCTTCAGAGTTAAAAGTTGGGTTAGGCATATAATGGGTTTAGGAAGAGATTTAGTGGGTTGAACACTAGTTGTGTTAGTTTCAGTATAGTCATGGGCTAGATTAAGTCCAAATGTTAAGGTGAAAAATCCCACTTAAACATACCCTAGAGTTAGAAGAATGGGTGCATAGTATATCATATTGCATAAAAATATATTTCTTGGATGAATTCGTGTGCCTTAGAATTGTGATATAAGGGTTATATGCTTTATTTATACTTGTTGAGTAATAAGGGTAAAAAGAAAATTTTACTTGAGGACGAAATAGGAAGAAGGCTTGAGGCTTAGAAAGGAAGAGAATTTGGTTGGGAAAAAAGAACAAGAGTTAATGTGGTTAAGTGGTTAAAGCTTTGTAGTTAATCTCTAAGATCTTGAGTTCAAATCTTATCACCTAAACTTTATTTTTAATTATCCTAACTAATGTTTGAATTTTCTTCTTACATTTCATGAAGCTGGGAATGTGTTAATGGTAATGTCCTAACCATGTGATCTTATCCTAAAAGAAAATCTAGAAGAGTTTTGGTCTCTATCATTTTAGCAAACTATGTCCTAACCTATTTAAATTCAAAATACTCCTATTTCTTTAATTATCCTAATTTCTTTATAAAACATCTTGGCATAATCTTGGAATTGAATTTTGAAAGAAAAATTCCAACTCTTGGGATAGGAGATGACTAAAATCCAGGAAGGAAAATAGGTAGGTTGTTTTCAATTGAACCACCATAGCTTTTCTTCAAAGAACTACATTTTTTTTTTCTTGTTTTTGTTTTAGTTCAAATTTGAAAATTTTTCCAGCAATTCTCCTTGGCTGGATTTTTGAAAAATGCAGCAACCTTTTCCTATTTAATTTGTACTAACAACCAACCATTTTATGTAAATATAAAGCTGAAAATACTTTAGAATTTCGCAGCATGTGTAGCCTTACCAAACCAAAAATTTTCCAGCAAATTACCAAGAGTTAGTCATGGAGATTGAGTAATCAACCCATGTATAAGAACACCTGAAACTTTCCTCCTTCTTCTCCAAGATGGCGGCTGGAAAGCTGCCATTAATAGACTTTCAAACACTTCTAAGTTTCAGCTACAAATTCGTTTCAAAATTCTGCTCATAAATCCTTCCATATCCTAAAAATTCTTGTAGTTAAATCCTAGAATTTTCCTAGCTTACTTAGCAAAGTCAAGAACCAATTTCTTCCTCAATTCTCTTCAACATTTTGGCCACCTTGAAGCCATAGACTGAATATCTTGTCTCTTTTATCTACCATGGCCATTAGAACTCCATTAACACACCTCAAACCACTCCTAATTTTACTCCATTCAAAACTTTTCAAACTTGAAAATTAAATTCTAGTTTTTACTCCATTAAACTCTCACCTAGCACAACTCTCTTTCTCTTACCCTAGGATAACTGAAACCCTCTTCCTAGCAAGGCCATTCGGTCATTACTCACTAAGCACACACATATCATGTTCTCTCAATTTTCTCTTGTGTTCTCAAGAATACCAAGAACACACACTAAATTTCTTCAACCTTTAGACACTTCTATTCATTTAAAATCACTCTAAAATCTCTCAAATCAACTAGGATTCAACTTATACTCATCCATAGCACACTCCATAACACTAAAACAACCGAAGTTGATCACTCATTCGGATCAAACATGATTTTTGTTCAAGAACAAGAAGAACATCAAGAAGGTAAATTCAATCACATTGATCCTTCATCACTTCTTCATCTCCATTTCGTCATCATCTTAATCACTCACTCTCTCTCACTCTCTTTCTTGGTCGATCCATTGGTGGCCATCTTGAACAACTTCAAATGGAAAAGGACTCTTCAAGCACTCAAGGACCTTCATTGGACAAGACAACATCTTCAACTCCAACAATCATCAAACAAGTGTTTCTTCCATGACCTTCTTCTTAAATTTTTGAACTCAAGGCTTTTAGATGATGGATGATGGAATTAATAGGTTAATCGAATAATACTGGGATGGAGATATGTATGTGGGTGAAGAGAATAATTTTAAGACATGAAGATTGAAATGAATATTGAGGCTTATATTGATTATTGTTGGATTATGTTTTAGAATTATTGTATACTCATTAGTACATTATGATTAAAGGCTTTGTGTTTCTAGTAAGGATGTTGTGATGAATGATGGACATTATACCACCATTGTTTGATTATGCTCCCATGATGATGTTATTTTTTACATGAAATTCCTTGATAATATTATTGCTAGTAGAGTATTACCTTTGTTGTGATGAATATTATTACAAGTCTATTTTTGGGCAAATCAACATGTTATTTATTGGATATGTGTGTGTATGAATTTATATAAATTTTAGTGATAGTAAATTCACTATGGTCATTAAAAAAATTATTATTAAAGCTACTTTTACTACTACTATTAGTAGTAGTAGTAGTAGTATCATTATTATCAAAATTATTAGTATCTTTATTTAATTTAATTTATTAATTTCAATAAACATTAATATTTTTGAAATTAATAATTACTTAAAATATTATTATTTTATTAGACAAACAAATAGTAATATTTTTTATTAAGCATTATTAAATATAACTAATAATAAATCAAAAGTAATATCAATATCTTTTATATTTAAATTATTATTGATCATTCTTACTAAAACTTTTATCTAAACTTATTTGTTATTTATAATTTATTTATAATAATAAATAATTACGAATATTATTTAGTATTAATATAACTTATTATTTATTATTAATGTTATTTATTATGTATTATTAATATCATTTATTATTTATTGTTAGTTTTATTTGTTATTTATTAATAATATTATTTATTATTTATTTTCAATATTATTTAGTATTTATTATTAATAGTACTTATTATGTATTACTAATTTTATTTTTTATTAATACTATTTATAATTATTATTATTTGTTAATAAATAAATAGTGTTATAATTTGTTATTTATTATTTATAACACCAATTTTATTTTGACTTATCAAATTAATCTTATTCTATAAAATACTTTATCAATTAATGTTAAATCTTAAGGCATAGTTGTCATAACTGGATGTTGTTGTAACTAGTTGAGCTTAAGTATATTAGGTTGGGAGTTATTTATTTAAGTGTTGTTTGGATATTCAGACTTGTACCCTATATTTACCTCAGGCAGGGCTAGTTTGTATTGAACCAACTTGGATGGTTATTGTATCAAGGAAAAGCGAGAAATCAGGTAAGTCCTTGCATAAAACTGTTTGAAGATCAACACTACTTCAGCAAGTCAAAACATGTTGTATATGTGGAAATGTATTTGAGATGCAATTATGGATAATTTTCTTTTCCTTTTCCATTTCATCAAAAGATTTCAAGTTGAGCAAGTAATTTTAAACAAAATGCTAAACTTTTCTTAAAAACCGACTTTGACAAGAACTTTGTAAACCATAATTGCTATTTCAAGAAAATCACATTGGATGACTTTTCTTTTCCCAAAAGGGGACAAAATTAACGTTGAGTTCTCAATAAGGGTAAACTACGAAGACTAGTTTTTGAAGGATCGGGGTAAGTCTCTTAGTAGGTGGCCACTTCTAAGGGGTGAGTCCTACCTAGATAGGATGTCAGTTCTGGTAGATTATACCGGTCCGAGCTAGCATTACAGTTCAAGTGGACTATTTATTTTTTGAGTGGATAACCGGTAAGTTTGGATGTAGAGATGAATGAGTATCTCGCCTGGTGGGCTGTACACCTAACTTATGTTATAATGCACAAAGTATGGCATCCTGAACATTCTTTTGTCATGGTGCACAAAGTGTGGTGCCATGACTATTTCTTTTGAGTGGTTATTTTTATTTTACACAATGTATGGCATTTGAAAGAAGAACACCACTCTTCACTTTGTGAAATTTATTTGAGACTTGCCAACACTTTATTTTTATAAAAGTTTCGCAACTTGCATACATGAACTATTTTACCTTAAACACACTAAGCACACATGGGCTTATTGAGATTTTTGTCTCACCGTATTTTTATGCCAAGCTTTTAGGCCGGTCCTGTTGTGAAGGTTATTGATTAATGTTGCATTTCTTTGAAGACTTATTTTGAATGTATTACATTTTGAGAAAATCTAGCAAACATTTGATTATTTTGAGACTTGTTCAAGTATTATTTTGAGTTGTAATAAGTTTAAATTTAGACCGTTTCTTTCATTTCTTCTATGAGTTCTAGTTATAAAGACATCTTGTCCTAAGGACGAGACGACATCCCTAGCTCTAATCGGGTATGTAGGTAGCGGGGTATTATATAAGGAGTCTATTTTAGAAATAGATAGAGTAAGTAGAAGAATTATTTGTTTATGGCCCAAATAGCCTGAAGATTTTTTCTTTGTGGTTGTGAGTTCAAGAGCCCAAGATTGAAAGCATTAGTCTGGTCTAGTGGCCTAAACAAGACCCAAATAGATCTAGGTGAACATGCAGAAGTTGACCAATAAATGAGGTTTAAGGAATAAGTAGGAGATACCGTAGGTAGAAGGCAGTTTAGGTTGGGTGGAAAGCCGGTAGTAGGTGTATAGGCTAGACAAGCGGGCTTAAGTTGTCAGCTAGAGGGTTTGAAAATGAGTAGGAAACAAGAAAGAAGAGGAGGAGTACTCTGATGTAGGATAATTAGAAGCTAATAAGAACACAAAGAACCTTTAATCATAAACCCAGAAAATCAAAGAGCAGAATATAGAGGCCATTAAAGCTTTCAAATCACAAATGAAGTATCATAAAACCCAAGAATCCCGAGATGAGAACAACAACTCCACCTACACCAAGAAAATTCATCTAACTCGTTTAGACACAGGAATACCAAAAACCATCTTAGATTCACAAATAAAAGCCACATAAAGAATAAGCTAAGCACTAAATAAAAATATCAATTTATTATACCAGCAACAAATTAAGAATTCCAGAGTTGCATAAGTATCCAAACCCAAAACTCAATATCGGTACAGCCAAAATAAATTCCATTGATTGTATTCACCATAAAAAAGCACAATAAATATACCGACAAAAGAACACAACCTAGAGGAAATTAAAAGTAATAACAAAAGCTTAGTGATAAGTGTGGTAGATTAAGGCAGCACCTAAAAGAAATCCCATGAGTTGAGAGTTTCTCGCTCTTTCTCTTTTTAAACCACTTTTACATGGGCTTTTCAATGAAAGTCTAGTAGGCCTCATGGATGTTATTGTGATAGGCCACATTTTCCGTGTAAAACTTCTTTTCTAAAGAAATCAGGTAAGAATTAGTGGCACCTATAATAAAATCTATTTGAAAATTAAAATTAGATAGAATTACCTGTTATCTCGCAAATATTTGTTTTGAAATAAGATTTTTTACATCCTTTCCTAAGACTTCTTTTGTAGCTTCGTGATATTTGGTAATTTCATGTATATTTTATATAGCATTTGAGTTTAAATTCTTTAATTTTCATTATAGATTGTTACTTATCTCTCCCAATTTTCTCTTTATTTGATGTAGATAAAAAGAATTGAAGTAGAATAAAATTCAAGGAGAAAATATTGAAAAAAAGCTATACAAGGGTTACACGGCAAGTCGGAAATGATATACACGCCATCGGACATCAGCTGAAATTCAAAGATTGATCTTTTGGGCATTCACGGTGTCATGTTGGTCAGCATACACATCATCGTGTGTTATCAGAATTCAGAAGATGCTGAACACCAAAAGCTCCACGGCACCATGCCTGTGACCTTCACACCACAGTGCAGCAATCTAGCACATGACAATAATAAGTGCCATGACATCATTTTAAGCTGAATTTAGAGGATCCAAGCATGCATGGTGCTGTTCGTGTCTACATCCATGACGCCATGCAATATCGTAGATTGTGCTTTGTTCAGCGTATTTAGGGCTTTTTATTGGAAAAACTACAAATAACGCATTCTTAAAAGAACTAAGAGAGAAACACCCACGAATTTTATCAAAGAACCTCTTGGAAGCACAAGAGAGAGGAGAGAAAAGAAGATCAAGGTAGGATTTGCAAAGAGAAGGAGCTCCACAAAGAGAATTGCAAAGTAGAGGAAGAACATTGTCCACGAGTTTTATTCTTTTGCCCTTTGTGAGTTGATTTTGTAAATGTTGATTTGACTAGAATTGAACTGTAATTAAAGGATTATAGCCTATTTTACTCTTGTATTGTATTATTGTTTAGTTAATTGATTTCTATTTTGAGTAATCTATTACTTGGGTTTGATATTGATTGGATTTAATTGATTTGGGTAATTCTCTTGTATTGAACTTGAGAAAAGATGTATGAGATGGGTTCCATTTGATATTAATCTAATAGATTTGTTTGTCCCTTGATAAACTTGAAAAATGATTTGGGGGATTGAGAACTTTGTAGTAAATGAAGTTTTGGGATCACTTAGAGATAGGGGTTCTAGGACTTTTTGACTTATTGAGATTTCCTTGATTATTATGCATCATTGGGTTTAATTTGTGAGATAGAGATATCCATGAGTTGGATCCTAAGGTAGTGAATTCACTACTTGAGAGAGTGTGGGTTTTACTTTATTTTGGAAGTCTTGTCAATGCTTGAATTTGAATTCAATTGACTAAATGATATTCTTGTTTGAGTAATTATTGGGAAATTCTCTTTCAATTACATAACTAATCTCCTTTTCATATTTAAATTGTGCCTTGTAATCTTTTTTACTCTACTTTATAAATTGGGTTGATATCTTTGTTGGGATGTATACCATCTTAGACTAGGTTTCTGATGTAAAAATCAAATGTTTTAATAAAAGAATTTATTTTCAGAAATTGTTTGTAAATTTACAATTTTATTTGTGCACAATTACGTTTGGAAAAGACTTATTATGTTTAAGTAAGTGGTCCATATGAATGGAGGTCTTTCACAGTAAGGTATGGATCACGGGTTACTTAACACATAAACTTTTGTTCTTAACCGATTGATGAGAATGGGAATCTCATCATGTCTAGGTTATTATGTTGTGAATTCTAAATGGGGAATGGCTTACCTTTAGCCAGTGAGTAATCCACTCACTTTATGACATAAGCGTATTTCGAATACGTAGAACATGACCTATAGTAGTGGTTTCTTAAAGTACTATATGGTAAAAACTTAGACTACTACCGCTACAGCGTGGACTAGTACTCTACGACTTAAATATGAGTTGGTGGTCTAACGAAACTTGAAGCATATGCTTTGATATGCTATAGTTGAGGTTCTATCATAGGGCCAATATACTTGCATGTTGCGTATGTGTGACTAGTTAGTTAAGACAAACTTGTACAAAATAGTTTCTATACTATATCGCCCCTTGTGGTTGTCTGAATAATCTAAATATTCAGGGCCCTGGGAAACATGACTTGGATGTTTGCTTTAGGGTAGCTCCATTGGAAAGCGAAAATAATCCAGGAAATCGTGGATCATTGGACTAGAGGCCTAAGGATGGTAGATGTCATTTAAAGAAGTGTTAGTACACTTCTTCCTCTCTGAATGTACGGCGATGTATAGAGGAGTATTCTAGTCATTACACCTGTAGGTCGGAGACTTTGCTAACGCAACACTGTCCTTGGGGTCAATATTTCTTTATGATGATATTAGAAAATATTTAAAATGCAAAATGCAGTTATTTATATGACAAGGGTATTTTGGTTATTTTAGTAGCTAAGACGGTGTGTTTTTTGGTTCCCAGTATAGACCGTGAATCGTAATTAAATACGAGCTAAGGAATTGATCTTAAATTAAATGGAATTTGTTTTATTTAAGTAGCCTAATTTAATTATTGGGCTAGAATAAAATAAAAGTCCATGGAGAGAGAGAGAATTAATTAAATTAGTTTAGTGGGTTAATTCATTATTCAGGGCTTTGGCCTAGTTTGAATAATTAGGGATTAACCTAGGACTAAATTGATTTAGGCTTATTTAATTGGACTGGTTTATTTGGGCTGAAAAAATTAATTATTTGTTGGGCCATTAAGTTGGTTCTAACTAGAATAATTAATTAAGTTCAAAAGGTTAAACTAAGAGTCCAATAGCCCAGTCCAGTTTAATCTAAGGTTTTATTTAGGTTAAATAGAAGGATTAAAAATAACGTGGTTGTGATAGAACATACACTCTCTGGGACGGCTTCTTTTCGGTGAAAGGCCATGCGTCTCTCTCTCTTTCTCTCTTTCCAGAAAAATTTCCTAGCCTATTAGTTGTTCACCAAACGGTAGTTAGGCAGGCCGTATACTGGAAGATCGAGAGTTTAGTGTTCACATACATGCAAATGAGGAGTAGGAGGCTTGCAGGAATCGAACCAGAGGCTTCTACCAATACACTTACCCCAGTTGCGCACGTTCCGGTTTAGCCACCTGTGAAAACCAGAAGGAGAGGTAAAAATTTTAAAACCTCGGGTTGGGACAGGGCGCAACCGGCGCCGGTTAGGGCAGCTGGAGTCGACACCGGCCCTACCCTGGAATCCTTATTCTTATTTTTTCAATTTTTTTTATGTTCGCTTCCGCTGCGTGTCCTGTGTTTTCCCATTTTTCGTGCCTTCAATCTTTGTGTGGTACTCTTGTATAGTTATTAATTAATTAGCTTAATCTTTGTTTTGTTTGATTGAACAATAGAATTCAAGTGGCAATAGAGATAATTGACTCAGCTCTCGAGAATCTTCAGTACTTACCAACTAGATTTTATAACACATGATGGGTATACCTGCCCACTTGTGTGTGTGTATTTGAGTGAATTGGTATTTCATTTTTTAAAACTTGATTGAGTTTGGGCTTATTTCTTTACACATCCATAGTGGATGCACAGTACATGAACATACGCCAATAAGTTTTTGGCGTCATTGCCAGGGATCATTTGTCAATATTCTACAAACACTTGAGTTTTATTGATTCAATCCGTTTTGCTTGTATACATTGTTATTTTACTTTTCATGAGTCTTTTGTGCATATTTCTATTGTGATTCTTCTATTTAAATCTACTATAGTTATCTCTTGTAAGTTAATTTGTTGTAGTGCTAATATTTGTAGTTGAGTTAAATATTGCTTTATTTTGTAGGACAAAATTCATGTGTTTGCATAGAAATAATTGTAGCAAAAAGTTGGTTGAATTTGATTGTGAGATTGAGAGGACTTTTTGAATGTTGATTAAGGCACAAAAACAAAGAAATTTGAAAACCTTAGAAATCTTAAATCTTTCAAGTGACTTAGATAAGAAAATGGAAATCAATCAAGACAGTAATGGGAATGGCAATAGCATTGGATGAAGGATAATTGGTGATTATGCTAGACCTACATTTTCATAAACAAATTCAAGTATTGTGAGGCCTCGTGTGGACGCAAACACTTTGAGATTAAGCCTAATTTTATCCAAATGATTCAACAAATGGTTCAATTTCATGGATTATTAGATGAGGACCCCAATGCTCACTTAGCAGCTAGTGAGGATGCCATAAGATTGAGGTTGTTCCCATTTTCTTTGAGGGGACGTGCTAAATTATGGCTAAAATCTTTACCTACCAGTTCTATTACTACTTAGGAACAATTAGCTGACAGGTTTCTTGCTAAGTGTTTTCCCCTACTAGAGTTGCCAAGTTAGGGAATGATATATTCTCATTTTGTCAATTAAAAGGGGAGACAATTTATGATGCCTGAGAGAGATTTAAAGAGTTGATTAGGAAATGTCCTCAACATGGTTTTGATATTGGGATGCAAATGTTGACATTTTATAATGGGCTTAATTTTTATTCAAAGCAAATGGTCGATGATTCTTCAAGAAGAACTGCTTTATCTAAAACCCCAAAAGGGTTTTTTTTTATTTAATGAAACATATCTCATTGAATAGAAATTCTTTGGGAAAGCAAAGATCAAGGGCTAAGAGTTAAGGAATGTATAATGCAGATACCACAGCATCTTTGGAAGCCATGTTGGAAGCTCTTACAAGATGGATGTTACTTCTGCCAAACAAGTTTTGATGTGTGACTTTTATGGGGGAGGACACTACAATCATGAATGTCAAGGAATGGGAACGGAGAGTGAACAAGATATTGAATATGTGGATTACATGGGGATTGGAAGGCAAGAGAACACTTCCTTAGATAATACTTACAGTTCCACTTGGAGAAATCATCCAAACTTTTCTTGGACTAATCAAGAACAAAACCAAGGAAGACCTCAAGGAGTTCAAGTCAATTACAATCCAAGACCCCAAGCCCTTCTACCATTTCGTGCACCATATCCTCCACCACCTCTACAAGCACAACCAAGACCATCTTTGGAAGACTTAGTGGCTAAATTGGTAACTTTGACTGACACTCATTTCCAAGGTGTTGAGGTGTCCATGAGAAACCAAGAAGCTTCAATTCACAACCTTGAAAATCAAATTAGACAACTTGCAAAGATACTTTCTAATAGACTATTAGAAGTTTTACCTGGAAACACGGAGGGCAATCCACGTGACGAACGTGGAAAGCCTTGATTCTTTTCTCTATTATACTTTACACTTGAATAAATGTTTGGTTTTCTGTGTTTTACTTATGTTTTTTTTCAGTAATCCTAGAACTGATAAATCTTTATGAGACAAATTTTGCCTTATTTAGTTGTTAGGTTTTGAAGCATAGCATTGTTTTGTCATCTTTTGTGAGTTTTGTGATTATATATATATATATATATATATATATATATATATAATTATTTATATGTCACTTTATTTGTCTTTCCTTATTATGCAAGTTCAGAGAATACATGGCCTTGTGCAAGTTATGCACAATGGTGTCATGCATCCTGCTAGAACGAAAACGCTGTCGTTTCTCTAAACATTCCTTAGAGCATACGATTATACACGGCACCGTTCATATATGAATAAATCTGACGGCATCATCTTCATTTCAAGTTTCAAACATCAGAAGGCCAACGGTGACGTGCAGATCGTTACTCATGGCGCCATACATTATCGAATTCTAGAAAATAAAAACCCTTCTTTTCTGTCATTCCTCCCCCCCTCCCCCCCCCCCTCCCCACCCAAAAAAAATCATTCAAAACCCCAACGCGACTATACTGCTCCATTCGACCTTGCCAAGCATCAATCCCTCTTACATATAGCTCAAATCCACCATACAATAAAAAATTCTCACGCAATTTAACCCTTCTACCAATTCCAAACTAACTGTGACATCCTATTTTAGCAATCGAAAGCTTCAAGCCGATAGCTAGGGTTCAAAAAAAAAATCGAGCTACATTGTGGTGACTTCTAAATTGAAATTTTATTTGTTGTTGAGACATATTGCTATATTGCTTTATTTAAGTGAATTGTGGGTGAATTGAACTATTTAACTTGTTGGTATTGGTGTTCAATGGTTTGTATTGTTCATTGATTTGGAGGACTATATTGTGGCTTGCTGTGATTATTATTACTTGGTGTTAATTGTTGATGGTTGGGTGGCATTTTGGTTAAATTAAGCTGAGTTGTGTGGTGATTGAGCTACATTTGAGTGACATTTTGATTGAATTATGTTGAGTATTTGATTAAATTGATTGGGTGTCGAAGTTTTGAATTTGATACTGATAATTGCATTGGATAATTTGGATTGTGGTTGAATTAGATTTGATTGTGGACTGTTGAGTTGAATTGAGTTTTCTGTAACTAAAATTTGATAGAAAGGGATACCTACTTCTTGAAGTTCACCCTTCTAGTCGGCTTCTATTGCAAACATAAGATTTCAATGTACCTAAATATCTACTTTGTAAACATAAAAAAAGTGTTAGAAATATATAAATTTAGAAATTCATGAGTACTTATTAATTATTGTTCGAGGAAATTTAAAATAATTACCTTTCAATAGGATACATC